>CM024709.1:5934695-6534695 GCA_014182895.1 Angophora floribunda
ACTCTCATGTTCTTCGGATATCCTGAAGATAAGTGGAAGCAATTTCAACCTATTTTCATCGGATGTAAGTTTCTCAGAATTCTAAAGCTGGAGCACCTTCCAGAGATGAGTGGAAATTTACCTAAATCAGTGGGAGACCTAGTCCATTTGAGATTACTAAGTTTTGCAGGAAGTTGGTTCGAGGGCTTGCCTCACTCTTTGGGAAACCTTGTATGCTTGGAATTCTTGGACTTGCATTTGATATCACGTGCTAAGGTAACTGTGCCAAATGTGCTGTGGAAGATGAAAAGATTGAGGAGTCTCCATCTTCCCATCATGTTTGCTGTCAAGGAGAAATTTTATGGGGATCAAAAGAAGTTGCGATTGGACACTTTAAAGAAACTACGGACATTGAGAAACTTTTGTCCAGAGAATTGTGATGTGAAGGATGTAGGCAAACTAACTAATCTCCAAAAACTAACTATTATTCGTTGTCATGAGTTGGAGATAATTCTAAAACTTGCCGAATTCCCCTTGGAGCGTCTTCAATCCTTATCTTTTAGATTCTCAAGACGCGATCGTTCATTCACTGAAGGTGAATTGCGTCCAATGTTAAGCTGTCACTATTTCTGTACATTGTCCATACATGGAAAAATAGAGAAGTTACCGGAATATAGCAATCTACCCCAGCAATTGAGGAAGCTGGTCTTATTGACTTCCCTACTCCAAGAAGATCCAATGCCAATACTGGAGAAATTGCATCACTTGCAGACGCTCCTACTGGGGTTTTGGGCTTTTGTGGGAAAGGAAATGATTTGTTCTACCGGAGGTTTTCCTCTACTCAAGCATTTACTTCTCTTTGATTTGCCAAATTTGGAGAAGTGGAGAGTTGTTGAAGGAGCCATGCCTCATCTTTCTAGATTAGGGATTAGTAGATGTCCCAAATTGAAGACGCTACCTACAAGGGTTTCCACATATGATGATTTTGGAGAGATGCTTGATGAGCTTCGGAAGCATCCTGACAGGGGGATAGTGCCTTGGTAGACTAATAATTAATTTGAAAGGCCAAGTGGGGCATTTCCACTCTGATATAAAGTCGTATAATAATTTTTCCAGCAAAAATTGGCATTTGGATCAAATCTATCCCTATGCAAATGGAGCAATTCTAGGGATTTTCTGGTCTTTTTTGTCCGTTGGCATGAGAGCAATTCTCTTTCCTGCCATAATACTACCTCTTTCTTACACATCTCCCTCCCTCCTCTCTCTCTCTTCATTGTTTCTTTATTGGTAGCTCCTTTATGAGAAAAGAGATTTCTTTTAATTCTATTAAATATATAAATTATGCAAAATATTGATGATAATAATATTGCATTCGCTAATTCATTTGTTCAAGTTGTTCCCAGCTTCTTAAATTAATATCATAAATATTGTATAATATCAAGTTAAGGCAATAGAATTTTTCTATTTCTTTATTTCATGCTTAGTCTTCTATCTCGAGTTAACGTACCCTTGCATTATATATATGATCTTCTTTTCTTCTTCCTTCTGAGCGATATAACAGGAATAAAGAGAGAGTTTCTATTTTCCAGAATTTTAAGTTCACAATAAGATTCAAATTTCATGGGTTGAGCGAAAAATCAAATTAAATTGCTCGAGATCGCCTGACAAAAGCTAGATTCATTATCATAATTCCATCCACTCTGCAATTTTGCCCATTCTCTCTGTTTCATTTTCCCTGTCGTCCTTGTGGACGTCAATGGGGGGAATCTGCCGTTTTGCTCTCTGTCAGAGAAACTCGCGACTTGCTCATGGAACATTGCAAAGTTGTACTGAGCACTGGGAGCGGACGAGGTGAAGGGCGAAGGGCATGCGAGAGGAGGTGGAGCGAATTCCATGCTTGTCCAGAGACGCTGGATGGGAGGCATATGAAGAAAAAAAAGTCATCGCTCGTGGCGTTGAAAACGTTGCCATGCAAGCAAGCTGCATTGGAGAGGACAGGAGATCCGAGCATATTTCATAGCGCTTGTTAGATGTTTGACGAAATGCACGGGCTAGGATAGAAACTGGGTACCTAAAGCCGAAATCGGCGTGTTGCTTGCGGAATGAGTTATTCGTTTCTTCGTATATTTAAAGATCCTTTTATGTGTGCCAACTTTATTCTTTCCCTTGGATATAGGGAGATGAAATTGCTGGATGTAGCGAGAAAGCAAATGATTATTTGTCGATTGGTGACGCGTGTCAAGCGTTGCTGTTCTCCTGCGATGAGAGAATTGTAGCTTTCTCTACCTGGAATTCTGTTGTAATTTGACTTAATAAGTCAGAAGCATAATATGCTCTCCAGCGCCACTTCAGACCTTCGGATGTGTCGCATGAAACCTCTTCTATGGGGTTGCCAATTTATATCCTTTTCCATGGTTAGGATAGTTTATCCTATTTCTAGTCACACCCCAACCCTTGAACACGCAATAACTCATAGTCTCTTGTGGTCATTTAAACGCACGTCCCAAGACGCATCGCCAATCATTATTTTTATCTTTCAATTAAACGCATGCGGAAGCGAATCATAACCACCCAATCAAATATCATAATAGGGATAGGAGGAAAACTCAATCGAAAACACATCCATAACATTTCTCTTATTTGTCTACTGATTAACCATAGATAGTTTAAATATGCAAGCCCTTCAGATGGGCGACTTCCTATTAAGTCAACAAAAGGAACTAGCAGAGTCAGAGTTAATTTACTTCTTCCAAACACAGCAACGAACTACTCCACTTGTCGATTCTCCATACTATGGACCTTAAAGTAGTTAAACAACAACGGGTGAGATACAAATCTCAGTAAGTAAAAGTCTTAAACCTCGATTAGGAAGTTCACTCGCCTTAGGTGCAACCTAAACATACAACCTATTATCGATGGTAGATCAATAGCAAAGCGACCCACACTTTGCCTTAACTATTAACATGCCGAGGTCCTCAATCACAAATAGTAATAAGAACCATCGAATGCAATCACAAGTATCCTTATTTTGCCTTGACACATGCACCCTGCATGCTACAATTTATCACATGCCATAAATAATGCAATCAAGCATTCACTTAATCATAATTCAATTCATATTTCTCAGGCACAATGTGATCATGCGTGTTCAGATTATCAAGGCCCCTCGGGCCACTGTTAACACACAAGTTGTCAATCTACTGGTTCAACCGGGGATCATCTTCCCCCATCGGGCACAGCAACATTTGGAACTCCCATCTAGACGGCATTCATATACAAAGCTTCAGTCTGGCCTTAACCATGACATGGCATCCGGACTCCCATCGAGCATCCAATGAATATCGAGCAACCTCGAGGGCAACGGCACAACCCAAAGGTTGGCGGTCTTCCGGCATGGTGGGGTATCTTTTATGTGACCAAGCAAGCATAACCATCACTCGTACCCATTTCTTTCTTTTCACTTAGCCGATACAACTATGGTTAGTGCTCACGTAACATGTTATTGCAAGTGTCACACATACGATGCAATACAATAATATAACCTTAGGTGGTCACACATATATGTTTAATTTATATGCTTCCAATCATAATGGATGATTATGAACTTAGTTTATAATCCAAGTAATTGGCACCCACGATATCCACTTATTGTCCTGTTGCGATTACGTAATGGTTAATTATAAATAATTAACATATCCAAATTCAATTAATTATTACCATAATAAACAATTATTGGTAGATGAATTTGTTACACTTAATTACCACTACAATAATTAATTAATCCCAAAGGAAATAATAACCAATATTTATTATCACAATAATTAGTTAGTACTCAAAGAACCCATCATAATTAATTATTCCCACAAAAATTAATTACTACTAAAGGAAATATTCACCATTAATTATTAACACCAAGGAAATAAAGCATAAATAATTACTTCTATAAATACTTGATTGCCTCAAAAGAATTATCCATAATTAATTATCATAAATTAAATTATCATCATTATTTATTTCCATAATACTTAATTAGTACTCAAAGAACCCATTTTCCTTCAGTTTCACCTTTTTAGCCATTTTCCTTCAGTTCGACTCAATCACCGCCCATCCCAGCCACCAGCAGTTTCCTTTCAACCCCCAAGTGCCGCCAGTCGCCAGCCCGCCGGTCGCCGGAGCTCCAGGCAGCCCGTTCAACTCCGATCAGCCACTTTCCTCCAAGCAGTGTATTTTTTTCAGAGTTGCAGTGGGAGTCCAAGGTTGCTGCTATTGTTTCAACCTGGGACCACCTTGGAGTATCATGGGAAAGGTCCCCGGGTGTTGAGTTCATCGCCGCCGTCACGTCCGTGTTGCCGGCCCGCTTAACGAGTGAGTTTAGCTCATAATCCCTATTTAGTGCCTAAACTTCTTAGGGTTTGGTTAATTAGTGGTAAGGTTGGTTTAGGATGTTTAATTAAGCTGTATTAGCGCTAAGATAGGTGGTTAGATAGATGGTTAATATTAGATTAGCTTAATTTTGCTTATTAAACTTAATTGTGCTTAATTTGGAATTAATTGTGTTTATGTGATTAATTAAGCATGAATTGCTTAAATTGGTTGATTAATTATTTTAATTAATGTTTTGTTTAATTTATGGATTAAATGTTTTAATTAATTGAATTTCGAAAAAATCATTGTTCATAATTACTGTTCACAAAGATGTTCACAATTCATTCACAAGCACTTTGTTCACAATTCTTTGTTCACAAGCACGCTCACAATTCACAATACCATTCACAAAGCATTGTTCATGCATAAGCTAAATTTTGGCTTATTTTGATGTGTTCTTGATTGTTTTGATTTATTGAGGTGCTGGTTGTTAATTATACTAGTGAAATTGATGAAAATGCGTGATCGAGTGTTGGTTGGATTTGGAATTTTGAAATTGTCGAGTGAGATCGCATAACATATTGCGTGGGTTATTTGCAATGGCATGTCGCATGAGCATGAGCGCATGAGCGATGTTGCATTCACGACCAAGCAAAGAGAAGAATGAACTGTTTGATGATGTGTTGCATGATCACATTAAGAGAGGGAACCCAACGTTGCCAGAAGACCCACAATCCTTATGGGGTTGTCCCGTGGCCGTTTGGTTGCCTGACTTCGGTCAAATGGCTAACGGGGGACATGTTGCAGGACTGCGGTACTGGGCAGGTCCTGTGCTCCTTCGGGAATGCCGTCAGAGGGAAAAGATGACCCCTGACGTCCCCGTGCCTCGAGGTAAAGAGAACGAAGCTGGCTTGGCCAGGAACCGCCAACCATAAGGTTGTGTCGTGGCCCAAGGGGGAGGGATCATAATAATCAGAGCATGTGTGGGTGCGAGGCATGAGAAAATTGTGTGGGATGCTCTGATAATCCACATGCTCTTAATGTTGTGATGATTGCATTAATTATGTTACACATGCATGAGTTGATAGTCATGCAGGGTGTGGAAATGGCCAAGTGAGATCGCTTGTAACGTGATTCGCATGTGATTGATGAACTGTATCATCTAATGGCCATGTGCCTTACTTGCATTGTATGAGATTTGACGTGTAGGGTATGACATACCGGGTAAGGTTGCATGCGAACCGACTGTATAATTGTTGGTTGTCCTATCTGTTGTTAGTTGTTGTTTGGTTTTGGCTGTCTGTTGTGGGGTTGAGTGAGGGGTGATTCTGGAGAGATACCCCGAGTTGAGTTAGCATACTAACCGAGGTTTAGGGGGAGAACTAGCTGAGATTTTATCTTAACCCATCGTGGTTAACCATTTTCAAGCCCTTAGAATGGCGTACCCGGAATGGAGGATCCTGCCCCGCTCCTCCGATGATCGACCAAACGGAGACTGAGTCCGATGGGTCCAAGTGATGATGGTGCTGAACTTGAGGGTTCTTCTTGTTTAATTGGATTAGTCTAGTTTCTTTTTTGTTTGGCTTAGAGGATGGATCGGCCCTTTTTGTCGGGCTTATAATTCGGAAAACATTCCTCCATTGATTAATCTAGTAAATTGAATAATTGAGTAGTTGTTGTTGTTCTTGTTGTTCATCCATCTATCTCTGTTTGATTGTTTGTTTGTCTGGGGATGGTTCGTCTTCCTATTGCGCTTAACGAAAGATAAAATGAACCCACCCCGCTTGGGGGCGCGTTGGTTCGGCCTTTCCCACTCTAATTGCGGAAGGGGGGAGGTTCGAGCCTCCGCGTGCGCATCAAAAAGCGCGACTTAAGTAGAGCACCATGGGAGGTGGGTCCCCACGCCAGTGTTCCCTGGGGGTTTATGCCAAGCAGGTCGTGTGAGGTGGTTCCTCCAGCGCCCAAAAAATATATATAAAATGAATAATCGTCGATGGGTCCTGGGACGTCACTTCCAATTGACCATGGAAATGGGGTTGCCGCGAGCTCGAGAGTTGGGGCATGACATATATGTTCAATATATATGCTTCCAATCACAATGGATGAGCATGAACTTAGTTTATAATCCAAGTAATTGGCACCCACGATATCCACTTGTTGCCCTGTTGCGATTACGTAATGGTTAATTATAAATAACTAACATATCCAAATTCAATTAATTATTACCATAATAAACAATTATTGGTAAATGAATTTCTTACACTTAATTACCAGTACAATAATTAATTAATCCCAAAGGAAATAATAACCAATATTTATTATCACAATACTTAGTTAGTACTCAAAGAACCCATCATAATTAATTATTCCCACAATAATTAATTACTACTAAAGGAAATATTCACCATTAATTATTATCACAATAATTAATTAACACCAAGGAAATAACGCATAAATAATTACTTCTATAAATACTTGATTGCCTCAAAATAATTATCCATAATTAATTTTCATAAATTAAATTATCATTGTTATTTATTTCCATAAATAATTGATTGACATAAAATAAATTATCCTAATTAATTATCTCTCTTAATAATTAATTGTCATAAACCGACCGTCATAATTAATTATTACTCTAAGTAGTTAATTTCACAAAATAAATTAATCATAATTAAAAAAAAAATTATAAATAATTAATTACCACACAATGAATTAATTATTTCTATAATTAAATAATTACCACAATAATTTAGCTATAATTAATTATCTTCATAAATAATTAATTATAATTAACTCATGCTAATTAAAAATTAACTAATTTAATTAGCAATAAACATAATTAATCATGATAAAATAATGCTAATTATCAATTAATTTAATTATCATTAAACATAATTAAACTATAATTAACCCACACTAAACAAGATTAGTGAATCTAACTATCATTTAAGCATCATTTAACCCTCATTAGCCACTAACCAAGATTAAGACTAACTAATCTTAGCCCTAATGCAAGATTAACCCCCAATCAAGGTATTAGGAAAATAACTCACTGGTTAGTGATTATGGCAACATGAGCGTAGTGGTGATGGCACGATCAACACACGGCTAGGTCCGGAAACAGCTGGGGTGCGACGCAAGAATGGGTGTCATAGTGGGGTGTTCGATTTGGTGAGAACCAAGAGAGAAGGAGAAGTGGTGGTGGCTTGGGTGACTCAGTGAGGGCTCATAAATGGCTCCATGGCGTCACGATGAGGTGGCGAGCAGCGATAGTGATGGTTCGGTGGTGGTGGCATTACAGTCGTGGCAACAATGACACGGAGTGGCGGCACGACATGGCGCATGGTAAGGCTGACGAGTGGTGGTGATGGTGGGTGTGATGGCCGAACTAGGGGGAAAGAAAAGGGGGATAAGGGATTTGGGTAGGGGGACGTAGGGAGAAAGAGGAAAATAAAAATAAAAATAAAAATAAAACTTTCACAAAGTATAGTATATAGTACTATATGCGTATGTGAGCCGGAATTGTACACAGGCTCATATAAATCGAATTTGGGCTCAATTTAATGTAAATAGGCTTGAATAGGCTCAGCCCAATTTGAGTGGGCTTGGGCTTGTTTGGGCCCAAGTAGCCGAATTCAAGGTGGACGTGAGGCCTATTGGGCCTTCGTCCAGCTCGACTCCTTTTTTGGCTCCAATTCTCAGCCCGTTAATCCCTTTTCCAAAAAATTTGGGCTTATCAATAATTATGAAGATTAATAAGGCGAAGTCCAATAGGTTAGTTTTGAAGTCCTTGAAAGTTCGATACCCGAAATCGGATTGAAATTCGTGGTTAAATTCAATCAAATGTGAGTTTAGTATGGCTTAAATTATCGGGTGGCGTTTAAGAGTTTTCGTGCATTTGACTTGTGGTTGATGACTTTTCAATCCACTTTTGTATCTCTTTAAATCATGAGCGACCCTTGGTTATCATGTAATCGGTTTGACGTCGTTCGAAGTTAGTATCGTAGCCGTGCGAAATCATCCACAATCCAAGCATGTACTTCTATCGAAGCAATTTATTTTCATTCACTAATGACTTGTAACAGCATAGTATCGTCCATTTCTTATCCTTATGGCCAAGTGGTCTATGCCTGATTGAATTTATTAGTTGTACACATATTGATCCCTATGGTCAAGTGGTATATGCCTGATTGAATCCATTAGTCGTACACATATTGATCCTTAATTGCTTTTTTGAATAGGTTAGTCAATTCATTAGTGGCTAGCTTAGAGTAAATGTAACTATATATCCGAAATAGGTAGTAATTCAGGACATCACAACTCTGCCCTCCTTAAAGAAATTTCATTCTCAAAATTTGCGGAGTTATGCGCCTCTTCGAACAAATAATGGTATTGATGCCTCATTGCATCCTCATTTTTCCAGGTTGCTCCCTCAGTACTATAACATTACCAAATTACTTCAAATCACTTTCAATTCATTTAGGGCTCAGCTTTCCTTTCTTGCTAAATCGAGATGTCTTTATCATTGGTGATACCTTAAAGAAAACGCGATTACTTGAAATTTGAAAGGCCTTAACATTTTATCCGAATTACTTTTCTAGCGGCTTTACACTGTCCTTAGCCTATTCCTGATAATCTTAACAACATCCATTAACTGTCAGACAATCTCTAGACCAGTGATCCTTCTTTCTTTGACCTTGATCTAATAGACTGGAGTTCCACAAGCTTGATTATATTTTGGTTACACCCTTCTGATGACAATATTATCCTCAAAACACTCTCCTCTTGTTCGGTGCATAGTTTAGTTCATTCCTCCCTCTTTTGACAATTTAGAAGCCTACTAAGAGTTGTCGCAACCTATTTTTTCTGTCCCGAGGGGGGAAAGGAATATCTAAATAAATAGGTTTAGGGGTATTATCCAAATGGTAGGTCCAATACCCTTAATTAGACGTGGGCTCTCCTAAGCCCATACCCCGCGTGACATTGGGTGTTTATGAAAATCTTCTAATGAGGAGTCGCCATCAGCTTATTGGGGTCGGCTAGAAACCAAGCAAGGCATGGAAGTGTACCTTACTTTCTACGTAACCAGAGAACTTAGGATCGAAGACTTGATTACACTAATTAATCAATTAGTGTCCTTTCGGTACCTAATTTTGTTCATTTCAAAAAGACTTTTGTTAAGCAGTTTGGATTAATTTTAAACTTAACCACTAACATGTGAGATGATCATGTGGGTACGCAATCATCAAAATAACAATAAGCAATTAAAGAAAACATTAAATAAATTGCAAGATAAAATAAACACCTAGCATTAAGAGATAAATAAATGGAAATCCTAATTAAACTAAGGGGAAATCATAATCATCGCATCATAAGCGTGCAATCAAGGACAATTATATCTGTGGATAATTATAACACCTTTTTTCTCTTTTTCTCTTCCCCTCTTTATGTTTCCATTTCGACCCCTTATCCCCGGGCCGCATGCTGCTGCCCTCTCCCCTTCATCTGATGTTTGACTTTGGCGGCCTAATCTCTTCCGTCTAACCTACAGAATTCTCTCTCACAATCTGCTGCAGCCATCCTGCAACTTGCTGCCAATTTTAATTTCTCTGCAGGTTGTTGTCGCCATGAGGCGGTGAAAGAGAGAAGAGGAAGATAGAGGCGCGAGCTAGGCCGAAAAGGGAAGAAGAAAGGCGAGCTAGGCCCGCGCAAGGAAGGAAAGAAGAAGAGAAAGGGGTCAGGCAGGCCCAGCCTTGGCCCGGACCCACGTTTTTTTTTTTTAAATTAATCAATTTTTTAATTAAAATTTTTTAAAAAAATTAAAAAAAATTGGGAATTAATATGTATTTATATAAGCAAAGTAAATAGGCATTTAAAGACAAAATAAACAAAATTTCGAGTGTCAATAGCCGCCCCTCTTTGAAAGAGAGTTCAAAGAGGTTCATTTCAAAGACTATGTGACACCCGAATTTTGCAGGCGAGCAATGAAGGCCTGAATTTATTTCATTCATCATTTTTCATTTTTTCATTTTCATTTTTTTTCATTTTTTTTAACTTCTTTTTTTCTTTTTTCTCTTTTTTTCTTTTTTTGAGATTTTTCACTCGTGTAAACGAGTTTCGACCAAATTGGTGAAGTCCCACCGTGTAACAACGGGTTTCGACTAGGTTAGTGGAGTCTTACCGTGTAACAATGGGCTTCGACTAGGTTAGTAAAGTCTTACCGTGTAACAATAGGCTTCGACTTAGAGGAAGGTCTTACCGTGTAACAACGGGCTTCGACTTAGGGGGAGGTCTTACCATGTAACAATGGGCTTCGACCGAGAATGCATGGTTTAAGGAGGACCCATGAACCCTTTGGAAATTGTATGGTTTCAGGTTAACCACGAACCATGTGGTTTAAGGATAGACCCATGAACCGTGTTAGAAATCGCATGGTTTTCCGGTTGACCATGAACCATGTGGTTTAAGGAGGACCCACGAACCCTTCGAAAATGGCATGGTTTCACTGAGTGAATTTGTCAAATTCAACTTGAGCAAATGTCATTAGAGACAATATTAGAAAAATGCATTCGCAATGTTGTAGCATTAATTGCATAAGCAAATCAAGCTAAGCCCAATCACATTGAAAACATTTGATTTTTTATTTTTGATTTTTGATTTTATTTTGGGTATCATGTACGACAAAATTGTCATCAAACTTGGAAGGTATCATTAATCATCAAATTCCTGTAAGAGAAAAATTATATCAGAACGATCCTACTTATGAAAGAGGTTCATTAAGCATGCTAAACAAAAGCTCTTAGTTAGAAAGGGCTTATCACATGCTCTCAAGAAGGGTTATTTGATCCCATCCATTCATGTGGAAAGTAACTTGATCACTCAATTTATCTCACATTTCCAATGTCGAAGGGTCTAAGAATCATTCGCAATAAGTACATCTTGACCAATCCAAAAGGTCTTTCGAAGGGACCATAATGCAGGTTTGGTCATGACTTTAGCAATGAATAAGCATCATTGGCTATGAAATGAAACAATTATCTGTCAACATCTTCGCCGGGTTTACAAGTCAAGCAACCTTAAGATGAGAGAAGACAACTTTGCCCCCACTTCTTTGAGCGGTAGCTTCTTTGGAAAATCCTTTTTTCCACTTGAATCATCCCAATCTGAAGATACTTTGAGAAAGGTTGTATTGTTGGTTTGGTTAAGGCTCAAAAGGTTCAGAATTTTTCACAAAAAGGGATTTGAAAATTGGTGATTATCATGGCATCATCATCATATCACTCAATCTTTTCGAAAGTACTCGACTTTTGAAGTCTGATTTGTCTCGAAAGTCCTTTGACTGGTCAGATAGGAGCTTTGCCCTTCTCAATTTTTCTTTGCATTTGCAATGATTTTTTTTCATGGGCATTGGCCTTGCTTTTACCAGGCACTCCGCTTTTATGCCCCTTGATTTTTATTGGACTTTTGCTCTTTTGAAATTTTTGAGCTTTCGAGACTTTCGAGATGCTTTCCACATTTTCACATAAGTGCCAATCGTGTTGGTCAATCATGTGCCTTGCCCCAATATGGGGAGATAATCACCACTTGGGTTTCGGAAATCAACAATTAGGCTCAACTTGGTTTAAGCAAAGGGTATCGGTGTTTTGGGTAGAGAAATGAATGCTCCTCTTCAACTTGGGATGTTCCCTTTCATAAGAATTCACCTGAAGTTACCACAAAAAGATTAATGCAAGTGAAAGCAAAGAAATCTTTCTCATCTCTTCACCATACGATATCAACCGAAACCTCCAAATTTGCCCCATTGTGGGGTGGTGCTTGACAGGGGTTTTCTTGATTTCCTCGCGTTTAAAGGCTCAAAAGGGCTGACTATCGTCACTTGCGGTGTATAAGATAGAGAAAAGGAACGCCTCTTTTCATTTTGGTCCATATACCAATTGCGAATGACTCCTTCGTCCTTAAACGACGCAAGTTTACTTTTTCGCTCAATTCTCACAATATTTAAAGGACATGTTTGGGAATGGATTGCCTTTCATCATCCTTAGCATTTCCTGCTCGGCATGATTAACATCACAATTTCATTTGGTCAAGATCATCTGAGTAGATTAAACTTTATGAGGAATTTTGATTCAAAATGAGCGACCGACCAATTTGAGGCCTTGTTTTTTTTTGTTGTCTTTTTGTTTGTGTCTTTTCTTTTCTTTTTCTTCTTCTTCTTCTTTTTAGTGGTGTTGCCGATTAGACATTTAGCGATTACCTCAAAAAAAAAGTCATGTGACCAACAACTCCTCTTGAAAATCATCGGGGTCCTGCAAATCAAAAACATGTACACAAATATGCATGATATGCATGTTATGAACAATGCATTATCTAAGTGACTCGGATTGTATTAAAAAGGGCTCTAAGGCCTCTTGATTTCATTCATGGAAAGTACTTCTTCACTGAATCAGCATTTACAGTCTTTGGCAGTTCTTGGCCATCCATCTCTATCAGAACTAATGCGCCCCCAGGTAGTATCTTCTTGATGACATATGGTCCTTCGTAGTTCGGAGTAAACTTTCGACGTGAATCCGGTATGATAGATAAAACTTTCCTCAGCACGAGGTAGCTTTCTTGGAAGCATCTGCATCGAACTTTGCGATTAAAAGCTTTCACAACTCGCTTTTGATGGCACTGACCATGACATAATGCGGTAAGTCTTTTCTCATCAATCATGTTCAGTTGTTCATATCTTTGCTGCATCCACTTGTTTTCAGAGAGTTTACTTTGTGAGAGAACTCTCACAGAAGGGATTTCTACCTCCACTAGTAAGACAGCTTCCATACCATAAACAAGTGAGAATGGCATTGCCCCGGTTGAAGTTCGTATTGAAGTTCGGTATGCCATTAACGCATATGGCAACCGCTCATGCCAGTCATGATAGTTATCCGCTGTTTTGGATAAAATCTTCTTTATGTCCTTATTAGCTGCCTCTATAGCACCATTCATCTGCGGTCGATAAGGTGACGAATTCAAGTGACGAATCTGAAATTCATGCAGCAACTCATCAACAATCTTGTTATTCAAATTGGAACCATTATCTATAATGATGGCTTCAGGCACACCGTAACGTGCAATGATATCACGCCGAATAAACTTGGCCACATTCCTCGCGGTGACATTAGCATATGAGCTTGCTTCAATTCACTTACTAAAGTAATCGATGGCCACAAGAATGAAACGATGTCCATTAGAAGCTTTAGGATTGATCGGCCCAATTACGTCGATTCCCCACATAGAGAAAGGCCATGGTTGAGTCATTAGATGCAATTCATTCGGCGGGGCATTAATTTTATCTCCATATATCTGATATCGATGACAATAGCGAACATGCTTAATGCAATCAGTTTCCATGGTTAGCCAATAATACCCAAGCCTCATGATCTTCCTTGCTAAAAGATGGCCATTCATGTGAGGGCCGCATTCTCCTTCGTGTATTTCTTGCATCAATTGACTGGCTTCCTTGCCATCAACACATTTCAACAAGATTGAATCGTAACCTCTTGTAAAGCATGCTCTCGGAGACGAAGAATTTTGATGCCAACTTCCTGAGGTATCTCTTATCAACCTCTTCACACCTTTAGGGGAATTTCCCATGCTAAAAATAGTTTAAAATATCATAATACCATGGATTTCAATCCGGCTCATCTTCAACCGTCATACAATAAGCCGAGCGTTTAGAAACCTCAATTTTCAATGGCTCGATGTCTAATCCTTCCATTACGTTCAACATTGATGACAATGTGGCCAATGCGTCAGCAAATTGATTCTGGGATCTAGGCAAATATTTGAAGGCTATTTCATCGAATTCTTCTATTAATTCTTCCAAAAACTCATGGTACGAGACTAGCTTTAGGTCACGAGTTCGCCACAAGCCTTTGGTTTGCAGAATAATGAGTGCAGAATCTCCATACACTTGTAATTTTTTGACTTTCATGTCAATGGCCAATTGCAAACCTAGGATACATGCTTCATACTCCGAGACATTGTTTGTACAAGGAAAAACCAACTTGGCTGCCACAGGATAATGTTGACCGGTAGGAGAGATCAAGATTGCCCAAGTTCCTGACCCGGATAAATTAACGGCGCCATCAAAATACATGACCCACTTGTCATTCGAGATTGCCAACATGCGTTCACCGAAACCATGTGTTATATCATGGGATTCCATGTGTTTTGAACTCCCAGCCAACATGTCAGCTATAGCTCTTCCTTTTACTGACTTTTTTGCCACGCTGCGTATGTCAAATTTAGAAATGAGGACCTACCATTTAGCCATCTTTCCAACCAATGCCGGCTTCTCGAGCAAAGATTTGATTGGGTCATTTTCAGTCACCAGGTGAATTTGATAATAGAGAGTATACTGGCGTAGCCGGTGCAACACCCAAACTAATGCCACGCATGTTTTCTCCACTTTTGAGTAGTTCATCTCAGAGATAGTGAATTCCTTGCTGAGATAATATATGGCACGCTCCCTTTGATCACTCGGCCTTTTTTGCACAAGAACAGCCCCAAGTGATTCTTCATGGATGGTCAGGTAGAAAGTTAATGGTATCCCCGGTACCGATGGCACTAGTACTGGAGGATGTGACAGATAATGCTTTATCTCTTCAAAGGCTTTCTTACATTCAACATCCCATTCAACTTTAGCGTTCTTCTTCAGGAGGTTAAAAAAAGGTTTGGCTGTCTCGGATAGTTGAGAAATGAATCTGGCAACATAATTCAATCTTCCCAAGAAGCTTCGAACTTCCTTGACAATAAAAGGAGCTTTAAGATCACAAATAGCCTTAACTTTCGATGGGTCAATCTCAATGCCCCGGCTACTGACCATGAAACCCAATAGCTTCCCAGACTTTGCCTCAAATATGCATTTTGAAGGGTTAAGTCTCAGCTTAAATTTCCAAAGTCGATCAAATAACTTCTTTAGGACTTCAAAGTGGTCTTGTCGACGCTTCGATTTGGCGATCATGTCATCGACATATACCTCTATTTCTTTATGCATCATGTCATGGAATAAAGTGACCATCGCCCTTTGATATGTGGCTCCCGCATTCTTTAAGCCAAATGGCATCACCTTGTAACAAAAAGTTCCCCAAGGTGTGATGAACAATGTTTTGTTTTTATCTTCTTCTTTCATCTTGATCTAATTGTATCCAGAAAATCCATCAATGAAAGAGAATAATTCGAAACCTGCAGTGCTATCAACCAAAACATCAATGTGAGGCAAAGGAAAATCATCTTTTGGGCTCGCTCGATTTAGGTCACGATAATCTATGCAGACCCTGACCCGTCCATCTTTCTTCATGACTGGTACTATATTAGCAATCCAATCAAGATAGTGAGATACTTCGATGAAATCCACCTTCAACAGCTTCAAGACCTCTTCTTCAATCTTTTTGGAAAGCTCAGGTTTTGTTCTTCGTAGCTTTCGCTTTTTAGGTGCCACATTTGGATCCGTCGGTAAAGCATGCTCCACAATTTGTGGATCTAACCCTAGCATATCCGCGTATGACCATGCGAACACGTCTTGATATTCTTTTAGGAGCTCAACCATCTTCCTTGCCTCGTTCTCAGACAAGTTAGTCCCAATCTAAGTTTTTTTGACATTTTCTAAATCTCCCAAATTCACGGTGATCGTTTGTTCAACTGTCAAAGACTTAGATTTTTCATGACGAATCCAATCTCTCTCTATGTCTCTTTGAATATCATCATCATCATGCTCAAGCTCACAAGAATCTTCATTATACAAATCTAAGTCACATATGTACCTATCATGATCATGCTGAATGACATGCATGAGATGTAAATGAGGGAGTTAGTAGAATTATTCGATGAGGACTATGCATAGTGCATTTTTTCTTAAAAAGTCTTTTCAAATGATCACTTGAGAAAAATGTTTGAACTAGGAAGTCGTCATCATATCCTCGGACCCCTTTTTTTTTCTTTTTATCTCACAAATTTTGAAAACTAGAAGTCGTGAGGAAATCCAGACCTCAAAGCATCATCATAGGACTGGTTTGGCACTCCCTCGCGTCCTTAATAAAACATGCATGCATTTGTATTAACATGATAAGGCCGTTTTACAATATTTATAATCTCAGATCACGGCTCACGATCCAAGATCTTGTTTACATAAAGGAAATAACAAAAGTAGTGAAACGACCCATCCCATACAATGGAGAACATAAAGGAAATGACATGAAAACTAAACAAAGTGGTCGGTCAGCATCCCTACTCCGATGGCTCGAAGGGAATCATGGAAAGGCCTGCCTCTTCATCCTCAGTAGTGGCACACACAAAGTCAGGATCAAATAGGTTGGCTATGTTCGAGATAGCCCCTTCCTCTTCCTACAGCAGCTTGGGCGACTTGACAAATGTCCTTTCAAAACGAAGATGGAGTTCCTCCAATGAAGGAGGGAGTAATCCCTATTGATTCCACGTTGGAATAGTTCGGCTTTGATGGCTAGCTTGACTCATGTAGCTATTAAAAACGCCTCGGTTTCCTAATCCTCCAGGGTAATCCTAGTTTCCATGACCAGCTCGGCCTCTACCTCCTCCTCTCAAACTTGAACCTACCAGCTTTCCACTTCCTTTCTTATACTCAGAAGCTTCTTGGTAGCCTACACCAATTTTCTTTTGATTTCCCAATACCTCGATAGGCTTTACAATACCTTATGCATACATCCCTAACCCTGCCCTTGGGACATGGCCATATTCCAGTAAAACTTTGCTTGACATGATAGACGAGGCGGAGAGCTCAGGACGTCTCATAATAGACCCAGTGGGCACATGCACCATCGATACTAGGTCGAGAGTTTGGTAGCTAGGTTCTTCATTCACTTCAGGCTCTACATACGGGATGGCCGTATCTTGGAATATCTTGAAGTCAGTTTCGCAACGAACAATCACCAACTTACCCTTCGAGATGAAACGAACCATTTGGTGCAAATTGGAAGTCACAGCTATAGCATGATGAATCCAAGGTCGACCTAAAAGGAAATTGAAAGCACTAGGGATGTCGAGCACTTGAAACTTTATCGTGAATGGGACTGGACCAATCATCAATTTAAGTTCGACCTCGCCTATTGACTCTTTCCTCACACCATCAAAGGCTCGAATAGTAGATTGAGATGACGTGATCTCTTCCTCGCTCACTCCAAGGCGATGGAGGGTAGCTAGTGGACAAATATTCAAAGCAGACCCATTATCGAGCAATATGCAAGGGACTATCATATCACGACACTTAGCTGGGATGAGCAACGCTTTGTTGTGGTCAGCGCCTTCTTGAGGAAGATCCTCATCTGAAAATGAGATTTGGTCTAACAATAAAATGGACCCAATGAATTCCTCCAGCTGCTTGTCGTCGATATTTTCAGGCACATGAATTTCATTTAGAACTCTCAACAGTGCATTCTTATGTTTCTCAAAAGTTTTAAACAATTCTAAAAGTGATATTTGAGCAGGCATTTTCCTCAACTGCTCTATCACGTCGAACTCACTATTTTTTATCATGGCTAAAAACTACTTAGCCTCTTCATCAGTGACAGCTTTCTTCTCAACAGCTTTTGCAGGTGTGTAACAACGACCCGATCGAGTGACAGCATCCACTTCCTCAGTCCCGTAGTCCCATGAGACCGCTTTAGTACTGAAATTGGCCAAGGGTTTCTTCATATTCCCTTCTTGGTCAAAAGGTGGTAGCACAATCACGACAGGTTGCAATCCATCCACTTTTATCTCTAAACTTGCGAACTCTTCCGTAGCCAAATCGATGACCACGTGCTCAGTTTGATTCTCGTCATAATCTCATTGGTCCTTTTCAGTGGGTAAGTTTATAACAAACAGTGTGATCATAGCCACAACATCTTTTTCAAAAGGATTTTCCATATCGTCATGCAAATCATGTGCATCAATTTCGTCTTTCTGACCCTTCCATTCTTCCTCGCCAAATATTACATTCACATCTTCAACATGAGCAAGTAAAGGATTTTGTTGAACGTTAGGTTGCTCTCTAAATGATAAAATCCCTTTGTCTAGTAAATTTTGCACTTTGTTTTTCAACGTCATGCAGTTGTCTACATCATGGCCTTTTTCTCCCATATGGTACTCACATGACTTTGCTAAGTCGAACCCGAAAAACTTAGGAGGATTGTTACGAGGGATTTCTTTAGCCACCAACCTCTTTTCCAGCAGCATGGGCAACAGCTTAGACAGCGGCCTAGGCAGAGGAGTATACTGCCATGGAGTCCACTTATTTGGCTCATAATTATGATATTTCGCACGTGGTGCAGAGGAACTTTGTGCACTCGCAAATGGCTTTTGGGCGACTGGAGCTTGTACATAAGCTACCTCAGTTTCTTTCTCCTTCCTATTGGTGAACTTTCGGTTTGATCCCTCAATTATACGGCCATCATGTATGGCTCCCTCAATTCTTTCACCCATAGCAATCAGGTGAGAAAAGTTTTCACAATCTAATCCGATCATCCTGTTATAAAAGTCAGCATGAAGGGTATTGATAAATAGCTCCACCATCTCCTTGTCATCCAGTGGGGGTTGAACTTGTGCAGCTAAGGTACGCCACCTTTGAGCAAAAGATCTAAAAGATTCATTTCTCTTCTTTTCCGTACGTGCCAGTATGCTTCGTGTCAGGGCGATCTCAATGTTATACTTGTATTGCATCACGAATGCTTCCGCTACATCTTCCCACTTCTCCAATTTCTCGGGCTCAAGCAAAATGTACCATTGTAGTCCATTCCAGTTAAACTCTCTTGAAAGGTATGAATCAGCAAAGGGACATTTTCAGCATAACATCCCATCCTATTCAAATAGTACTTCAAGTGGATTCTAGGATCTCCAGTGCCATCATATTTAGTGAACTCCGGGATTTTGAACTTGTCCAGGAAGTCCATCTTGGTGTATTGGGATAAATTATCAACCATGCTAGCCTCATACCCTTGCAAGGCCCTAAGCTTCTCCTCCAGTTTAGCAAACATCTTGCTATTCTCCTCCTCCATTCGGGCCGAGATGGGGTCTAATTCCACCACCACAAGGGTTTGATGCGCTACTTCCTCAGTCAACTTTCCTCTACTATTGGCATTACTGGCTTACGGAGTTGCAGGTGTGTTTTGATTGGAGGCGGCAACCACCAAGCTAGACTTGATCTCGCTTACGAACTGTGTGAATTGTGCAACCAACTCAGTGATTTTGTTATCAAGCGCGGTGATCCGAGCATTTTGTTCTTCAGCATTCATTTTCGCCGATTTGGATCTAGTACGGATAGACGAACACCTTGAAGCCGTGACGGTGGTACCTGGTTCATAAATAGACAAATGCACATAAGCACGAAATATAAAATGATGCCGGCCCATGACAATGATCTAATCACCCCCATTTCATTGATTTCATAAAAGAAAAGAGCCTCCTAAACAACGTAACTAAAAATTAAAATAAAACATCCTGACATCAAAATTAGGAAAAGAAAATAACAAGACTCCCTAGACAGTAAAATAGAAGAAAATAAGATACAACTAACCGAAACAACATTCTAAGAAAACAAAAATTGACTCAAGCGATTTTTTGTTTTTTGTTTGTTTTTTTTGTTTTTTGTTTTTTTTTAATCTATGTACAAATGGGGGAACAACAACTCTCTCATAACTGCCTAACTAGTCCTAGCCGACTTGGACGCACGCTCCTTGGCCTTTTTGAGCTCCCTTTTGAGGAACTTGATCTCGGCGCGATTGGTGGCCTTAGATGGTACATTAGGGATCTTCGGGCGCCACTCCTCAGGAATTTTGTGTTGGAGGATATACTCCATCGAGGCGTAATAGATCTTCTCTTTACCCTCTAACTCTTCCTCGGGCCAAATCAATTTTTGGGGACGACACATGTCCCACATCGATTGAAGCAGCATGATGGAGTTCTCGTGATCAGGGTCTCCATTCGTGAAATCAGTCTTGAGCAGGGCTTCCTGCAATGTCAATGGAAGTTGCCGCACGACTTGGTATTGTTGAGCAACTCTAGTTGGGTGATACTCGGTAGCACCTATTATCCCTAACAAAGGAATGGGCCCGATACCTCCACATGTGAACCAGGCCTCGTGAACCCTGAGCCATCTAGCGTGCCATAGGAAATCTTCAGGGTCAGGATTTTTCATAAAGCCTAACCAATCGAAGTGGTGATAATCTGGTGCATGCTCTTTCTTTTCTTTAAATTTCAAAATGGGGTGATTAAGATCACCGATGTCATGTATGGTCATTAAATTGCCAAACCCCTTGAGGTGAGAGAGAAACGAAATTTGCAAAAGTTCAAAAGGAGCATGTAAAGCTTCTTTTCCATTTTCTTTAAAATGAGTGAAGGAAAGAAAGGTCTCAGTTAAAACAGCGTTAACAAAACCTTTTCCCATACACACTTCTTGAACAACACTTGCAATAGATGGATTAATAGCATTCTTACTGTGAGGAAAAACCATAAACCCGAAGAATGCTAACACAAAAATCCGCCTCATTTGGACTGACGGGGCATTTTGAAAAAGTCCGTTCAAAAATGAAAAGGGGCAAGCATTGCGGTTGGCTTTCAAAACTTTCCTTACATCTTCTCCTTTGACTTTAAGAAAATCAGCTAAAACTGATGCATGCTCTACTCCGATGGGTGGCCTAATCAATTCCGACACTAAAGGTTTCCCAATGATAATGCTAAATTCCTCCAAGGTGGGGACAAGCTCATGTTCACCAAAGATGAACATGGAGGTCTCAGGGCACCAAGTGTGTGCTAACGCCCGAACAATACCATAATGGACTTATGTGTCTAATAAAGAGAATAACCATCCCACATTGGATTGCACGAACTCATGACTGACATGGTCCAATTTATCCCACCAAGCGCGCAGCTCCTTCTTTGGGACAGAAATAATACGGAGCTCAAGTCCCCCCATTGCATACAAACCTAAAACTCGTAAACAACCTAATTGTCATGGACCGGTCGAAAAAATAATAAATATAAATAAATTGCAAGTGTGAGAGTTCCAGAAGGCTTACTTCACCCAATGAAAATTAAAGTCAATCACATAGACATACGCATGAAACTGTGGGTCAATTTCTACTCTAGACGGCTCAAATGAAGCCACGGGATTACCGAACTGAACCAGCATGGTCGTGGTTAGGTCGGGGTTCTCATGACTCCGGCTTTGTCAAAGAGTCGACCCATGTTGCGTGGTTGCAACTGGGGTGGAAGCTCTCGACGTCAGAAGAATTTTGGAATTGAGATGGGCGACTCGTACTACATGGTGGTAGTCGGAGTGGCATTCATCTCAACACCATCCTAAGTGATCCTATGCGGCCCATGTTCGGCGGCAGGTTGTGTGTGCTAACGTGTAGTGTCATGTAAGGAAGACATGCACAACAGTTTATATAGCAAGCAACACTTCAAAAATTCAAACATATAAACACTCTTTCCCATCCACCAACCTACAAAACAAAGTGTTAACAAAAACTCCACTCCTTATTACTCCAATCCTGCACCAACATTTAACACACGGTTAGTGGACTTACCTCACCTTCTCGAATGCGGTGCCAAAGAAACACATTAAACAACACACAATCAAGCAAATTAGGCCTAAGTCCTCTAAAGTTCATAACCAAAATCCCCAGCGGAGTCGCCAAGCTGTTGCGACCTAAATTTTTTGAATATGATAGGGTTTAGATAAGTTTAGGGGTATTGTTAATTTCGGGCCGACGGCCCTTAATTAACTCAGGCTCTCTCAAGCCCATACCCCGCGCGACATTGGGTATGCATAAAAACTTTCAAACAATGAGTCGCCACTAGTCCATTGAGGTCGACTAGGAACCGAGTGAGACATGAGAGCGTGTCTCACCTTTACGCAACCAAAGGGTCTAGGGTCGGGGACTTAATTACGTTAGTCATGCGACTAACGCCCTTTCGGTACCTAACTTAATTGTGTGTTAACTAAAGACATAGCAACACATTCAAAAAAAGAAAAAAACCTATTGTAGAGCCCTAAAGGCTTATTCAATTTGGGTCTTTTTTCTTTTTTTTAAGGGTTTTCTGAATTTTTGCAATATTTTCTGATTTTTCTGAATTTTTCGAATTTTTTATATTTCTTATATTTTCGAATTTTCCGAAATTAAAGAAAACAAAATTTCAAGATTTTTTTGATATTTTCTGGCTTTTCTGAAATTTTTGGATTTTGGTTTTTTCTTAATTTTATTAAAAAGGTGATTCGGACCGGGTTGGGTGACCGGCCCTACTAGACCAACCCGGACCCTAATGGTCCGGGCTGGCCGAACGGCCCGGTCGAAATATTTAAAAAGGCCCATTAGCAAAATTAAAGAAGAAAAGCCCATTTCTAATTCTTAAAATTTCAGCCCAAACTTATTCTAGGCCCGTTCGAAATTAGCCCAGCCTCACTCCCATTCAAACTCTCGGCCCGGACCCCTTTTTCTTTTTCTTTTCTTTCTTTTTTATTTCCTTTTTCTGCATGCATTTTCTCTCTCCTCCCTACGCGTCTTCAACCTCCCGACGCCTTCTTCTTCTTCATCAAGACTCCTGCAACTCCGTTGCGGGTCACCGCCGCGCGGTCTACCCGTCCTAACCGAGTGGTCGGGAAGTCGCCGGGCGTCGGTCATTCCGTCCGACCGACGTCGAGTACTGCCGGCTGTTGTTGACCGGCAGTCCGAGGGTCCCCGGCGAGCCCCAAACGCCTAGTCCGACATACCCATCCCAAGACAAACCACCGAAAAGTCGAGAAGACATCTAGGGCGGCATGTAATAGGGACATGATCACTAGCAACGCAGAAAAATTAGAGGCCGAGCTCTAGTCGGGGATTGAGCTTGGTTTTCTAACTAAGGCATTTCCTCGAGCACCTAATGGGCACTATCAGGTTTGAAGGTTTCCTGTTCGACCGAGCTTGGACTACGTTCTAGGATCCTTAGAAATCATGCCAAAAGGGAAAAGGAGCAAAATAGAAAGGCGGCAAGGGCCGGGGCTCGCGCGAACAAGTCGACGCGAGCTCCGGTCCACCGCCTCAACCTACAAAACAGAAAAAAAGGTGGGAGAGAAACCTACCTGGGTCAAGGAGCGAGTCACGGTGGACAAGAGCGGGCGGACGGTCTCCGGCGGTGTCTGGGTGCCCCCTCGAGCCTCCTTCTTGCTTTCGGTTTTCTCTCAGATCTCGTCTCTTTCAGAATTCCCTCAACTCTCACCTCCTCTCCTCTTCTGCTCCGTTTTTTGTTTTCTTTTTTATGTTTTTCTGCTCTTCCTCGACTTCTCAAGCTCTGTCTCTCTCTAAGATCTCCCTCTGTCTCTCCCTTTTTTTTTTTCTCCTCGGTCCCGCCTTTTTCTCTTTTTCTCTTCCCCTCTTTATGTTTCCGTTTCGACCCCTTATCCCTGGGCCGCATGCTGCTGCCCTCTCCCCTTCATCTGACGTCTAACTTTGGCGGCCTGATCTCATCCGTCTGACCTGCAGAATTCTCTCTCACAATCTGCTACAGCCATCCTGCAACTTGCTGCCAATTTTTTTAATTTCTCTGCAGGTTGCTATCGTCGTGAGGTGGTGAAGGAGAGAAGAGGAAGATAGAGGCGCGGGCTGGGCCGAAAAGGGAAGAAGAAAGGCTAGGCCCGTGCAGGGAAGGAAAGAAGAAGAGAAAGGGGCCAGGCAGGCCCAACCCTGGCCTGGACCCACGTTTTTTTTTAAATTAATCAATTTTTTTAATTAATAATTTTTTAAAAAAAAATTGGAAGTTAATATGTATTTATATAAGCAAAGTAAATGGGCATTTTAAGACAAAATAAACAAAATTTCAAGTATCAACACTCCAAAAATGATTTGGTCAACGGAAAATACTTTCCAATCAACAGAAATATTATGTATTATTTAGGAAAATGAATTCTTGTGTGTGGGAAGGGGATAATACTTTCCCTCTTTATTAGGTCTTTAGGTCATTTCCTTTTTATTAGGTCATCTCTGTCTTTTTTTTCACTCTCCAAAATCTCTCTTTTTTTGCCAAAGAAAAGGCACTCTTCTTCAGCGATTCTCATCATCTTCGTCGATGAAGGTCGAGCTTGTCTTCTTCTTTGTTGAAGGTCAGTGAAGGTCGAGCTCATCTTCTTTGTTGGTGAAGGTCTCGCTCTTCTTCAATGTCGCTCAATACAATGCAACTCCAGGTTCTCTCTCCTCTCTGATTTTGTCGTCGATTTGCCCAAATTCTTCATATTGCAACACTCAACACAACACAACTCTAGGTTCTCTCTCATGTTCTTTGATTGATCGAGATAAAGCTTATTGCCTCACAAATGAGATGAGCCCCATAGTTGTGGCACAATTTGAAAATGAAGACAAACTAGTGTAAATTGTTAGTTCAGATATTATTCAATCATTTTCCAAATGCGATCCAATCAGCTAAAAACATTTTCAATCACATATCACCAAACACAAGAAAACTAATTATTTTCATGGAAAATGATTTTTCGAAAAACATTTTCCAAAAATGATACGATTTTCGTGAAACAAACACACTATAAATTATAAATCTAAAAGCAAATATTCATTCTCAAAGTTATCTTCTTATTATAGTTGTATCTTTCTATGATTACTGAGTTACAATTTGTTACTTGATATTGTGCGATAATCACTGAAGAAATGAAGAAGTTAGAAGATGAACCCCAAGAAGTGTGGAGGGCTACCCTTGGCTATTATCGTGTTTGGCGAACTTCTGGCACTCAATGAGTGGCAATTTACAGAAACTTCAATGTGCATTTTAGTGAGAAGGGTGATGTATTAAAAGTGTTGGCCTTAAGCTACGATAGTCTACCATTGCATCTAAACCCATGCTTCCTCTATTTGCATAGCTTTTTGGAGGATGCATAAATCCCTATAAAGAGTCTTTCACATGTGGATTGTAGAAGGCTTTGTATTGCCCAATGCATATGATGAAGAGAGAGAAATTACATTGGAAGATGTAGCGAAGCGATACGTAATGGAGTTGGTTAGGAGGGGGCTGATCCAAGTACCACTCAACTTCAATAAAAATATCAAAACTTGTTACCTCCACAACCTATTGCCAGACTTATGTGTCTTCAAGGTTGGGCAGGAGAGATTTCTAAGCTTTTATAATATTCAACGGTATGATAAAAGGGAGGGTAGTTCATCTTCAATGGCAATAGAAGTTGAGTCAACTGGCAAGACACGGAGGCTTTCTCTCAATATGCGCATGATTGGTGAAGGAAAGGTGGCTCTGATGATGGAACAAATAAAAAGGACTATGCCCCACATGCGAACTCTTAGGTTCTTCCATACTAGGGGATTTGAGAAAGGGATGTGGTAGGAATTTCAACCTATTTTCATCAACCGTAAGTTTCTAAGAGTTTCTAAGTTAGATGATCTTTTTCTGGTGAGAGGAAATTTACTGGAATCAGTGGGAGGCCTAGTCCATTTGAGATTCTTAAGCTTAGTAGGTGGTGTGGTACAAGGCTTGCCGCAATCTATGGGGAACCTTGTATGTATGGAATTCTTGAACCTACTTGCAAATTTAAGGGTTGAGGCTTCCATTCCAAATGTGTGTGGAAGATGAGAAGGTTGAGGTATCTTCATCTTCCCCGCAATTATGTCGTCAAATAGAAATTCCATGGGAACCGGAAGAAGCTACAGTTGGGCACTTTAAAGAATTTACGGACATTGAGAAACTTTAGTTTGAAGAAATGTGATGTGAACAATGTAGGCAAGTTGACCAATCTACAAAAGCTAATTGTCATCAATCCGTATGATCCTATTGACCTGGAGATATTTCCGTAACTTGCTAAATTCAATTTGAAACATCTTCGATTCTCATCTTTTAATTTCGCAAGTCGTTCAGGGATTGAAGGTGAATAGAGTAGAATGTCAACCTATTGCCATTCCTGTAAGATGTCCATAACAAGATAAATGGAGAGGTTACCAGAACATAAGAGTCTTACCCCCCGCAACTGAGAAAGGGGGCGTGAGCCTGTGGGTTGTCAAGTGGGGTGCCCCCCCCAAAATAATAGCAGACGTGGAAAATGAAAGATTGATGAATAACCGCAATGCTTCATAAAATCGATAAAAGCAAACATCTAATCTAATATATTATGAGTGAAAATAGAGTATTATGGCAATTCTTGATTATTGATTTTCCATGTTTTCTTTTATCATAAATCATCATTCGTTTCATTTTCCCTGTCATCCTTGAGGACTTCAACCAGTTGGGGGAATCTGCTGTTTCGCTCGCTGTCGAGAGAGCTCCCGACTTTTGCTCATGGAAGACTGCAAAGTCCTCACGAGCGCCGAGAGGAGGAGGAGGAGGTGGAGCGAATTCGATGCTTCTCCAAAAGACGGCTGATGGGAGAGGCATATGAAGACATTAAGAGTCGTCGCTTTTCGTGGTGTTGGAAGACGTCATCGGGAAAGCTGCTGCATTGGAGAGGAGAGGAGAGGAGAGGAGAGGAGAGGAGAGATCCGATCATTTCCAGAGTGCTGGTCAGATGTTTGACGAAATGCTCATGTGGAGTAAAAACTGGATGTTGCTTTTGGCTTGCGCAATTGATTTCTGTGTGTATAGATAAACAATGACGAGAAATACAACAGCGTGACTTGGAATATATATATATATATATATATATATATATATATATATATATATATATATATATATATATATATTTTTTTTTTTTTTTATGCGTGCTTACATTACCCTTTCCCTTTGAACAACAACAATGAAATTGCTAGATGTAGCGAGAGCATATGATTATATGACAATTAGTGACGCACGGAAAATGTTGCTCTTCTCCTGCCAGGAACGTGCGGTATTTATCGAGGAGGTAAATATCATGAGAGGATTTTGGCTTTCTCTACCTGGAATTCTGTTCTCAATCAACTAATTAAGTGAAAAAGATAATATGTGCTCCAGTATCAGTTCAGACCTTCGAAAGGGTCTCATAAAATCTCTTCTATTTAGTTGCTAATCTATGTCCTCTTCACTATTACGGCTGTTTATCTCCTTCGGGAATCTTGACTGATGTTAAACTTACACGTACCCCATCTATGTGTTAATTGGCCTTGCTGTCACTCCGCTGAGTTCAAAGTGGGCAAGGTATGCTCAGTACGGAAACCTCATGCTTGAAAAAGTGCTTCGTAGTGTGTGGAAGAATTTATCTACGTAAAAGTTGTATTGTGGAGCCATAACAATTACGTATGTTATTAGTTGGAATGCAGCAGCATCCCCAGTGGTAGATAAAGAGCAGGCTCGTATATTTTCAAAAGCAAAGGAATATGCATCTTCGAAGGAAATTTCTTCCCTGCAGCTTATGAATCAGACATTCAGTTACGCAAGAGAGCTGGAGCGGACTGTTTAGGACCTGCTGCCATGTGTGGTGGTTTGCACTGGTATTTGCACAATTCGAAGATTGGCTTTTTTGTGCTAATGGCATCTTATCCCTTTTGCCCATTTCGAGAAATTTGATATTTATTTTTAGTGTTCATATCCATTTCATTGTCAAATACAATCTTGAATTTGATTAGTAGGATATTTTCCTTGTCTTACCTGGTTGGAAGAACCAGAGACCAAAATCAGTGTTTTCACAGGGAGATGGACAACTTGAAGAATGTATACGTCGCTCTTAACAATCTTACTTTTTGAATAGATCTAGATACAATTAGGTTTAATATGTTATAGTAGAATCGAATCTATGCACACTTGGTGACATCAGTTGTCTTTGTTGGTCAAAGAGTTGCAAAGCATTGAAGTGGGAAGGCCAACTAGGGTTGCTCGTGTCCAGCACAAATTTTAGTCCAGTAGGTTAAAATGGTCGCCAGCCGCAGGCTTGTGCTTACACTTTATTGTTGGTATTCCTAAGAGATGGCATGGGAAAATCATATTAGATAATTTCTCTTCCCCTTACTTTTTCTTAACTCCAGATTGGGCTCTGTGAACATGTGATCTCGCTTTCTACTTTTGCTGCATAAAGCCATCAAGACTGAGCAGAATAAATGATTCTGGGGTTTGCAATTTTGTAGAGCCTTGCGTGATCCATGATGTAGCCTTCGGATGGTAAAATCCTCTCTAAAATGCTGTTGCCTCTCTCTAATAACTGATGTTCCTCCTAATGGGAAAGAACAATGAAAGTCATCATCAATTTGCTTGATTGATACTTCTGCCGGATCAGGAAAGAACAAGAGGATGAATATAACTTCTAAATCATTGCATTATGATGAATTGACTCCTTGCCGTTGGGATGTGACCATCATTGGCGGACCTGGTCATATCGTATGATGATGTAATAACATACGTTTGATGAGGAATTGATGAGGAATTCCCAACTACCCAAATGTTTCCAATTTCTTAAGACTTTTTTTCTTGTATATTCCATTATATTTTCAAATAATCATGGGGTTCTCTTGTTTCTTTGCAAGTTGGCCCTTCTGCTCCAAAGTGCACGTTTTGTTTCCATCTTTCCATGTAGTCTTCCTCGATCTTCAGACAACGATATTAATAAAAAGTATACGAAGTGCAAAGATTTTGTCTCCTCACTTTGAATTTTGGGTTTACAAGATCTTTTGCAAAACCGCAATTTCACTGGATTTGCTTGCTCAGTGGACCATCAACGAATGCTTGAGACCTATATAGAAGACGTACGACATAAGTTAAGAGTTGGTTTACAGGGAGAAAGATTAAATCTCATTCAGTTGCTGAATTGAATGCGTAAGCCCCCACATCACCTGACTTCCTAAAAAAAGTCCACTGTGTCTTAATGCAGTGGGCCTCAATTGATTAAAATACTCGAGCTAACAGCAATAAGCAGCTGATGTATGTCGGCTCTGTAGAGATTGACTGCTGTGTAGCACCAAATGCCCAACCGACACTGCATCTTTCACACGAGAAGGAGGTCAATGTTTTCGATGGATGAGAGTGAGTGAAAATGATTGTATTACCCATCATCAAGAATAGATATTACACTTGATCTTCACATAAGAATAGCTTGTGAAACCTCCTCTAGTGTCATACCATGTGTAGATATCAAGGGATGAGATAACTCCTGAGCCAAATGAATTGGAGCGGCGATTGGATCAGTGGAAATCTACCTTTAATGCTGGATATGCAAAACCTTAGACTATTAGATGGAAGAAAACGCTCACACATGAGAGACTTATGGGCAAAAACAGAGACGAAGAATTATTGGGATCTCACTGTTATCGGATGCCTCATTTTGGTAGTTTTCTGTTTGGGTGTGCGTTGCTTTCAATACTCATTCCCAAAAAAATCGGTGATAGCATCATAACCCCAATTATTGCTCTCCCAAACAGAGACATTCCAACAAGTTTGTGACAAAAGCAAAAGGCACAAATAAAACAAACAAATATTTATAGCCCATCTTCAGCAAGAGTCATCACTGCCTCACTATGAAAATTGGGTGACACATCTCTGCAAGATGATTTTTCTGCTCTCTCTCTCTCTCCCTCTCTCAATATCTAAGGTGAAGATCACTAATTCTGGTTATGGCCTTTGGAATATCGTTCTTTTCTTTTCCTTACCAAGGAATGTTAGTGAGCTGAAACTGGGTTTGGGACCGTGTTGTTGTAGATAAAAAGGGAAAAGTGCAGGTAATGTCAGCTTCATATTCGTTGCATGTGCTTTTTGCTCTCCTGCTGAGATTTGTTTTTTCTAGTTCTTTTTGGACTTGCGGTTTGGCAATGCTCCATGTGATCTATGAATTGACAAAACAGGAAGAAAAGTTGGGCTATGTCGGGATAACTGTCGTCATCAATAACTGTCGTCATCAATAACTGTTGTCATCAGTAGATGAAAAACTCTCTGAGCTTTGCAATATCTCAGAATTTTAGCCTCGACTTTGCTGGAAGGAAATGGTTGTGATCAGAATAGGGGAAGAACATCAAGAAGAAGAAAATACGTCCTCATAATTTGGCAGCAGGGTGAAAGAGAATAAGAGAAAGAAAATGTTCTCTTGGTTAGAAGGAAAAATAGAACTAGGACGAGATGGTGTCTTGGAAATGGATAATGACAGTCAGTGCCCAAGTTTGTGAATTTGAATCCGATTGCTTCATCTTCATTGTAACAGGTGTGAAGATACTCTAAACTTTGGCATGATGATTGCTTCCCAGCAGCCTTCTTCAATTTCCCCTCCTCAGGAAGCTTCACATTATGATGAGCTCTCCATGAAAGAGAGTTTGACCTTTTCAGATAGCCTGAAGGTATATAACTATTGGTTACTTTTTCTGGGTTTACCTTATAATTCGATTGATGTTCCTCTACATTTAGGTTTATCCATTTTGTATTTGTCTATGTTCATCAACAAGTTACTTTCCTCTATTTTTTCCGCCTATTAGAAGATCAAATTCCTGATGATCTAGTTTACATCATGTTCGAATTTCAGGGTGAAAAGATTTGGATTTGTCTCGCTTGCTAACTGTAACCTTTTCCTCTAATCAGGACTTGAAGGATCTTAGGAAGCAATTGTACTCAGCAGCTGAATATTTTGAATTTTCTTACAACAGACAAGATCAGAAACAAATGTGAGATGCATAGGTTTACAATTCATTATGTCTACCGGCTTGAGCATTTATTTATGTTGCACATATCTTTACTGGCCTTGACAATACTGTAGAGTGGTGAACACACTGAAAGATTATGCAACTAAAGCTTTCATCAACACTGTGGATCACTTGGGCTCGATGACTTATAAGGTCAACTGTCTCTTAGATGACAAGATTGAGGAAGCTTCTGCAATTGAGCTCAGATTCTCTTGTGTTCTACAGGTGTGCTATATAATTAAATTGTCCTAGTTTTATAGCATTAAGGATGGGAAGGGCTTGCATACCCTCTGATTTACCATGTGCAGGGTCTAACAAATTGCAACTCAACAAGACGAATTAAGTTCTTGAAAATCTGAAATTACTTCGGATAAACTCCATCACTTGCTGGGTTATATTGCATTGTAACAAACTAATTAGCAGAGCAAAATATATTCTAAATGGCAGAACATATCCTGCTTCAAAAATAATATGGAAAATGGCATAGAGAACAACTATCACTCGTACTGTCGACTTATTTATCACATATAATGAATATAATTTTCAACACTATCCTTTTGTTTTAGAGATCACGAATGTGTGAGTTGTTCACAGACCATGGAGGTCTATCTCAGCAGTCACCAGCGATAAGAGCTCCAAAGCACCACATGCAATATATCTTACCAGGCACGCTTCCCTTCACAAGATTTGTCATTGGTTTGTTAAGACCAGAAGATCGGAGTTGGCTCATGTTTAAGAACTTTCTTTCAGTTTCAAAAGCTAAAGATGGTGGAGATAGCAAGAATCTGCGATACTGCATGACAAGTGGAGCAAATGGCGAAATGTCTGCAGGTGAACATGGTATGACTCTTTTTCTGGTTTAACAACCACTGCAGACGTTTCACAGAAGAAGATTGGTCTATTAGATGCAAAAAATTCATGAGTCACAGAACCAGCTGATATCTTGCTCATCATTTGCATGTGCTCAATTTATTCCATCAAAAAGCACAATATCAAATGCTACTACTGACTACTAACTTTTTTGTTTCTTTCCAAAGACATATATCCAAGAAATATAGAGACTCCTGCATCATTTGTGAGGTAACTTCTTGATAGAATATGTGCTAATCATCCTAGCTTCAAAAGACCCAATGCTGACAGTGGAACACTGATGCAGGAGACGGCATGCAGCAACACAGTTTCCACAATCCTCCCCAGCCAGAACCTTTTCATTGGCAAGTACTTCATCCAACAAAAAAGCAGGTCAGTACACTCAACTTGAATGCTCCAGATTGCCATACATAGCGTTTACATCATGTTTTCATACCCTGTGATTTTATCATATATCATGTAGTCAGACAAGATCCTAATGTAAGCCGCATTTTTCTTAACCAGAAAAATGCACCTCCCCATTTCGATTTCAACTCCCACGTTCAGGTTCACTTGTCAATAGATCCACATCTCCAAACCCTTCTAATGCCAAAAGACGAGTAAGCATTAATGAACTTCAGTGCAGCTTAGCTGTTAAGCTTTATTTATTTATTTATTTATTTAGACATGTCTCGAGGACATGATCATTTATGACCAGTTCTCTTATATGCCCACATGAACATCCAGTACCCATCAGAACCCCGAAGATCCACTTCAATGTCTACTCAGGCTGAGTGGAATAGAGGAACCGATATCGAGCTATATTCCAGCAAAAACAAGCGTCTCTTCAAGGCCTTGCTTGGCATGTGTAAGTCGAGAAAGGACAGCAAATTATACAAGTTCTTGGATGAGAATTAAGAACAGGGGACAGAGGAAACCAGATAGACCCATGTATCACTTTCTTTGCATCATAAAGTGTACCTCAATATGTTGAAGATCACTGGAAATACATTGATTATGTCATATAACGAAATACATTTCAGATCAGACAGCTGCAAATGAACTCAGCACTAGAACACTCCACATAAAAACAAGAGCCCAACCATACAGATTTCATGTGGGAAAGGCACAAGACTCTTGCTCACTGCACCCAGATTCCTGACAGTAGCAATATAGTTGATCGCGCAATGGACATGGTTCAAAATTCAAGATCAAAACTGGGACACTCAACCTTCACTTTCAATGGATCTCTATCTCTTTCAGGGGTCATCACTTCATCATTAGCATCACCGTTAGAACAGCTTGAAAGAGATGCTTCAGAAACAAGAGTGTGGCTGCACCATTTTGGGTCAGCTTGTTCATGCGAAGGCTGCAAACATTAATTGCAGCAGATGTACAAGCTAGTCATACAAAGCTCAGTGAAATTGAGAATGTCCTCAAGGTAAATAAAGAACTAGATTTTCGACTGGGATGTATTAGAGAATTCGACAGGTCCTTATGCATCTAGTTCAAAATTCCCTACAAGCAGTTGCTATCTGCAGCTATTTTTAATTCAGCTTGTCCAGTAGTTTGGACCGAAGAGTTTCAACAAACATCAAAACTCATTAAGTGCTAATGGAATTTCAAGATGCTTAAAGTCACAACCTTGCCACAGACGGGTCAAAATAGAACTAAAAGAATCAATTTCTGTAAATAGAGTAGGGCAAGTAGCTGTATAATACCTGTGAGTTTCCAATTGCAAAGCCCCTTGTACAGTGAAATTCACTGAAATCAAAGGCTGAGTCTGATGATGTTTTACAATGTCAGCTGAGGAAACATTTATTGCGAGAAAGCTAACACTGACATTAAAAGAATGCTGAAGGGAGTGAAATTGCACTAAAACCAACCTTTCAACGTCATGAGATGAGGTGACTTTTCATTGTCAGTAGTATCAGTTAGATTTCCAGTGTCCACATCCTCCACTGAAACTAGTTCAGCAGCCGGTGCTCTTTGTCTTTGAGCACCATCACAAAACTTATCTGAATGCTGAAGCTCCTTTGTTAGTGAAGCAAAAGTTGCCTTCCTTTCATATGAATTTTCAGCAATGGCAACTTGATCTAATGGTTTTCGGAGGACAGACAATATTTGATAGGCTGCATTAATTGGATTACAAAATATCATTTGCAAGCTGGAGTAAGTAACACAACATAGGTTCCTCCAGTAAACATGAGAATTAACTTTAGAGGAAATGCAAAATAAAGTGAGTGATGCATCAAAATCAATAAAACCAATGCCAAGCTTAATCACATGACATTCTTTTTCTAGAGCAGGTCCATGAAACAATCTATCCATTTTGTGGGCTTTACAAAGCTTACAGTAAATTACTTGATGCACCTGAATAAGATAAATTTATTTTCATTGTGCCTAAATCTAACTACACATGCAAAAGACAGTAATATCAAAGGGCAACGATCCTCAAAAAGAGAAATTTCTCCATAGAGTAATCACCATCACGTAGAGGCTTGGTCTTGGGAACTCTCCTGATGCAATCTGTGCTCTTAATACCAGATGTTCCACTGTTTGAATCTGAATTTCTCGCTGGATGCTCCTTTGCTGAAGTTTTGTCTCCATGTTTATGCCAGAGTACTGTAAAATCCAAAGATAAAGCGTTAGGCATCAAATAACTGAGGCACATAGACTTAATATCTGTGGAAGAAAGAATTAGCTGCTCCAATTCTGAATCATCTTGAGGTGACCATATCAGGTGTCCAATCCTCCTCATATAAGTGCCCCTACTTGGTTAGGGAGGTAGCTACTTTCTCTCAACATGTTATTTTGACCTATTCATTTACTACTCCATCTTAATACCCACAAATCCACCTAAATAACCTCTTCAGTACTACACTAGGACATAGCTAGACAAACAGGATGCATCGAGGAAAACTACAACTGAATACGATAAATTTATTGAAACATCTGAATAGCATTGGATGAATCAATAATGCTGCAAACCTCCCAGGACTGATCGATCAACTTTAGCACCATCCACCTCCCAAAGGTCTGTCCCAATTTCTCCAGCAGTGCGACACGGTTCACGATCATTTAAACCCATCGGTACCTTTTCTTTGACTACATGCTCCCCAATATCAACCAAGTGAGAATTGAATACCAGCGATTTTCCAGTTCCCAACGTTTCATCTTTCCTAAGAAATTTATTCACCAATACTTTCCTGCCAGCATCGTATAGTGTGACCTGAATGATTCAAGGGGAAGAAAACAATGAGCAGAAAAGTAATTCCAGGACATATAATAAGGAGTGTGAAAGGCCTTTGAACTTGTGCAGTGAAATGAACTTGAATTAGCGTGGTACTTGGGGCACATAATGCACAACCGTCCAAAAAACAGAAGTGATTCATGTTGGATCAGCAAACAAAGTGGCCAGCCCAATTTAATGAAAAACAGCGGTTTAAGGATGAAAACATCCTTGAAAGTGCTTCAGAATGACCTGCCTCCCCAGGGATCCGTGAACTTCAAGCTGCAAAAAACCATCATGGTATTTCTTGGCCTTTTGAGTTACTTGTGTTGTGTACAAAACGTGCCATTCTACATGACAGGAAAATGTTAATCTCCAAGCATGACATGATCAGTTAAACTAACATAAAACAGCAGATGAACACAGCCCTCAAAAAGGAACATCCACATGTTCATGCATGTTGAAAATGACTGAAGAATAATAATCTGTCATTGATTTCGTTATTGAAATAACCTCAAGCTAAAAGGAGGCAATAAATACCTGGCAATACATATGTACCCATGTAGAAATCTATCGGGATGTGGAAGGGACAATCTGCTACTTAATGAAAACTCCATTGGAAAATGTAAAAACCATAAAGGCATGTGCCAAGGAATCCATGTAACTCAGTTCATGGCCCTCCTTTTTTCCATGAGGTTCCCTTAATTACGATTCATTCTTTACCCAAATCCTGATGCTAGAGCTAGGACAATATCAAGAAAATAACCTGACAAGGCAAATTCTGGACTTTCAAAATGAACAGACACATAGACCACCTTAAAAGCACAAAACTGAAACCTCAACAGACAGTTTTATGTTTGGTGAAGCTTTTATCCATTATACATTTTCTCCTTTGAACTCAAGTTGGATATCTGTTATATATGTCATTTCAAGAATCCATCTGGTTAAGCAGTATAGAGTTTTGCCTACAACAAGTATGAAAGTTTCCTTACAGAGAACTTTGATTTCATCAAGCAAAAAATTGCGAGATCATAATTAAGTAAGAACATGCAACGAATGTAGAGAGAAGGCAACTAGAAAAACACTCGTGGCAAACAGCATATGCATCTAAGCCAAATCTGACCTGTTACACTTGATTTTCCAGCATCTAATGTACTTTCCTTTGCCCCATTCTGATGCATCTGGCCATTTTTTTCTTCTGAAAGAGTAGTAATGAGTACATCTTTCAGTGTAATAGAATCAGATTCAGGTCATTATCTTAGATCATTTAAAACATGTAGAGAAGCTATCATCCTTCTTAACAGAAAAGGAAGAGATCATACGAATAACAACGATGATTTTCAATAATCATCTCTCTGTATCTGGTCAATGAAAAAACTTAGAAATAAAAACAAAGAATTGACTCTTGACATCAGCAAGTTCAAGAATTTGTGGAAAATCGTCCCAGTTTTTATGAACATCCTATTGACTTGTGTCCTTTAGGCTTTGAATAACATTGTGTCGAAATATCAATTTGGTGAGTATGGAGTATCCCACAATAACATCAATTGCAGAGCTCCTGAATGATGAGGCCAAGAAAAATATAAACAATCAGGGAGAAAATGTTGACAATCTATTGGCAGTTCAAGAGTGTAGGCCAGGAGGTAAGGCAAATTACCTCCACAGAAAGACTAAACAGGAAAAAAAAATTTAGAACACCATGGAATGGATCAAATTGAACTGTATTCCAGGTACCTTTTACACCAGATTTTATGGTAGTAACGTTATGCTGCTGCTTCTGCATATTTAATTTGTGAAGAGAGCTGAAGCCATTTCCACGCGCATTTAGATCCCTCAAAGATTCATGGTTTGCTTCTTGATTGCCAACTTCAACCAAATGACCAGGAAATTCGATTATCTCCCCAGGGCATACTTCCTCAGCTTTGTTCAGGAACCTGCTATCTAAAAGTTTCCAGCTCATATCATACAAGAAAACCTGGTAAAAGACACTTATAAAGTTTCAATTAACTGAGCCATATTTATCCTGACAAAAAAAAATTTCGCTAATGTGCTGAGAAAGGTTTACGTCATGAAGAAGTAAACCGACAAATAAAGGAAGAGCTGTAATTTAATCCAGCAACAAGATAGCTGGTATTATCTAAGGGTAAAAATCCGAAGGAGATGTAGACTGTAGAGCTTGACCTGCCTAGTCATAGATCCACTGCTCGTACAACGTAAGAAGCCATCATGATATTTCTTTGACTTTTGAGTTAATTGAGTTGTATACAAGGCGTGCCAATCTACATCAAAAGGAATATCATGTCAACTGCAGTGCTGAGACCACAATAACACTCTCGAATACAACTGCATAGAGAACATTGAGACCAATTCTCTGAGGGAAGTTTGGATATACGCTAAAAAAAAAGCTTCAATACATTTCAAGAGAAGCCATGAAAATATATGAAACCACTGTGATTGAGAAGATTTGATATACAAAGATGTGCAGAAACTGTACCCCAAATAAAATCAAGAATGGATTCACAATCCAGGAGATACATCATGAGAAAGACACGGCCTGGCATGGGCATAGATGAATCAGCAGAAGTCCAAACTCACCTGCCGTACTTGATGTCCTTGAGTTCGGACTTGCCTGCAATATGCCATACTTGTTCATTTCATTCTTCTTAAATTCTGGAAATCAAAAAAACAATAGAAACACGCGTGCTAAGTTTTGTACCCGGCATTTACTTGCAATTAAGAGAGAATCAGATTATGTAGGATTTTATCACCAACCTCTAATAATCTTCTGCGATGGGCCTAGGCTGATTCTCTGCTGTTTATCCTTCTCCACTTTGGTCTTCTCCTCTCCTTAAAAAGTAAGCTAGGTGGATTATACGTTAATACAAGTAGATGATGAGCACAACATTGCAAATGTACGAGTATGAGTTGTAAAATTTCAAACCAATGGAGACACCAGCATTAAGAAAGACAAATATGCAAGAACAGACAATACCAGCACAATCTGATACGTTGACGAACTTGTTTCTGTGAAGCACATCTGTTCGCTTAGGAACTTTAATTTCTCGGCTGCAAGTATAAGTATCATCAAGAGGCGTTTGCCCTCCTTCAGGCTCCCCAACATCAACCAAATAAGCGTTGAACGTCAGTGTTGCACCAGAGCAAACAACTTCATCATTCTTCAAGATCCTGCATTCCAACAGCTGCTCGCTGTCGTCATACAGCATGACCTGTCGAGTCATCCGACCATCAATCACCATATGGACTAATCTACTCAGAAGAAGCCCAATCCCGGAGAGTATAACGACCAAAAGCACAGAAGACAGTCAAAATCGAAATCCGAAAGGATGCTGCTACTCAGTTCGATCGTGCGAGCTGAATTCGTGGGAAAGAATGTTCGCGTATCGATCGCCGCTTTAGTCTCGACGCGGACCAGTAGCCGATCAAAACCGAAAATCACTTCCGAACCCAATCGGAGGTAACCGAATTCGCCGATCGGAGTCGAGCTGGACAAGAACGGCAGAGGAGATCAGGAGCGAGAGAGAGAGGGAGAGAGCGGGGGACGCACCTTGGCGGAGGAGGAGTGGAGAAAGAGGAAGCCGTCGCGATAGACCTTGCGCTTGACGTTCCATTTCGCCGGAGCCTCATCCATGGCCGTTGCAGCATTTGGTGGAAGAAGGAGGAGGAGGAGGAGGATCTTCTAGGGATTTCCAAGAACTGCAAGTGAAGCGATACCGCTTTCGAAAGCTGAAATGTTATGGCGGGAAACGAGCGAAACGAGCTTCAGTACGGGCAATCAATTTCCGGGCCGATCCGATTCGAAGGTGAAACCAAGGACCGGTTCCCGAAAATGAGAATTAAGAACCGTTCTATACATTCCTAACTAAGACAGTCTCCAGGCATTTTTAAGTTTTTTCGGTTGAGCCATTGAATTCAGTTGCGTGCCCAATTAGGAATTATCAATTGTTTTTCTTTTTTTATTATTTTATTTATTTCTAGGCATTCGTCACAGGAGTTCCTCTTTCCCACAGTTATTTTGACACTAAAGTAATCCAACAAAAAATTTTAACATCAAAGTATGCCCCGTACAAAAGTCGTGGCTCTTCTAGTGTACTTATTTCCCCCGATTTTGTTTACTATGGCTGAGGTACAAAGCGAATGAGGGCAAGATGAGGTCAGTTTGGCTGCACCTAAGTTGTTTGTTGAAATGCCTTCTAAAAAAAGATCTAGCTTCGCCTGCTCGTATGGCTTCCAAATTGAATGCGGAAGTGTGTTTACATGTAAAGGTTTGTCGCAAGGATATTCAAATGAATGATGTGCTGCTATCGCAACATGGAGCTTTGACTTCCCAATTGTGTGGACTAGTATAAATGGGTCGAGTCAGTTTTTGGGTTAAGTTTGGATCAAATTGGTAAATTTATATACTAAAATGGGCTGAGATGGGTTACAAGAGTCGGATTATTTTCCACTCAAGTTAAACCCAATCCAACTCACTCGTACAACCGGCCTACTTTATTTGTCAACTCCTTTATGTTAAAATATACATTTGTTATTCATTATAAATATCTATGATAAAATACTATTAATATCACAAAAAACCTCAAAGTGGTATATCTATGATAAATTAATCCAAAACTAATTTTTTTACTACCAAAAACCATAAATTTGTACACTTGAGAAAAATTTACCCTACATTAGTTTTCGTTAAACTTTACCATCAAATTACTAAGTTAGATGACATGTGATAATTGATAAGTATATTAATTTGTATTTTTACCTTTTATTTATTACGGATGTACCAGTTTGTAATTTTCCATGGTATTAATCTCATTTAACGGAAATTAATAGATGATAGATTTATCATAAATGTATCAGTTTGAGGGTTTTTTATTGTCAAATAATTAGTTAGAAGTACATTTGTCACGATATAGCAATCTAGAGTTTTTGGTGATTAAAAATTAGTTTTAAGTAAATTTGTCATAGATGTATCAATTTAGAGTTTTTAATTATATTAACCCCTTTTTTAACATTTTTCTTCAGTACAGGTTACAGGCCTTTGGTAGAAAGATTATTCTGGATGTATTGAATAGGAACGACCAAATTTTTGGACATGAAATATTTCTTAGATACTATGTGGATCTATCGTCAATTGGTGTACGTTTAAATTAGTAAACAGGAATACAGTTTAGTCTAAATCCTCAAATTCTCTTCGCTCGAGATGAGATGAGAGTTATGTTTGCACGTAAATTCGAGGCCTGGGAATTCCAATCAGTAAATAACAGCAAGTCGGATTTGTTTCGGATGATGAGACTACAATGTATTCAGTTCGAAAGTTTGATTTCCTGAAAGTTAAGGAATGACCAGGGAGACCGATCTTTGCTGACTCTTCATTCCAACAAGCAAAATCAATCTACAAGCAACCAGATCAAGGGAAGGACAGTATCATCGTTCTGCCTTCTCGCAGCCTTATCCTCCTCTATTGTATTTTTCTTTCTTTGGTGTTTTGGTACTTGTTACAAACTGAAGATGACGTTTGTCTTGGGCTTTATTCCGCTAGCCTTATAGCAACAAATGTCTAATGGCGCAAAAGCACAAACGTTGATGGGGTCCAACTTTACGTACAAGAATGTATCCTAAAATTTGTATCCATCCGGCACTTTCGATTCCTAAACTTGCATTTCGTGCATTTAAGTCACGAAACTTCCTGTTATCCTTCACCTTAGTCCGTTAGCTTTTAGAGGGCGAGGCAAGGACTAGGAACATAAGTATCATCCAGAGGCTTTTGCTGTCATTCGGAATCTCTCGTACCATCCAAAAGATTTGTTCTACCTGCGGAGAGAACATATGCCTGTAAACTTCCCAATTACTCCATTCTTTTCTTCTCGGGGTGATTTTCTTGCGTCGGTGGATATCGAATGTGTATTACCAGAGCAACGCGCAACTTTCTGAGCATCTATTCCTTTCCTCTCTTCTTCGCAAATCGCGGGCCAATATGTTCACAGCTTGTGTAACGCATCGGAAGTGAACTCTCGAGTCATTCTCCATCCCAAGTTCCACTGTTCATAGTCTGAGTAGTGCAAAACCAATGGCCGAGTTTGCCGTCTCGTCCGCAGTTCGGGCAACAGGAGAGTTGCTCGTCGCCAAGGCCAAATTCTTGTGGGGCGTGGAGAGGGAGGTCGAGGACCTGCTGAAGGAGCTGAAGCTGATTCAGTGGTTGCTGAGGGATGTAGATGCGAGACGAGAGCACGACAGAGCTGTTGCAGGATGGGTCGAGCAGGTCCCGAGACGTTGCCTATAATGTCGAGGATGTCATCGAGCGATACATCATCAGGGACCGACCGAAGATGGGAGAAAACATCGTCAAGGCGTATGCTTGCTTCATGGCGAAGTGCACGTGCTTTCAGGTTCATGTGGTGGGGACAGAAATTAAGGACTTAAAATCCAGAATTTCCGATATTAAAAGCAGAATGCAGAGGTATGTCAGGCAATCTGTGAAGGAAGTGGAACGCGAATCCGCGAGAGCTTCCACCAAGGATGATTTTGTTGGGAGGGAAGATGGTATTGAGGACTTGGTGAAAGAGTTGTTGAATGATGGAGAACAGCACAGAGTTATTTTTATACGGGGAATGGGTGGTTTGGGTAAGACCTCACTTGCCAAGAAAGTCATTGCTCATGACAAAGTGAAGAACAATTTTGATGGTTTCACTTGGGCTTGTGTATCTCAAGTATACAACGTGAAAGATATCTTGGTGAAAATTCTTGTTAAGTTGATCCCTGATCAAAGGGAGAGTGTTACGAAGATGACAGATCGCGAATTGTTTGAAACTCTATGCAAGATCCAACGAGAGAAGAGATGTATCGTGGTTCTTGATGATATTTGGACCAAGCGGGCATGGGACAGTCTTCGATCCGCATTCCCGATCAAAGACACGAGAAGCAAGCTATTGATAACAACCCGCAATAAAGAAGTAGTGGAGTATATTGATCCTCATGGTCTTTTCCATGAACCTCGGCACTTATCGGATCAAGAGAGCTGGGATCTGCTGAAGAAGAGGGCATCTCTTGAAACGGAAGGTAAGGCTTTTTCAAGGTTATTATCCTAACATATGATCGCTTCAAGAGATTACATTGCTTGCAGAGGCTATTATAGTCAAAGAACGAGGACAAGTATGAGGTACTTTATTACTTAGTCTGCCCTTTTGGAGGGTTTAACAATTTATGAATCGATAGTTACTATAGAGTTCAAATGATCGATATATTGAAGTATTAGGCATCAAAATTTTGATATTTGGAGAATGAAATTCCCTTTGGTTGCTTAATAGCCTGCGATTTTACCTCTGAATAGACATCCCAAACTGTGCTCCTCCTTTCTCCTTGTGAGGATAAATAACGAAGAGGCCTTCTATATGACCAACATAATAAGCTATTCTGATAAGAATTTATGGTGTGTTGTATAGCCTAGCTATGTTCCTTCTTCCATTGGCTTATTTGTGAATGGTTGGTCCAATTATAAGAGTTGGGATTGTCAGGAAAATCATGAATCATTACGCGACAAAAGAGGGCGGCAACATAAAAGATTTCGCTATAATTTCCGTTGTAGTGGAGATTACTAACACGCTCAAAGTCACGGTTGTATAGTAGTAGATATTTGTCCTTGAAGTTATCTTCTTATGAAAGTCGCATCTTCACGTGACTTTTGAGTTGAAATTTGTTGCCTAATATTGTACAGAAATCACTGAGGACATGAAGTCATTAGGACAGGAACTCCTTAAGAAGTGTGGAGGATTACCCTCCGCTATCATCATGCTCGGTGGACTCCTGGCGGTCAACGACTGGAAGAAGGTTTACGAAAACATCAATTTACATTTAACCAATAAGAGTAATATATTAAAAGTATCGGCCTCAAGCTATGACGATCTACCGTGGCATCTAAAGCCATGCTTCCTCTATTTGGGTTGTTTTCCGGAGGATGTAGAAATCCCTGCGACGGAAGTCCTTCACATGTGGATTGCTGAAGGCTTTGTGTTGTCCAATGCATACGACGATGAAGATAGTGAAATTACCATGGAAGATGTAGCAGAGCAATATTTAATGGAGTTGGTTAATAGGGGAATTGTTCGAGTATTATTCACCTCAAGTGGTAAGATCAAAACTTGCCGCCTCCATGATTGGATGCGAGATTTATGCGTCTCCAAGGCTAGGGAGGAGAAGTTTCTAAGCATTCTTAAGGCTGGGCAGGTAAATCAATCGACGACACGGAGGCTCTCCCTCATTAGTGAAGAAAACATGTTTCGGAGAGTAAAACAAATAGAAAAGTCTATGGTCCACCTTCGAACTCTCTTGTTCCTCCATTATGGGAGATTTTTCAAAGTGACGTGGAAAAATTTGAACCTATTTTCATAGAGTGTAAGTTTCTTAGAGTTTTGAAATTAGAGGGCATACAAAGTGGGAGAGAAAATTTACCTGAATCAGTGGGAAACCTAGTCAATCTAAGATTCTTAAGTTTAGCAGCAAGTATGTTCAAGGGTTTTCCAAAATCTATGGGGAACCTAATACGCATGGAATTCTTGGACCTACAAGTAATAGATTTATTTGAGGTAATTGTGCCAAATGTGTTGTGGAAGATGAGAAACTTGAAGCATCTCCATCTTCCCATCAAGTTTGCTGCTGATGACCTAAAGAAGTTGCGATTGGACTCCTTAAGACATTTGCAGACATTGAGAAACTTTTATCCGAAGAACTGTGATGTGATCGATTTAGGCAAACAAACCAATCTACGAAAACTCACTATATGCAACCAGTATGGTGGGGACAAGTTCGACATAATTCCACAACTTGCTAAATTCACTTTGAAACATCTCCAATCCTCATCTTTTAGATTTACAGCATATGATTTATTCAGTGAAAGTGAATTGACTAAAATGTCACACTATCCCTATTCCTGTAAACTGTCCATGAAAGGAAAAATAGAGAAGTTACCAAAAGATCTACCCCTGCAACTAAGGAAGCTGATCTTAATGAAGTCCCAGCTCGAAGAAGATCCTATGCCAATTTTGGAGAAATTGCATCACTTGGTGGTTCTCATACTGGAGGATGCTTTTGTGGAAAAGGAGATGGTTTGCTCTGCAGCAGGAGGGTTTCCTCAACTCAATCATTTAGCTCTCAAAAATCTACAGAATTTGGAGGAGTGGAGGGTAGCTGAAGGAGCCATGCCTCATCTTTCTCGATTAAGGATCAGCAAATGTCCCAAATTGAAGACAAAACCTAAAGGAGTATACGAATTTGATGATTCTGTAGACATTGGTGATGAGCAAGAAATAGACATGACGAGTTTTCTTTCCAAGGTGAGTATTTCCGCACTTCTTATTCGAAGAATTAATGTGAGGGATTTAGTACACTGACTGATAATGCAAACTTGATGTTAAAAGTGATGTGGTAGCGAATCTTGTTGGGTGTTGGGATAGGACTCGCTTAGTTAAAATATGATCACAGCACATTTACTAGATTTGGTATACAAATAGAACGTATATTACCTAATGTTACTCCTAATTAATGTATTGAGACAGGTTTTAAAAATTTTCTTTGTGACATTACTTTATAAAGAAAAGATATAAGTTTATGTAACCAAGGCAACTTGAACTATTTTCCAAGTTAGGCCCAAAAAAATTACTTTAGATTAGGCTAACTGCACAAGTCAAAAGTTTAGGCTTAATTAGTTCATGAGACTTGCAAATATTTTATAAGCCTCTAGGTAACCAGTCTCCATGTTTGCATCTCTTGATTATTAAGAAAGAAAAACCCATAAAAAAGTTGATGTCATATGAAGAACTTTCCAGTGCACCAATTGATAAATTAGCTCCGCAGTTTACTTAAACAGGACTAGTATCTTGCACTATGGTATGAAGTTGTATAGTAATTTTTTTCAAAAAAGTTTTTAATTGGCTACTAAGTGATCATAACATTTGGATCGAATCTATGTCTATGCAAATGGAGAAATACTAGAGATATTCTACTCATTTTTGTTCATTTGCATAGCTGGCAATTTGTGAGGTATTCACTCTCCCACCATAACACTACCGATTTAATACTCGTCTCCCTCCTTCCTTTCTCTATCCGTCTCTTCTTTAATTTATTTGTAACTCCTTTTTTAAACAGATAATATTTTTGTTTTACTTCACAAAGTCTATAAATCATATAAATATTTCCTTATTTTTAACGTATTTATATTCACACACCTCGCACCCTCTAATTGGTACAGTATCTTTTTTGAGCCTAGTACTCAACTCTACCTTCTATTGTTTGACATCCTAGGGGATTCCAAGGTCCGGACAACTCCCTAAATGAAGCCTTTTAGTGACATGCTTAGGTCAAACTCTCCCACCATAACACTGCCTTTTTATTACTCATCGCCCTCCTTCCCTTCTCTATCCGTTGTTTCTCTAGTTTATTTGTAACTCCTTTGTGTGAAAAAAAAAAAATTTTCTTTTACATCACAAATTTTGTAAATTGTAGAAATATTCCATTTATTCAAGTTGTTCACAATTCTTTAAGTTTCCATCATAATTATTATCATCTAATAATTCATTAACAATGAGTTGTCCTTAGGCTTAAATACATCATCCATCATCTTTAATCATAAATTTGTCAAATAATTCATGGGTATGGGACATGAATACTGCTCAATCGGTCCACACACTAATTAATTCAAACCTTTTTGACCGCAGGAGATACAGGAGCTAAAAGAGTATTATGAAAGTTTGCCCTTGAGGTAAACAAACAAATTATATCGAGAAATATAAATGTCTTAGCATTTCTTTTATAAGAAAATTTGTCTTTTATCTTTTTCTCATGCAGTGGATTAAAAGAAGACGAAGAGCAAGGAAAGAGCACAAGCCTTCATGCCAGGGAGAACTCTCTGGTAAAAGTAGCTTAACGCGATGTTTACTTGGATCGCGATTCGGTAGCTAATAACAGGCACTTCATGTTTTCTCTTTTCTGGAATTTCAATGTCATAATTGCGATAATATGTTAGTATTCAGACTCGGCAAGTAAAAAGATCAAGCTGGATCCTCTTTCACTTGAGCTAGCTCATGAATCAGGAAGGCTAAAAGGATTTTTTACTTTGGGCAATGACCATGGTTCAAAATCCAAGATCAAAACTAGAACACACAGTGTTTGCAGATGGTCACCGCAGCATTCAGGGTCAGCTTGCTCGCGAGAAGGCTGTGAACGATAATTGCAGCAGATGTATCCGCTGGTCATACAAAAGCTCAGTGCAGTCTGGGAATGTTCACTAGGTAAATAAGGAACTAGATTGTGGGCAGGAATGTATCAGAGAAATCGAGCATGTCCTGATGCATCTAGTTTGAAAATTCCCTACAAGCAGTTGCTATCTGCTGCTAATTTGCTTCGGCTGGTATAATACAATTGTTTTTTTTTTTTTGATAAAGTAAGTATTTATAAATTTCCAACCAAGCAAGCTGTACAAGAGATGGATACAAGGCACCATCTTGCACTCAATAGACTAGTCGCTTGAGTGAAAGGGGGCCAAGTATTCAACAAGGGGAGACTAGGTACAAGTTGCAACAAAGGACCCAACCTGGGACTACGGTTACAACACAATAAAGAAAACAGAACCAGCTAGATGCAACATGCAGCAGCCTAAAGACTCAGCCCGCGGTCCTCTAGTTCCCCCACAAAAATAGATGGGTCAATACTCCAGCACCATTGGAGCCTCCTGTTCCTTGGGTTGTCATCTACATGTATGAAAGTAGACGCTTTGTCCTTAACGGCCCTAATAAGGTGTTGCTTTATCGAGGGAATGGAAAGTGGTTGGCCACGAAAGGGTATGGTACAGTTATTTGCACTAAACAGTTTCAACAAACGTAGAAACTCGTGAAGTTCTAATGGAATTTCAAGATGGTCAGTGTCTAAACCTGGCAACCGACGGGTCAAAATGGAGCTGAAAGAATTAATTACTGTAAATAGAATAGGAAAGTAGCTAGGAGTTCTTAATTCCAAAGTGAAATCGAGGTCAATTAATTTGAGATTTCACTAAATCAGATAAAGAAACACAAATTATAAGTGTTGTGAAAATAAGCGATTGAACAATAAAATCAACTAAACAATAAAATAAATCGGACATTAGATTTACATGATTTGGTCGCTTTGACCTACTCTCTCAAGAAAAATAGCAGAGTATTTCACTATAAATCAAATAATACAATGAAAATTACAGTCACATTTAAGTCACTCATATACTCTCGGTGTTTCTCACCTCTCAATTACACTCAACAACTCACATAGTATTTAATCATCACAATTCTTAACGAAATAATCTTTCAATTTTATAAAAAGATTCTGCACATAAATGATTCTTTTTTTCAATGTCAAACTTATGACATCTCTAACAATGTCCACCTTGACTCGACATTTGAATCCAATCATGTTTAGATAGATTCCAAATTTCAAGCCACACTTGAACTTCGTCATAACTGTGGACCTCATCAAAACACTATCTCCGCTTACACCTTCAACTACTCTACAAGGTCCACCATTGCATCCATTTTTGTTAGAAGATCAAAAATGCACTTCACAAATGTTGGCTTGATGGACTTGACCTTGCTATAAGCACCATCTATGTCAATTGCTACATAAGTACTGGATACCTCGTGAGTCTCTAGTTGCAACTCCACCTTGAGATGAAGACCATTTAAATCCATATGCACACTATGACAATTACTCTTACTCAAAACTACAGAAGATTCGTCAAATATATCTTTTCTACTAGCCAAAGAATAGCCAAAGTACCAAAACTTAGTATGATGAAATACTTAAATGCCAAAAGTTATGAAAGTTACATTTAAGAATTACTTTTTTAAAAAATTGGATCATTTCAATGCCAACTCCGATGAAAACTCCTAAAATATTACATGGCATATTTTAATAATAAAAATCGCTGACGTGACTGGCCGGAAAGCTTAGTCAACCAAAACGACGTCGTTTTGGCTTGAATTCGATTTTTAATATAAATAACAATTAAACGATATTAAAAAGTTAATAAATAAAAAACCACAAACAAAGGGTCACTTGCCCTCACCCAAATCTAGGAGACGGTTGCCGCCCTCTCCTAGCTTTTGGCGAGGGTCACCCACCCTTGCCCAAGTGGTGGTGATGGCTTTTGGCAAGGGTCGGCAAGCCTCATGGCCATCACCACCACCATACTAGCAATGGGGCTGCACCCACAGGCAAGGGAACCCCCTCTCGCCTATACTGTCTTTTTTTTTATAATTAACTTTATATTAAAAATAAAATCAGGCAAAAATATGTCATTTTGACTAAGTCTAGCCATGTCAATGTCCAAATGATGTCATTTTGGGCTTATTTAGCCACGTACGCACCCAAAACGACATCGAGCTTATGTCACTGGAAAAATGCCACATATGCATTTTGGTCGAATTTTCTTACCATTGAGTCATTGACACTTAATTGATCTTTTTTTCTCTGATTTTGGTATTTAAGTGTACATTTCCAATTTTTTTACATTTAAGTGTCTCTCATGCCAAATTTTGGCACTCCAGGTGTTTGTGCCTCATTTTCTGCTAATAATAGGTGAATTTAATTCTAGACACCACAATTGATAACCTCATTTACCATGTGCATATCCTGCAACTTTTTCCTTTTATCAAGTTTACCATCAATCACTTGAACATAATACGAGAAACCAAATATTCTAACAATAAAATAGTCAACAATATCACACTATGATGTCATGTGGTAGCAGACTTGGTAGAAAATATGTTAAAGTAGAAGAACTTTAGTAAACAAATTAAAAATACATGGACTTAATTAAACAAAGAATAGAAAAGTAAGAGTGCACATGATAATTATTATATTTCTAACTAGATCCATTTTTTTATTCCTAAGAACAAATTTGGGTTTGATCACATAATGTCATTTTTCAGTTTCTGGAACACATAATCCAAAAATGAGAAATAAAAACTCCTCATTACTCGCCCTCACTACTAGCCAGTTGGCCACCAACCACTGCCTCCCCCGGCATCCTCCTCCACCTCCGCTGCAACTTGTTAGTCGCTCGGAAAAGAGAAATTTTGTATCATCATCATATGTATATTTTTGCTTTGAAACTCATCCAAAAAAGAAAAATACAAAAATCTATTTCTGGCAAAAAAAAATTGTGTCCGAAAATATGATGACTATCATTTGTGTCCTAAACGACCGAAAACTCCGACTTTTTCCTTTTCTTTCCTTTGACCATCAAGAAACAGATGATGATGATGATGATGCTTGCAAAATCTGTGGATAAAAATACAGTTTGTTTGCGGTTCCCAGATCCGTGCGCTTCGAGATGGAAAAATCATAAATTATGGACTCTGTGCAACTTGTGGAGCAAATGATTGAATATGATAATAGGGGCAGTGAGGAACTGGGTGAATCCTGGACGAGGGATGCGCGATTCATCATAGGTCTTAACGACATCGCCGCCCGAGCCCAGGAGTTCGTTTAATCCTTTTCCAAATTTGGAATAACTTGAATTAAGATGGGGAGACCGAGTTCGATGTATTAAAGCTACTCATGGGCAGCTCGAATCGAGTCTTTCATGTAAAGATTCCTATAGAAAAGAACGATAACTAAAAGAAATTCAGGACGGGTTATCGACGTGAAGGTACTTGTTTTAAATTGAATAGAGATTAACCTTTCGCTTCTTCTTTTTTTCGGAAAAAGACATTTAATTTCTTAAAATTATATAATTTTTATATGCGTAGAATCGAAGGACCGAAAGGAATGGTGCAACTTGACAAAGGTGCGTATTTGGAAAAGTTAGCCCACATTGGAGTTGAATGTCGTCATCGTCTGATAGAGAAAGGCATTGTTTATTATTTCTCCCATTTGCTCCCCCTTCGTCTTTTCGATACCTGAGGAGTCTTTCCTTCTTCTTCATTTTATAGTCCAAGTCAAAATTGGTAAAATTCAATATTGTAATCATGATGTCGAAATCGAATCCGAATCGAGAGATTCAGGAGGCTCTACGTTCTCGATTTCGAGTGGGGCTAGGCTAAGGTAATGCCTGTCTAGCAAAATTTGAAACTCCACTTGGCCCCAGCTTTAAGGATTCCTTTCGATAAAGTCCCAACTTTTTTCCTGCATAACTTGGCCAGAGTACCAATCTGAGTGAGAGTACTTAACTTATTAGTCAGATAAACAATTAAAAAAAAGGTACTTCTGATCACTGATGGTGCAAGAGATGACCCATGCTAATGTAGTTGGGTATCGGCCAAACCTCGAACAGTACAATAATTTCCATGCAACTTAAAAAGGTGCAAAGTTCTAATTTTTATTGCGCGATGTCATTTTAGAACCTAGAAATCATGATGCAATTCTTCACTTTGAAGATTCATGAGCTCTCGATGTGGTTTTTCAATTAAAGAAAAATTTACAAAATATTTTAAAAAAGTCACAATGATCTTTCGTGACAATAAATCTCGAGTCTCTTAATTTTGTCAAACTAAAATGGTCAAAATGAAAACGGGAATCAAATCACCAACAAGGAACCATAATAAACTTTTCCCTGCTCCCACTTATTTAAGGGTTTAGAATGATTGCCCCTGATGCACTTGTTAAATTAATTCAACAAGGAAGTATTTTATTTTCAATGCATTGGTTAGGAATATCAGAATTATAATATTTCCTTATCTAATTGCTAAACAAGTGTCCGATGGTACTTCTTAACAAGACCATTTATTTGACATAACTGAAACAGTCGAAACAAAATCGAAGGAATCAAAAATATATAACAAGGTACCAAAATAGTATTTCTTCTTTTGATTATTATGTTCGGTAATATCTTTAAATCAGTAGAAGCTTTTAATAGGTGGCTCCATCATCTTCTTTTTCCACCTATTCTTCTTTAGTGTGAACAACATAAGAAATTTGCATTATCATCGCATGGCTTCATTTATGCAAGACTTTGTTCCTTCAAATATTTTTATGAGGGGTAAAACGTGACCGTACCGTTTAACTAGCAAGTCGCAATCTATTCACTCACACAAGCTGGAAGTCTCGACTTCGAATTGGCTAAGACACCTAGCCAAATCGAACTAGAATGAGCCATAGTCGTTTCTTCAATTGAAAAGGTGCTAACTCATTGATTCAAGAAGGGGGCATTTTTCTTCATATGGGATGACGCGAACCGTTCAACATGTCACTAGTCAATGGTCCCAAAGCCTCAATAAAAAGTTGCGAAACCCTCTCCATCATGTAAACCAAAAGGATCTTAATCATATTCTATCAAATTTATATAATAATCTCCCCATCATCATCATCATCCACCATCACCAATTGTCATATTTATATAACGAATGTTATTACTAATTAATCATGAAGATCCCTCTGGCGTCATAGCATACTTTTTTGGGTTGTGTTTATGTAGTATGTAGAGCATGAATAAGGCCATGCTCTCTCTCTCTCTCTCCCTCCCTCCCTCTCTCGCGATCAAAAGCAGTTCATCCGGCGCAAATTCGAATGGAATTTGATTAATTATTTTATTTTCAGTATCCAATTATGGATTTATTACTTTTCTAAGGCCGGTTTCTTTCTATCATAATTTGTCTAAAAGTCAAGGAATTAGTGCACTAAAAGTCTTAAAACTTGCCACAAAAGTACAATTAAGTATTAAAACTTGCAAAAAGTACAATCAAGTCATAAAATTATAAAATATTGAACTTCTAAAGACACAAAATACTAGTCATTTTGCCAACTCAGCCCACTTTTTTTCACTTAATTAGAGGGATATAGAACTCAGTGAGGCAATCGGAATACATTTATTTACGACTTCATATTTTTATATGGCTCAAGTAATGACGACAAAGCTTTCGACTTTCTAGCTACCTAAAACTCCACTGTCAAAAAGTTGGGTCCTCTATTATTTGGTGGATTAATTTGTTGATTTAATAAGCGAATTCGTGGCTAATCCGTAGACGTGCTTGTCTTTATTTGACAAAGACCATTCTTTTCGGAATCATGCAATGGCTTTCCTTAAAAAGGCACACGTTGGTGGAGCACCTGTAAGGGATGGTGCACTTTAATGAAGCTCCCCCTATTGGGTGATGTCCAAAGTCTCATGCAGCGCTGCTACACATGAGGCAAACCTGTCTCGTTTCTCCTCTTCCATAGTTGCTTGCATAGATATGAAATTGTGTATATGTTTTATTAAACATCGTATGATTATATTATATAAGCAAGCTGAAAGACTGATTCTTTGTCGAGGATTGTCGTGGATCCCCAAGCAAGCGTTGTACATAAAAATGGAGCTCTTCCCCTATTGGGAAAGAATTGAAGTCTCATGCAGTGCTGCCAAACATGAGGCAAACATATTTTATTTCTTCTTCTTCCATAGTTGCTTGCATACATATGCAATTGTGTATATCTTTTATTAAAAATTGTATAATTATAATATATGAGGAAGCCGAAAGATGAAATTTCTTTAAGGATTGTGGTGGATCCCCAAGCAACCTCTGTCCATAAAAATGTACATTTCACTTACCGTAAGAAAAGAAAATCCACACATTTTTATCATTAAACTTAATATCACGAAAAACTCTAAATTAATATATATGTAATAAATTATTTTAAAATAATCTTTTAACTACAACAAACCTCAATCGATACACTTGTAACTAACAAATTTACCATCTGTTAATTTTCGTTAAATTTTACCATTGAATTGTTAAGTCACATTACACGTGACATTTGATGGGTGTATCAATTTGGGATTTTACCTATTATTTGTCATAGGTGTACTAGTAGCTTTTCGTGGTATTAATCTAATTTAACGAAAAATAATTAAGGGTATATTTTTCAAGAACATACCAATTTAGAGTTTTTAGCTGTCCAAAAATTAGTTTAAGATATATTTATCACAAGCATACCAATTTGGAGTTTTTCATGGTATTAACATTATCGTTAATAGAGTTGTAAGATAACCTGAGATAGTTTCTTCTCATGTTTATAAATAATATTTTTTGCCAAAATTAGCTCACACATGAAGAGGCAAAACTATATGCCATAATCTATTTTAAGGAAAAATACATTATGGCATTTCTTGTTTCTATTTGGGCGTTACTCAATTTCCGGACAGTTTCTCTTTAATCTTCATTACAACAAAGAATCCGATCTCAAGTAAGTGAAAACGCGACTCAAGTGAAAGTTCGGATGAGTGTCCAGCCACAGGAACCATTTGTACCTGGCACTGTGAAGATTGAACTTACATCATGCGTTTAATCATACACGAACTCTGTTCTTTACCAAATATGTAAGCCTACTCGATGAGTTGACAGTTTCTCCTTCCAATTCTAACTCATAAACACGACCCAAAAAAGTCTAGAAGGAAATTGACCTTGTATATGTAAGAGAGAGAGAAAACCGAATGTAAAGACATTAAATTTCGCCAATCTGAAACATATACATAAAATTAAATCGTTCCCACCCCAACCCCTGAGAATGTGGGGATTCAAATTCACCACATCTCCATTCCTATGTGAAAAATGTGACCATCGAGGCAAACTCCAATGATTCCATACCAATGACTAGGTCACATTATTCTAAAGCTTCTTTTTTGGTCATCAATCACAATTGTAAGCTAGAACAATAACTTCTAAGCATATGTTTTCCATATTAGAATAGATTGTAACATTCCTTTGACCACAAAAAATATAGATTGTAACATAACAATTTTTTTTCTATTTGTAATATTTCCACTCTTAATATACATTAAAGGAGATCTAATGTGGTTTTCATTAATGACAGATCTTATGAGAGGGCGCAGTAAATAACTAATGCCACATTAGTTATAATGCCATTTGTTGAGATCGGCAAGAGAGCTCAATTCTAAACCATTAAAATATTGACTTGTCTTCATTGAAAAACTTAAATCAAATGAGTTTATATGAGATATTAACAACATCACAACACATCAATTCTCCCACGTGAGATTATTTTAATACAATTCACACGTGCGTCTCAAAAGGCATACTTACAATATTATCACTTAATTAAATTAATTGTCCTTTCTTTACCAAATATATCATTATTATTATGAAAACTTTCAAATAAAGCCTTAAAGTGCCCTTATTTAATACCCGAATTGGATCTTATATCAAATAAGGGTCTGAAATAATCATAATTGTTTCAAAATGATATAAAGTAGCTATGGTTATTTCAAATAAGGTTATGACCTCACCAACCGCCAACCAATCCAATCGATCAAAAGGCATTTTCATCCAAATAAAATTTTAATTTAAAATGATTTTTATTCTTTTCTTTTTCTTTTTTCTCTCTTTTTTTTTCTTTTCCAATGAGGGTCAGCAACCGCTAGGAAGGGCTCGACAACCCTCACCTACCATTTGCAAGAGCTTGCAAGCCCTCGCTAGTCGTGGGCAAGGCCACCCTTGCTAGAAATGTGAGGGCCTGCAAGCCCTGGCCAATGGCCGCAAGGGTGACCTCCCTAAGGTGAGTTCACCCAACCCTCTCCAACATCATCAATGATTGGCTGACAATCCGCAGAGAAGAAAGGAAAACCAAAAAAGGAAGAAATTAAAAAAAAAAGTTAAATAATGAAAATGTCCTTGACCAATCTAAAAGTGAGACTCTTATTTGAAATAGATATAATCACTTCATGTTATTATTTAAAATAAGCTCCAAATCTTTATTTGAAAAAATAATTATACTTTATGTCCTTATTTGAAATAAATCTCTCTTTACATTCTTATTTGAAGAAACAAAGATATTTGCAAATCCTTATTTGGAATTTATCCTTGATATTATTCTTTCTACTAAGATTGTCAAACTAAAAACTAATTTACCTGAGAATAAGTACTTGCGTGTATGACCAAAAAAAAACAGAGAGAGAATAAGTACTTGCGTGGACAATCCATGGTGGTTGGCTGCTGTAGAGGATAACTTCCCTCGTTATTTTATCCCTCCTCGCAACTGGTCCAACTGCTTGGATTCCACTTCGAAAGAAAGAGAACCGGAACAAAAATATGAATAAGAATCACCCTCTCTCTCCCCTCTATCTCTCTCCGCCATCCTCCTCTCCCTCTCCTCCACTCGCGAGCTCTCCCGGAAAATCCCGTCGTTTCCCGAGAAAATGCCCGAGCTGGAGGACGACGGCTCCGACCACACCCGCCGCGAGAGCCCGACGGATCCCCAGCCCGAGTTGGCGGCGACGGCGGCCCCGAGGGAGTCCATCATGGACCTCGATCTCGACGTCTACAGTCCCTGGCCGATGATGGATCAGCAGCTCCCTTTCGGCGCCTTCCTGTCCAACTCCGACCAGCCCGGCTCGCCTCTCTGGGCCTTCTCCGGCGGGTTCGAGGACAATCTCGCTGCCGCCGCCGGCGGGGGGCCGCCGGGGTCCGCCTCGCCGATTGCTCTCGGTTTGTCACATGTCAGTCTTGAGTTCGATTCGTTTTGCTCTTGGTTACGAGTCGGGTTTTTGGCGGATTGCGATTGATTGAGCTGGAGTTGGGTCGTTGAAAAGTTTTGTTTTTGTCCATCTGAAACTGAGAATTGAACGTTGACTATTTCTCCACCCACGTTCACTTGCTTAGTTTTTGTCTTCTCTGGTTTTACGATTTTTGGAAAGTTGAGATTTTTCCGTGTTTGGAACTAATCTGAATTTGATCCGTGTTATTTGACTCTTTTTTTTTCCCTCTTTGACTAGTTGAGAAATGTGGTTTGATGATACGGTTTTGTTTTCTCTCGCTTCAAAAAGCTCGGGAATCAAATACTGATGTTTTTTTCTGCAAAGCAAGGAGTTTGAATTAATTGGCCACTCCCACCTCCCATTTCACCTGATTTCGTATTATTGCGTGAGAATTATGAATTCTGAGAGTCCTGAACTCTGAAGTTGCCTCTTCCTTGAGTGTCGATTTGTTCCAAGTGGCTGCAATGGCCTGTGAAGCCACGGCTACGTTTTGACTGAGAAGTTGTTTCAAAATATATAGATCATCACAATTCAGACACTGAAGCCCCTGCTGAGGATAACGGTCGTAAAAAGCTGCCATCGCCGTATTTGGGGCTGACGGCATTTGAAAATCCTGATGGATACTGTCTCATCAAAGAAAGGATGACCCAGGCTCTTCGTTACTTCAAAGAATCCACTGAACAGCTTGTTCTAGCTCAGGTTTGGGCTCCAGTAAAGAAAGGTGGTCAGTACGTCCTTACAACTTCAGGGCAACCCTTCGTTCTTGGTCCAGATACTAATGGGCTTCACCAGTACAGAATGGTGTCTCAGATGTATTTGTTTTCTGCGGACGGGGAGAATGATGGAGTATTGGGGCTTCCTGGTCGTGTTTTCCGGCAAAAGCTGCCTGAATGGACTCCTAATGTACAATACTACACCAACAAAGAATATTCGAGGCTTGATCATGCTCTTCATTACAATGTTCAGGGAACCTTGGCTTTGCCTGTCTTTGAACCATCAGGGCAATCTTGTGTTGGTGTGCTTGAACTCATAATGACTTCACAGAAGATTAACTACGGACCGGTGGTTGATAAAGTCTGCAAAGCACTTGAGGTTGGGTTTGTTTTAAAATCATGCTTTTCTTTCTTCTGAAATTCTCTTATTTGGCATTGGTGACAGTATTGTTCTTTATTGCATTAATTTGTTGGTCATCAGTTTCTAATATTATTTAACCATAAATCACAATGTGGAGATAATTACAAGAATTTGGCAGTCATATAATTGCAGTTTTTTACAGGCAGTGAACTTGAAAAGTTCTGAAATCCTGGATCATTCAAACACACAGGTAAGATGCGCCAAGTTTGTACCACATCCCAACTTAATGCTGGATATCAAGATAGTACGGTGGTTTGCTTTTTTATTTTTCTTACATACTTTAGCTTTCGAAACCAGATATGCAATGAAGGGCGGCATAATGCATTGGCTGATATTTTAGAGATATTGACAGTCATATGCGAAACCCACAAGCTACCTCTGGCTCAAACCTGGGTCCCATGTCGGCATCGCAGTGTTCTGGCCCATGGCGGTGGCCTCAAAAAGAGTTGTTCTAGCTTTGATGGTAGCTGCATGGGACAAGTCTGCATGTCCACCACTGATGTGGCATTTTACGTTGTAGATGCTCATATGTGGGGCTTTCGGGAAGCTTGTGTTGAGCATCACTTACAAAAGGGTCAGGGGGTCGCTGGGAGGGCTTTCTTCTCCAAGAGCACTTGCTTCTGCAAAGACATTCCCAATTTTGCAAAACCGAGTACCCTTTAGTGCATTATGCACGAATGTTTGGGTTAACCGGTTGTTTTGCAATCTGCTTACGAAGTAGTTATACTGGAAATGATGATTATGTTTTAGAATTTTTCCTGCCCCCTGGCATCACCGATAGTAGTGAGCAGCAGTTATTGTTGAGCTCTTTATTGTCTACAATGAAGAAGCATTTCAAGAGTCTTATGATTGCTTCTGGGAAAACACTTCGACTGGAGGATGAATCTATTGAATTTATTGAAGCTGTGCCAAATGAGAGACTTGATTCGAGAATTGACTCTCTTCAAATACCTACATATACAGAATTATTGGCTGGACCCCATTACCTGCCCAATGGAGGAGTGGCAAAGCAGTTAGATTCATCAAAGCAGCTGCTGGCGGATGTCATTGATGCAACCAATGATGGAGTCAATCCCATTATAGCAATTGCAAGTGATAATGTTGTTACTTTTCCAGAAAATAATGTGATGCAAAAGAAATCTGAGAAGAAGCGTGGAAAGGCTGAGAAATGTATTAGCCTTGAGGTTCTTCAGCAATATTTCGCTGGCAGCCTTAAAGACGCTGCAAAGAGCCTTGGCGGTAAGATGGATATCTCTTGCTGCTATTGGCCACTATTTATTTCAACGTTTTTATTTGGTGTTTCGCCTCGCATAAGAATTTGATTGCATTTTCTCGTTTTATTTCTAAAGTTGAATGCTTGCCTCTATCCAGTTTGCCCAACAACAATGAAACGGATCTGCAGACAGCACGGGATTTCAAGGTGGCCATCCCGCAAAATTAGCAAAGTCAACCGTTCTTTAACAAAGTTGAAGCGTGTCATTGAATCTGTTCAAGGTGCTGAAGAAACATTCAGTATAAGTACTTTAGCTACAAGTCCACTTCCTGAGGCTGTTGGTTCTATTTCTTGGCCTTCCAGCTTGAAAGGGTCCAATGAGCAAAACCGACCTGAAGAGAAAGCACTTGAAGCGCAAGGTGAAAGGATGAATCGGTCCCCATCTAAGTTACCGAGAGCTGATGAAGAGGCTGCAATGCAAAATAAATCTTATGAGAGGGTACCTCAGGAGGAGCAACTCTTGAATGAGCATGGTGGATTTCCACCAGCATTTGCTGGAGCACTGAGCAGATCTAAATCTCAAAGTGGCTCAAGGGAACAGAGTGCTGGTACACCCACTTCTCATGGTTCGTGCCAAGGTAGTCTGCCAAACGAAAGTTCGCCTGGGAAGGATCATTCTGGTTCTCCACACAATGATCAATGCATAAAAAGAGGGGCCTCTCCGGAAATGATGTTTAAGTCAACAAATGCGCTGAAATTCTCTGCTGCATATTCAATGCCTGATGCTCTAGTAGTTACAGAACTTCAAGAACCATTTGGAGGAATGCTAATTGAGGATACTGGAAGCTCAAAAGATTTGAGAAATCTGTGTCCATCGGTTGCAGATGCAGTTTTGGAAGATCGGGTCCCAGAGTCCAGCTGGACGAATCCCCCATGCTCTGACATGGCTTCCAAACAAGCGGCAACTTTTCTTAGGACAACACCTCGCGCTACACCTAGGCAAGACATGACGAGTGTGACCATTAAGGCCACGTACAGAGAAGACATTATAAGATTTAGGATATCGTTGAGTTCTAGTATCGTGGAGCTGAGGGAACACGTGGCGAGGAGGTTAAAGTTAGAGGTGGGTACTTTTGACGTCAAATACCTTGATGAGGATCATGAGTGGGTTTTGGTAGCCTGCGACGCTGACTGGCAAGAATGCATGGACATCTCGCGATCATCCGGTTGTAATATGATCAGGCTGTTAGTTCATGATGTGATGGCGAACCTGGGAAGCTCCTGTGAAAGCTCAGGGGAATGACTTTAGGAATGTCAATGTCGTTCTGCATGTTGTACCACTTTCTTTTTGTTAGTGTGGCAGATTAGAAGCAGATGCGAAGAGATTGCATGCAACCTGCATAAAAAATTTTTTTGGAGAAGTCAAGGCAATTCTTCCTTTGTTAACTCTTATCATACACATACCCAAAAAACAAAAACTCTACTGAGATCCTTTCTCGCCGTTGTACCCTTTCTCTAACCTTGCTTCTACTAGAAAGTAGAAAATTAGTATGGTCATCTTCTTCAAATTAATCATCTGGCTATCGGGAATTTTTCCCTTGTGGAGCTCGGTAAACACGAGTTCCCTCCTCTTTTAACTCCCCTTTTAACTTGAACTTCGAATCCCTGATGACCGGACGTATTGCGAGTTGTGATCTCACAATCAATTGGATGGCCCCAAGTGTAAATCGTAGAAAATTTAAAATGTGGTCATTCCCAAGCAATCCAACAGTAAAACCTAGATGAAACGAGCATCCAACAAAGTATCTGCCAATCAATGGGAACATAAGATTTCAAAATGATACGTGTACATAATATAGGCCTGCCATTTGAAAAATCATGGTAAGGCAATATGAAGTTGTACACCAAATAGTTCTCTTTGTCAGTGACGAGCATAGAGTAGCTATGAAAAATGGGCATTGCTACACATTTCACAACACTAGACCAAGGTTGAATTCCGTATGAGAATATACATCAGATGGCATGGGTAAAATAAATATCCAACTAGACAGGGAGGAGGCTTCCTCCGCTGTAGGCAAAAGCCAATCCCAGTTTCGCAGAATCTGCTGCTGAAGAATGGATATCAGGGAACCTAGTCTGGCTCGAAAAATATTGGCAACAGACATCTGCCTCACAAATCGAGTAAAACGCACCCACTTGTTGTATTCAAACATGTTTTTATCCATCCTAACAAAGTTGAACGAAAAAGACGGCTTTTCTAGACCATCTGAGTAAAACTTAGACATTTTTAGGACCTGTTGAAACGACCTGTCATCTAAATTGCTTGTGCAGTTTTCACCTTCAAGGGCTACATCACAGACCCTAGCAACCAAAAGGAGCTGTCTGAGAAAGCCTTCTGGACTACTGACTGGGTTCATCTGCTTCTCTTCCACATCCTGCATCTCAAAGCATGTAGAGCATAAAGTAAATCCATACCTACCAAACATGCGAGTGATTGGTAGGTAGCCATCTCTCGTTGAAGTATTGTAATAGCCAGCAGTTAATTCAGATGGATGAGACTCTGTGCCATAGTGCCAATGGATTCCAGCCACTTTTGCTGATGTATTCACTTCAATGCCACGGAAGATCGTCTCAGCTTCCCTGCATATCCTCTCTCCATGCAAAAGCAGCATCCCTGAATACCACTCAAGGAAAAATTTACCGTAGGCTGTATTCCAAGACCCATCATCACTTTTAAAAAACTCAGTGTTCTCTGGGTCCTGCATCAAATTGCCAGTGCCAATAGGACCTCCAATTCCCCATTCATGCATTCCAATCTCTTGTGCACAAGCATTTAATGATGCAAGCATATACTGGCCAGAGCAAGGAAACAACAACAATGTCAATACAAGTCATAATTCAGGATCATAAAACCAGAGGGCAAAAGAAAAAGAGAGAGCAGGCCCTTGCATGGGGAATGGAATGAAGAACAGTAGAAGCAGCCAGGCACAACAAAAACAAAAACCTGACTGAAGCCTTTTCTGTGCAAATACAGCATAAACTCAATTATCCATTTTGTGGTGCTTAATCCTTCCCCTGCATTCATACCTTATCATAGCATTGAAACTCTCCAAGTTCACGTGACCGCCAAGCCCACTTCAGCTTGTGGGAAGGACATGAAGGATACCTTAATTCACCGGCAGGACCCATCCCAACTTGAACTCCCTGAAGAAAATAAGATTAACAATTGGGCAACCGAATCAAGCATTTATGTATCTATAAAACATATCATATCATCTTACAGTTATGACATCGCCAAAAAAGGGCCTAAATGCGTCCCTGAAGTTCCTCATAAAATCTGCATATGCTTGAATGGGTGATCGTCCTCCCAGCACAGGAAGAACATCACATCCTAGGGAAATGTATTCCATACTCCTCCTTCCAAATCGATCTGCATAAGCTATATCAGGGTCTCTATCCATCTCTTGAAGCACCCACACGGGCAGAGGTATCCTACAATAACATAATGACATCGGAGTCACAAAATAAGTCTTTGACATAAAATGGCAATAACCAAATCCGGATAACTTTGAAGCAAGACAAATCAGTCAAAGGGTACTGTTAATTTACTGGAGAAACTGTTAATCAACAGAAAAGAGAAAACTTATGACAAAAAAAGTTGACATTATCTCACTATATTAAAATGGATAAACTTGGTTAGAGATCCTTCAATTGAGTTAGATGAAACTTCCAGGAACAAAATTTCATGGATTTCCTATATCAAGGAATCATGGAAAAAGCATCACAAAATACACATAAAAGACTTGGTATGATTTCCTTTTAGGGAAACTTAAGATAATTGCAGAAATTTTTTTGTCAACCACCAGACCATGTACAGGCGGCTCTAGGCACAGAAGCTTCACAATCAGGGACAATAAATCATGGTTGAAAATATCGTTATCTGTTTAATGACTTTCTTGTAGAAAAGTCAGTGCTTAGGACAGAACTAGACATGAACTTCATCATATCACCAACTTGCTGCAGAAGCAGAAGAAGATTTCATGCTAGAAGTTCATGGTAGCAATACCTCCCTCTCCCTCTGGGATAATCCTTGTGTTGCCCGCATTTCTCTAAAAGATTTAGAGTTCCCATCTATTGCGTAGCAGACTTCAAATTAACCTCATTTAAACTACACCCATATAACACCCCTACCAACCCAAAAGCCCTCGACTTCATTCGAAGTAATCTACCCCTTAATCCTAACAAAAAGTTCAAAAGAATTGGTGAACCACATTGCATTTATCAATCAATCATCACAAACAGCACAAATCACGCACATATCGCAAAGCATAAAAATCACACCAACCGGTGAGGATCCCCAGGCCCAGTGCCACACTGGTGAAACCCCATCACTGCCCTAACCTTCAATCCACAGCGCCTCGCCATTGTCACAATCTCCCAATATCCATCCCAATTGTAAACCCTAGGCTCCTCCCTCTCCACCAGCCCCCACCACACTTCCATCACTACCCCCTCCACGCCAGCCGCCGCGAGTGCCCGGAAGGACTGCGCCATCGCCTTCCTCCGCCGCACCTGCCCAGCGCCAGGGCCCACGGCGTCGGTGGGGAGTGCTACGAACACCGGCGATCCCCCCCACCGGCGGGTGGCGGAGGAGAACGCGTGGTGGAGCTCGTACTGGTTGAGGTCGCCATTGTCCGGGGAGACGGAACCGCTGCCGGCGCCGGAGGGGGTGGAAGAGTTGAGCCGCGCCGAGGCGGCGAGGCGCCGGTGGTGATGGGGGAACGAGGCGGCGATTGGCGGGGCGCGGGCGAGGCGGGTTGTGTGGGCGCGGCCGCCGCAGAAGGAGGCGGAGAAGCTCGGAGCCGGTGGAGATGCAATCGCCATTGGAGGGAGCTCCGAGGCGTTAGGGTTTGGATTCCTTTGAAGCTTTGCAGAAATGTCGAGAGAGAGAGAGAGAGCACAACAGTACGAGGAGAAACTGGGATCACAATTTTTCATTTTTTTGTCCAGGTTTTTATTAATTTAATTAGGCTAAATAACTAAAAATTAGTGCGTGATTACTGATTAGCGTGTTTTTTCGCTTTTAAATTTTACTTTTTTTTATTGAATTCTTGCAAAATATCTATTGACAACAGCAGGAAGCATCACGACCTTTATTTTTAGATTTTCTTAATTAAAGAAAAACATGAGTTTATTTGTGTAATTCCTTCTTAACGTTTTAACCCTTCTTTCTACCAATATAAAGACAACGATAGAAATCATAAAAACAGAAATGATACTACTAATGATGATTAAGATGGTGGTGGTGATGATTTCTTGTTCCAAAAGTAATAATTAGGTCTACTTTTAAGTGTGTAGTTTTAATTTACAATGGTTATTTTAACTATAAATAATCGCAAAACCCCTTTGAGAGGATTAATAACAAGCAATTCAATATTCAAAGGATAATTACAAAAAAAAAAAAAGTTATACACTTTTTGTGTTTATCTTAATTCAATCCTAAACCTTTTAAATTGATCAATTTAATTATAAACTTTCAACAATTTACTAACATAGTCTATCATTAATATGAATATCAATCATCCTATATCACATGAATTAATGCTTTATATATAATTTTTTTAAAATTGAATCTTTTCTTTTCTTCTTCTCTTCTCTTTTTCCCTCTATTTTTTCTTTTGTTGTGGTCAATCTCACAAGCAAGAAAAACAAGAACAAGGCCGCCCCATCGCCGCCGTCGGGCGAGGTCTCGCCTCGCGGTTGGCAAGGCCTCACCCATCATGGCCTTGCCTTATAATCGACAAGCCTGCAACAAAAAAAAAGGGAGAAAAAAAAAAAAAAAAAAAAAAAAATCAAATTAAAAAATCAAATATTAGAAATTTTTACCAAATATGTAACCGTTATCAAACATCCTCAAATGCTTAGAAATAGTTCCCGGGAACAGAAACAATGAAAAATATTTCTAAGTAGAAACTGCTGCAGGAGCGAAACATCACTACGCAGACGGCACCCTAAAAAAAAAAAAAAAAAAAAACAAAGAAGAAAAATAAATTATGAAAAATTGAAAAAATGTTGCATCGGTCGCATCATGTAAGACACACAACATCAACATTGGTGATTCCCACTTAAAATTAATCAAATGGACTAAATTGGTAAAATTTTAGAAGGTTTACCATTAAATTGGTTAAATTAAAAGTTTATAGTTGAATTGGCATAAATGCAATAAACTTATTTTTTTTTTTGATAATTTTCCTAACATCCATTGTCATTTTGCTCCCTCCCCTAGTGAGTTCCACAATTGTTATTTACAAAACTTCCATTTGACTCCAAACTTCGTTAGGGTAAATTTTAATCTTGTGACCTTTTCTTTTTAACGTGTACAATTCATATTTATCTAATCGTGCTTTTTTAAGACTCGAAAAACGTTTTCTAAAATTTTTAATTTAACAGGGAAGATCATTAGCAAAAGTGCAAACAATTCTTAGATTTTTAAAACAAAAACTAGTTACATATAGCATTTAATAACTATTATAGATACAGATAGTTCTAAGAAAGTGACATACTCCTAAAATATTGATATTAGATATTCACACCAACCAAATGGCATCAATCCACATTAAATATCTCACTTTACTTAATAAAGATTCATGATAAAGGTGCCCATAAATTATAAAGATTTACTATATTAGAATGGTTAATAGAGTCTAGTATTAATGTAAATGGCAAACGTCAATAATAACAAAAGTGGTGAATGATTGATGTGATGTCACGTCGAGATTGCTATGACGAAGTGGCGACTTTATTATGGACGAGGTGGTGGTGAAACCGAAAGGTCTTAAATAGGACGATTGCATATGCAATGGTAACAATTTCACATAATATCTCCGTTTGTAATGAAGAGTTCAAAGATGATTTTTTTTTTGGAAAATAATACAAATAGTTTTTAAATTTTGACTTAATGTGTAATGTGATTCATAAATTTTTAATTTTTTTAATGTAATCAATGAGCTTAAATTAATAAAATGATGACATAGTTCAAAAACTAATTTGAGCATATAGTAAAAATTCACGAATCATATTGAATAAATTAAAAATTCAATGATAGTATTGTATATTGATATAAATTTCAATAATGATGACCACATTATACACTGAATTAAAGTTTATGAACTATTTATGGTATTATCCTAATTGGAACTTTAATTTTAAAAATAAAGATAGTATTTTTTATCACAGGACGAAAAACTTGAGCATATTTTCTTTTTGTACATTTCTAAAAAATGATAATTGTTTCGTTTTCATGAAAACTCACATAATCAGTTGTGCAAATTATTTATTCTCCCAACCAATTGAATGGAGTAAATATTTGGTGTACACAAGTGTCATCCTCTGGAAGAGGAAGACACAAAATGATCATTTTTTGGATTTATATTTTTAAATAATTATATTTTGCAAAAAAAAAAAAAAATGAAACTGAAATTTTAAAAATAGAGGTGATATTTTTTATTATGGATGAAAACTCAGATATATATTTCTGTAGATTTTTCAGATATAATAAAAATTTTCGTTTTTAATGAAAATTTAATAAATTAGTTGCGAGAGTTATTAATATTCCGAATGGAGGAAACGGTATTTAACGATTCTCTTTCGTAAGTAATCATCACCAACACGGCATCCCAGTCAAACCCATCGTGATCTCGACACGTAAGATCTCTTCCACATCAACGGCCAGGAACCTCCCAACGCAAGAGCAATCCCCATTGGCTCGACCACCCCATCCTCGCAACCTGATTGGTCCACGTAATCACCGATGACACGTTCTGACGCTGCACCTGCGACACACGGATTTCCCTCCCCCTATATAAGGAAAAACCTCGCGAAGCTCTGAAACTCAGCAGATCAGAAAGAGCGACGTTCTCTGTGTAGTCGATCCGGTCGCCGGAACCTCCATTGTCGTCGGATTCAAGCTCCGGAGAAGGAACAAGGGAGGAACGAGAGGGAGACAGAGAGAGTTAGCGGCGCCATGGCTCGCTCGTGGAGAGCTAGCGGTTCGTTCGTCGTGCTGTCGATCCTGCTTTTCGGTAAGATCTCCTCCTCTGGAACGATCCGCGTTCTCGCTCGTAGATCTTAGTTGCTTGCCGGTTGGAGGTACTGGTTTCTGTGTTGTTCCGCGAGTCGCGGAGTGTTGCCGATCGGCGTAATGCGATAGATCTGGTCGATTTGAGTGTTTTAGGATCTGCTGGTTTGGCTTGCGGCGCTTTTTTCTTTGTTTTTGTTTTGCGATCGTGTAGCTTGATCGTCTTACGGTAGCTTTGGTTTGTTCGATGTCGCTGTGAGTATTGTTGCGACGAACGAACATGACATAGATGGCTTTGAGCGATCACTGTTGATGCGTTCAATTGCGAAACTGCTCAGTTCTCGAATTCGAGACAAGCGAGGTAGAGAGAGGCGAGAAGCATTGGGATAGGTTGTGTCGGATCATTGTTCCGATTCTTTTGGCTGCCTCGCACTGATTAGCTTTGATTGGCAAGCTATTTTCTACCCACAGTTTGAGTAGATGTCTGTCACCTAGCTTACTGTCTTGTTGACTTGGTCTTACATGTTAACTTAATTAAATATACGTATTTATCCTGCGCGATTTCGTTGCATGCTTATTTGCTATGTTAGCGTGGTTTTCCTTTTATGTCTGCCATCAACTTTTAGTCTAGGTGCTATATGTTGCATGATGATATGCTACTTGATGCTCCCATAAGATTGGGAATTAATAGTTGCTTTTGTCAAATTACTGTTAAGTACTTGGAGCATTTTGCAGAGGCAGTAATCTTTGTTCTTGGTTACAGGATGTCTATTTGCAATTTCCATTGCAAAAGAGGAAGCCACAAAGTTGGGTACAGTTATTGGCATTGATCTCGGCACAACCTACTCATGTGTTGGTGTCTACAAGAACGGTCATGTTGAAATTATAGCAAATGACCAAGGAAACCGTATCACTCCATCATGGGTCGCTTTCACCGACGGTGAGAGATTGATCGGTGAGGCTGCTAAGAACCAGGCAGCTGTCAACGCTGAGAGGACCGTCTTTGATGTGAAGAGACTTATTGGAAGAAAGTATGCATCCTTTTCCTGTCGTGTCTTTGTTTCTGGATTTTGTGGGATATTACGCTAAGTGAGACCATTATTTGACAGGTTTGAGGACAAAGAAGTTCAGAGGGACATGAAGCTTGTTCCCTACAAGATCGTTAACAAGGATGGTAAGCCTTACATTCAGGTCAAGATTAAGGATGGCGAGACCAAGGTTTTCAGCCCTGAAGAGATCAGTGCGATGGTTTTGACGAAGATGAAGGAAACAGCTGAAGCATTCCTTGGAAAGAAGATCAAGGATGCCGTTGTCACTGTTCCAGGTTCGTAACTGTCACCTGAACTTGAGTTCACTTTGCTTATAATGTGGATAAACCTTGTCAATCATTTTGGTTTTCTTTGTCTGTTCTGACACTTCTGTTGATATGCAGCCTACTTCAACGATGCCCAAAGGCAAGCTACCAAGGACGCTGGTGTTATTGCTGGACTAAATGTTGCAAGAATTATCAATGAACCCACTGCTGCTGCCATCGCCTATGGCTTGGACAAGAAAGGTGGGGAGAAGAACATCCTTGTTTTTGACCTCGGTGGTGGAACATTCGATGTCAGCATCCTGACAATTGACAATGGTGTCTTTGAGGTCCTTGCCACAAATGGTGATACCCACTTGGGAGGTGAGATATATACATTAGTGTGGACTTTTAAGGCATTGCATAAATAACATGATTGTTTACTAATTATGTGCTCATTTGCAGGTGAGGATTTTGATCAGAGAATCATGGAATACTTCATTAAATTGATCAAGAAGAAGCATGGGAAGGATATCAGCAAGGACAACAGAGCTCTTGGTAAACTTAGGAGGGAAGCTGAGCGTGCCAAGAGAGCTCTGAGCAGCCAGCATCAGATCAGAGTGGAAATTGAGTCGCTCTTTGACGGCACAGACTTCTCTGAGCCATTGACCAGGGCCAGGTTTGAGGAGTTGAACAACGATTTATTCAGGAAGACAATGGGACCTGTGAAGAAAGCTATGGAAGATGCTGGTTTGGAGAAGAACCAGATTGATGAGATTGTTCTTGTTGGTGGCAGTACCAGGATTCCTAAGGTTCAACAACTTCTTAGGGACTACTTTGATGGGAAGGAGCCCAACAAGGGTGTGAATCCAGATGAGGCTGTTGCTTTTGGTGCAGCAGTGCAAGGAAGTATCTTGAGCGGAGAGGGTGGTGAAGAAACCAAAGGTATGCTCAGTTTCATATGCACATGCTTGAATGCTTGTTTATTTAAATGATTTCAATTTCCTAGGTTTGGTCGTGAGAGATGATTTACTAGACTATGACTCATTGACATATGGCATTCACGATGCAGATATCCTTCTCTTGGATGTTGCTCCCTTGACTCTTGGAATTGAGACTGTTGGTGGAGTGATGACCAAGTTGATTCCTAGAAACACAGTCATCCCTACTAAAAATCCCAAGTTTTCACTACTTACCAGGACCAGCAGACCACCGTCTCCATTCAGGTACCGTTCTCCTCTCCTTTCTCTTCCCCTTGTTGGAAATAGAGCTGTTAGAAATTCAATGTTGGAGTTATTATGATGGAAGGAATGAATCTTAGTCGGGTTGCTTCGGTATTGTAATAGGTGTTTGAAGGTGAAAGGAGTCTCACAAAGGATTGTAGGAATTTGGGCAAATTCGACTTGACTGGAATTCCCCCAGCTCCAAGGTCTGTTTCCTATCTGTCTAACACCTTTCTAACATCTGGCTTTTCCATCATCAAAGTTGCTTTTTTAACTGCTCGCTGGTAGTTAAAACTTAATAAAATTCTTATATCAAACAGGGGAACTCCTCAAATTGAAGTCACATTCGAGGTTGATGCCAATGGTATCCTGAATGTCAAGGCTGAGGACAAGGGCACGGGCAAATCTGAGAAGATCACCATCACGAACGACAAGGGTCGTCTCAGCCAAGAGGAGATTGATCGGATGGTTAGGGAAGCAGAGGAATTTGCGGAGGAAGACAAGAAGGTGAAGGAGAGGATTGACGCGAGGAACAGCCTCGAGACTTATGTCTACAACATGAAGAACCAGATCAACGACAAGGACAAGCTGGCCGACAAGCTCGAGGAGGACGAGAAGGATAAGATCGAGACCGCCACCAAGGAGGCCCTCGAGTGGCTGGATGACAACCAGACTGCTGAGAAAGAAGACTATGAGGAGAAGCTCAAGGAGGTCGAGGCCGTGTGCAATCCGATCATCACTGCTGTCTACCAGAGGTCAGGTGGAGCCCCAGGCGGAGGAGAGTCTTCTGAAGATGATGACGATTCGCACGACGAGCTCTAAACAGTTTTCGGTTCGATCGAGAGCCTGAAGGCGGGAGAGAAGAATGGAACGATTAGGTTTTAGACTAGGAACGACTCGGGTGTTGAATTTTTGTGATGTGGAATACTCGGGACCAATGGTTCCCCTTCGCTTGGTTCTTTCGGGATGACGACACATTTTAGATATCACTTTTCTTCTTCTTAAGTACTTGTAATTCTACTTTTCTGAAAAACTGTTTCCCAGATTTTGGTCACCGCCCTTGCGTTCTCTAGTCTTCATGCTTAAAAGTTGAAACGTAAAGCTCAACTCTCTGTATCTCATTCATCGTCGGCTTATAACTCTATCATGACTCTCTATCATGGCACTCGGGTGTCAAAACCGAACCGAAATTCAAAGATTTTAGATCTTGGGTGTCAAATGATTCAAAAATTTTCAGTTCAAAAATTTCAGATCTTGTCAGTTCGGGTGATGGGAAAATAAAAATTGTCTCTTATAATTTCCTAGACTCGATGTTTTCAATGCGTGGGAAGAGTGAGGCCGTGAGGATTTGATGGGCTGTCTGCGGGCACTGTGGACGAGAGCGAGACTGAGATGGTCTGGGCAGGCTTGAAAAAGACAGATGACGGCATTAAACAAGTTAAAAGAAGCCCTAATTGGACATCTTACCTCAGTTCAATTGGAAGTCAAACTCAATTACATTCTCTACGTTCTTTCTTTCCTTTTTGCTTCTTGTCCCTCTTTTAGCCCCTCTCTGAAATGTGGCTTCATGTTCTGGTGCCTCGAACGCTTAAGGTGTTCGGTTTGGCCGAAAGACGAGTGTTTTCTGTGGGGTCTGTGGTTGCAAAAAGCAAGAAAACTTGGCGATTGGAGAAAGCAAACTTGTCCAGATTCACCAGCTGTGGCGGCCCAAAAAAAACAGAGACCGGACACGTGTTTGACACAGTTCAGTTCTTGATTGGATTGCAATAAAAGCATATTCAAACGATTCGGTTTTGTTCGAGTATCACGAATATCCGAGCCAAACCTAACTATCGACAGCCCTAGTCGGTAGTGGGTATGGTTCGACTGCGACTGTAGCGGCAAAGGACAAATAGTGTTTGCCTGATTGGCCGCAATAAATGCTAATAACTGTCACGGTGTTAAGGATAGTCCCGAGAATCAAGTAACGTGTCGAGTATTGTCGGGTTGCTATACAAACTCACGCGTCGAGGGTCTCGCAAACATCATAAGGACAGGAGTCTTCTGGGATGACGGGCGACCACAAGGTCAGTCACCATTTTGGGTATTTCCGGCTACTCATCTTGCGCGTCGACTTTCCCTTATATGCGCTAGTGTACGGTTTTTATATTCACTGCTGAAACAAATCAAAGAGTGTAGAATAATGCTCAGGGTTACGAGTAGCTACAGGCTCTTACGACAGGTTGGAAATGGAATGTACATTGACATGTATAACAAGAATTGAACAATTATATTGTAACCAATTCACCTAGATAGGAACATCAGAAGAACAAGAATGATTATTATTGTTTTGTCATCTTTTGAAGCACAGGAGTCGGAATCCCGTGCCTCCTTTGGTAATCGTGCCATATGCATCTTTGTCGAGTTAAATCCCGGCTTTAGGATCCCCTGAGCCTGCTGCGACAACTCCCATCCCCCCTTCACCTGATGTATTTGCGGTTGATTCTTTGATCGCAATCTTGTCACCATCCAACTTCTGCACAAGTTGATCGATCTTGCGGAATTGGAATGGCCACCTCGCGTTGTAGAGAAACTGACGGAGATCAAACCTGTTGTCTTCAGGGGAGTAACTCTGCGGCAAAACCAGAGTAGTTGAGTGTATTTTATTCGAGAATAAAACTTCCTTGAATTGAGTGCTAGACAAGGGAACCTCTCTCTGAAGCAACATACCTCTGCGTGATAGGAAGGTGTCAATACGGTCATTTTGTGTCTGTTAATGGAATAGTACTTGAAGAAATGCTTCACTTTCTCAGCCACCTCTGCAGGAGTTAACTTTGTGCCCCAACTATAGCAGAGGTTCTGCGATAAGCGACATCGTGCAGAAATCATGAGTCTTCAAGTAGGAAACATCACAGACGTGACATGAAAAGGGACAAGTTAGTAACTACTCTTAATAATTAGGTCCATCGGAGGCTAAGCACTTGAATCAAGATCACTAGATAATATCAGTTAAGATTCTAAGTAATGTGTCCTCGGTGTTATAATTCGTCACATATATTTGGTCTGAAATGTTGACAACCTCCTTAAATTCGACTAAAAAGGAGCACTAGAGCAAACCTGAAACATTGAAACTGGACCGCAGCGGAAAATTTTCCGCATTCTTCCATAGACGGATAGTTCCTCATAGGTCATACCCATATCAACTTCATCCAGCTGCGTACAGGTAAGAAAATATGACTCAACAAAATGAATTGGATGCATTTGTTTACTTTAATCCTAACTTAGTCTGCAAAATAAGAAAATTTAGGAATGGTAGGTGCCTTGAAAAGGAAAATTATCAAGACAAATAAGAATCTCTGTACATTTTGTAGTTTTGGTTTACAGATGCATTTTTAAATCATGACGACATATGTGTAGCCAATAAAACATTAACAATATGGCAAGGAGTGAGATGTATGGAGTTTATTAAATAACTCGACCAAAATTAAACTAATGGTCGCTCTCTCCTTCTTTTATGTTTTTCACTCACACAGGGAAGAAGCACGAGACTACTGTGGTGAAACCAATCTATACTCACTATAATCTACCTGAGTTAATCATCCGACGTTTTAATTAGATTACTCCACCTGCCCCTACATTAACGTAGCATTTGGTTTCTAAGAAACATGGAGGTTCGATAAGGATCGTATAGGATTAATTATTCATGCTTCTTTGAAGGAGGACCTGGCTATAGTTAGAGCGTATCGGCTCCAGTTCTGCAGTAGGGGGAGCTGCTTCGACCTCTGCCAAGGATGAGTAACCAAGATGGTTGGCAGCCCATTGCAAAAATGACCGAAGATCCTGCTTGCTAATACTTCCAATTGGATTAATATCTGCTGAGCTACAATCATACTGCAAAAGAGACGCGTTACCATATGAAGATTGTCACTATAGACCAAGCATGATGATACAAGTATAAAAAGATGCTTTCAATAGAAACACACACATGCACTCACTCATGGCTGTACAAACACACTCACCTACCAGAATCCACGCATACATACACAGACACATGTAGATCCAGGAACATCCTTATTAGATCTTAGATGTATGAACGCTTTAGCTTAAATTGCACATTGGCCTGTGACCGTAAGTACTAAGTACAGTTGTGCAATGATGAATAGTTTTATCTACATCTCATGTGTATTCGTATACAGAGCATAAGATGAAAAGAAGAGGAGGTATAGTTATAATAAACCTTTGTCAGGTAACCACGCAATCCTTCATCCACATTGGAGCTACCCAAAACAAGATAGAATCCCGACTTGTTGTGCACCCAGGGCAAGAGTGATGCCAACATAAATGCCAGGACCATTCTGATTCGTGCTTGAATGTTCTGCAACCCTAGGTTCTCAGCATTTGATCCCCCATCAACCTTCAAAAGAAAATCAGAATGTAAGAAAATTTGAAAAGAGCTTTTTTTGAATTGGCATCCAGGCTGAACAAACTCTTTCTGCTTTTAATAGGAGACTTGCGCTTGTTCCTTAATGCCCCTTTACCTTATAGCGTGGTCTCTTTCCAGTAAGCTTTTCAAACAAAGAGAGAAGTGCAGAAACAACACCATCTATGCAAACATCGAGATGCCAGGCACCAATCTCATCTGCCAACAACTTTGCCCGTGACCTTGTGGTTTCTGAACTGAGAGAAACAAACCCTGTTAATGAACTAAATTAATTACAGAATGTACATAGAATGGCCAACAATCGCACATGTTGGTCTTTCAGTCAAAAGATCCAATTAACTAATGAGAATCATGTTCAATAAGTAATCATCACGTCTCCCATATTTCTCTTTTTTGGCACACAAAGCAGCCAATCTCTCCCATGGCCTTCTTCTAAATGACATTTACTCTTTTCTTAATATATCTTTGTATTTTACTTTATTAAATGACTTCTTCCTCTTTAATGATCATCAGTGCCAAGGGAGACTTCACAAAGGATCAGGAATTAATTGTGTCCAAGAATCTGGTAGTCTGTCCAAACCCGCCAAATGATTTGACCCTTCTTGATGTTCATCAGTCTAAAGTAAGTTTCTTTTCCCTTTTGATGGCCAGTACCATGAGAAAGCAAGATTTAACAAGGAACCAGACCTCAATTGGGAGCAGATATACACCCTAATGTTCAATTTGTCTATTCAATATCTTCAGTCAATTCACATGTCTGATGATTGCATCTTTGCTCAAGTACTGCTATCAAAAACTTGTAATTTCATGTAAGTTCAAGGTCAAGGTACTTAACATTACAGGAAATGTGGATGGCTGTAAATGTGGACAGCATAACCAACCAATCAACAGAACAATCACATTATCAGACAATAAGAAGGAACATACATATGACAATAAGTTTGTGAAAAGACTGCTCCAGAACAATAATCTGCTCAAACTACTACAGGGAAAGCTAGAACATGTACACAACCAAATTCAGAACAATAAACTTATAACACAAACAGCATCTAAGGCATGAGATTAATTTTCTTCAAATTATTCATAATTTCTACAGAGAAAAAACACGCTTCTATTTGTTTCCTTTTTTTCCCTTTATTGAGTGCAAACCAAAGCACATAGTGATCAAGGAGCTTCATATGAAACAAGAACTTTAGTTAGCAAAAATTTACCTGTTTTCAGATCCCATATAAACCGTGTAAAATATCCTTTTAGCAAATTCTTTGCTGTCAGTGGGGAACTGTCCATCAGCGTATTGTCCGATGCGTATTGCATCAGCTTTCACTTGTTCATCACCATTTGCAATTTCTGCAACCATCAAGAAGTTTACACTATCAAGACGGTAGGTGTGCAGGCTTGTGAAATAGGATTATAGTACCAAATGACCAGAGGGCTCAGCCAAGAGGATTAGTCACTCTAACCAAATCACTAGATTGCTCTGCATTTGGCTATCTGCTAGGTACTTAAATGACTCTGGCTAATGACTCCCATCCTGAATAGTTGACAGAAATAGAAAGTGGCAGGTTCCCACATTCGACAAAGACCACGAAGCTTTTCCCACAAGGTAGACCCGGCTATATAAATCCATTCTTACGCCATTTTGTCCTGTCCCATACCAAATGCTATGTGAAAGTCTAAAACAAGCTAATTTGAAGTTTCTAATTTGAAGTGCTAATGCCCCAGATCCTATCTGTCCATGAAGATAATTTAAAACCATCAACTCTAGATCTATACAGTAAGTGGACTGGGCTACATGGAACCATTCTTACGCCGTTATGTCCTATCTTGTAGCAAATGCTATGGGATAGTCTAAAAAAGGCTAATTTGACGTTTCTAGTGCAGCAGTGTTAGTGCCCCAAATCATGCCTGTCCACAGAGATAACTGAAAACCACCAATTCAATATCTACACATGTAGCAACTCTGAAACAACCAAAATCTAAATTGGACAATGAAGTTCACAGAAAAGGCTATAGATATATATATATATATGAAGTGCAGGTTGGATGTGTGCAGAGTAATGTCTCTGTTAAAACCTGACCTTTTACAACAAGTTGGCACATGCAGCCAACTATGGCAGCTACAGATGAGCTATCTGCACCACCTGAGAGAGGAAGCAAAAAACCAGAGGCTCCACTTCTCCTTAGATAATCCCAGAGCCAGCAACCAGGTCCCAAGGCTATTTCCTCCTCAGGAGAATGATACTTGATCTATATACAATATGCAATTTCATTATAAATCAGATATTTAATGAATGCTGCAGACAGAAATTGAACATTTTAAACTCTTTATCTGGTACTAACAAGAAACAGATACTCTGCAAGATGTCAATGAATTTATTGAAGGAAAACACGATCCATTAGATTTACAGTAAAAAAAAAGAATTATTTTTGTTACCAAATCATTAACCTTACAATCAAACTTTTAAATGAGACAAATGAATGACCTGTCAACCTAATTCGGCTAAGCAAGATGAGCTCCACATTATTATGAGACCAATAATGTTTTTTCAACAAGGCCTCTTATATTTAGATATTGCAAAATCCTTCCCCTTTTCCCATTTCTCATTAAGTCAAATCGAGGATGGTGTGTTTCTATATACAAGAAAGGGTTTCATGTTCAGACTGACTTGCATTTTTCCTAGTAATCATTGGAAGAAATATGAGGTTAAAGGCCAGGTCTATGTAAACAAATCATGTGCACAAGCATTTCTTAAAGAGAACTCACCTCTAGTGGACCTGAAAGGCACATCCGAAGATGGAATGATTGACAAAGATTGTAAGGTGCTGCTACTGATGGTACTTTAGTCTTAGCACTTGCTTGTTCTTGGAAACTACTGATAGATCCTCTAAAACTAGCAACCTGCCATCAATCTCACAAGTTGAGAATGTATGAAATCCATTTAAAAGTTAACATCAATTAGGCAGGATATCAATGAATGATTTTTTTTCCTTGTTATAAAAGAATTCTTTTGTTACAGCATATAAAATCAAAACATAAATGGCACAAAATCCATTAATTCTTCTATTTGTTGACTCATGCATTTGCCGATTGCCACATAGGTTATAATCAACTAACAAGAAGGCCAGAGATCACATCATCTAGTAAGATATCACAGCTCCCACCTTTATAGTGTCTCTTTCCATCAAGTGTCTTTCATATGGTCAATAATTTCAGTGTAATATACAAGACTCTCTTCCACCATTAAAAATGAAGATTTTGTCTAAAAAACACCCACCCTCCCACACACATACAGAGTCAAGTCCTATGTGTTTATATGCCTGTCATTGAGTGGCGTATGCGGCAACTTAAAAAGCATATATGTATGTATGTACGTATGTAAGTACGTATGTACAAAAATATCAAAGTAGTGTCGCAGTGCAGCGTACCGCATCCAGATCGATTTCAGCAATTACAACCTCAACATCCTTCAAGGAAAACTGGGATCCTTGAGCAACCATGTCACCATTTACAATCACACAGGAGCATCCATCTGAATTAAGAAATTGCAACAGTGTCAATAACAATAAAATCTGATGGACAACACTAACAGATTCAATTGAAGGTTAATTATTACAACAAATAAAAGAAAACTACCTAAATAAAGGAACTGTCTGTATTTAAGAAATCAAAAGAACAATGGGAATTAGGAAAAGAAAGGACAGTGGTCATTCACAGGTTGCATGCATGCTATGTACCATAATATAGGCGGCCACCATCGCATCCTTGATGATTGCTGTACATGTAAACTCCACCACGATAATAAGTTGCACCTATAAAAGCGCGAAGACGGACATCAAGCTTCCTAAGTTGATGATGACTTCCACTTGCATTCATAAACACTTCAACTCCGTTCAATGCAAGCTCCGCATGAGGGGGCAAAGAAGTGAACAATTCCTCGCAAATTTCAGCAGCAACAGCCCTGTCAAAGTGCATGGAAATTCTCAATTAGGGAGCATGATTTGAAAAGGCCAAAGAATATGACAATAAGTTTTAGATATGCTATTTATCCCACAAGCCCTACAGATATAGACATGACTCATAATGCCAATGATTTGATGCTAGCTAGATAGCCATTACTCCTCAATATTACTGCAAATGGCATGTCTACCCTTCCAATAGTAGAACCTAGATCTAATCCCGGCACGCCTCAATGGCATCCAGTGTCTAAGGGCCTTTTCATCCAAAGCTAACAAAAACCAAACATGCCATCCAGAATCTTTGCAAAGTTGAAAGAGGAAGACATATATCGTAGAGATAAATAGAAAAATTAATAAACAGAGAGGACACAAGTAGGGTGAGTAAATTTGCAACTCACGTGTCCAAAAACTGTATATATCCATATCCAAAAGGTACTGTTTTCTGTGACACGGCCTCAGAAATTTCACTGGGAAGCTGAAAGTCATCAAGCTGGTTTTTTTGCTTCCATGGTGTAAACCACCGAAGTTCCCGGTAATTTCCATCATTTGCAAGCCACATTTTTGGGCGGATCATGATGATTTTTCTGTTCATGCAAAGAACTTGGCAGTTGTAGCGCTCTGATCCTTTAATGATAGGCATACCAAAGCTGCAGAGTATTCCATCGGTCCAGTCGCCAAGTAAAAGTTCCTTCAAGCATTCCCACCTGAAAGAGCACCAAATTCAACATCAACATTAAGATGATATAATCTGGAAAGTGAAATTGTTGGAAAATAATTCCGTCACCACACTTCAAAGGGAAAGATCCGTGCTTGGACATTTTATAGGTTGTGAAGTATATGAACACCACTGGGTGTTCAAAAAGTGGCAGACCTACAGTGCGCTAAAAAGACACGGCAATTAAAATTCAACCCAAGAAGGCGAGATATCACCTCAATCTCTATGCACTCCAACCCCATTAAATGAAATTCACAATCTAATGCAACTTAGCCAAGCACCAGCTCTCTCGATGCTACGGCACATACATTGAATCACATAGTACTCTCTCCAACTACAACATGACCTAAAGCCCTCTAACAAACGAGAAAACTCGTTACTCGCTCAGGTCAATCCACCCGACGCTACTCACTCTAGCACAATCCACTTAAATCCAAGAACAATCACTCACCGCAGACTATGAAACGTCCATCCGCACAGCTTTTCCCGGTAAGTACACGAAAGCGAAGAAGCGACGAGAGGCGAGCAAGAAAAACTCACGCGTGAGCGACGGTATCCAGCTCCAGGAAGTGGTCCTCGCAGCCGTAGCCAGTGATCTCCAGCTCGGGGCCGAGCCTAATCACCGCGCCTGCGGCCTTCGCCTCGGCAATCGACTCCTTTACGTTCTTCATGTTGCAGTCGAAGTCCATGGCCCACTGGTTCAGATTACACGTCGCCACCTTCAGCAGCCTCATGGTTGCACACCTCACCTGCAAAGTTTCTTCCGGCGGCAGGGACGGGAACGAGGACGGGGTAGAGCTCGGCGACCGGCGAGCTGAAATCCGGTCGGCCGGCGGGGTTCGCGGATTCCGGCGATCGGTGCGGACTTAGGGAGGGAGAGGGAGCGGGGAATCTCGAGGCGTGGCGCTGGGAATCTTTTTCGGGGAATGGCGACTCCGGAGATGATGAAATAAGGGGGAGGGAGATGGGCGGGTCGTATCGGAGGGTCCTGGACGATTGGACGGGTTCGGATTGAGGGTTTGACACGTCGGATCCTCGGTGGACTTTGGACCGGACTCGTGTCCAGCTGTCGGATGAAGAGATTTTTCCCCTTTCTTTTATAAATAAGAACAGATATCTATTTTGCGGCATCCATATATGGACGTGTGTGTTTATATATATATTATTTATGGAGATCACTGCCCTTTATTTATGTAAATAGAACTTTCCTTCCAAATTTGCGTGTCCTCCAATCTTGAATTTTCAAATCCATTCAAAAAAAATACCCGAGACCGACCAAGAACTAGACCCTTGAGACTCTAAGCAAGATTTTCGAATGACTTTGCGGGAAATTCCTCCGACGTGTGATTTCGGTTCTAGACTTGGGGTTGTTCAAATGACATTTGAAAAAATGAAAAATATGTACGTGGTCATTAGATAAAAATAATTTGTTTGATTTTTTTCTTTTTTTCAATTAATGACTTGAGAAATGAAAGGGCCGTTAAGAAAATGGTTGAAATTTTTTCACAATTTTTTTTTTTGGGCGGCCGAAGACTTTTCCACAAGAGTTTGGGAAAAGGCTCTTCGGCATCTGACTTTCTCGGAAAATAAGGTCGTTTTACGCGTGTTTGGGGAACCTTCTTCCTCTTTGGGTTGAGCAAGCGCAGGAACCCAAAAAAAAAAACTCTCTCACGTGAAACCCAAGTAATACAAAAGCGGGTCATCTTTCCTTATAAAGAAACACTTACCATGACAAATGATGGCAACCAATGTTGATCCCTAGGTCTGCGTATAAGCATTTTGTATTAGTTATGCTTTTTACCCCTCTCTCATGTGAAGCCCAAGTAATATGAAAATGGATTATCTTTCCTTATAAAGAAATGCTTAACATGACAAATAATGGCAACTAATGTCGATTCCTAAGCCTTAGTATAAGCATTTTGTTTAGTTATGTGTTTTTCCCCCTCTCTCTCACGTGAAGCCCAAGTAATATGAAAGTGGGTCATCTTTCCTTATAAAGAAATGCTTACCACGACAAATAATGGCAACCAATGTTGATCCCTAAGCCTTAGTTTGAGCATTTCGATATGCTGATACCGATATATATATATATATTCAAGCCATCAAATTCTTTCACAAATCATAATATCCATCGCTTGTGGACCCCATCTGCCCTCCACCGTAACCATTGTGCGACCGGGCTGTCTATTTTCTCGACAGTTGACTCCTTTCTCCTACATCATTGTGAAAAAGGTAAGTTTGTGCCGTGACTGCAAGATCCAAGCTTCAATGGCCATGGCCTCGAGCTCCAAGTTTCGAGCTCTTGTGGCCATGACCGTGATCTCAGATTTGGTGTGACCATGGCCATGCCGAGCAACCATAGTGCAAGCTCGAGCTTGGAGGAGATAGGGAGACTAGATGAGAAGAAAGCCATAAAGAGATAGAGAGATGCAGAGGGGGGGAGACAAAGTTGTGCCTGAATTGTGTGTGGGGGAAAAGGGTGATGGTATTTTTGGAAAGTGAAATGGCAACGTTATAAATAGGTGGATAATTTTGCTAAAGTTATTTGTAATTTAAGAAATAGATTTATGCTTTTTTTTTTTGCCACATGGTGAAATAAAGATGTGATTTTCTCTTGGATTGATTTGGTAAATTTGTAACTATATTGCAAGTATGTTGGATTAAAGCATATGTCTTTGGTGACACATTATTTAAAGATGTGTTGTTACTACTAAAGATTGGTGCATTTGGCAAATGCTACTATGCTAAAAAATATCAAAAAAATCCTAAACCTTTTACATTGATGCCAATTTAGTCTTAAACTTTTTATTAATACTAATTTAGTTCTAAAACTTTTAACCTAATACCAATTCGATCCTTTTGGCTAATTTTGGTTAAATTATGCTAACGTGGATGCCGGTCGACTAAGGTGGCACAACCGGTGCTAATGTGAACAATTTTAATATTTTTCCGAATTATTTATTTATTTTCTTTGCTTTTTCCTTTTTTCATTTTTTTTTTCAATATTTGTTTGCCTTCTCCTCCTACTTCCTCTAGCTGGTGAGGTCGATCGCCACTAGCAAGGCTCGAGCCTTGCCAGCCATGGGGAAGGCCCGACCTTGCCAAATCGCTCGAGCCTCACTAGATCTGGCGAGGGTGAGCCTTGCTTGCCTGGCATGGGGCCCACTGGAAGCTAGTAAGGTCAACCTTGACCTCGTTAGCCCTTGCCTAACCTTGCCAGCCCTCGCCTAACCTTGTTGGCCCTTACCCTTGGCTAGTCACCCAGCCGACAACTAGCTAGAGGAAGGAGGAGGAGAGGGGAAAAAAAGAAAAAGAAAAAGAAAATAAATAAATTGAAAAAATATTAAATTATTATTAAAAGTTATCCATGTCAGCACTAGTCATGTCACGTTAGTCGGCCAATGTTCACATCAGCAAAATCTGATCAAAATTAGTCAGAAGGATCGAATTGGACTAGGTTAAAAGTTTTAGTACTAAATTAGCATCAAGTTAAAACATTTAGGACTCAATTTGCACCAATAAAATGTTTATGACTAAATTAGCACAAAGTCAAAAAGTTTAGGACTATATTGGTATCAATAAAAAATTTAAGACTAAATCAACATTAATACAAAAGGTTTATGACTTTTTTGACACTTTTCCACTCCCATGAAATTGTTGGGATTATCAAAATGACTAAAAAAATCTATGATACTGTTGTAGAATTATTACCGATGTGTAGGCCTTTATTATCACAACTTTTGCAACATATCATCGTCACTATGTAATGATAATAATTGTTATTGTATATGTTTCTAATTTTATTATCATTGCTGTTATGAAATTAACGTAGTGATGTTATTAGTTATTATATCAAAATTTTTAAAATAATATTTGATAAAAAACTAGAAAAGTAGAGATTTTGCATGGGTATTTTTGCAAAGTCAAAACCCACCCACTTTTGTAGTTGGAGCAGGTAGCGAAAGACTTTAAACTTTGGTTCAATGTGCAAAGTCATCAATTAACTTTTAATTTATTCAATATGATCCATAAATTATTGATAAATATTTAATCTAGTCTTTAAACTATATAAAGAAAAAAATTCAATATTGTCTTTCTATCAATTCAATTAACAGAATTTGCTAACGAAGTTTCCAATTAGTTAAGTTTGAACATTGGACAAGCCGAAAAAGCTATGCGTGGATTATACAAACAAGATATTCATCTCAATTAGTATATAATAGACCACATCACTGGCTAATCATGAACATGTTAACGCCATATCATTTTATTTTTATAAAGTAGTTAAATAAAAAGATAGATATGTGAACTTGTCATTTTTAAAAAATCTGATGTAGTATATAATAATTGATGTCGTCAAATATCGTCTAATTTGTTATCTAGATAAATGGAATGGAGTCCATTAAATTATTACCAACCGTTCAGAGACTAAATAAAAAAAAATTAAAAATTCAGAAATGATCTTTGCATTAGATCAAAATCCGAGGAGTATTTGCATAATTTTCCTGAAGAGGAAGCCATATCGAACGCACGTCCAAACGCCCAAGTGGCGGGCGCACCCTAAACCATTCGGGAACGACCCGTCGTTTCGACTGCCCTTGCAGCATCGAGAGAAAATACTAGAGCTTCGATACGACTTGCAGTCTCGTCACCCTACGAAGGCTGAAGCGGCTCTCTTCAGGTTCGGAGCCTCTGCGGAAAACCCTGCGTGCTCTGCCGGAAGGGAAGGATGACTGAAGTGGCGAGCTCGATCGTCCACGACGTGCTGGGCCCGAGGCTCCAGGAAGTGGATCAACCCATCGTCGACTACATCGTCAATGTCCTCGCCGACGAGGACTTCGACTTCGGCGACTACGGCGACGGCGACGGCGCCTTCGAGGCCATCGGCGAGCTCCTCGTCGGCGCCGAGTGCGTCTCCGACTTCGACGAGAGTCGCCTGGTAATTTTTTCGGATTCGCGGAGCCGTTCGATGTTCTGGCTGCTTTTCGTGTGAATCGACAGTCGGGCGTTCGACGAGCTATTCCTCAATCGATTCATGCTAAGTAGAGCCGTTCAATCTTGTTTAAGCGTCGTATTGTTAGTTTGCGAGATGTCGATATTAGTGTTGGCGGCGAAGGCAATTGAGTGAAAGTTATTTGTTTGTGATGAGTTTAATCTTTTGGCCTTCGAGGAATGCGGAGTCTGCTTTCATTGCCCGAATCTTGAAAGGTGAAGGTGATGTAATGATGAGGTTGCACTTCAATCGTGTCATATGTACAATTTGTGACAGGTCTGCGGCAAATTGACTGAGAAATTCGGAAAGCATGGTCTGGTTAAAGCTAAGCCGACGGTTCGGAGCCTTGCGACGCCTTTTAGGATGGATGATGGAATGGATGAGGAGGTGGCCCCCAAGAAGAAACAAGAGGTCTTTGATGGTCCAATTCTGTCTGAGCGTGATCGAGCAAAGATCGAACGGAGAAAGAGGAAGGAGGAGCGGCAGAGAGAGGTAGTGATTCGTTGATTTGGTGATTGGATTACCTATTCTTGGTGTGTTTGATTATGCTGCCCCTCATCTAGTAACCTTGGTGAATTGTGGTTTAAGTGTCGTGATGATTGAGATGCATAAAGCTGATGGAACATTTTCATGATTTTTGTAATAATTCTTTTTGGATGACTCTTCAGGCAGAATACCAAATGCATTTGGCAGAGATGGAAGCGGTCAGAGCAGGAATGCCTGTTGTATCTGTAAATCATGATGGTGGTACTGGACCAGCTTTTAGGGACATCCATTTGGAAAACTTCAATGTGTCTGTGGGTGGTCGTGATCTCATTGTAGATGGTTGCATAACACTTTCTTTTGGAAGGCATTATGGTGAGTTTGCTTTCCCTTTCAAATAGAAATTACCGTTGCCACATATAGAAACAGGAAAAGAGAGGAGAAAACATAATATCTTTTAAAGCTGCATGGTTGAATAAATCTCTTTTTTTGTGTGGTTAGTGCTGATTGAGACTTGATGGTTGCTTCTGTACCATATCTTCAGGCCTTATTGGGAGAAACGGTACTGGAAAGACAACTTTCCTCAGGCACTTGGCTATGCATGCAATTGATGGTATTCCTCGAAATTGCCAGATCTTACATGTCGAGCAAGAAGTGGCTGGTGATGATACCACAGCCTTACAATGTGTTCTTGACACTGACATTGAAAGGACACAGCTCTTGCAAGAAGAAGCTCGATTAGTTGCCCAGCAGGTATGTGAAAGTGGAGATATGTTGCTTGTTGAGATATCCTGCCTTCCCTTCTTTCTCTTTTCTTCCCTGAAGTTTATCTGTTGGCCCATGTGATTATCTAAATAGAGAGAACTGGAGCTTATGTGAAAGTTGAGATATGTTGCTTGTTGAGATATCCTGCCTTCCCTTCTTTCTCTTTTCTTCCCTAAAATTTATCTTTTGGCTAATGTGATTCTCTTATTAGAGAGAATTGGAGCTTGTCAGTGCCGATGGAAAGAGCAATGGGGATCTAAATGGGCCAAATTCAGATGCAATTGCACAGAGACTTGAAGGAATATACAAGAGGCTTGAGCTTATTGATGCTGATTCTGCAGAAGCTCGGGCAGCTTCCATTCTAGCAGTGAGTTTTTTTATTATTATTATTATTATTTTGGTTCAGTAGGTTCACAGACTACAAGTTTACATAAGACTATTCTTGTTTATCCTACCACATCATTGGTGAAGTCGGATTTGGCTTTCACAAGATTATTGAGAGTGAATGATGCTTGAACATGTAAGGAAGGAGGTTGATATACTGCCTTTGAAAATTGGAAAATAGGATGAAGAGGCTCCTTTATTGATTAAAAATGAAACTATGGAGGAAGGTTCGGGAAAGTGGACTTTTGCTATCTACATTTGCCCATGCTCATCAAGCATGCCAACCGGTACTGATAACAAAGTGGGGCTGCTTGGGAACTGATTGTATGCTCAGACTTCCTGCTTCTGATGTTGCCTGGTGGTCTTGGTCCTTGTTTTATTGGAAATATCTTTAATTAGAGTAGTTTGGTATTTGCTAAGCAATCTTGTCCATGAAATAGGATCTAGTTGGATTCATCTATATGACTTTTTCTTGGGAGCACCGACTAACATGTATTTTGTGTGCATGCATGTGTAAATTGTGATTACAAATTCAGGTGCAGAGATACATACATCGTGTGATAATGCATGTCAGCCCACTTGCTGATATGATCCTGCAGTTGCTTCGTCTTCTGCATGGACTTTGTTTTTTAGACTGATTCTTCTCTGAAATCTACAAAATTTCCAGGGTCTCAGTTTCTCTCCAGAAATGCAGCATAAAGCAACAAAAACTTTTTCTGGTGGATGGAGAATGCGAATTGCACTTGCTCGGGCACTATTTGTAGAGCCTGATTTACTGTTGCTTGATGAACCTACGGTGTGTATCTGATGAAACTTTCAATGTTTGAGCTTCATCAAAAAATAAAATGATTAATGATTATGTAAAATCTCTTTATGTAGAACCATCTTGATCTCCATGCCGTTCTGTGGCTGGAATCTTATCTGGTTAAATGGCCAAAGACTTTTATTGTTGTTTCTCATGCAAGGGAATTCTTGAACACTGTAAGAACTCTTCAGCTTTCTTTCTCTCCTTCTTTATTTTCTTAAGATCTGGTTTCTAGAATTGGAATATTGAATAGGCAACTCCTGTGGTCACATTTGTCTTCACATCTCCTTCCAACGTGATTTTACTTTCTCAGGTAGTGACTGATATTATACATCTACAAGGGCAAAAATTGTCTACTTACAAAGGTGATTACGACACATTTGAGAGAACACGGGTGGAACAGCTTAAGAACCAACAGAAAGCTTTTGAGTCTAGTGAACGAGCGAGAGCGCATATGCAGGTATGCTTTATGCTTACAACCAGCTTTATAACAATGCCATGAACTGTATGTTTTCTTTTCATGGTAAAAATGTTCTTGGTTTTCTTTGGTTAGTGAAATTACATTTCCTGTTGCCTTTCTGCTATTGTGCAGCAATCATCATATATTTTTAGGTGGCTGTATTTTCAATTGCTGCTTAAAGCTTCTAAAAGGAAGAGGCTCTTGTCCTATACTTCTTATAACTTCATGCGTTTTGTAACTACGCAATTGAGTCAAGATTCTCTCAATCAGCTACTATTCTGAATGCATGCTCAATCACTCATCTTTTAGGGGGGAAAATGGCTTGTTAAAAAAAATTAGTCTGGTTAAGTTGAAACCTTTGGGGTTGGCATTCTGCTTAGAGTTTACGTCAATCTGTTGCCTATTTCTTTCTTCAAGTTTAGATGACGATACGTGTATGCTGTCATGTTAGGACATTTTGCTAAAAGTCTGCAAATGTTCATGTTGTTGGATAGTTGATTCCCAATTCTTTTTGTCCTGTAGTTCCCATTAATTGGTGATGAATTGTCATTTGCATTAAGAAAAAAGTATAAGTTACGTTTTAACATGCATGAGTGCAAATTCCAGGCCTTCATTGACAAGTTCCGCTATAACGCGAAGAGGGCCTCACTTGTTCAGTCAAGAATCAAGGTAATTATAAATGAACCACCCCCCCGGGGGGAGGGGGGGGCTCCTCTCCTTTTCCTAAGTGGTTTCTGGGTCCAGCATTTTTGGCATTTTGTCCAAGTTCACTCAAAATTCTTAATGAAAAAGTTGAATTTCGTTCAACAGTTTTCTTGAGTCAACAAAAGAAAATCTCATTTTGATTTTGATTATTTTAGCTTATCTAGATGCTTTTATGGACAATGCCATATCATCAAATTGCCATTTAATGTCAGGCGTTGGACCGACTGGGCCATGTGGATGAAGTCGTCAATGACCCTGAGTATGCTCAATCTTTCTGTTTATGACTTGTCACTTTAACTACCAATTTTGACAGTTAAATAATTGTGTCTATTTTTGTCTGTCCTTTGTTTGCAGCTACAAGTTTGAATTTCCAACACCTGATGATAGGCCAGGCCCTCCAATAATCAGTTTCAGGTTTGGATTGTACTGCAACAGCTTATTGGTCATCATCTATGAGCTCATACTAGCTTTGAAGTTTTGCAATGTGCGTGATTCTACAAAATGTTGTTAAGATGTCACATAAATAAACATTTATTATGTTGATATTGAGGAAGAAAGATAGTAAATTAAGTATGCATCTATCAGACCTGGTGTTGAGGATTCCAATTTCACAACCATAATGTGTGGCTGTTACTCACTATGCACATCCAGTGCATCTGCATGTAATTAACCAATACGCATTAAGAAGTCGAGTTTCATGCTCTAGAAACTATTAATAAATTTAATCAAAGTAGTATAAACAGAAAACCCAGCTCTGTCTTCAAGTGTCTCTGTAGTTCAAATTTGGCGCATTATAATCTAACTTCCAGGTAAGTAGTCATAATAACTTAAATCCATTACCTGTTTTAGGGAAGTCTATACTTTTATCTACTCATACCAAAAGGTATGTTCATTATGCCCTTTATGACTCATTTAGGAAGAACCGATTCGTGGGGCTGATTGACTTACAAACTAGAGAAGGCTGATTGATAGAGCAAGGATTAACTTAAAAAGGGTTAAAGGCGGAAAAGTTGGAGGGCGAACTAGTGGGATGCCCTCGACATTATTCCTTTTGATGTAAAACTAGTTACCAAATTAATTATTACTTCTAGGGATATATGGTGATGTTATGCGACATGATTTGCAACCACAATATTCCACATCAACTTTTGCAGGTAGTTGTGATACATTTTTTGAATTCTTATAGCTTATCCTCTATGTCACCATCTCTTATGTGCACTTGCTGAGTTAATGGAAACCTTAAATGGGATGCCATTCTTCTAGTCTGCTTATAGGGCTGGATGCCACTCCCTTTTTCCTTTGTGTCTCTCCCTAAGATGGGAGATATGTATACTATTGCATGGATTCTTCGTTTCATAGTTTTGTACTTGGTTGCAGTGATGCATCATTTGGTTATCCTGGTGGACCCCTACTATTCAAGAATTTGAACTTTGGCATAGATCTAGACAGTCGCATTGCAAGTAAGCATAATTTAAATTTTGAGGGGTTACTCTTTATTTTACTTATTTGAAGTTTGAATAGTTTTTCAGATTTTTTTGTTCACAAAAGTTGTGACCCAATATGATCATAGAGTTATTCTCATTTACTCCATTATTTGGATAAGTGCACGTCATTCATCAAAAGTATGAAGTTGGACTTGAGAACAGAAACCTGCTTTTTTTATAAACATTTGCTGTATTGTCTGTAGTGCTTAATGTCATGCTGCATCTATCATTTTCCAGACTTCTGACTAATTAAAGAACGTTGACTGTTATACAGTGGTTGGGCCAAATGGCATTGGCAAGTCAACAATACTCAAACTAATTGGTGGGGAACTACAACCAAGTTCTGGGACAGTTTTCCGTTCAGCGAAGGTGTATACTCTCATTTTTACTGATTAATGACATTGTAACTGTTGTTTTCCTGACATGCGCGGTACTGGAATTTTGCTTGTCTACTTATATCTTTCTGAAATTCATCAGTAGTTATGAATGATAACTATTAATTTGGTTCCCATCAATTATATCAGACTTAAGAAGAGTACTTGACAATGTTACTTCAATTGTTGCTAGTGTGGAGCTTTTTTCTCCCTTTGGTCTGACTTTCTAGGCTTAAATATGATTTTCGACAGGTTCGCATTGCTGTTTTTAGTCAGCACCATGTTGATGGGCTAGATCTGTCCTCGAGTCCACTTCTATACTTGATGCACTGCTTTCCTGTAAGTTCTCATGTTTTTATTTATATTTCAAATTGATATTTCCTGAGCGAAAAGTTACTCCTCTCAATGCGGTACTTGCTGTTATGTGCTTGGTATAGTTTATGCATGGTGAAAAGCAGCATTGGACTCGTTTCAGGCCTTATTTGGTTCAGTTTTGGAAAGAGGCTTTGGGGCTCTAAGGGACCTTGACCAAATGCGAACCCATTTGGTTCAATTTTTTGGGAGACTTTGCCCAAATGTAATTGCATCTCCAAAGAGCTCTAAGGACCTTTAGCCCAAAGCAGGTCCGGAGGTCCTTTGGGAAGTTGTATCTTCGGAATGCAAGTCTGTTCATTGTTCATGATTACTGTTCACCTTTTCCAGAGAAGCAAATGAAGGCCAACAACTGTCAGCCAAGGGGTTGCCGGACCTCAGCCGATGCCTGGGTCACGCTGGCGACTGCCACTTGAGGTCGTGTGACCCAAGCGTCAGCTGAGGTCGTGTGACCCAAGCGTCAGCTGAGGTCTGGCGACCGCTGCCTAGGTTGTGCGGACCCTTGTGACCCAAGCGACCACTGCCAATCGACGCCTAGGTCGCGCAACCTTAGGCGAGGTTGGCCAGTGGCCAAAGGCTAGATAAAAAAATTATTTAAAGCTTTTTTTTATAAAAAATTTAGCAAAAGTCTTTTGTAAAATGTAGTTTTTATCAGCATTTAAGCCAAAATTGTTTCGCAATGCACTTTAAAGTACAATTTACCAAACACTATTTGCATTTCGGAAAACTCCTTTAGCCCAAAGGTATTTGCATTTTCCCAAAGACATTTGCCTAAAGCCAAACCAAATGGAGCCTTAGTTGCTGAATGTTCAAACGATAAAAAATTAATAACATTGAGAATAACATTCTGTATCTTTCACTCTAAAGAAACACAGTTGATAAAGTAGAAAAGATACTTCAATAATGATGATGATGACAGTACCATCTCTGTAATAGTTTAATGCCTCCCTTTTCTACTGAAGTTGTTGGAATCGTATGTACAGCGTGGAGGGAGATCTTTCTTTAAATCTCCACATGAAAGAAGAAATGCTTCTGACGCATTTGGCATTTGGTCCTTGTCTTTCGGGGAGAGTCCAACCACCATAATGAGGGCTTTAAATCTAAATCATGAATATATATATGTTGAAGCTGGGATGTGAATGTCAAGAATGGGGCTGTAGGTTTTTTTTTTTTTTAATGGTTTTCTTTAGAATTAACAGCCTTCTTTCTATTGATAATGATCCTTCGTAGCATTAAGTGGTCGATCTGGGATAAAATTCTGGTGCAGCTCATGGCTTTAAGCTTTCAATACAACTTTAATTCCTCAAATCACCTTCCATTTGGGTCGTGATCTCGGGTGTGGTAGGAACTATTACTTACAGCTTGCTAGAAAGTTTTAGCTGATTACTTATGCTTGTTTGGTTGAGATTGTAACGATATGCTGCATGCCTCTGCATTTGCACAGTCAGCAGTGACCCTCGAGGGTAAATCTATTCAGTTCTCTAAAGTATCAATTATTTTCATTTACTCCATCATGGAATATGAGTTAGTCATGCATTGTGTCATTTTATCTGAAAATTCCTTCCTATGTGGCAATCTTCCTGCAGGGAGTTCCTGAACAAAAACTTCGAGCTCACTTGGGTTCCTTTGGTGTAACCGGAAATCTTGCGCTTCAACCTATGTATACCTTGTCTGGTACATCCCCTCCCTCTTTTGCTACTGTTGCAATGTAAATATTCTGTTGAAGTGATTTTCATTTAACATCATGAAGCTCTATTAGAGGTTAAATTAATTTGTATTGTGAATTGTACTGTGTACTTTGTAACATTGTGCTTTGACCATGCAAATAGGTGGTCAGAAAAGCAGAGTTGCATTTGCCAAGATAACTTTCAAGAAACCTCACATACTTTTGCTTGATGAGCCGTCCAATCATCTGGTAAGTTTATTTCTCCACCTTTTCCCTCTCATGATTATGACTTTGATTACCTTTTCAGTTAGCTTGTTGTTGTCCTTGCACCAATCAAACTTATCAGAATCTGATCTCTACATGGAAAATACAGTAGAACCAATCAGTGAGCATTTGTCATCATACAGCTAACTTAAAATGGAACAGAAACCAATCTAATTGCTCCAAGTAGCAAAGTTTTTGAATAGAATGGTTATGCTAGCCTGATCAGTGTGTGTTACAGTCATCTATACTACCTAATAGTTCCGACATGTGTGCCTATAGGTGGTATTGAGCTCTGCATATGATTAATGTTGGCCTTTTTATGCTGATAATTGAGGACTTTAAGTTTTGCTTTAATGACCCGTGACTACCAAAGAATTCTTTCTTAATTGTTAGTTTCTCTAAGGATGTATGAGTATGATTCCACTTCTATGCTATCCACAACTGTAGGATTTGGATGCAGTTGAGGCGCTCATTCAAGGTCTGGTCTTGTTCCAAGGAGGAATTCTGATGGTGAGACTGATTTTCTTGCCAAAACTTTCAATTTTACCGACGGTGGATCATTTTCACAGCTAACAACCTCTTTTTTACCTTGATTTGCAGGTTAGTCACGATGAGCATCTGATATCTGGAAGCGTGGATGAGCTCTGGGCAGTTTCCGAAGGCAAGGTGTCACCTTTTAATGGGAATTTCCTGGATTATAAGAAGATACTTCAGTCCTCGTAGGATCAGGTGAGGTTAATTCGTCATCAGCAAAGATAGGTTCATAAGATCACAATGCCTTATGAAACAGAAAAGGAGGCTTAGATACACAGAGGAAGTGAAAAAGGATGAAGAGAGGATTGTTGCTGATATGTGGGAAGTACTCACAGTTATATCAGCCTGCGTCTGTCATTTATACTTGATTAGGGCTCGGGAAGGACGAGTCTAAGTTTTTGACATTGAGTATATGGCCATTTGCCATAGCCTAAGAACTGAGTGTGGATTGCTAGTCCTGGTATAATTTACAGTCCCTTGCACATTTTGTCGTGGCAGTAAGTTCATTTGTTGCCCGGGAAGTTTGATACTCTATGGCCACAAAAGTTGGCTTCCCTATACGCAGTAAAATGATTTGATCATTTGCGAAAGTACCTTTTAGCACACTGGACTACTTATTATGTAAATGTCTTAACTGCTAAAAAATAAAAGAGATTCTATATTCTCTATTGGTTTGGTGATTAGCTTCAGCGGCAACTAAAGGTCTATTTTACCCAGACCCAAAATAAATAAAAAAGGTCTATTTTACGGTAAATTAGTTATCCGAACATATTTTGCCTCATTTTCTCTGTTTGGCAGTTTTTAGGAGAATTGATAATGGAAAATATTTTCATGGTCTACAACAGATTGCACTTGCAACTCTTGAGTGCAGAATTGCTTTCGGTAACTTTAATATAGGCTTGACTAGCAAAGAAATATGAATAATGATATTTTGTATGAATACCTAAATTTATTGGATAAAATCCTTTTCCCATTCGAGCCCCCAAAAAAAGGGACGTGGAGACCTTTTTCTTGGGCGTCTCCATCCAGTTTGTATAAAGAAACAAAATGAGCTTTAAAAAAGGACAAAAACCATTCCGAATCATTCAAGGAAAAATCTGAACGCAAAAAGAAAGGAAAAAATTTGAAAGAGTTTTAATTTAAAAAAAAAGGAGTAAAGGAGATGATTGGATTTGCGCATCCGGGGAATCGAACCCCGGTCAGTACCGTGGGAGGGTACTATGATACCACTACACCAGATGCGCTTGTTGACGACTTTTGTACTTCTAAAATTTAATTGGAAGAATCTAAAAACTCTTTGATCATCCTTATAATATATTCCTCTCCCATCAGACTATATCATCGTTGCATTATTTTCGCGAGGCAAAAGCCCTCATTATAAGTATAGCTCAACTAACATAAATATTTTAATTTCCTCCACAACTAATATAAAGTCATATTTTTTCGAGGGTAAAGATTGGTTGATTTCTCTTGCTAGGTTTCTAATTGGTGTTTGTTAATTTAGATGTAATTCATATGTACCTTTACATAGTAAGAGACAATCGACCCTAATCTCAACAGCCTATACCCCTTGCCTCCCTCTCTCTCACTCATCTTTGTTTGCAAATATCGCATGGCCATGGTGTCAAGATTGCTCGTCTCTATCGCACAATGAAATTGGTTGTGACAATGGTGAGCCAATGCCAATGGCAACAGAACTCTATAAGGGCTTTCCTCGCATGAGATGTTATAAAGAAGCCCACCAATTTATTCCCCCGAGTAAACTTTCATCTCATCATTATCAAGAAAAAAATAACACAATCAAAATAAGATCATATAATTAGTCTTTACTCTCGTTGGGCCTGATACCATGGACATTGAGAGTTTAGATCTTGCTTTCATTTTTTCCTTGAAATGTAAAGTCCAACTCAGCCCGACTCGAGGTGAAAGATGAAACGATAGTTCATGCATTGATCAAGTGACATTTTGCAGACTTATCTACTTTTACGTTTCAAATTCTAAAAAACTTTCATCTTTAATTGGTCAATTTTGTCCAAAATGTTACGACCAATTCAAAATTATACAAAATGCCGACCAACAAAAAAAAAAATTGTACAAAATGCCTTTTTTCGGCTCAGGAGAAAATAGTATATATAGGTAAAGTCCCACGATCGACGTCATTTGGCCAAGCACCAACGTTTCGAATTTCGAACGACGGTCGTGCACGAAACCCGTCCCCCCGTTCTAACGGATTTTCGGTTCTCTGTTCCCCCGCACCGCTGATTCCCAACACAAATTCAGGTCCGCTCCTCAACGGCGAACGCATTGACGGAAATGGCGGAGAACACCAACAACGCCGCCGCCACCGCCGCCGGCGGCAACAACGGCGGCGACAACAACGGCAGCCCCGACGGCGCCATCATCCCTCGCGACACGATCGACCAGGTCGCCGGCTGGGTCAGCGCCACCGTCGTCTCCGCCTTCTTCTCCTCCCTCGAGCGCTTCTCCTGCGTCGACGTCTCCACCGTCAACCCCGACGACGACAGCGACGACGAGGACGATGGAGCCGCCGCCGCCGCCGCCGCGCCGCGCCCTCCTCCCGGTTCGGCGGCCCCGGCCGACGCTGGCGGCGGCCAGAGCGACGTCGCCAAGGCCTCCGTCTGATCGGTCTGGGTAAATAAAATTGTCTCGTGATTTCGATTGCTCGACGTTGTGTCGAACCGATCGCCCCTTTGTTTATAGGTTTTGCCGCTGTTGTTCGAATTGGGCGTTTCGTAGGTCGCCCACGTTGATGTGATTGGATATTTTTTCACGACGTAGTATTTAATTGCCTTCATAGTGATAATTTGAGCTCCTGATTCTCTGTCTCTCTCTATCTCTGGCGATGTTGCATCGTTGCTGTGTTTTTGCAATCGCCAACGAGGTTGAGCCTCCATTGTACTTGCAATTTCTGGGCGTTTGTTCATATATCTTGGTTACGTTTATTCTAATTAAGGAAGAAAACGCTCGAAATGTCCTTGCTTTGCGGAACATTTACAAAAAGGAATAGACCAATTAACTTGTCTGCACTTTTTTCCTTCTCCGGAGATTGCCCAGGAGTTTAATCTATCTCCGTTCGAAAAAGCGGGTTCCTTTTGGTGGTACAGTGCAACTGCCTTTTGTAATCATATCGAAACTTCTTTCTCTTGCTGGTTTGGACACTTTGTTCCTAATGTTGTGTGATCTGCTGCCTCTTTCATTAGACTACGAAGTAAATTATCTTAGATTTCGTAGGAGAGTGGCTTATTACATGGATAGAGAGGATTTATCTGCATACGGGATGAGAGTTAGAGCTTAGCTAAAATCGAATCTAAGATGGAAGGCAATCTGTCTTGTTTGTTTATGGTTATGTTGCTACATAAGTATCTAAAATATATGGACACAGTAATTAGTAATTTGATGCTAAATTGAGGGATGCTGGAGTTAACCACTTGGCTGCAAAATGTCATGATGCAATTCTATATCAGCAATCTGATATGGGGGTTGACTACCTGGCAGTGAAATGTAATGATGCTGTAGCATATCAGCAATGTGATATGGAGGTTGAAGTTTTGGTTTGAATGAACAAGTAGTAATTCATGCCTTATAATCAATTTTCCTACAGAAAGTAGAATGGTCCTCATAAGGACTCGCAGTTGCATGACCCGTGAATATTGTGCCAGTCTTGAGATTTTGGAAGAAAAGGAACAATTGTCATAAAAACAATCAATTGCTGTCGTGAGACTATTGCTGTTCTCTTTAGGTATGCTGTATAGATTTGTTGTTTCATACGTATAAGCAAATTCTGGCTCTTGTATACGATTTGCTACTGTATGTGCCGCGTGCATTTGCATTTGCATTTGTACTTCTACAGTATTCTTGTTTAAGAGACATGAGAAATGGAGTTTTCTTTTGAGAAAAATGCTGCAAAGGGAATAGGAAAAGAAGAAAAGTAGAGAGAGAATGATGAAGGCTTCGAGCATTGAACCGAATGGACTGACTGGATGTATATTCGATCCAGTATTTTCTCAACATCTGTCACCTTAGGAAGCCAAGAGGTTTTTCCATCAGCATCTCTACCTTACTTTACAAAACAGGATTGGTGAAAAAGCATTGCCTCTTTGACCCAAAAAAAAAAAAGGATTGCTTCGACTCTGCTCAATCTCCATGTTCCTTCCAACAGAGCAGCATCAACACACATTTTCGAATGATGTACAGCTTCGCTCTCTTCTCCTTTAGAGCCCCGCCAGTCGACCCCGGAACTTTGCCCTGCTTGTGCTGCATAGGGTCGGATGACTCCATCCTTTCCCCTTTCACTTCTACGACTTGGGCTTCAACCTGGTGGCCTTGTTTTATAAGGAGTTGCCCTCCCCTGATGGAATCTTTTGGAGGAGTAACTACTGCAATGTCCTTCAGTATTTTTTTATTCAGGTCAGTGAAATAATTGAAGAGCAGTGAGGCCTGAGGTGACCTATAAATGCTGAATGCTCTTCCAGTCAAACGACTAGTTTTTTGGCTGCTTCCGGCTTGGGGTCTTCCGCTTCCCTGTGTCCAACTCCATGCTTCCAGGTTATTTGTCCCCCCTCCCCCTCCCCCTCCCCCTCAGCCCAACTGTAACAGCTTTCTGCTTCCAGGATTTACTGCCAAAAGGACAAAAATGCTCATCCAGAAGATGATAAGTCCTTTTGGAGGGGGAGGGGGGTGTGGTGGGGGTCGGTTCAAACCTGTAACTGCTGTGTCATTAATCTGCAAGAGCTGTGAACTTAGGGCTGACTGAAGATGGGACTGACTTCAATTGGCCCTGATGATATTTTGACCACTGGTTCTCTGTGACATAAGTTTCTCGAGTGCAATTTTTCTATCTGTAGTACTCAAAAGGTTATTATCGAGATATTGTCGCTACTTGTTTGCCTGGCATTGTTGGGTTGTCTTGAACCATCTCGGCGCATGTTCACTGTTGTTCATGCGTTTGCCGTTTCTGTCAAGAAGAGAAAGATAGCCGGGGATGAGGACAGATCTTCCCTGTCCAAGGATAAGGAAGAACGGTGCTTTGAATGAGTTGAAGCAGAAAATCTCTATTGGGTGCGCCGATGCTTGCAAAGCTCGACACCCTCGAACCACTGGTGTATCTTGTGTTTGGACCCACCTAATTCGATGGTTGATAAGCACTAAACTCCCGCTCGCCTCGTTTTCACCGCAATCTTTTCCCTGTCTACCCCTTGACGATACGCTTCATGTTTGCAGTCTGCGTAAGATCACTGTTTTTGCAACTTGCATAAGATCATTGTGGACAAAGCCAGAATTGAATGAAATTGGTCTACCGGGGGGTTAATATGAATACTGCAGTAAGAGGTACAGAAGCACGTTCCTTGCCATATCCATCATAGCCTGCGAGGAAACAAGTCCAGCCCATGTCCGGGAAAGATGGGCCTCGGCCCAATCCCAGCATTTCTCAGTATAAATCCGGGACTAGGGCACCCTGGGGAGAGAAAGAGGATGCGCTGTTCAGGTAAGAAGTCCATGCCCTCTTCTCAATGTCTCCCATTTTCATCGTCCCTACGAGCTCGAGTTTCCCAGCAGCCGAGCCTCGATTAGCCGTCGTATCTTCTCCTGCGACGCGCGGTTCCTGGAACCAAAATGTCTTTCGTATAGATCTCTGATATGTGTCGGGCTCCGATGATGAACGCTATCTGATGTCGTTCCAATTCCTGAAGCTCCTTCGATCCTCGCGGATCGGAGCTCGATCCCGTGTGGAACTGAAGAGACATCTGAGGAGCTTTTAGTAGCTTCCCGTCACCGCCTCCCGTTCGATCGAACACCGATTCTACGATCGATTGCAGCTAACCCAAAAAAGAAAAAAGAAAAAGAAAAAGAAAAAGAAAAACTACTTCTTCTTCTTCCTCTTCTTAGCTTCTCCTGTTGGTCCAGGAGAAATTATTGCAGCGATTCATGCTCTTGCGTCTTTTTTTTCTTTAGGTCAGGGCTCATTTATCTTCCGAAAAAAAGCATTTTTCTCATTTCTGATTCCTAAAATGTGTTAACGAAAAATATTCAATAATTTTTTCTTTCAAAAGTCGAGAATTATGCTTAGACTAAAAAGTCTACGCACGAGCGGCGCAGCTTGGTTCGATCTCGGGCCCTTGGCAGCCGGGCTAGGTCCTCGATGTCCGGGCCCAGATTCATTGGGGTTGGGCCCCAAACACTAGGCTCGGTAATATCAAGGCCGAGTCGGTCCTTGATACCTGTGCCCGGTTCGTGGAGGAAAAAATTTATTTTAAAAAGAATTTGAATTTTTTAGTTTGTCCACTCTGATTGAGAAACTTAGCAGTTTTCCTATAATATTATCATTTCGATTTATCAAGTCTTTCCTGATTAGTTTACCAATTATTTTTAATCCGTTGACTATAATTGATTGACTTATCAACTTTGATTTGAATGTTTTCAAATTGTTGACTTTTGTGACGATTTGCCAACTTGGTACTCTCAGGATTCAATGACGTCTTGAATTTGCATGGTCTAATGCCAAATCATTGACTTTAATTGGAGCGACCTTCGATTGTTTTCAAAGAAAATTAATCCAAAGCTTAAATTACCAATCTTTATTTGCTTAACTGAAGTAATTTTCAAAATTATACTCTTTTACAAATTACTGGTGTTAATTTGAGTAAATAATCCATTTTACTCAGATGAAATTACTAATTAATTTTGAATTGTCGATTTTTATTGATTTTTTTTTTGCTATGACATTAATGTCATTAAATTATATAAAGCCAGGTTTCAGCATAATGCATAGAATCATGAAATTTAGCAGAGTTAAAATCCACACCCAACGGACGAATGAGCTCGATTGCCACAGCTCTTGGGTTCCAAGCCAAAGATCACGTTGGATGGGGGGATTTCTAAGATGCATTTATACACTGTACCCTCATTTTTTTTCGCAATTTCTATATATCTAATTAGCACAATTGGTTTTAATGTTGCAAATCAAATTTGCAACGCATTATTATATTTCTATACTTAATTACGATGACATGTTGCAACATTTCACGGGACAATCAAAGTATCATAGAAGCATTTGGCAGGACAAACCTTGAATAGCGTTTGGATGTCTTTTTATTTGGAAGATGATCACAGAAAGACTTTGACATTTGGGTGCATTAGTTGCAACAAAAATCTATCTCACAATCTCCATGAAAAGTGTCGTGATGAAGACCTGGTTAGTGTGCTACGGCATGCAAAATAATGTGACATTAACTTTCACAATTAGAAATGCTAATCCAAAACGCCTCCTTATCAAGAGTCTTGTGATAAAAAAAAACCCAAACGACCCGTTGCAATAACTACCAAAACACCCTAATTGTTTTCAAATTACCAAACTTTCTTACCAACTTACCAATAGTTTAAAAATCATGAACTATAATGTCAAATTGTCAATCTTAATTTGAGTCACTAATCTTTTGCGGCCTTATTCTTTGTAATCTCCCCTTTTCCCCCATCACTCACCTATTTTCGATTGCACAATTTATCAATGCCTTTCAAATTTCCCATATTTCAAAAGGAATCACCAACCACAATCCAAATGCACCAATTTTTTTCTCCAATCAAAATTATCAACAAGTCACTAACTCTTGTTTGAATGATCCACCGATATTCATTGGGTTATTTCTAAATTGCCAATTATCGTAATAAATAACTTGTTGATTTTTTTTGCATATTTATGAACTTTTGCCAGCTTAATTCAAAATAATTTAAAAAAAAATCAATTTTAGATCAAATGACAATTCCGGCTCGAATTTTTTTGTTTCATAAAACATCACCAATTTTTATTTAAATTCTAAATCTAGTCCTGTTGATTTGGAATCATTAATTATCCACCATGACTATCCCATCTTAGTAATAAATCAATAAATCCATGTCACTTGCTAGCTAAACTTAAAGTACTATTCATTGTTTTATTCTTTGAACTACAACTTGAAAAATAATGATGAAGCTACTTATAGCTTTCATTTTACAGACCATCACTCGTTGAGAGACATCATGGACGAAATTCCCCAAGCTCAAGATCAAACCCTTTTAAGTCTATGTCAAATGGAGATTAATAAATCAATTCATCTCATTTATTATATCAGGCTCGAGTGATGGACATTAATAAATTGATTTTGTCCGGAACCATACCGAATGAGATTCTAAAGCTCGTGTCCCACCAAAATCCTTGTAACAACCTAAACAAATCCCAACCTTTGGCTAAAGGAACCATATTCGAGACTCGAGTAAAAGTTAGTAATTATCTATTAAGGTAAAAAAGATTCGAGCAAGGATTATCACTCAAGCAAAGTCGTTGCTTAGTTTGTGGAATTAACCCAACTTTTGCGTGAGGAATTCGTCCTTCGGGCGTGGACGCAACGCCACGTGTCCCACGGCATCATGTGCGCATCTGCCTTTACTATCATCACCTACGCGACGACAGCAGACCGTGGGGAATCGGATTCCTCCAGCTTCCGCCTGAAAAACCTTCTCGCGTCAGATTTTCAACCTTGCACAGCGCCATTCGCCGCCCGCCACGACCCCAGGAAAACGACGGCCAGAAGAATCCGACAAGTCAAGTCAACCGCCGGTCCCCCCACTGTGCCCTGCCGGCCATTATCAATCCTCCGAAGCTCTAGCCATGCCTTCCTCCGCCTCCTCTTCCTCCTCCTCCTCCTCCTCCTCCGCCGCCGCCGCTTCGCCGGTCGGTAGCCGCCTCCTCCGATCATGCCGGACGCTCTCTGTTCACTCCTCCTCCTCCTCCTCCTACTGACGACCTCATCCGCCTTCGCTGCTGCTTCTCCATTACCTGCGTGCGAAATGACCGCCGTAGCCTCCACTCCCTTGCTCGCCCTCCTCGAGCGCCTCCAGGAGACCGCCCTCGCCGCCTTCGGTCCCCGGGACTTCGATCCCAAGCTCTACGTCGACCTCTCCCTCAAGTCCGACCTCGCCGCCGTCGAGCGGGGCTTCGCCGCCCTCCCCCGGTCGCCTAACGGCTCCGTCCCGGCCGGGGACCTGGAGAGGTTCATTGCCGCTCACTTCGGGGGCGCGGGGGCCGATATGGTGCCCGCGCGGCCTGCGGATTTCGTGCCCGAGCCCGAGGGGTTCTTGCCCCGGGTGAAGAACCCGAAGGTGCGGGCGTGGGCGCTCGAGGTGCACGCGCTGTGGAGGAATCTGAGCAGGCGCGTGGATGATGCGGTGCGGGCGCGGCCGGATTGGCACACCTTGCTTGCCCTGCCGGGGCCGGTCATTATCCCCGGTTCCCGGTTCAGGGAGGTGTATTATTGGGACTCTTACTGGGTCATCAGGTCAGTTCTTCTCCATTTCTTGCTTATAGATTTTCACGTTTCAATTTGGTTGATGAACTTGCAAGTTCCAGTAGGGTGATCGATTCTTAGTCTGGTCTGGTTCTAGGTGAAATCGGGAATCAGATTAAGAGGATCAGTTCCCAATTTCTAGAATTGGGATTGGACCATACCAATCTAGGAACTGGGAGACGGACCGACCGGTCCAGTCCAGTCTAATGAAACCTTTTAATTTGCTGAAAATTTCACCCAATCAACCTTTTTCGAAAGACGAAAAGAAGTTGTCTTTCCTTAATAAAATGTGTAAATAGATGAAAATAGGCCATGATCATGTAGTTTTTACTCGAGAAAGACAAATAGAAGGAAATTGGGAAAATTAAGGCTTATTAGGAAAGTAAAAGAATAAATAAAGATATATGTTGTCGGTCCAGTTTCCATCCTAGAACCAGGAACAGGACCAAGGGCCACTTATTCCAAAATAGGAACCACGAACCTGATTGCTGCTCATGGGAACCACCCAAAACTGGCCGGTCTGGTCCGATCTGAGCATTCCCATTGCACCCCCTAAGTTGCAGTCTCCTTTTGTTTTGGTAATCGGTACTATGGCGAGGCTTAGATTAGTGATTAGTAGTGACAAGTTGCCAAATTTCGCAATAAGTAGCCAGACATGTGATCTGTTGTTCATCTCTTTGTTTTCTGCTTGGACCATTAGTCGGGAAAGGTTAGAATGCATGAGGAAGCTTGTGTGATTGTCGAAAAATTGATTTCGTGGGAGTAATGTGAGAAGTCCATTTGCAGGGGCTTGTTAGCTTCTAAAATGTATGCGACGGCAAAGTCGATTGTCACCAATCTCGTCTATCTCCTAGACACATATGGCCATGTCCTAAACGGTGCGAGGGTCTACTACACAAACCGGAGGTAAGTGCTTCCCAGACATGTAATTATGAATTTATCCTCTTCATTAGTGAATTTTATTTGGAAGTTGTTTTAATATGGTTTTTTGTCCACATACATGCCCTTGGATGGAACTCATATAGACTAGTGTCACCAGTCGTAGGCCGTGGAATGACTCGTGTGGCACCTAGCGAGCAGAATTAGCCACGCAGCCTTTGTTCAATAGTTGTTCCGGAAAACAATATGACGAACATCTTCCTTATATGAAATCGTACCATGCTCGGCTTAGTTCTGTCTAGTCCATCGAGCAAGATAGCAAATCACTTTAGGTTCAACAACTGGTTTCGGCCTGCCATGGCCTCATCAAGAGAGTGGCATCAGCTCTCGACAAACGGGAGGCCAATCCCGCCTTCAAAGCTTCTAAGAGATATGTTCGTTCGATCCTAGAACTCCTAGCACCAACCATCTTGACACCACTCTCACAGACCTGTTGTGTTGTATTCATCCCCTTTGCATCACAAACTCTCCACCCGATAATCTCAAGTATCACTCACAAGTGCCACAAGTATGGGAGGATTCAGGGACTGTGATGCTAAGCTGCTGCTTCAATGGATTACTTGTTACAAAGATGTTGACAATTCTACTGAAGTTCTTTGAGGCTGGGTTTTGTCTAATTGATGTTCTACGCAGATTCATAACCCAAGTTCCAATCTGTTTTGTCTTTTTTCTTTTTGTTATTTTCTATGATCAGAATTTGTGATTGACTATTCTCATAAAGTGTGTCGTGCTAATGGTTTGAAATTTGAGTTACATTCTGGGCTACTTTTTGCAGCCAACCTCCCCTCCTGAGTTCAATGATTCGTGCCATATATGAAAAGACACTTGATGTGGAATTTGTTAAGAAGTCTCTCCCTGCTCTTCTGAAAGAGCATGAATTTTGGACGTCGGGTATCATGACATCCTTCACTTCGATGTTTTGATCAATATGCATTTTCCCTATCACCATGGCTGTGCTTGTTCCACAGGTCTTCATCAGATAACTGTCCAGGACCGTGAATGTAGTCATAATTTGAGTCGCTATTACGCAATGTGGGATAAACCCAGGCCTGAATCTTCCACAATCGCAAGTCCTTTCCAACTCGGCTTTCATAGTGTATGGTCTGTCATCTGAAGCTAATGTAAACCTTACTAGTACCTGTTCACTCCCCATTTGGCAGGACAAGGAGTTTGCTTCAAATATATCAAGTTCTTCTGAAAAGCAGAAGTTTTATCGGGAAGTAGCTTCAACAGCTGAATCTGGATGGGATTTTAGTACCAGATGGATGAGGTAGTTTTGCATTAGCAATCCATCAGTCTAATCCTTTTTGCTTCCTTGCTTGAATGGTTCTGATTTATAAAATTGACCCAAACTCTCAGTTGTTTTCCCAAGAATGGTACTTGGTCTCACTGATTGCTGAGCTTGCTATGAGACTGTAATCCTTTCGCCATAGGGCAGCTTCTGAAAAAAACTTCACCGTGTTTTGCTCCTAAGCTTCTGTTGTCACGCACATAACATCCTTTAGTTCTGGTAATGGAAGAGAAAAGGTTGACTTTCTGTTTTCTATAATGTTGTCCTTTTGTGCAAAAAATAATCGTCATGGTGTGTTCATTGAGATGTTTCAGTCGTCTGCTATTGAGAGGGGATGGTAGAAGAGCACGGAACCACTATTTGTGTGATACAGTTTGGTCATTTATTTTATCAAATAGAAAATAACAAAGAACTTCACATGATCAAAATTGGCATGCTAGCGTAATTCTTTTTTTTTTTACCCTTCATAGCTAACAAGACGCATAAACTCCAATTGTCTTTATTAGGAATCCTGAGGATATTACAACTCTGGCAACAACATCAATTTTACCGGTTGACTTGAACATATACATACTAAGGGTATGGCAATGTACACTCTTTAGTTGCACTTGAAGTCCCTTGTCAATCATCCATCAGCTTCCTATAAGGAGTTTTTTGGAATGTGTTGGTTCAGATGGAACTTGACATATCCTTCTTTGGAAAAATTGCTGGGAATCATAACATTGCCAAGCACTTCTTAGAAGCTGCAAAGGCTAGAGAAAAGGCTGTCAGCACCGTTTTCTGGAATGAGAGGATGGGACAGTGGCTTGATTATTGGCTTGGCGATAGCAGTTCATGCATGGTATTATGTGCGCAGTAAACTATCTGTATATTCCTTGGCGTGATAGTATTGCGATATTTAACCTATTCCTGACAGGAAGGTCAACATTGGGATGCTGCAAACCAGAACCAGAAAGTGTTTGCTTCAAATTTCATTCCTCTGTGGATCGATGCGTTCAATTCAGGTTTATTGCTTGCTATAAACATCCTACTGTAGTCAGTCTCATAAAAGTATTAGAAGTATGACTCGTCAAGCCCTTCTCAATTTGATGTCAAAGGTAGTCATCTTCAATTTGCATCATATGAGCACTGGTCAGGGATGTTTGTTTGGGGACAGTCATTAGTTGTTGACGTCATCTTGTGTTGTACGGGTTGCTTAGTAATGAATAGCTGTTGCTACGAATGAGATGCAGATAAGACTTTGGTAGAGAAGGTCATCAAGAGTTTACGGAGTTCAGGTCTGCTCCATAATGCAGGGATTGCAACTTCATTGACAAATTCAAGCCAACAATGGTTAGTAGCCAATTCGAAATTTTGAACTCTGCTTGGTCAGTGTTCCGAGACGTAGAGAGGGACAAAGATGTCATGTGGAGGTACTATTTATTTTCACCGGTCGGACTTATATATGTGCAGGGATTTTCCGAATGGCTGGGCCCCTTTACAGCATATGATAGCTGAAGGCCTGGCTAGATCCGGATCTAGCGAGGCAAGGTCTTTGGCGGAAGACATTGTCATCAGGTGGATAAGGACCAACTACGTTGCCTACAAGAAAACTGGTGCAATGCATGAAAAGTATGATGTGCAAAAATGCGGGGACTTCGGGGGCGGCGGCGAATATGTACCTCAGGTACGGCTGTGTCACTTCATTAGGCCTAATGCAGAAGCAATTCAAAGACAGGGTTGATGCTTGTCTATTCTTTTTGGGGATTATTGGCAGTGGCCATAGTTTATGCAGCTGCTTGAACATGGGCAATTTGTGCTTTAATCTGATCACAACTTTGCTTTCGTGTTGTGCAACAGACTGGTTTCGGCTGGTCTAATGGCGTTGTGTTGGCTTTCTTGGAGGAGTTTGGATGGCCGGAAGACCGGCAGATAGATTGCCAGCGAGATTAAACCTGTCAAATGTGAAATAGGCCGTCAACAGTGCAAAGTGTTTCATTCACGGAATGGCCAACAGCAATAACGACGAGTTCTTCATCCAGTCGAAATTCCTTTCTGATATCTTCCTGTTCATCTGTTTAACCAATTCGATCCTCCCCAGAGGTCGTACCTTATCATTCCCAACTGAAAATAAAGTTCAAACCTTAAAATTCATACCGGTATTTGGCGTCCATGATATTTTGTAAAACCATTGCTGGCTATTTTAAACTATAATATCTAAATAATTTGATAAGGTCCAATTACTTGAGGGGTTTGACGATGCAGTAAAAATTCCAAAAGAGGGCTCAAAGTGTTATTAGTTTCTCAAATAAGGGCCTTAAGGGGTAATGGTTATTTCAAATAAAGACTTGAAATAGTCATGTTTGTTTCAAATAAAGGTTTGACTTTGCCGATCGTTAACTAGCTAAATTTTCGAATCGATCAAGGATGTTTTCGTCCAAATTTTTTTTTGTTGTTCTTTTTCCTTTTCTGGTGTTGGCCAACACCACTGGCAAAGGCAAGGGCTCAGCCACCATCATCAACCGCTGGTCAAAGCCAACAAGGACTCGCAAGCCCTTGTCGGCCTTGACTAGCGGCTAGCGAGGGCTCAAGGTCAACGGGGGCTTGTCGGCCATCGGCAAAGAACAAAAAAAAACCAAAAAAAGGAAAGAGAAAGAAAAAAATGGGAAAAAGAAGGAAGAGAAAAGGTAAATGACAAAAAAAAGTTGGGCTTTTATTTAAAATAGATATAATTATTTCAGGCTCTTATTTGAAATAAAATTTACTTCGGGTCTTTATTTAAAAAAATGATGATACTTTGGGCTCTTGTTTGAAACAAGGTCCATTTCGGACTTATTTGAGAAAATAATAGCACTTCGAGCTATTTTTCAGAATTTTCCAAAGATTAAACATGTGGATCTCCCATTGGTTTGTATGAATGAAGATTTTTCCATTTGAAGTGAACTGTACGATGTCATTCTTTTTCTAATTTTCCATCTATCGTTAAGCGGTAGCCCTTGCCTGCCTGGAGTCCCTCAAATCAACCCTCATGGGATGCAAGTGTTCATGTCATCGTGTGCAAGAATCTGATGGCCCATTTCCAAGAAATTTAAGTAGGCCCATTTCCCTAGAGAGTCCAATCCGAATAGCAAATTGGGCTGTTAAAGCCCATAGATTTCAGACCTCTTCCTTTTAATTGGGTTTTATGACTCCTTATGTACAGGAGCAAGAACTGAAAGGGAATCTTTTTCGATTGATGGAAAAAAGTCTGGCGTAAAGAAAAATCTTCTATGCTGATTGATGTTGCCTTCACAGAGAAAATGTGTTGGCATTTCCTTCAATGTCCTGCAGCAAGTACATGGTTGGCTCTTCCCATCTTTAATGCAAATTTATAGGTTTAAATATTGTCAATAGTTAAATCATCGATTATATCATGCTATTACTATCATGTAATGTACTTCATGTTCAAGTGTCCTCCAAAAAATTTCACGGTTTGGTCGAGATTCTTTCTTCACCTCACATTTGATGATAAATTAATTATCGATCTCTGAAATTGTGAATGATCTAAAGCACAACGAAAATTCTTCCGGTTTTTGAAGTGCTCTCAAACAGATAAAAGCGATTCTCAAATGATTCAGTGATCTAACAATAAATATGACGTGTGGGAAGATTCATATTCCCCGGTTTGCTTCATCCACTAAGATCTCTCTTTGCTGGGCAGATTATCTCTATTTCACCGAATATGTGAACTGTCCTGAGATTCCTGCAATACATCAAATTTAGAACACTGTTCTAAGATGAACTGAGAATCAGCGGCCTATATCTTTTATCTAGAACTGTAGATCGCTGCCTGGATTAGCAGTGCGCTTAAAATAGTAAAATGACGATATCAACGAGCTCCTCGCGGAATTGTCTAAAGATCATTGGCCATAAAAGTTTGTGATAATCTGACATATGCAGGGATTGTTCCACATCCCAGGAAGTTTCCCACTTTCCCTCCTCGCCAAAAGGAAAAGTCCGAATTAAAAAGATTAGGTCTTGGGTCACGACAGATATGTCCGATTGGCTCAATAACCACCTTGTAATTTACAAAAACTAAAATCTAAGAAAGACCCACATCATGTAATGTTCCCACGCTGGTGTAGTTTAGTCGCACAGTTCTATATGTCAGCATCTAGAGCCGAGAGGAACAGACAAAAGGGGTTTTGGCACAAAAGGAATTGGACAAAAGATGGACACTAATCAAATCAAGATCCACACAGGCTCAGATTCCTCATAAACTACTCATCTCTCCCCCCTCTCCTAAATTAGTGTCCGTGATTGCTTTATGGACCATCGATTTACAAAAGATAAGCCCGTTTCAGTGTATAATTAATCAGAATCATTTGGTGGTGGCGGGCCCTTCTGGGGCCTAACTCTTTTGTCTTGGGCACTGAAGAAGACTCTGAGGAAACACAAGCAAAGGCACTCTAGTTTGTAAAGCCTAATTTGTAGGGAGATTAGCATGTGATTTGGGGAAAAGGAGGGAAAAGAGAGTTGACAAGATTGGCAGCACTTCTCTAGTACACAAATCATCAGAAGCAAAAGGGAATGGTAAAGGGAACTTGATTAATGTAGGTCCATAATTATAGATGTGGAGCACAACAAGTTTGACAAACTATAAATAGGGTTAGCAGTATGTAATCCTCACGGTCTATTGAGTATCCTACGATTCTAGGAACAATAATTGGGACGTGTTACAATAAGAAAAATATCTATTTGCTTACACTGTATAATTATTCTAGTTAGCTCAACTTCATGCACTCCACTTCCCCTACCTCCTAGCTTTCTTTGCCCTATGAGAAAATGCACCTTTTTTTTTTTAACTATATATAAGCAAAATGGTATCAACATCTTGATCTTGACATCTCTGGTTCAATTCCAATCAAACCAATGAAGCAATTGTTGCCCAACTGACACATAGCTCAAGATCTTTCTTTGCTTTTTTATATTGGAGAAGGTGGGGAGATGATTAGGCTTCATCAAAGACTAAAAGAATAAATTTAGACACGCAGAGATTGTGTGAACCCTAAATCTCATATAATCTTTAGGGGAGGGGACCCTGTGAGATTAGGGGGTTCCCACAGAAAGGAGAGGCAATCATTGAAAGCTAGCAATATCGTGTGGCACAATCCATTTGTGCTGTTCTTATTAAAATCTTGATTTTAATTTTATTGATTGGGGAGATATGTAAGTGTGAGAATATAACTTAAAGATTCGATCCACTATGGATGCGCCGCATTAGTCAAATGGAGTTGGCTAATTGAACATCGAAATGAGGAAAAGGGGGGTGAGTTATTGGGGCTAAGGAAATACATACATATATATTTATTCAGATTTCATTGATTAATCAATTGCGTTTGTTTCATGATGGGGGTTGTATCCGCCCATAGGAGACAAATCCTAGTGAAAGCTGCCTTGATGGACTGCAAGGTGGATCCGGGGGAGTCCCCATTTGAATTTTTTGCCTAATTTTCTCAGCCAGAATAATTAAAAATAGACTGATAAATTCACATTGTTTATCGAGGCACTTTTTTGTACTTTTAGATATGAAACTACTACTGTGGAAACACGTGTTTAATGCCAAGGGTTAAGAGCTCTAAAGTCGCAACCTAATGTGGCGATAGGTTTTGATAGCTTTTAACAAAGAAATTGGGTGGAATTTGGAATTTCAAGCTGAGCGGCCAAAATCACACATGCAAGCACTATGGACTAAAAGCCCTCTGGATGATTTTTCATTAATTAATGCATTCGTGAATCATGTGTTATTTTTCCTATTCTCCGGTGGCATCAATTGCATTGATGAATGTGACCAAATGAGGTCATATCAACTCAAATGCTCAAGAAAAGATGGGGAATCCTTGGGGTTTGGTTTGGTGTGTGCTTTGATTTCAAGAGAACATGTACGCACGAACCTTAAAATTTGCTAGAGAGAGAGAGAGAGAGAGAGAGAGAGAGTTCACAGGAGGGGAAGAACAAGATCTGCCGACCTCCATAATTTTCGCACGAGGTAGATAGAAGTACTTCATTTATTGAACTCCACGAGCTCTTTTTGTTGACCAACTATTCACGTTCATTGCATGGCTTCTAACAGGAGAAGACCATCAGCATGCATTATAGCAAGGAACCGACCCAAAAATTGCAATGAAAGTCAACTAAAACAATGCCACAAGCCATAAGAATATCTTCGAATCATAATCTCGTTCATACGGGAGATGGTTCAAGAAGCAAGGGAAGTCAAAAAAATAAATAAAAATCGGCAAACCTTAAGGAGGCTCATACAATGATTTTGCAAAGGGATAGGGATCTGGGCTCGACGTTATGTGCTGTCCTCATTTTTAATTTTCCTTATCATTATTTTAAAAGAATGAAAATTAGGGTCCATGAGGAATCTAAGGCGATGGTCTAGTCAATGTCTTCCCATGTGCTTGTGTTTGAACAAAAATGGCAGCATGGAAATGCAATTGGGTCCTAGAAAAATGGATGGGGGACAATAATTAATAATTTACCTCGACAATCAAAACATATATTATCTCACGATTGACCGAGGTGCTCCCTTCGGTTGTTGACTATAATATCTTGATGATACTTTCTATCCAAAGTACATATGCAAATCCACCTACTCTGATTGTAATCATAGCCATCTATTCGATGTTCATAGCTAGCCAGACATGTACAATAATGTACTTTGTACAAGTCATATTTGCTAGGAATCTTGACCACAAAAACGAGCATCTAAGTCATGCTCTCCACCAAGTCTACAAGACAAACGTACCAATCTGACTTTCGCAAAATCTCTCGTTCTTTTGAGACCACTAGATCAACAAATTCAGCTCCTTGAAAATTGATAACTGAAAAGTTCAAATCCTCACTCTTAACAACCCCCCCCACAAACAAAGAACCAGCATTGACGAGTGAGCCGAAAACATCACAAATTTATAGATCTAGAGGATCTCATGTAACACCATCAAAATCAATGTCCGCAATGCATTGAACTCGATCTGTGCTAAAACTTTTATTGAATGGTAATTGTTTGTTGGGTATGGGATGGAAACAGTACCTTAAGTTATACATTCCTCTCCCTTTCTCTTTTTGGGCAACTTGCACATCATTTCTTTCCGTTGCTGGTGCACCATTGCAAAAAGTTGTGAACCTCTTTTAGTTTGGGCCACGAAGAGCACTAACATATGTTTATATTTTAGCTTTGAGCCGGATAACAAAGGGACACCATTTTTTGTTTTTGAGCTGGCGACGATTACAGCATCTGGTTGGCCATGCCTGGGGATATTTGGATAATGTACATGATGATGATGAGCAATTTGTGCTGGTGTAGTTTTTGGCCAATGAAAAGAAAAGCGAGGGTATAGCGAAGCTTCTCCTTTTCTAGCTCATCATCTCATCATATTGCCAGACCCTTAACCTTTATAAAAATGCCAATTCCTTTGTGAGAAAATGGGTTTTTATCAGAATCTCATAAATAAATAAAAAACAAACTTGAATGAGCATTCTTATCGTAAACTGAAATAATTGCAATATGGAAATGAAAAAGAACATGTAAAAGTGAGAATGTGAGGTCCTATATGATAAGATCAAATTGGTTTTTTTTTTTTTTAATGTGGTAAATGAAAAGAATTGGGTGAAGTCGAAGGAATTTGATGTCACTTGGCCCCTCCATTGGGGCACGGGGGGATGTGAAATGCTCCTAAAAAGCTGAAGTTTCGAGAAACTTTTTCCTCGTGATCAAGGCCCTCCACCTACCTTCTTTTTTTCTTTTCTTGCTTTATATATAGTCACAAATTGAGGCTTGCCTATTTCTTGCTTATTGACAACAAGCCTAAATTCGCAATCTTTACTCGAATTTCACTGAAAATGTTATTTGGAAAAACCAATTAGTTCCATTTTCACACATTGGCCATTACTGTCCGTATTTGTTGTTTGTAAAGTTCTGCCAAGATTGCCATGTGAAAAAGAGTTGGTGATGAAAGAAACCCAAAAAAGGAGGGTTAAATGTGACCTAAAGATGCAATTTTACGTAGTCAGATGGGGCCTCAAGGGGATTTAAGTTTGGAACCGAAAGTTGTTTGTTCAGATCCCATCAATTACGTTCAAATTAATTAAAGTCGGAGCCACATGTTCAAACCAAAAGTCTGACTTAACTGATTCACGAGTCTTCCCTTTAGATAATTGGGTCTTTGAATTCGTGTCATTAGATTTATGAAAAGAAAAAAGAGAGAGAGAAAGAAATTCTAATATTTGATCTTTCGATAATAAATTTCTCTCGTAGCCACTTGCGAAATAGTTTAAATATCCGAGCTTACTATTATATCTCGGATTAGCCAATATAGAGACAAAAGAGAGGTTAAGACGATATACATAGGATATAGTTTATATTTCAAGCCTAAAAATAATAATTTGAAATCCGGAACCACATGGGTTCTAGGTTTAAAACTCCCCTTTTCTTTTGGACCAATGTTTTTTCAATTTTATTTTTATTTTTCCCTAAGATATTAAAGTAATCGAATCATTGACCATCGAGAACTTCGGCCCGTGGGATAGACCCCCCCTTGAAATGATAATGCAAACTTCCGGAAGAACTTCGCCCCACGTGCTATTCCCTTTCGACCGATCGATCCTTGATCTCCAACCGAAGCACACCTCGACCCTCGTGCCCCGCCTCCCCCTCCCTCCTCCGCTTTATCATTTGACCTAATGGCCGGGCTCTTCCCATTAAAACGGAATCTGATCAAACGATAATCACCCTACTATTAATCATGGGGATCGAGATTAGCGAGTCGCCCTAATTGCATTCCTGAATGATGGGTAAATGTTGAAACAAGAGCATAAAGCTAAATCAAGACATTTAAGTGACAACTCCGACAAAGGTAATTGGGAATCTAATCCGGCTTATTTTAAGAATAAATGCAGTCAATGTGGTTTGCCGGAGTTGTCTACTCAGTAATTAACGTGCAAACGATGTTATTTTGCCCCAAAAATTGATTTTTAATATAAATGTTAATTAAAATTAAATTAAAAAAAGGATAAGCATTTAGCAAAGGCCCTCGCCGCTATTGCTACCCCAACCATTGCCGGAAATGTCTAGTGATAGTGGGGTGAAGGTCAGCCACTATTGCCAATCGGCCAGTGTTGCCAGGCCTCGCTAGTGGTTGACAACCTTGGCCAACTTCTAGTGAGGGTTTGCTGAATGCTCAGCCTTTTTTTTAATTTAATTTAATTGATATTATATTAAAAATTGATCTTTTGGGCAAGATGACCTTGTTTTGAGACAAGCTAGCTACGTTAGCCCCATGTGGATAAATTTTGGCCGAAAAAATTACCACATCATCTAAAAAAGTTGTCAGAAAATGTTTTGAGCATTTTAGTAGAAATTTTCCACTTTGGCACTTAAGTATCTATTTTTTTTCGATTTTAGTATTTAAGTATATTTTTTGAAAATTTTGGCACTTAAGTGTTTACCCATATCAAGTTTTGACACTTATGGTATACATCAGCCGATCAACTTATGTAAATGTCATGAAATGCCCCATGTGGCGTGTAAACGCCATATTGATCCCACAAATGACACCCTAATCCTCATATGAATAAGAAAGAGCTAGCGACATTGACATGGAACCGATCTCGAATCTTCATCACCTTTGGGTACTTGAACTTGGTCCACCTTAACCGGGTTGATCATGACAAATGTTGTAGGAAGTGCGCAAACTTAGCGCCGCAAAAGGGCATACAAAGGCTATATCAAGATATGTATGATACAAGCTCTTGTCCACATAGTACTACCCATAATGCCGTCCAAGCATGCAATTTGACATCATGTATCGATTATCTTTAATGTACTTCAAGCCTCATTTATTTTTCCGTATGCACGACAAAGTTAGGATCGAAAGATCTGTCTCTAAATTGATCCAATAAGTTTTGAATAGAAATCAAACAAGCGACACATGTACAAGTATGTAACCAAAATCTTACTTCATTAGCAAACTTCATATGATACTTGATTTTCTTTGAATCAACGATACAATTAGCGGAGTCATGATCTCCTGACCTACTTAATCATGCGTGATTAACCGCATGGGAAATGGTGCATGGATTTGACTGAAGAGATTTTAGTGGAATTCAAGGTGGAATTAGAGATGGTGGCGAAATGAACGACGAGGTCAAATTTCCTCGGGAAAATTAAAGAAAGATTAGGGGTCTCTTCCTTCCACGTTTGACCGTTCCATGCATTACGTCGATTCCATAATAATAGTAACAATGCCTGTACGTCGTTAAATTCGACAGCTCCGGAATATTAAATTGGGCTCCAAACATAAATGAGATGTGAAAAATAAATGGCATGCTGCTCGCCTAAGAAGAAATTACAAAAAAAACATACATTTATTATAATTATATCAAATCAATTATAAACTTTTTAATCTGACCAATTTCATCTAAAATATTTTAACAATTTTATCAATTTAGTCATTCCGACTAATTTTGATGAAAAGTTGCTAGCATGAATCTTAGTCGTATTACGTATACAATAAATGCCGATACGAATATTTTTTGTAAAATTTTTAAAATTTTTGAATTTTCTTTTCTTTTACTACACCGGTGAGCATGATTGGTGACCTTTGTTGGCCACAAAGGCCTTGCCTAGGGCCATTGCGACCTTCATAGTGACCCTTGCAGACATAATAAAGAGAAGCAAAGAAAAAAAATCAAAAACATAATAGAAAGAAAATTCCTCGATTTTTTTTTTTTTGCAAATCAAAACATTAAATTAATAAAAATTACATTGTGGTGATAATTGTTAGGAAATCCCTTATAATGTTTTGAAGATGACAAAATAAATCAAAGGCTACTAACGTATGTTTTTGAGTCTGCTAGTGGCAGAAGAAAAAGCATAAGGTGTCTCTGAGTCTACCCGTACCAGACGAAAGATCCGAAGAGATGCAGTTTCTGAGTCTGTCCGTACCAGACGGAGAACTCAAGCAAACTACGAATCTCGGTTTGATAGACCCAGAACGAATTTACAGGACCAGATCACCAACGGTCATGATTTCCACTTACCAGACGGAGAACTCAAGCAGACTAAGAATCTCGGTCTGACAGACCCAGAAAGAACTTATAGGACCAGATCATCGACGTTCATGATTTCCACTTACCATATTTATATTGATCAACAAGATCAATCATCAAGACAACTTCCAAAGAAGGATGAAACACTTATGGAAGCCCGGATTCTGATTATATGGGCGAACAGAATCCAATGGGATCCAATCTACCTCCAACGGTCAAAAAGACTTACCTTATGAAGTCTGTCCAAGAAAAGAAAGGGAAAACTAATCTCTCACAGAAAGAGCCAACGGTTGAGTGTGGCTTGAAGAGTATATAAGGAGAGGATGCGACCAAAAGAGATAAAAGAGGATAAATATATTCCAAGGCTGATTCAATTCTCCACTAATTGTTTGAAAAAGAGCAAAACCGAGTGATCCTAGTGAATTACCAAGAAAAGTGACTTTGTGAGACATATCATCACCAAGTGCTAACACTCAAGAGTGTGTAATCACCTTTGATCACATAGTAAAATTCAGCCCATTGGTTGATTGCCTGGAGAGTGGACGTAGGCTTGACAAAAGCCGAACTACTATAAACTGTGTTTGCAATCTTCTCTACTCTCTCTATTTAATTTTAGTTTATAGCTTGCAAAAGCTTTATTTTAATTGTGCGTAAAATTCCTCTATACCTATTCACCCCCTCTCTAGGTGTTAATACTAGTTACAATAAGCTAAATTGGATAATTAAAGATCAATTATGTTTTTTTTGTCCAAATTAAAGACCAATTTGAAAGGTCAAGAAATCTTGATTTAAGGGGGTGAGAGGTTCGAATCTTCACATTTTCAAGAATGTTAGAATGGGGATAATTTAGTTTAAAGTGTGGATTTTGATTTCCGCATGCTGTTAAGAGGCAGGGCAAAAGTCTGAAAAGAAGAGTCGAAGCATGAGTAGATTAGGATCGAAAAAAAAATAGTATTTTATTTTTCCATATTTATTTTTTAAACTCCCCCTTTAAGTATTTTAGAATATGTTCCTAACTAAGTATATTGAGTTCGGTACTTTTGGAGGGTCAACGGTCTCAGGAGGCGGTTTAAAGTGCAACTTCCAACATAATTCGAGGTCATAGTGAAAATTCAATGTATAATGTAATTTTTGAATTTTTAATTTATCCAATGTGACACCTAAATTTTAACACAATATGTAATGTAGTCCCTGAAGTTTGTATATGTTCAACTTATCGTACAAGTTAAATATGAACAAAAAATTTTTTTGGGACCACGTTGAATAAATCAAAAGTTCATGAATTATATTACACATAGGGTTATGGTTTAGAAACCTCATTGAACAAATTAAATGTTTAGGGACTACATTACACATTTTATCAAAGTTTATGAACTATTTATCTAATGTTGGAGTATAGAAATGTGTTCATATTCATTCAGAACCTTATATTGGAAGGGTATCCAAATCCATTCTAGTTTATATTCCTTATGAGTAGTTTTTGTCTTTCCGAGATTCTAGTAATTTTCCCTTATGAATCATTCTATTTTTCCAAAATTTCAAGATTCTAATCATTTTCCTTACGAGTCATTTAGTTTTCCAAAATTCTAAGATTCTAGTGATTTTCCATATGAGTTATTTTGTCTTTTCAAAATTCTAGTAATTACTCATTGCTTGGAGGATTGTTCCAAGATTGTTTATATAAGTATGCTCTGATGAATAAGAAAGCAGACTTGATTTGTGTGTTAACTCATTTGACCTTTAGCTTGAGAACAAAAATAATTTCTTGTTATGCTCTTATCTCTTAGGTGAATTCCTAAGAGTGGCGAGCAATTTATCCAATTTAGTTTTCACTTGTATTACCTTCTATTTCTCTACATTTTATCTAGTGTCAAATTGGTATTAGAGCTTCGAGTTCAATGGTTGGTCATCATCAACAAGGACCAAACATTGAGTCTTCTACGGCTCGAGAAAGAGACCTATGAGATGTGGAGGTGGATGATTTAAGGAGACAAGTGCAACAACTGTGGGAGTGTTTGCAATGCTTCGAACTTCTGGAACGTGATGATTCGCGTCATGTTTCAAAAGATATTCCCTTTGATGAAGAAGACATCAATCCCTTTACCCGTGCTTGAAGTCATGCTTCGAGTGAGGAAGAGATTCCTCAACATCGACATCGAAGGTTCCATGGAATTGAACACAATTTCTGTATAAAGGTTGATATTCCCGAATTTGAAGGGAAGATGCAACCCAAGAAATTTACGGATTGGCTGCATGTCGTAGAAAGAGTCTTTGACTACAAAGACATTCCAAATGATTGAAAGGTGAAGCTAGTTGCTATCAAACTCAAAAGGCATGCTTCTATTTGGTGGGCGCACTTGAAGAAACAACAAGCTTGTAAAGGAAGAAGCCGTATCGTAATGTGGGAGAAGATGAAAAAAGAATTGAAGAAGAAGTTTTTGCCATTGAACTACTATCAAGATACTTTCATTCAATTCCACAATTTCAAACAAAAGAGATGTCGATGGAAGAATTAACCACGGAGTTTGATCACTTTATGATGCTTTGTGATATTTTCGAAGAAGAAGAGCAAACTGTTACCCGCTATCTTGGTGGACTTTGATTTGAAATCGGTAATGTTGTCCAACTTTAACTTTATTGGACTTACAATGATGTTTGTCAACTTGCACTTAAGGTTGAACGGCCACTTAAAGAGGCTCATGGTCGTACCTCTCGGTATTGGAAGAAAGAAGACTTTTCTAAAGATGAGAGGGCGTCTACTTTTAAGATTGGGGTGACCGCTTCAAAATCAACTCCTAAGAATGATGGAGCATCAAGTTCCAAGCGCCCGAACTCTATACGGTGTTTCAAATGTCAAGGGCTTGGACATATTGTATCCAAATGTCCAAATCGCAAGATCATCCCTCTAGTAGAAGAAGATCATGGGGAAGAACAATGTGAAGACTCCCTCAATTCCGATGAAACATGCTTGAAAAAAGATGAAGACTCTAATTCTTTGTCAAGTCTTGAATATTACCCTTAATGAGGACGGTATGTGGCTTCGTCATAATATTTTTCAAACTAGATGCGTTTCTCATGGAAATGTTTGTGATGTTATCATCGATGGAGGAAGTTGCGAGAACATAGTGGCTACAACAATGGTGGACAAGTTGTACCTCAAGACAGAGAAGCACCCACACACTTACAAGCTCTCTTGGCTTCGTAAAGGTAATGAGGTAAGGGTCAATAAGCAATGTCCTATTCAATTCTCTATTGGAAAAAAATATATGGATGAAGTTTGGTGTGATGTTGTTCCTATAGATGCTTGCCATTTGCTTCTTGGGAGGCCATGGCAATTTGATTGAAAGACTAAGCATGATGGATTCAAAAATATTTACACTTTTAAGAAGGATGGAGTAAAAATCATTTTGGGTCCTTCCAAAATAAATAGCACTCATAAACCATCTAATGGAGAAGGAAATAATAAATAGCACTCAACATAAGCTCAACAATCGGCATGCCAAATGGGTAGAATTTCTTCAACCTTTCAGTTTTCTTATCAACCATAAAGCTGGAACTCTTAATTGAGTGGTTGATGCATTAAACCATAGGCATTCCTTGCTATCCACAATGCAAGTGAAGGTCTTAGGTTTTGATATGATCAAGGAACTTTATGAAGATGATCTAGACTTTGGACAAATTTGGAAAGATTGTTCAAAGGGTCCAACTCAACAATTCTTGTTACAAGATAGGTTTCTCTTCAAGAATAATTGTTTATGCATACCAAGAAATTCTCTAAGAGAAGCCATTATCAAAGAAGCTTATGGTGGAGGATTAGTCGGACATTTTAGAAGAGACAAGACACTTTCTCTTGTTAAAGAAAATTTTATTGGCCTCACATGGAGAAAGATGTCATGACTCATGTGGAGTGGTGTCGAACTTGTCACATTGCCAAAAGCCATATTCAAAACACTAGCTTGTATACTTTATTACCGGTCCCAATTGCCCCTTGAGAATATGTGAGCTTAGACTTTGTGATTGGTGTACCTCGAACATAAAGGGGTAAAGACTCGATTATGGTGGTCATTGATCGATTCTCCAAAATGGCACATTTGGTACTCTGTAACAAGACTTTGGATGCTACTCATATGGCGAATCTTTACTTTCAAGAAATTGTGAAGCTTCATGGTATTTCAAGGACAATGACTTCCGATTAGGATCCAAAGTTTGTTAGTCATTTTTGGCGCACACTTTGGAAGAAGCTAAATACAACACTTCAATTTAGCTCATCTCATCATCCTCAAACCAAAGCAAACTAAAGTTGTTAATTGGAGTTTGGGAAATCTCTTAAGGAGCTTTATCAAAAGTAACTTGCGACAATGGGACCTCACTTTGGCTCGAGCTGAATTTGCTTACAACAGGTATTCAAGCCAAACAATTGGAAAAAGTCCTTTTGAAGCTGTGCATGGGAAGAATCTTGTTAGTCCCTTGAACTTAGCTCATCTTCTCATCTCTCAACATTTTAGTGGAGATGCTGAGGATCATGCCCACTATCTAAAGGAGCTTCATGAGCAAATTCAGAAAAGAATCATAAAGCACAATGCGCAATATCAAGAGAGAGTCAATAAATATTGGAAGCCCACGGCTTTTAAAGAAGGAGATTTGGTTTGGCTATATCTTAGAAAGGAAAGATTACAATGCCTATAAAATTGAACTCCTCGGTGAATATGCCGTTTCAGCAACGTTCAATATTGTGAATCTTTCTCCCTACCATGAAAATGAAGACAATGAAAACTCAAGGACGAGTTTATGCGCAACAAAAGCATTTAATACCGGAGCATAGAAATGTGTCCACATTCATTCAAAACCTCTTATTGGAAGGGTGTCCAAATTTGTTGTAGATTATATTCCTTATGATTAATTTTTATCTTTTCGAAATTCTAGTAATTTTTCTTTATGAATCATTCTGTTTTTCCAAAATTCCAAGATTTTAATCATTTTTCTTATAAGTCATTTTGTCTTTCCAAAATTCTAGTAACTACTCATTGCTTGGAGAGTTATTCTAAGATCGTCTATGTAAACATGCTATAATGAATAAAGAAGGCATATTTGATTTGTGTGTCAACTTATTTAACCTTTAGCTTGAGAATAAGAAATATTTTTTGTTATGCTTTTATCTATTAGGTAAATTCCCACGATTTACGAGCAATCATCCAATTTAGTTTTCACTTTTAATACCTCTTATTTCTCTACATTTTATCTGGCGTCATATTTCATTTAACCCTCCTGTTATTATCCTAAAAGCAAACAATCGACAGCAGCACTAGTCATCATCATCATTAATTTTCTCAAAATAATCTAAGATTTTCTCGGGGGCATCTTAGATTAAGCACTAATCCCCAATTAAACAAAGCGCTAATCCCAGTCCATCCACGCTCTCCTCATCTTCTTCATCAATCAAATGACAAACCTGTCATCTTCTTCTCCACTCTCTCTCTCTCTCTCTCTCTCTGGACCACTATAAATTCTCACTCGCCCCCACCCCGTTCTCCCCTTCCAACCTTCCCTCCTTTCTCTCTCTACTGCTGCGTAGCAACGGAGATGGGATATATAGAGGCAAGCGCATAGCCTGCAGCAAAGGAAGCTGACAAAAGTCGACGACGACGACGACGACAGCGTCCTTTTACTGCCACAACAGAACACGTATTCACACGCTTCGATCCCTTCCATTACTTTACTTTCCAGTGTTCGCTTCCGACCCATCTTCTCCCCGCAATAAATCCCTCGTCGGCCGGCCCGCGGCTCGAAGCGGAACCCAAATCTACAGATAAAGAGAGAGAGAGAGAGAGAGAGAGAGAGAGAGAGAGAGAGAGTCCAGCATGCTGGAGACCGTGAAGTACCTCCTCGGCTCCGTCGGCCCCAGCGGGTACGGCTCCAAGTCCACCGCCGAGCAGGTCACCGACCGCCGCGACCTCCGCTCCATCACCGCCATCATCACCGGTAACTAAAACCAAAACTCGAGCTTTCGCCGATTTTTGGCTTCATAGTTTAGTTCGGCGCGAAGGGTAACTGACGAAACTCGTTGACGATGGTTATATTCAGGTGCGACGTCGGGGATCGGAGCCGAGACGGCCCGGGTGCTGGCGAAGCGCGGCGCGAGGCTGGTCCTCCCGGCTCGGAGCCTCAAAGCCGCCGAGGACACCAAGGCTCGTATCGCGTCCGAGTGCCCGGACTCGGAGATCGTGGTCATGGCGCTCGATCTCAGCTCGCTCACCTCCATCCGCAGCTTCGTCGCCGAGTTCGAGTCGCTCGACCTGCCTCTCAACCTCCTCATGTACGTAATATTCTAACATCTCGACGCGTTTTAACAGCAAAAAATTTCCTCCGGCGAATCCTTAACGCCGATTTCTCCGTCGCCGTCGCAGAAACAACGCGGGGAAATTCGCGCACAACCACGCCATCTCCGAGGACGGGATCGAGATGACCTTCGCGACGAACTATCTCGGTAAACACGCCGCACGCGCATCCCTCCTTCTCCATCTTTTTCAGACATTTTTGAATTCGGAGAAGTGGGTTCGTTTCGTCGGTTGAGTTCATTTTTTTCCGGTGGCCGTGTTTTGTTCAGGTCACTTTCTGTTGACCAAGTTGCTGCTCAACAAGATGGTCGAGACGGCCCGCGTCACCGGCGTGCAAGGGCGGATCGTGAACGTCTCGTCGACTATCCACGGCTGGTTCTCCGGTGACATCATCGGCCATCTCGGGCTCATAACCCGCGACAAGAGGTAAATGAATCGAGCGAAATCCATGCATTTTGTGCACCCTTCGCACGAAATTCATCTAGTCAGGCCATTAGATCACATCCGCCTTAATGTAAATTTATCATTAAACAAAAACAAAAAAAAGGTTTTGGGAATACCAAGAAGCGAGTCTACGTCGCATTTAAATTGTGGGTATCTTGGGAAGGGAAAAAAAGAAGAAGAAATTTGGAAATGATATATTGCGTGTACATTTGATTCTCGTACGAACTCGCACGCACGCACTGTAAATCGCACAGACAGAGTTCTTTCATGGAGCTATTAATGAAGAAAATTTTGACTTTTGCACTGCAGTCAGTACGACGCGACACGTGCTTATGCTCTCTCGAAGCTGGCCAACGTTCTGCACACCAGGGAGCTTGCTCGCAGGCTGAAGGTCCGCCCCTCTTTTCTTTATTATTAATTTTCGAGAAACAAATTGATTTTTGTTGTTTTCCTATCACATTCTCATTGCTTCCTCTCTCCATGCTTTGTTTATGCCGAACTTGTTTTCGTTCCTAATTTAATGGAAAAATGCGTTGCAGCAAATGGAGGCGAACGTGACGGCGAACTGCGTTCACCCGGGGATCGTGAGAACCAGGCTCACCAGAGAGCGAGAAGGCTTCGTCACCGGTCAGTCGATCGTCTCCCGTAACGTTCACTTACGAATGCATGGTTTGTTAGTTTTTGTGGTGCTGAGTTCTCGACTGTGGTCCTGGAAATGTATGCAGATCTGGTTTTCTTCTTGGCGTCCAAGCTTTTGAAGACGATCCCTCAGGTACTTCACCATCTTACCACTCGATCCAAGATGGGTTTTTCGCTTGTTTTATTATGCGACGCATATGTCACACAACAGACAAGAATCTTGTAGATCGTGGTAAGATTAGGGTTTCTCGAATCTGCCCAAAGTGGTTTTCTCACAACCCGTTGAAAGATTATTCTAGAGAATGAATGAAAATGTGTGCTCAAGACATAAAGAGAACGAGCCTCTTTCAAATTCATACATGACTTCACATGTTTGAATCGAGTAACTACTATCCATGTCCGAAACCGGAAGTCCCCGGAGTTTCAATGTAATCTATGTGATCTGATGAATCAAAATGGTTCCATTCATAGGCTGCTGCGACCACATGCTACGTTGCAACGCACCCGAGGCTGGCGAACGTGTCGGGCAAGTACTTCTCGGACTGCAACGAGGCGTCAACGTCGAAGCTGGGGTCCAGCTGGCACGAGGCCTCGCGGCTGTGGTCCACCTCGGAAATCATGGTATCTGGAGAAGACCCGAGAGCAGCTTTCGGTCCGGTCGATTTATCGCATTGATGAAGCGAGAGATGCACAAAGAAAAAGGCAAGGCTCGATAAAGACATAGGGAGGAGGGAAAATGGAAAAAAAAAGGAGAGAGAGGAAAGAAGAGGAAATCAATCTAGATTATACATGTCTAGTTCTAAAGGGAGCCGGTCCATGGGGAAACCCAATATTAGAAAGCTAGCTAGCTAGTGGGTGGGGCAAAAATAAAGAGCAAAAAAAGAAAAAAACTTTGTACAGCAATTATAAACTTAGTGTACACTAGAATCAGCAGAGATATGTATGTTAGTTTTGTACCTTGTATGGCTTTTTCTTCTTGTTCTTCTTTGTTAGTTGACAAGTGTTGTTTAGACATTTTGTGGTTGGACTAAACAAAGTTAGATTTAGGGTTGGTTCGTTCTTGTGTGATGATACTATGATTGTAGAGGATCGTGTCGATGGGGGTATTGAAATAATAGTGATAATGGGGAGTGCTTAGATACCCTTTTTAATGCTATAGTTAAGGTGCATAGAGAAAAAAAGAATTGGGAAATGAAGGGGAAAAATCAAGTTGGAGGGGAAATTTTAAGAACATGGGGTCGGTCGCCACCCGCCATGTGGTGGTTTCTAATTTTCAATTTCTGGAGTATCTTTGAGGGGTGGTGATGGTGGCGGAGGTGGTGGTGGGCCTTGCCAACGTGAGCCGCGGGGATTGAGGGTTTGGAGAGGCCATGCGTTCAAGGGAAGGAAAGCTCTTTCAATGGTGAATAGCTCCCCCTAGGCATCGGCTAATAGGGCTCAATCAAGTCAAAAAGTGATTGTTGTATGTACAAATGACTAGATAATGGAAGATGAAGACCATAGCTATTATTTGAGACATGGATGTTTGTGTGTGAGAGGGCATGGCACAAGTTCAGTTACCGAGGAAATTACTAAAAAAGTGATAAAGTTATCACATTTGTATTAATCAAATTATAAACATTTTAATTTAGTCAATTTAATTATAAATATTTTGATAATTTATTAGTTGAGTCTTTCTGGTCAATTTCAGTTGGAAATTATTAATGTAGATGTTGTTCATCCTACATGGCAAAGTCAAGTTGACATTAATGTAGATAATTTTTATAATTTAATAAAAAATTGTATGATTTTTTTGTTTTCATTAATTTTCTTTGCTTTTTTATCATTGTGGATGGCGAGGGTTATTGATGACCCTCCTCAATTGTAAACAACCCTCACTAGCAGTGAAGACCTCACCCCCATGGCCTTTGCGACCCCTCTAGCACAATAAAAAGAAGAAATTCCACAATTGGCTAGAATTACTCAATTGGTAAATTATCAATGATTTAAAATTAAATTGATCAAAGTAAAAGTTGCATGATTGAATTAGCACAAATGCAACAAATTTATGATTTTTTTGTGTGTAATTTTCTCTTTGATTACCCATGTAAATGAGTGCATATAATTTTATATGTGAGCTACCCATCCAGATTCATGAGCTTAAGGACATGTCTTGCCCACCTAGACGAGCTTTCTCATCTAAAAACCAATGCTAATTACTTATGGGTAATCAATCTATTTATATTTTAATTGCTTTCAATTTATGTGTTAGTTTAATAAATTTATGATTACTACTTAGTTGAGAAGTAAATCATAATAAGTTATCTCTAAAAGGGTTATAGTTATGCATACAACATTAAGGGTGCATTTGTATCTTGAAGAACAAATTATTTGAAAAAAAATTGATCGTTTGAATTACTCACAAAAATAAATAAACGAAAATATTTTCACTATTCATGAAAATATATAGAAATAGATTGTTGTTGTTGATGGAAATATTTTCTACTAACTAATTATTTTGAAGAGATATAAGAAATCATTTTTAGGAAATTGTTTTTCAAACCATTCATTTTTTGTGAAACAAATGAAGCCTAATTATTAGTGACTACTGAAGATAAATAACTAAACCTAATGTCAAAGAAAAACGATATCCAAGTAAGTTTGCATTTGGCCACTATTCAAACCGAACTTAACTTGTATACAAAGAAAGTACAACCCGAGATTATTCAAGAATTGATGTACCTGAAGGGGGCCTTAATAACCTCAAAATATCCAAACACGAAAACTACTCCAATTCGCCCGTTTGCCACCTTAAGTTTTATCTCTTCTTTTTGGGAAAATGACACAAAAATAGTCCATGAATTTTGACTTAATGTTCAATTTGGTTTTTCAACTTTTAATTTATTCAATATGGTCATGAATTTTAGTTCAATGTGCAATTTGGTTCTCGAACTTTTAATTTGATTAATATAGTTCTCAAAATTTAGTATATGTTTAATATAGTCTTTGAACTATATGTAAATTTTCAATGTAGTCCTTCCATTAATTCAAGATCAAGGAATACATTGAACATTTCCACATAATTCAAGGACCATTTTGAACAAAAATTCAAGAATTACATTGAACAAATTAAAAGTTCATGGATAAAATTGCATATTAAACTAAAGTTCGAGGTCACATTGAACAAATTAAAAATTTAGAGATCAAATTGTACATTAAGCTAAAGTTCTATGACTATTTATGTCATTTTCTCCTTCTTTTTATGTCATTTTCCTCTAGCTTTTTTTCTCCTTCATTCAAAATTTTGTTTTGCCTTTTTATTGAGTGTGAGAATCGAACCAACACCTATGATTCTAGTGTCCTCAACCACCCCCCCCAACCAATTAACACTAGCCCGTTTGCCCAGTGGCACTTTGGGCTATCTGGTTAGCATATAAAACTAGTAATTATCGACTACTTGCATCACACCAACCGATTCTAAGGGCATGTTTGGTTCATCTTGGAAATGAGCTATGGAGCTCTAAAAATCCTTAGGCAAATGCTAAAGTATTTGGCAACTAGTATTTGGAGCCCATTTGGGAAATGCTAGCATTTCCAAAGTCTATCATAGCCCCTTGGCCCAAGCTAGGTGGGGATTAGCTTTGGGCTTTCAAAAGCCATCTCTAGGGTTTAATGATCAACCTCATCAAATTATCTAAATTCTAGTTCTAGCATTATATACAAATCTCTCTCCCTTCGATCTTTCTCCTCCATTGTGCTACTACTCAACTCGCCATCTTCGGCAAAGCCAAATCTAGCTTGCCGGCGTTTAGCCATTGTGAGTAAATTTTATTTATTTATTTAAAATACATAACTAAAGTCCTTGACAGGTTTAGGTTTTTCCTAATTACATTTTACCAAAGACATTCTTTTAACCTAACTCTCTACATCTCCCCAAAAGCCTTTCCCTTAGATGTCAAACCAAACGCAGCCCAAGACTCAAGAGGTCAGGTGTCTTGATTTTCCATTTCAGGCGGGAAAGAGCACCGCCAGGATCGCACGGACAGAGATCAGAAGCCGGAAGGCCCAAATTTCAGGGCCCAAGACGGCCTCGTTTCTACCTCGTTTCTTCCCAAAAAAGTCAAAATCCATCTTCTCCACCCTAACCAAAATTTAGCCCACAACCATCGTGGGCCCTAAAACCCTAAGCCTCCCTCCCCCCGTCTCGCTAAAACCCCGAAATCACCAGCCTCCACCGCAGCAACGCCTCCGTCCTCCTCCACCGACCCCCGCCGCGAAAACGGCGGCTCTCGTCCCCGAGACTGCCTGAAGGGCATTCAGAGACCCTGCGCGCCGCCGCCAAGCAGTCCCACGGCTGCCTCACTGTCCCCGTCCGCCGCCGCCGCCGCGCCATCAAGAAGTACCTCCGAGGTCCCCGCTCTCCGCCCCTCTCCAGATTCATTCCTTCTCCACACCACCCGGAAATGATTTAGCATCGCCCTTCACGAGTGGAAGAAATGCTTATTAGCTCCTGTCGTTTATACATAGGATATCATTTATTTTTCAAGCCTAAAAATAATAATTTAAAATCCAGAACCACATGGGTTCTAGGTTTAAAACTTGCCTTTTCTTTTGGACCGATGTTTTTTCAGTTTTATTTTTATATTTTTTCCCTATAATATTTAAAAGTAATCGGATCATTGACCATCGAGAAGTTTGGCCCGTGGGATTGAACCCCCAGCCCAGCCCCGCCTCCCCCTCCCTCCTCCGCTTAATCATTTGACCTAATCGCCGGGCTCTTCCTATTAAAACGGAATCTGATTAGACGATAATCGCCCGATTAATCGCGCGTAGGGAGTCACCTTAATTGCATTACTTAATGATGGGTAAATATTAATACGAGAGCACATAGCTAATAACTTAAGACTACATTTATCCTGATATAATGTAATTTTGATGTAACGTGATATGATCACTGTAGGTTAAAGTATAACGCATGGCACAAGTAGACACTTAAAGTGGCAAAAGTTCCAAAAAATATATGTAAGTGTTACTTTTAAAAGAAATTTGGAACTTTTACATGCCAACTTCGATAAACAACATAGTTTATTTTAGGAATAAATGTGATCTACGTGGCTCACTAGAGTTGTCTAATAATCAATCAATGTACAAAACGACGTCATTTTATCCAAAATATTGATTTTTAATATAAATATTGATTAAATTAAATTTAAAAACTATTTTAAAAAAGAAGAAGATAAGATAAGCATTCGGCGAGGGTTGCCATGCCCCACCATTGTTGAAAAGGGCTGGTGATGGTGGGGCAAGGGTCGCTGGGCCCCTGCTAGTGGTCAATGACATTGGCCAACTGTCGGCGAGGGCTTATTGAATGCTTATCCTTTTTTAATTTAGTTTTTAATTAATTTAATATTTATATCAAAATTGATTTTTGGGGCAAAACGACATCGTTTTGAGACAAGCTAGTCATGTTAGCACCATGCAGATAATTTTTGATCAAAAAAATTGCCACATCAGCAAAAAAAAGGTTATTGTAAAATGCAACGTCATCATTTTGATCAGAACATCTCACCGTTAGTACTTCAATGTCCATTTTTTTTCCAATTTTAGTATTTAAATGTATTTTTTGGAAGTTTTGATATTTAAGTGTCTTCCGTGTTCAACTTTGATACTTGCAATATGCTTTAACCAATCACCATACGTAAATGTCATGCACTGCCACAATCTTTATATCGATCCCATGAATGACGCCTTGACCCTCATTTGAATAAGAGAGCCGGCAACATGGATATAGAACTGTTCTCGAATCTTCATCACCTTGGGTACTTGAACTTGGTCCACCTTGAACAAATCATGTAGGAAGTTCACAATTGCAAACTCAGTGCCAGATAAGGGCATAAAAAAGGGCATATCCAGATTTGTACGATCCAAGCTCTTGTCACATAGTACTAACCATGATGCTGTCTGGGCATGCAATTTGACATCATGTATGGCAAAGCTAGGATTGAAAGACCAGTCTATAAGTTGATACGATAAGGTTTGAATAGATAATTAAACAAGCCACCCACGCACAAGTACTTAGCAAAAGTCTTACTACATTAACAAAATCCATGTGATACTTGATTTTTGTAATCATCGATCCATTTAGCGGAGTCATGATCTCGTGACCTACTTAATCATGCGTGATTAATCGCATGGGAAATGGTGGATCTGTCTAATGAGATTTTTAGTGGAGTTCGAGGTGGAATTAGAGATTTCCTAGGGAAAATTAAAGGAAGATTAGGGGTCTCTTCCTTCCTCGTCTTGACTGTTCCGTGCATTACCTCGATTTCCATAATTATAGTAATAATGCCCGTATTCGACACCTTCAGAATATTAAAACCGGCTCGATTGTGTCTTTTGGCACGACTAAATATTTCGACAATTTAGGGTCAGCGTAGCAATGTTTATTTAAGGGAGCAGTTTTTCTTTCGAAATGTTTTTTCTTGTTTACATTACGAGGAAGCTGTTTACGGCATTTGAGGGTATTTGATAACGGTTCAAAATTTTTACTCCGGGAACAGAAATACATTTGGTAAAAATTTCCAATCTTTTGATTTTTTTAATTTTTTCTTTTTCTTTTTTTTCTCCATTCTTTTTGTTGGCTGCCGCCAGCGAGGCTCGGCCTCGCAGATCTAGGCGAGGCCGAGCCTCGAGCGGCCGCCACCAGTGAGGCTTGAGCCTCGTTGGCCGAGCCTCGCGCCGGTTGCCACCGACAAGGCTCGGCCTCGCCCAGATCTAGGGGAGGCAAGGCTCGCCAGTGGCCAGGCGAGGCTCGCCCGGCCAGGCACTGCTTGGGCGAGGCTCGGCCTCGCCTAGATCTGTGAGGCCGAGCCTTGCCGGTGGCCAGGCGAGGCTCCAGCGAGCTTGCCGGACCTCACCCTAGCTTGGCAAGGCGCCGGTGAGCTTGCCGGACCTCACCCGGCAGCGGCGATGGGGCGGTTGAGGGGTGGGAGGAGGAAGAGGAAGAGGAAGAAGAAGAAGAAAAGGAAAGAGAAAGAAACAAGAAAAAAAAGAAAGGAAAAAAAAATGTTTCTTAAAATTGTTCCCGAGAACAAGAAACAACTTTTTCTTGTTTCTGATTTCTACTCCAAACCTGTTTCGGGGAACAAAAAATTTACTAAACGCGTTTCTATTTTCAAGAACAAAAAATTTGTTCCCGGGAACAAAAGAACAGAAACAAGTGTTCTCGGAAGCGTTATCATACATGGCCTTATCAATTTAATTATTTCAATCAATTTTGATGAGAAGTTGCTAGTGTGAATGTCTATCATCTTATGTATCATGACCAACGCTGATATAAATAATTTTTATAAGATTTTTAAGCTTTTGAATTTTCTTTTCTTTTATTGTGTTGGCAAGCATGACCAATGATCTTCGCCGGCTTGCCGACCGCAAAGGCTTTGCCTAAGGCCATTACGGCCTCGACAGTGACCCTTCTCAAATCTAAACGTTAAATTAATAAAAATTATGTTGCAATGATAATAAGCTAAATTGGATAATTAAAGATCCATTCTGTTTTTTTGGTCGAAATTAAGGACCAATTCAAAAGGTCGAGAAATCTTGCTTTTTTCTTCTAATAAATAGCATTTACTTTTTCATATATTTTTAAAATTTTCCCTTAAATATTTTAGAATATGTTCCCGACTGCTATTTTTTTTTTGGGACCCAAGTAGGTCCTTAAAATGCTCAAGAAAAAAGAAACAGGTAGAATATATGCCATGAGGTGGGAGATCTCGCAATGTCATCCCCATATTTCCTCTTAGTCGAGAAGAAAAAAGATTGATTGCGAATTAGGAGGTTATTTGATGATGAAAATAGACACTACATTAGAACTTCAGTTTTGGCTACTGCTAAGTAAAGAGAATGTAGTAATCTTTCACACCTAGGATGAGAAGAGGTGGGTGATGAAATACAAGCTGTCCTCAGGCAAAGTCTTGTAACCAATAAGTACTCTTGCTTACAAGACTTTGCTGTCAGAACTTTTGGAGGGGGGCAATGGTGTTGGGGGGTTTAAAAATGCAACTTCCAACATAATTCGAGGGCACAATGAAAATTTCATGTAAATTTCCCCATAATTGCATTTCTTTTATTGACATTTCTACTCTTTGATCTTTCCTATTAGAGATAATGATTAAAATGATTCTTAAACTTTGGTTTGATGTGCAATATGGTTATTGAATTTTTAATTGATTTAATTTGATACTTGAACTTTAATCCGATATACAATGTAGTCTCTAAATTTTGCACATGTTCAACTTAGTCTAGGAATTATATAAAAATATTCAATGTTATCCATGAATTTTAATTAATTAAAGGACAACATTGAACATCTTCATATATATACCAAAAGTTTGGAAATTACATTAGATTTATCAAAAAATTATGGATTATATTGTACATTGAATTATAATTTAAGGACCAAGTTAAATAAATTAAAATTTCAAAAGCAACATTACACGTTTAAATAAAGTTCATGAATCATTTATTCAATTTTATCTTCTTCTTGTTATCCTAAAGCAAACTATGGACAGCAGCACTAGTCATCGTCCATTAATTTTATCAAAACAATCTAAACATTTTTTTGGGGAGGGGGGATCATCATCTCAGATTAAATACTAATTGCCAATTAAACAAAACCGCTAATCCCGATCCATCACCCTCGCCTTATCTTCATCAATCCAATGACAAACCTGTCATCTTCTTCTGCCCTCACCTCTCCGGACCACTATGGGTGTGTTTGGTTTAACATTTCCAAAAGGCTTTTAGGCCTGAAAGACCCTTGGGGAAATACTAGACCGTTTGATTCAGTTTTGAAGCCAACTTTCAGTTGAAAGCTGGCCTTCAAAATGCTGAAATTATTTTTTCCCTTCCAAAACTACCATCACTGATTCTTCATATTTCCGATTTTGCCCCTGGTTATATTTTTTTAATTGAAAAAGGAGGTAGCCTTTCGCCAGTCCAGCAAAGGGCTACAACCGCTGGTGAGCTAGATCTGGCATCGGTGACCGTTGGCGGAGGTCACTCGAGGTTAGGTGACCTCCGGCATCAGGCAACCTTCGGCGGTCCTCGGCTCGGGCCGCGTGACCCTCGCCAAAGGTCACTTGACCTCGGGCGACCTCAACCAACAGCCGCCGCCGCCAAATCTGCCTTTAGTCCAATTTTCAAAAAGAAGAAGAAGATATATATATACATATGTACTTTATATATATAAAAAAATACATATGTATATACATGTATATATAATACTCATCAAAACCCATTGCAAAAGTTTTTTTACCAAACGTACATTCAATTCAAAGTCAATTTACTAAGAAATTTTACTAAACACAATTGCATTTTCCCAAGTAGCTTTGATCTTTCAGTATTATGAAGCTTTACAAATACTAAACCAAATGCACCCTATAAATCCCGTCCTCGCCCCCCTCCAGCCCTCCCTCCTTCTCTCTCTACTTTTGTGAATCTGCGGGAGATGGGATATACAGAGGCGAGCGCATAGCCTGGGGAAAGAAGCTGACAAAAGTCGACGACGACGGGGTCCTTTCACTGCCACAACAGAACACGTACTCACGCTTCGACCCCTTCCATTACTTTACTTTCCACTGTTCGCTTCCAACCCTTCTTCTCAGCGCGCGGCTCGAAGCGTAACCCAAGTCGAGAGAGGGGCGTTTGAGTCGAGTCCACCATGCTGGAGACCGTGAAGCACCTCCTCGGCTCCGTCGGCCCCAGCGGGTACGGCTCCAGGTCCACCGCCGAGCAGGTCACCGACGGCCGCGACCTCCGCTCCATCACCGCCATCGTCACCGGTAACTAAACTCGAGCTGTCGGCGACTTTTTTTGCTCAATAGTTTACTTCGTTGGTGATGGTTATATTCAGGTGCGACGTCGGGGATCGGAGCCGAGACGGCCCGCGTGCTGGCGAAGCGCGGCGCGAGGCTGGTGCTCCCGGCTCGGAGCCTCGAAGCCGCCGAGGACGCCAAGGCCCGCATCGCGTCCGAGTGCCCGGACTCGGAGATCGTGGTCATGGCGCTCGATCTCAGCTCGCTCACCTCCGTCCGCAGCTTCGTCGCCGAGTTCGAGTCGCTCGACCTGCCCCTCAACCTCCTCATGTACGTAAAAAACCAAACATCCCGACACGTTTTGACAGCAAAAATCACTCCGGCGAATTCTTAACTTCGATTTCTCCGTCGCCGTTACAGAAACAACGCGGGAAAATGCCCGAACGACCACGCCATCTCCGAGGACGGGATCGAGATGACCTTCGCGACGAACTATCTCGGTAAAAACGCCGCACGAGAATCCCTCCTCCGCCATCTTTTTCAGACATTTCTGAATTCGGAAAAGTTGGTTAGTCTGTCGGTTGAGTTCGTTTTTCCCGGTGGCCGTGTTTTATTCAGGTCACTTTCTGATGACCAAGTTGCTGCTCAACAAGATGGTCGAGACGGCGAGCGTCTCCGGCGTGCGAGGGCGGATCGTGAATGTGTCGTCGAGCTTCCACGTCTGGTTCTCCGGCGACATCATCGGCCATCTCGGGCTCATAACCCGCGACAAGAGGTAAATAAGTCGAGTGAAATCCGTACATTTTACACGCCCTTCGTGCGAAATTCATCTAATCAGGCCATTACATCTCTATGTAAATTTATCATTAAAAAAAAAAAGTTTTGGAAATACCAAGAAGCAAGTCTACGTCGCATTTATATTTTGGGATTTCTTCGGAAGGAAAAAAAGAACGAAAAGAGATTTGGAAATGATATATTATGGGTACATTTGATTATAGTACGAACTCATGCAACAACCGTAACCGTAAAAGTGTGTGTTTAAAAATTATTTTATTTTCGAGAATAATTTTTGGCTGAAAATTATTATTTTTTATTCTGTTTCCTAAATAAGTTTCCGAACATTTGAAGGTATTTAATAAGTGTCTAAAATTTCTATTCTCATAATAGAAATATATTTAATAGTAACTTTAAATTCTTTTGTGACTTAATTTTTTTAATTTTTTAGTACTTTTATTATATTTTTTATTTTTTCTTTCTTTTTTCATTTCCTTCTTCTTTAACCTTCAGCCGATTGTTGACAACTTGGTGAGCTTGAGCTCGCCCAGCCACTAGCGGGGCTCGACCTTGTTGATGGCCTAAAGAGCACCGATACTGACATATGACATATAACACGACACGACACGACACATCAACACATTATTTCTAAAAAAAAGAAAATTCCAATACGTTGGGACATATATATTAAATGTATATTTTTATATATACATAATAAATTATTATTTTTATGATTATTTCAATCAAATTAATTAGATTTAAATCCACAAATAAATAAATAATAAAAAATAGAGCATAAAATAAATTTATACTAAAAAAATAATTCATCGATTGTTAATGTTATTCATTATTTCAATTTGACAAATTCAACTATATCCTATTTCAATAATCCATAAAATTTGGATGAAAAAATAATCAAGCAATCCACATTTTGGACTCTCATGTTAGAAAAGAAAAGAAAAAAACTTGAGGGGAATTGTGTATCACGAAAAGCGAGTGTCAGAAGAGAAGAAAAGATTAGAGAGTGTCGGTACTTCCTAATCAATTGGGCGAGGCTTGGCCTCACCTTGACCGGGTAAACTTGTCCAAGTCATTGGGAAGGTCGAGCTCACCGATGGTTAGATGAGCTTAGCCTTGCTAGAGTTCGCCTTGATCTAGCGAGGCCAAGCTTGCCCAGTCGCCAAGGAGGCTCGGCCTCACTGGTCCTTGTCTATCCGGTTGTCAGCTACCTCAATGACAATGACTAGCTAAACATTGAAGAAGAAGAAAAGGAAGAGAAATAAAAAAAAAATATGAATTGATTCTAGACTTGCTCCTAAGAACAAATAAGCAAATTTTTTTATTTCTTGATTTTGTTCAAATTTATTTTCAAAAATAAATTTGTTTCCAGGAACAAAAAATTTGACAAATAGAATTATGTTTTTCTCTTGTTCTTGGGAACAAAGGAACATAATTTGTTATTGTTGGGTAAATGGTGTGTTAAGTAACATTTTTATTTCTGGAAACAATTTTTTTCAGAAATAATTATTTTTTATTTTTATTCTTTGAAACAATTTTTTAGTAAAAGAACGCGTTTGGTAATTGCACAAAATTTTTATTTTTTAAATAAAAAATATGAATATGTTTGGTATGATCTACAAATTTTTTAGTAACGTAAAATTTCTTTTAATTTTTATTTTTAATTTTTTTTCCTTTCTTCTTCTTTCGGAGGCAATGACCGGTGGTTGGTGGCAATGATTGGCAATCAGCAGCTGGTGAGGGTGGCGAGGGGCGGTGGTGACCGATTTGAAGAGGAAGAAGAAGAAAAGAAAAATATTTTCAAGAAATTATTCTTGAAAACAAGAAAATATTTTTTTTACTTCTTTTTTTCTATTCTAAATTTATTTCATTGAACAATCTTCTATTCTAAAGAATATAAATATTAACTAATGTTACCAAATAATTTATATTCTTTTTCTATTTTAGGGATTATAAAGGACTGAAAAATAAAAAAAATTAGGAATATTAACAAACGGTGCTTTAACAAACAGAACCTAAATCACACGGAGAGAATTCTTTCAAGGAGCTATAAATGAAGAAAAATTTGACTTTTGCATTTGCAGTCAATACAGCGCGACGCGTGCTTATGCTCTCTCGAAGCTGGCCAACGTTCTGCACACGACGGAGCTTGCTCGGAGACTGAAGGTCCGCCTTCTTTTCTTTATTATTAACCTTCGAAAAAAAGGGTTATTTTTGTTCTCTTCCTATTATATTCTTATTGCTGTCCCTCTCCATTTTTTATTTATGCTGAACTTGGTTTCGTCCCTAATGAAATGGAATTGCAGCAAATGGAGGCGAACGTGACGGCGAGCTGCGTTCATCCTGGGATCGTGAGGACCAGGCTCACCAGAGAGCGATTCGTGACTGGTCAGTTGATCGGCTCCCCATTTGCTCACTTGCGTATGCATGGTTCGTCGGTTTTCTTGTGCTGAGTTCTTGAATTTGGTCCTTGAAATGTATGCAGATTTGGTTTTCTCCGTGACGTCCAAGTTTTGGAAGTCGATCCCTCAGGTACTTTACCCGTTTACCACCCGATCCAAAAGGAAAAGTATAAAAAAAAGTCATAAATCTTTGTATTGATACGGATTCATTGGTAAACTTTTAGTTGAACCAATTTAGTTATAAATATTTGCACATTAATACCAATTCAGTTCTTATTTGAGCAATTTTGGCTGGACAATGTTGATGTAGATGCGTTGGCGGTACCGATTGTCCGGCCAACGTTAACATGGCAATTTTTAAATATTTTTTTTTTCAAAATTTTTCATTATTATTATTATTTTTTCTCTTCTTCCCCCTTAGGCTTCCTCTCCCCGTAATTGTTAGTGAGAAGCCTTATTGGAGTCTCGCCGACCATTGGACGAGGGTTGTGGGTGAGGTGGCTTTGCCCAAATCTGGGTGAGGCTAGCCTCACCACCATGGCCCCATAGGCGAAGGGGGATGTTCGCCTGAGGCTAGTCTCTCTTAAATCTAGGCGTAGTCGCCTCGTCCGTGGCCATGGGCGAGGCTGAGTGAGGGCCGCAACCCTCATCAATCGATGAGGGCTTCACAGCCCTAGCCCAATGGCCGACGAGGCTCCGTTCAAGAGTGAATCGGAGCCTCATTGGTGACTGCAAGGAGAGGAAGTCCAAGAGTGAAGTGGAGAAAAAAAAGAAAAAGGAAAATTTAATAAAAAATTCGAAAAAAAAGTAACAAAATTTAAGAATTACCACATTAGTGTTGGCCAAACGACCAGCGCTAGCCAGCATCTACGTTAATGCTGTCAAAATTGACCGAATTGATTGGATTGATAATAATGTGCAAAGATTTAGGATTAAATTAATCAAATTGAAAAGTTTAGAATTAAATTAATGTCAATGCAATAAGTTTATCACTTTTTCGATACTTTTCCCCTCAATCCGAGATGGGTATTTTGTTTGTTTTATTATGCGATGCATATGTCATGCAACCTACGAGAATCTTGTGAATCATGATAAGATTAGGGTTTCTTAGATCTACCCAAATGGTTTCTTGTAATATGTGGAAAGATTATTCTAAAGAATGAATGAAATATATGCTCAAGACATAAGAAAACGAGCCTCTTTCAAGTTCATACATGACTTCTAATGTTTGAAACGATGAGTTCGTCTCCATAGTTCCTATGTAATCTTTGTGATCTGATGAATCAAAAACGGTTTTGGATCATAGGCTGCTGCAACCACATGCTACGTCGCAACGCATCCGAGGCTGGCGAATGTCTCAGGGAACTACTTCTCAGACTGCAACGAGGCATTGGCTTCAAAGCTTGGGTCCAGCTCACACGAAGCCTCGCGGTTATGGTCCGCCTCGGAAATCATGGTTTCTGGAGACCACGAAGCAGCTTTTGGTCCACTACATCCGTCGCATTGATGACATGAGAGATGCACAAAGGAAATCTAAATTATACATGTTTAATTCTAAAGGGGGCTGGTTCATGGAGAAACCCAATATTAGAAAGCTAACTTGCTAATGATTGGGCAAGAAATAAGGAGCAAAAGACAAAAAATACTATGATTGAGGGTATGGAGAGGCCATGCCTTTAAGGGAAGGAAAGCTTCTTTGTATAATTAATAGCTCCCCCTAGGCATCGGCTAATTAGGCTCAATCAAGTCAAAAAAGTGATCGTTGTACGTACAAATGTCTAGATAATGGATGTGCGTTGGGAGTGGTACGTAGGGGTGTGCATGGTCCGGGTGGGCGGTTCCCACCCTAGAACCGGGAACCGCCCACTAAGGACCGGTTCCAAAAAATTGGATCGGGGACCGCGCCCGTTGGTTCCATGGATCCACCGAGAACCGGACCGCGGTCCGGTCCGGTTCCCGGGTGGATCTATGGAACCGGTCTTACAAGCGGGCGAAGAAAAAAAGCTCCACTAGACATGTATCAAAAAGATGGTCTATTTAGAGATTTTGCAAATGTTCTCGCGATTTTTTCTTTACCTCTCTTGATAGGTTGCCTCAAATAGAACAATAAAAATTATAAACATGGGGCTTCAAAATTTTAATTTTTTTTCAACTAAAAAAATTATTTTTATAATAAAAATTAATATATATTATTATTATAATACCGGTCCGGTCCGGATGGGTGGGCGGGCGGATCCGCCCATGGAACCGGGAACCGGACCGGTACCCACCGAATTGGAACCGGGAACCGGACCGGTCCCTTTAGGAACCACCGGTTCTGGGCCGGTCCGGTCCGGTTCCGGGCGGTCCGGGCAGTTCCCGGTTCTTTTGCACACCCCTAGTGGTACGACACAAGTTTGGTTACTTGGGAAATCACTTGAAAAGTGATAAAAAAAACTGCATTTGTACTAATTAATTTCTGGATCTTTTAATATATCCAATTTAATTATAAATATTTTGACAATTCGTCGATCAATTTTTTTTAGATCAGTTTTGGTCAGAATAACTTGATATAGACATCGGCCATTTTATGTGGTACCGTCAATGTTAATGTGGTTAACTTTTATAATTTTTTTTCTTTTTGTTTGCATATTTATTTATCTTTTATATTTCTTTCTTTGCCCTCATTAGCTGCAAAGGCCCTTGCCAAGGCTTGCACCGGCGGTGAAAGCCTCTTCGGTACAATGAAAAAGAAAAGAAAAGAAAAATAAAAAATTATGCATGTCAGTACCGATTGTGTCATATAAGGCGGTCGATTCCATGTTAAAAATGTCCAACCACAATCGGTCAGAATGACTCAACCAGTGAATTATCAAATAATTTAAGACTAATTTTATCGAATTAAAATGTGTACAATTAAAATGGCACAAGTGCAATATGTGTAGAATTTTTTCAGTAATTTTCTCTTTCCATGTCAATAAGTGCAGATAATTTTATATGTGAGAATCCATCCAGATTCATGACCTTAAGGACATGTCTTGCCTACCTAGACTAGTTTTCTCATCTAAAAGCCAATGTTAATTACCTAAGGGTAATCTATCTATTTACATTTAAATTGATTTCAATTTATATGTCAATTTAATGAACTTATGATTTCTACTCAGATGAGTGGTAAATCATAATAATTTATCTCTAAAACGGTTACAGTTCTTCCCATCTATGGTGGAGATTAAGGGTTGCATTTATTTCGCTAAAAACGAATTATTTGAAACTTATTTTTTAGAAAATAATTGCTTGAATTACTTACAAATCGAATGGATGAAAGATATTTTTATTTTTCATGAAAATATTTAGACAAGGATTACTATTGTTGATAAATATATTTTCCATTATTTAATTATTTCAAGCGATGAGCGATTGGTTTTGAGAAATTATTTTTCAAATTATTTATTTTTTGCAAACACAAATGAAGCTAGTTATAAATGAGTACATAATAAATAACCAAACCTAACATCAAAGAAAAACAATATCCAAGTAAGTTTGTGTTCGAATACTATTCAAATTGAACCTGACTTGTTTACAAAGAAAGTAAAACCCGAGACTATCCGAGAATCAATGTACTTGAATAGGGCCTCAATCCATACCCAAGAGGTTTAACCTCGGAATGATCCAAACATGAGAACTACCCATACTCGAAGTGACATTTCGATCTAACCCCATTCACTCATTTGTCATCTTGGGTTTCATCTTCCTTTTTCTTTTTCTCTTAAATTTTTGTTTTGCTTTTTATTTTTATTTTGTTATAACTAGTAGCTTTTGACTACCCGAATCACACCAAACGATTTTAAGGGTGCATCTGGTTCGACTTGAAATTGGCTTTCGAGGCTGTAAAAATCTTTGGGCAAATACTAAAGTGTTTGGTGACTGATTTTTGGAGCCCATTTGGAAAATGCTGGCATTTCATCCAAGGTTCCTTAGCCCAGGCAGGGATTTGTGTTGGCCTTTCATAAGCTATTTTGATTTTTAACGATTGCCCTCATTAAATTATTTAAATTATAGTTCTACCCTCAGATTGCACACCCAATCTCTCTTCCTCCTCCTCTCTCCTCGATTGTACTTGTTGCTTGATCCGCCATCTCTAGCCAGATCTCGCTCGTCAGTGTCCCGTCGTCACAACTAATTTTCCTTTTTATTTATTTTTAAATATATAACCAAATCTTTTACAAAACTAGTTTTTTTTTTTTTCCAAAGAGTACTTATATCAAAATTGATTTTCAAGGTACTTTTCAAATACACTTTATCAAACACTATTTGTATTTCGAAAGAAACTCTTTTGACTTAAATCTCTGCATTTCCCCCAATGAATTTTCTCAAATGTCGAATCCAACCGAGCCGAAGCCTAAAACTCAAGAGGTCATGGTGTCTTCGGGTGTGTGTCATAACTATTTTATTTCTATTTGAGAACTATTTTTAAATTCTAGAAACAAGTTCGGAATAGAATTTCATTTGGTAACACAATCTCATTTTTCTATTTCAAGAACAAATCTTTAGTCTAGAAATAAATTTGGAATAGAAATGAAAAGTACAAATTTTCTACTTCTTTATTTCTGAAACATGAATGAAAACTAAAAAAAATCTTCTCACTGCTCGTCCTTGCTACTAATTGGTCACCCACTTGCCATCACCGCGGTCGGTCATTGCTACTACTTGGGAGAGAGAACTTTTATGTCACTATCAAACGGATTTTTATTCGGAAACATCAATTTTGTGTCGTTATTAAAAGTAGAGATAGAAAATTCTATTTTAATTTCAAAAATTAATTTCTAGCCAGAATGGTTATCGTCCTCGCATTTTCCATTTCAAGCGGGATTCAATCGTGAAAGGGCACCGCTAGGATATCGCAGACAGAGATCAGAAGATGGAAGGCCCAATTTCGGGGCCCAATACGGCCTCGTTTCGACCTCGTTTCTTCTAAAAAAAAAAATCGAAAATCCATCTTCTCCTCCTTACCAAAATTCAGCCCACGGCCATCGAGGGCCCTAAAACCCTAAAGAAGAAAGAAAGAAAACCTCGCTCCCTCCCTCCGTCACGCTAAAACCCCGGAAATCCCCATCTCCACCGCAGCACCGCCTCCGTCCTCCGCCGACTCCCGCCGCGAGATGGCGGCGCTCGTCCCCGAGACCGTCCAAAGGGCGTTCACTCCCGAGACCCTGCGCGCCGCCGCCAGGCAGTCCAAGGGCTGCCTCACCGTCCCCGTCCGCCTCCGCCGCGCCATCAAGAAGTACCTCCGAGGTCCCCGCTCTCCGCCCCTTTCTCTCTCTCTCTAGATTCATTTCTTCTCCACACCGCTCGGAAATGATCTAGCGTCGCCCTTCACTTGTGGAAGAAATGCTTTTTAACTCCTGTCGTGGTCTTTTTTTTTGGGGGGGAATTGCAGAGCTGGAGGAGCCGTACCTCAAGAGAAAGGTCCTGAGGTTATCCGCCTCCTTCAGCGAAATCAAGGACGTCAATCTGATGCTGACGGCCTCGACGTCGAAGGAGCTGGTCGAGGATCCTCTGAAGTCGGTGGAGAGCTCCAAGAGGTGGAAGATCAAGAGCGCGTACGGCGACATTGGTCTCAAGTACAGGGACGATGAGACCGTCGCTTATGTCGCTTCGCGGATGCCGGCCGTTTACTCCGCTTGTTATAGAGTCCTCAGAGAGGTACGGGATTAGTGATTTCGCTGGGAAATGTATCGTTTATTGTATTTCTGGAATTGTATCTTACGTGATTGGTTGACGAAGATGTTAGCGGGCATTTGCAGTGGATCAAATGAGCATTGACTCAAAACTAGGAGAGTTATGGCAGCATCAAGAAAGTTGCCATGGAAACTTGGAAAATTACTTCGTCACAAGAAAAGTACCGAGTAAAAACTTCAGTCAAGGACCCATAGAAAGGGACTTTGAAAAAGAGCAATTTTTACTAAGCTTGTTGCGAATTAGGCATGGCTGTGCTCGATCAAACTATACTTAGCCATATTGTATTTGCGGTTTCCCCTACTTCATGAGCAACCAAAGATTGCATCTTGGAATTGAAGTGAAAGGCTTAGGATGCTTGTGCAGTAATGAGAGGACTTTTGTTGTCTTCTTTCAGATACGCCGAAGGTTACCTGATTTCTCTCCAGCTAGAGTGTTGGATTTTGGTGCAGGCACGGGATCAGCTTTCTGGTAATTAAGATGGATGTGAAATGGTCTGTCACCCACTTTTGATGCAAAAGTATGGTCTAACTAGATTAACTATCTCAGGGCACTCCAGGAAGTCTGGCCACAGTCTGTTGAGAAAATTAATTTGGTAGAGCCGTCTCAATCGATGCAGCGTGCTGGTCAGAGCCTCATACAATGTAATGATTGGTCTTCTATTTAGTTTTGCCCTGTCTTTTAATGCGATTATGATAATCAAAATTGGTAATTTTGTAAATAAGGGGTTCTAGCAGATTTACAGAATTAACTCTAATCAAATTTAACACTTGTACTGCTCCATCACCATCCTGTGTGGTGCTGCTCTTTAAGAAAGTGATTGCTCTCTCACCCTATCAGGTTCTGTATGATGTGAGACTAGGTGATGCCATTGTCACTGTTAACTGCATTAGTGTTTGCTTCTTCATCAAAATTCATCAATGCACTAATCAAATTCATGCAGAATGATATCTGGCTAATGTGTTAATTGTTTAGGTATGAAGAACTTGCCACTCATTCATAGCTACGACAGCATTCAGTCACTTTCTAAGAACATCAGCAAGTCTGAGAGGAAACATGACCTTGTGATTGCTGTAAGTTATTCTCTTCTTGCCTTGTTACTTGCAATTGGACAATAGATTCTCACTGTTCATTTGATCTGAATATGTGCATACTGTTCTCTGCATTTACAGTCTGTATGTTTACTGACCTATGTCCTTTGGAGAATTTGAAATTTTTGAGATCCTTAGTGCTGATTAATTCTATTTTTCTTTCTGAAGTCATATGTGCTAGGAGAGATACCCTCACTCAAAGATCGAATTACAACAGTTCGTCAGCTGTGGGATCTCACAGACGATGTTCTGGTATGTTGAAAATTTCTTTGTTGAGAGTCTTCCCTAAATGAATAGCAAATCTTTTCTACTTGGAATGCTGGACTTTTCCACTCTCTGGCTATAGTATTTCCACCGTTAGCATTTTAAATGAGAACAAAACTTCAGGTTTTGGTTGAACCGGGGAACACCTCATGGATCTAAGATCATCAGTCAGATGAGATCTCACATATTATGGATGGAAAATAGGGTAAGTTTCCTTCCATGTTGTTTAGAAGTTGAGTAACTGCGCAAATTCATAAAAATAAATTGTATGCTTGATTTCCCATTTGTGATGTTTTGTTTGCTCTGCTCATGTCGTAATAGCATATTCATGACTTCCTAGAAATTGTGCAAAGCTGCAAAACTAAATCAGGATTGTAAGGATTTGGTGGCTCTCAAAAGCGGGGTTTTTATAGTTGCTCCTGTAAGTCCAAATCAGATTCTACAATTTTTATCTATCTATCTTGGTTTGTGTTGATTTCTGTATTGCTCTGTTGCCCCAGTATTCTTCTTCATCTTGTTTCTTTCATTGATGGAGCTGTTATTGCAGTGTCCTCATGATGGGCGTTGTCCATTAGAGAATACGGGGAAATATTGCCATTTTGTTCAGCGTTTGGAGAGGACATCTTCCCAGCGGGCTTACAAGGTTAGTTAATTTTTCTAGGTTGTGCTGTCTTAATTATTTAATGTATTATAAACGTCATGTATCGCCATCATCATCTTCAGTATGATTTGTTCATGGACGTGATAATGTTTAATGAGGATAATATGCAGGACTGTGGGCTGGTATCTATGTTGATTGGGGGTTTTAGTGTTCTTCCCATTAATAACAAGATCTGATTTCATGTTACCTGGGTTACTGTATTTTACTATGTTTTTGCTCATCATATGTGTCCGTTACACAATTTAATTTTTATTGGAATCGCTATTCATATTATATAGAGTTAAGCTTTTGATTCACAATTTCTATCTTGATTTGACATTTATGCTTCAAGATAATTTATAAGTGTTTATGGTAGCATGTTTAGGATAGTCATCCCATCGTGTAAGAAATGAACAGTATAAGTAGGCTCAATAGTCAATACTCTATCTCCCACTATTATAGAAGTTTTAAGTTGATGTTACATATTCCCTTGAGATTGTTGCGCAAATGTGCTCATGACGTTTTTCGTGCATTGGGGTTAATTTTGTGGTTATATTCTCCCTTAGAAGAATAAGTATATGCTAATCGCTGTTAAAATTTTGCAATTATGTGGGGGTTTTTGTATTCTGCTAGCAGTGGATCGTTAAATAAAGCTGTTTTTCCATTAATCTAATCTAGACTTGATTCGACATATCTTGAGTTGTATTTATGCTATTCCCATGTCATTTCAGGATGTCATGTAACTGGTTAGAGCTGACATGTTCTCTTCCACTTTCTTGTCTAAAGACAGAGATGGGTAGATTACCAGGATACTGATACTGGAATGATTAATTTGCGTTATGTCCCTCCCTGAATGCCATTGCAACTCTCACAAGGCATTATGTCCCCTTAATCCACTATTAGAGATGCCGTTTAAAAATCTATCTTGGAAGCAATTCGAATGCATGCTTCAACACAAGGGCTATTATGTGATAAGAACTTGTCGTTCCTAATAAATATCTCTCTTTTGTAGCGCTCAAAGGGTGAGCCTTTGCGAGGTTTTGAAGATGAGAAATTTTGCTATGTTGCTTTCAGACGGGGACAACGACCTAGGTAAATGTGTGGAATTTCGTTTTCCTTCAATTTTGCTTAGTGTATGATATATCTTACGGAAGATCTTTTAAGGTTAAACTGATTTTTAAATGGTGACAGAATGAAATCCTAGGGCTCTACCTTAAAGGATAAGATGGGGAAGAGTTTTTAAACCTATGGTTGATTGTGTGGTTTGATTCAAATGACAAGGATGATACATTAACATTCTCTCTGTCGTACCACTTTGACAGTTGACACGATTTTTTTTTAGATACGTCCTTTATTGGAATTTGTCTAAAGCAGATGCTTGAGTCGATTTTCTAGTTCTTTCAGAGCATTTCTATCTGGTAGTGCGATGGTAGACTCAACCTCTATGCTTGATTGACTTGACAGGGGAGCTTGGCCTCTGGATGACATGAAATTTGAAACATTGAAGGAGCTGCATGCAAAGAGAAATCCTGAAGATCTTGAAATTGATCTTGGTATGGACATTTGCACTTGCATAATTCGCACTTTTTTTGTTTCACTCCATAATTGGCATCTGAAACTCAATGTTGCTATTTCTTGTTATACTATTGCATGCGTCGAGAATTTCCACTTGATATGTATATGGACTTGTTTCATTGAGATCTCTTTTTAGTGTTCAATCTCTTATTGGTGTTCAATTTCTACTCCCTTCAATCAGAGGACTACATGAAAATGCAATCAGTTGAGACCCCATATGAAGAGAGAGATCCAGTTTCATATGATTCCGACGTCATAGAATCAGACGCAATTGATGAAGATATCATCGAGGAAGAAAGCGAAGAGGAGTCTATTCATGCTGATCTTGGAGGTGGTTGGGGCAGGATTATCTTTACTCCTGTTCGTAGAGGCAGGCAGGTCGCGATGGATGTGTGCCGGTCAACCAAACGTGATGGCTCGGAAGGTGCATTTGAGCGCGTGGTGGTCACAAAGAGTAAGAATCCTAATTTGCACCATCAAGCTAGGAGATCTCTTTGGGGAGATTTGTGGCCCTATTAAAATTAAAGGTTTCCTCTCCTGTCCTTTTTTCTTCTTTTTTGATTGTTATACTTGTCTGTAAATAAAATCATAGGAGATTCAATTTTTTGCTACAAAATGCTTCTAACCTTAAGCATAGGTATTTTATTGGCAAAAATCGCTCAAGGGAAAGCAGACGAATATTTGTTTCATCTTTTATTGTCTCCACCATCAAGACAATCATTTTTTTTTAAATGCTAGAGACAGAAATTTGACTTTTGTCTCATGATGTCTACTTCCAACACTATTAATTGTCATTAGTGTATCGATTAGAGACTCGGTGCCATGAGTTCCAATGTGATATTCTTTTGTTTGCTTACCATCCTTTCCCCAGTTATCGACACCAATTCGACGACTCTGTGCTGGCCTTGTCTCTCTAGCAAAATGGGCGTTTGTCGTCAGACTCGTTATAGTGCTATCAAACGTATTGTATGTTAAGAAATAGGGAGATTCATGCTTATTTCGATGTGTTTTCGTGAATTGTAATTCATGTTGTCTGCCATATCGTTCACGACACAGCCTAGGCTGTGCTGTGTATCCTCAAATACGCGAAATATTGGATAAAATCAAACGAAGTCGGAATCATTGGAGCCTTCATGCTCTTTCATGTTGATCGATCTTCGAGAGGCGGGTAGCTTCCTTGACAAATCTCGGCTTGGAAGAGTCCATTTGTCAAGGCTTTTGATTCCATAAACTTCAGACTAGTTTTCCTTGATGCTGTCCATGGGAAGGCTTCTCCTCACGTTGATAAGGCACCGTTAATCTAGCACTATTTGCAGTCAAGAACAAGTTCTCATCAAGAAAATTGTTCAATAACTTTTGTATAATACTCACTTTGGTGTCAAAACTTTTTGTCAAATTATGTGTCATTTTTAAGAAAAAAATAATCATTGAAATGCGAACTTTGATTTGGAGTGTTGGAAATTTGATGTGGCTTATTAATTTTTTTAACCAATGTGGCTTATTGGCGTGCACGATCAATATTAAAAGCTCCAAATAATATTATCTACATGATTTGCCCCAAATATAAACCATAATTCGGACAAATTGTCATTTTCCAAAATTTTCAAACCCTAATTTTAAAACCCCAAATGACAGTTGAATCTTGCAATGAGAAGCAGGAGCAGGACCAATGGCTCAAATTCATTTTAACAAAGCTGATATGAGAAGGTTGAATTGCGTAAGAAGATTCCATGGATGCAACTAATTTAGAGAAGGGTTGAAGTATAAATGTTTTAGATCGTTCAATGCAAAATATTGACCAAAATTTTCAAGTCGAGAAAAGGTGATCTAAGAGCTGTTTAAAGAATGACATCGACCTCCACTTACATTAATAGAGTGGTTGGATGATGTTGACTTAATGATAAATATAGGCTCTAGAATTTTTGGCCAACCATTTGAAGAAGGAAGTTTCAAGGATGAAAAGTAATAGAAAGTTCTATCAAGTGTTGACTGTGTTGTTGTTGTTGTTTGGTGTGGCTTATTTTATGCTCAAATTTAGACCAAATGATGAGAAGAAGCCCATCAATTTACCATAGTTAAAGGTTGGTGAAATATGTTATTGTATTGGAGTAATGAAAGCTACGATTGCCATGTTTTATACTGAAAATGTTGCTTTGTTTCTCAAATGTAATATAAATTGGCCTATCAAACAAGCTTCAACTATTATTTTTCATTTAATTACATGTGTTAGTTGCGACCCTATTGCGTGGTAAATTTGCTACTACTTTCTATAATATTACAATTGTTGTTAACTCTTATGTCCAGGAATTGTTGGTTAAGTAAGCAAGTGTCCGTTCACTGGTCTTTTGGCAATTGTGCGTGGAGGTTAAATGGTCTCTTATATGGTTTGCTTGGTAGATGGTGTCTTTTCATTAAGTTTTGTGTTGCAACTTCTGTCGCAATTGTTGATTAAGTTTATGAGAGGGTAACGAATTCACAAGTGATCATTTAAGTATCGAACTTTGTTAAATGTGACCAAACGAGTGTCAACTTTTGTTAAAAGTAATTACTCGAGTGCCAATCGTCGTTAAAAAATAATCACTTATGGTTTTCAACTTTTTTAAGAGTGACGTATTTTTATTTTTTGAAACACTTTCATTACCATCTTACAAATCAGCATGAGGACCATTTACTTAGCAACATGCATTGGGTACAAACTTGGAAACACATAAAAAGTAAGATTGCACCAGTAAGGTTTGATTTCAACAAGTCTACACCAACACGTGTTTAATAGGTCTAGCCAAAATTTAGACAAAACATAACAACCATACGCAGCACTGGGCAAAAATGAGAAAAAAAAAGAAGGGAAAATGTCGCAAATAGTCGATGAACTTTTATCTAATGTTCAATCTCATCTCTGGGCTTTTGATTTGCTTAATTTGGTCCTTGAACTATTGACAAATGCTCAATCTAGTCCTTCCATTTGTTCAAACCGTTAAGTGATGACGTGGAGCGTTAATTGATGACATGGAGCCGAGTTGGATTACTAAAATTATGAATCAATATATATGGTTAAAAAAGGAAAACAAATTAGGGCTTCAAAAGCCCTCTTTTTCACATAGACCATCGACACTACCTCCGCGATGAACAAAAGATTTGAGCGTTGGAACCCAGCAACATTGAATAGATGGAAGAAGAGAGAAGGCAAACCTATACATCGGAAATCATCGAAGAATGGCTCTGTGAAGCTCAATATCGACAAATCCATCCTTGAGGGAGAGTCGCAAGGAACCACCGTCAGCATATGTCACGATTCCACAGGGGAATTTGGCCGCCAGGTTTTCAAAATCAATCGTTGCATCCCGAGGATATTAAATAAAAAATGGACAAGTTACGCTTTCTACTTCCTTGCTCGGATCAGTTCATTGCTTCTGATCCAAGTGTGTCGCCAAGAGAGAGGAGGCTTCTTTGAGGGCTAGGGCTTTGACGCACTCAGCTGAGGATTTCGGTTTGGTTCATTGCATTTCCTTATTGGTTCGGTTCGGTTTTCCCAAATAACCGAACCAAACCGAACCACTTACACCCCTAGCATCCTCGGCTGAGTGCATCGAAGCCCTAGCCCTCAAAGAAGCTTCCTCTCTTCTGGCGACACACTTGGATCAGAAGCGATGACTGTAGTTACTTTATCCAAAATATAGTTAATTAACTCAACCATGGTTACTTTATTACAACTACAATTAATTAACCCGACCGTAGTTACTTTAACTAACTACGGTTACTTTATTCTAATTGAGGTTACTTTAATTAACCAAGGTAAATTAATCTAACCAAAGTTTAACACTAAGCAAGATTAAACAATTAATTTAATGCTAATCACTCATCATTAAAAGCATAGAACAAGATTAATACTAAACTAATCACCCCCTAATGGAGTTTAATGCCTTAATAAAGGATTATGAAACTAACTCACAAGTTAGTCGATTTTGACAATATCGAAACGGCGGTGATGGCAAGGACTACGAGTGGCACGCTTAGGGATGACAATTGGCGATCGAAACTTGACCAAACAACTTCGTTTGAATGCAGAACAGAGGGAAAACAGAGGCTGACGATGTTGGACATGGCCAGCAACTCTAGCCAGTAGCAGCAATGATGGCAGTGACTTATAGCAGCAGAAATAGCAGCAACAAAATAAGAGGAAACATGGGAAACAGTAGTAGAAAATAGAGGAAATGATGGGAAAAGGGAGAAAAACAGAGAGAGAGGGGGTGAGGGCTGGTAGGCTGAGAGAGGGGGAGAGAAAGGAGAGAGAAAGGCAAGACTTGGTAGTCAAGTTGGCTTAGACTTGTCTTCCAAGTTTCAATAACAACCAAGCAAACAACAAGCTCTTTGGGCCACACAATGAAACCTTCTAGAAACAACAGCAAAAACAGAAACAATAAGTAGCTACAGCAACCAGAAGCAAAAACGGCAGTGGCCAGTAACAAAAACAGAGGAAACAGGGGAAACAGTAGTAGAAAACAGAGGAAATGAGGGGAAAAGAGAGAAAAACATAGAGAGAGGGGGCTAGGGGCTAGTCAGTTGAGAGAGGGGGAGAAAGAGGAAAGAGAAAGGCAAGACTTGGTAGACAAGTTGGCTTGGACTTGTCTTCCAAGTTTCAATGACAACCAAGCAAACAATAAGCCCTTTGGATCACACAATGAAGCCTTCTAGAAGCCAAGGACAAAATGAAAATTTCTCAAAGTCCCATGGGCCCTAGGCGGGCTGACCCTTATGGTCAAAAAGCTCAACGGGCCTTTAGTTGGGCCCACTTCCCGTGGCCCAATTTCCTCAGCCCGTTATCCCTTTTTCCAACTTTTCTAGCCTTACTGGAAAACTTGAGGATCAATGAGGCAACAGTTGAATAATTATTCATAAGGTCCTTGCAAGTTCGATATCTGAAATTGGATTGAACATTGGGGTTAAAATCCATTAATTACGACTCTAGCATGACCTAAACTATTGGGTAGCTTTTAGGATTTTTACACAAAATTGACTTGTGGTTGAATATCTTCAATCCACGTTCAGTTCCTTAAATCTCTGGGCAACCCTTGGTTATCATATAAAGGAATCAATTTCTCATCCTGAGTACAAAGTCAAAAAGGAAATCAGTTTATCGTCGATTATCGTCAATTAGTCTCGTACTTCTCTATAGTCGATTTATTTCTATTCGCTAATTGATTTGTAAGGGCATGGTATCGTTCCTCTTCGATCCTTATGGTCAAGGGGTATATTCCGAATCAAATTCTTTAGCCTTACGCATATCGATTTCTAATTACCCTCCGAATAGGTTAGTTACCCTTGAGTAATCAATTCAAGATAGTCGTGACCAACAGTGTATCGAGAAATAAACCTTTTTATTAATCTCAAAATGGGTAGGAATTTCAGGATATCACACTCAAAGTCTTGCATTCTCCTTTTCCTTTTTGGTTTGCCTACTTGCTTTTTAAGAAGCAAAGGGACAAGGTCTTCATGATCTTTTGGCTCCAAGAATTTGCTACTCCTAATAAATTGCTTCATAAAATGGTATGAAGCAAGATATTTACTTCTCTTGTATCAATTTCAAGGTAATCCTTAATATTTTTTGCTTGAGCTAGATGAAACAAACATCATATGCACCGGTATTCTAGTTATCTTTGGCTCAACATGAGCACTTTTTATCTCTAGAGATTGTTATCCAAATCTATGGTAATCCTAGAACCATATTATTTCGTCCACTTTCTGGCCTCATCTCTCTGTCTTTGCAACCTAATCATGACCATAACACGTATGTCTTTAAGCATGCAAATGGTTGATTTGCACCATGCCTCTAAGATTTTTCCATTTAATGCTTTACAGAGGTTCTTGTTAATGATATCACACATGAATTCTGCACTAAAAAAGGCTTTACACCAGTGCACTAAAAACTTTATTTGTTAAGGCATATAGCCCCCATTTACGAATTTTGAAATTTTCCATGTTGGTACTCTTTGCCATGTGCCTTGTACACATTCCATGCTCAGTATATGATAATGCATGAATAAGTTATTATAACAATACAACAAATAATTGACGATAATTCAACATATGGCATCAACAAACATTTATAAGCAACAATATGAGATTCATATTAGAAAGTAATAATTGATAATGACATTTTATTTTGTTGATTGCTCACTAATGCTTAACTTCCTCCATTACTTATTTCAAGGTTAGTCATTACATTTTTAAGAAACAAGGACCAAGTGTCTTTATTGTCAACCTTCGCAATAGCCCAAGCTAGTGGAAAATATAGTTATTCCCATCTCTTCTAACATTAACCAATAATTCTCTTTTACATAAATTAAACGTTATCACTCTTCTACATCTAGCCAATAAATTCTTTCAGTATGCACAAGCATATATACATCATATCAAACTTAGTCCTAGATTCAAGCAATGATTTCTCCATAACCACTATACAAGCTCTACTAGGTGGATTCTGAAGCTTATATTCGTTAACATAATCCCATATCGGAGCATATAATTCCTTATACCTATTCACTGTGTACTCATCACCTTGTGCTGGGCTCTTTTGCACTAATTTATAGACACATTAACCTCTACTTGCTCCTACACTAATTGTTTCAACTGATGACTCTTGGTCTTTGGCATGACCTTGATAGTTTTGAAAAAGTATTTGGCCAACTATACAGTAGTTACCATTCTATTGTCAAATACAATGCCGCAAATATGTTCCTCCTAAAATGATCCAATTCAGAATGAGCCAACGTTTTTACTCATTGCACCATGTATCTTCCATGAACAATTTTTTTAGGAACACTTTGCTCTAACAAATTGTTTGGTATTTCTAATGAATTCAACACTCCTCTATTGAGCAATTGAGTACTTCACAATAGCATCTTTGAATTGTTTTGCATCATCAAATTTTATAAATACACAAAATGCAAGACTTGCAACAATTGGATCATGAGAATTATACATACTTTCCCTTCTATGCACAACTACTCCATCATCTTCATTCTCATCCTCTAAACTATAGATCTTGTCATCACCAGCAATTTTCTCTTATTCAATCTCATTACCATTAGCCACTGAAGCTCCTTCATCCCTTTTTTCAAGTTCATCTCCTTCATCTCTATATTCAGGTTCATCTCCTTCATCCCTATTCAATCTAGCAAGGGGTGAAAATTGTTTTCAATGAAATTCCCTCACTTATTATCTCATCCGTGCAAGTTCATCATCATGATCATCTTTACTTGGGTACTCTGCATGCCCTAATGTCCATCATCTAAGTTACTCAACAGAGAAACTTTCTAACCTAATCCTGTCCACCTTCATCACCTTTGTCTTCGCTAGTAACTCTAGGACAAGTGCTTCTTTGTTGAACTTTCTCAAGAACATGAGTTGCATACCTTATCTCACCATCCTCTTCTAAAATAGATCCATCCCCAGCCTAAGCACTCTCTTCAGTACCATTTCCCACTATTGTTACATCATTGCCCTCATCGCCCTCATCTTGATCACCATAATACTTAACATGCACATAGGTAGCCTCGCCATGGAGATAATGGTAAATAAAATCTTTAATACCATTATCATCATGCAGGTATCTCATACTATCTTTCAAGCTCTTACTAGGAATCCTATAATGCAAATTTTGTATTTTGCATTCTAGGTATTCCACTATATCTTTTACAAATATTTTTTGTGACAACCTACTTATCTGGACAAAAATATCAACATTTCCACCATCATATTCTCACCTATCACCAAAAATAGATTCTCCATTGTGGAAAATAGTGGTGGTTGTGGCAGTGTCTCCCATGATGATGCTATACCCCAAGACAAAGAAAAAAGGGTTTTGAGACTTTAAAGCAAAAATAACGACAACTTCACATGTTGTGAGATTCCTTGCCTGCACAATCTTGACTTTGAACAATGAATGAGAGTGAGTGTCAAAATCTAGGATAGAGAGAGATTTGTCTTTTTGAGAGACCAACTCGGTGCTCAGCGCGGTATCATTTAGGCCAAGACCAGCCACCTCATAGCCAAAAGTTGGACTTATTTTTTTTTATAGTAAAAAAATTATATAATTAAGCTTAGGATAAGTGCACTAAAATTCCTAAAAGTTGTTACAAAAGTGCGATTGAATCCTAAAACTTTCAAAAATTACAATTAGGTCCCAAAACTTGTCACAAAGTGCAATCGAATGCTCAAACTTTTAAAAAGTGCAATTAAGTTTTGAAATTTATTACGAAAGTATAATAAAGTCCTAAAATTTTTAAAATGTGCAATTAACAAAAGAATTTGATTGGATAAATTTGAAAACTTTTAAGACTTCGTTGGAAATTTTAAAGTTTTAAGACTCAATTATACATTTGTGACGAGTTTTAGGATTTAATTGTATTTTTGTGATAAGTTTTATGATTTTCAATATACTTATCCCAATAAATTTTTTATTAGAAAAGTCATATGGGACTTTTTGACCAGAATTTATTGTTAGAGGCATTTAAATGATCATTCTTGCTTTGATTTGATAATTAAGTGATCAAGCAAAAAGTTTTGAAATCAAAGTGAACGCTGTAAAAAAGTTATGATACTTATAGCGTCTTATTCCCAGATTTGATGTGTGTTTGGCTTTAATAGGTGACTCTTTGCTGAGAGGGTTTGAAGTCCTTGCTTGAGGTGAAAGTTGACTACTCATTGATACTCGATGTGGTGTTGTAGTTGCTGCTAGTGCTTCAATTATAAGCATGTCATCAACAGTCTATTTGCTGTAACAAGGTCCGTGATGGATCTCACCTCTCGCCTTCGACTATTTCGTGACGCGATGCTTAACCTACTGAATGAGAGACACCACGACTTACGCTTAAAAGGGCTCGTGATTTCAATGTGCATCGAACTCGCCCAGGTCCACAAGACACGAGCAATAATTTCGCCATACAAGAGATTCCTCATGGATGTCCATCGGACGAAATGACACGACAAGCCATACGACGGCACGTCGTGGATCCACTCATTATTTCACCATGTCACGTGGAAACGGTATGTAGCGGCACTGGAATAGGGAGCAGTGATAATAACCAAGGAGGACGTCGGCTTGCATTTCCTTTCCTCTTTCGGCCAGAGCCAGGCTGTTACTACTCAGTCGCCGTGCATGGATGGACCATCTTCAGGCCTTGTCCTTCTCCATCTTTCTATGTATGTTTACCAAGAACACGAGTTCCAAATTTGAGAGTTCTTCTGTTCGCGAACTTGCTCTTCACGATGACAAATCCGACTCCTTTAATTGAATCTCGAGAGAACAAGCAGCTTCACAGAAGTAGAGGTAAAGGAATCGCTGCCAAGCTCCCTGCTAATATGCTGCTCGAGGCTTTGTCAGTCGATGATCATATGAACTCGACGACGAAGCAGACTCAATCATGTGATTTGTACGTTGCGTAGTAATTGCTCCGTGTGGTCGAGGAATCATGCATCGGGCAGAGGGCTTGTCCCATCATTAATTGTCTCGTATGTCCATTTGGTTTCATCGCTGGTGGTCAGAGGAGCTCTCTCTCTCTCTCTACACGAAACTAAAGGAAGGAGAAGGCGGGGATATGAACGAAGGGGTTAAATGATGGGAGAACGGTAACAATTCGAACAATATCGAATTAACGTAGTGGAATAAAATAATCCCCACGCGTTGTAAATTGGACCAGTTTTGAGAAAATAAAGAAGGCAAACACAATGAATTTTTTTACGGGTGGAGCCTGTGAACCCCCTCAAATGGGGAGATCAAAAACCACGGGACCGGGTTTCCACCCGAAAATCTTCACTATCAACAAAATTGGGTGAACAATGTTCTTCTCTAGCAAATACTAGAGGTACATAGCAGCAAGAACATAATTCTTGGCAATACATATAAACTTCATAAGAGATCAAGGATAAATCTGACCAAAAACGCAGGTTTTGATCAATCCACGAAAAACTTGATGTAGGGAGCTTCAAACGAAAATCAAACCGTTCATTATTCGAGGAGATTGCACCACGAACACGCTGACAAAATTTCAGCTCAATCGGATGTTAAATCGACTCCACGCCAACTCATATTTAATATATATTTCGTTTTTTTTACTTAACTCTATTTGACCAATATTTAATTTTCACTTCAAACCCTATTTATCCATATTCAACTTTATTGACCTATATTTGACCCAGAATTTAACTTTCCTCCACATTTGAACCCAGCTAACATTAAAGCCACAGGAAATGGATGGTCGCGCGAGCCCCACGCGTTGTATTGGACCAGTTTTGAAGAAGGACAATGGTCGCCGCGGGTGGAGCTGAGGCAAGAGCAAAAGAAAGAAGAAAAGAAAGGAGACGACAGGAAGCGACAAGCAGGCGTCCTCGCATGTCCTACTATGTTTTATACCGGAGGTGGAAAAAGAAATTCAGGCGGTAAGTGAAGCGAAATTTTCACCTCCTTTAGTGTGGATGAAATTTTTTGCTAATTTATACCAATTTCCATCCGAACCCATGGACCGTGAACCTTGGAAAGGAGAGATTTAGGGTGTTGGCGATGTTAGAACAATTGGTAATGCCCTATAAAATCTCACATGATAATAGAATTAAAAGTCTCGAATTCCAATATTTTCATATCATATTTATTTTCCCAATTAAATTTCTACGAATGAGAGTATTAGAATAGTTGATAGTAACTCTATAAAATCTCACAGAAGAAATTTAAAATTTATTCCATATGCTATATATTTTTGAATGCATGTTCTTCTCAAATGTTACGGTCCAAATATTTCAAATTTTATTTTTACTTTATATGCGTGAAACTTTCACGATATTATTAATTCGGCACGTAGATTTGTGGGTCGTTTTTTTAATGGTAGTTTTTGAATGTTGGCTTAGGCAACGACAGAAAAATAGCAAGGGCGACGAGATGTAATAATTTCCATCTTTTTACCTTTAGTGAAAAATGGATCAATTTTATACTCTTTAATGGCTAAGATTCTTTCTGAAAAGAAAAATATAAAATAGCCCCAGCATTTGGGCCTAAAATTCAGGACCACCTATTCTGTCCACGCCTTTCGCGATAGGCTCTTCCTCCTTCAGTCAAACCGTGACATGTGCGAGGCTGCCCTTGCAGCCTTGCTAGTGATTGGGCAAGGTAGCCATCGCTATTCAGTGGTAAGAATGCACAGTGTCATAGGTTGACGCGACATGCAATTTTTTTGTTGAGGTCCAATCACAAAATGCCATGTTTCAATGACATTGACATAAATAAAAAATTTAAAAATCTCACTCTCTTTTTTTCTCTCTCCCTTCTACTATATCCCCAGCCATCTATGGTCCTCTGATTTCCAGATCTCCGCGAGCGCCGGCAACTCTGCCGGTGGCCAAAGACCTCGGATTTCTACCATGAGCTCCAATGAATCCGGCCAATGGGCATGGACCTCGGATTTCCACGTTTCCTTCGGTGACCATGGACCTTGGATTTTCATGTTTTCATGAGCACTCAAAATTCCAGACATAGACGAATAACACCAATGGTGGCCATGGACGAGCGTCAGCATCGCTTGCTGGTTTCATCTAATCATAAAAAGAGTTGTTGGACCGGTTCGGAGTAGCGCCAATATCCAGGTCTATACAGAGACATATCTGATGGCCTTTAAAAATCTCGACTTTGTTTTTTTATGTGATGGACCTTCGCTCGGTGCTGTATGCTTCAATGGCGTAGCCATTGATAGTCTCAAAGTGAGATTGACTCGAAAGTGTCTACCTTCGCTTGAAGCAAGTGGACGAGCTACGATAACGTTTGTTCATTCACGAAGGGGTGGCCGCGAGTGACGGCGAAGTGGGTTGCTGGCTCGGCCATGGACGGGCAATGAATGTGAGCCGCTGCAATGATAGAAGGGCTGGCTTGACCATGGATGGTCAGCCTAGTCGCGGGAGCTAGCTATGGATGGCAGAGGGAGGAGAGAGAGAAAAAACGGAAGTGAGAATTTTAAATTTTTTATTTATATCCATGTCATCGACAAGTGGCGTTTTTGTGATTGGACCTCAACAAAAATGCATGCCATGTCAGCATATGACATGGTGCATTCTAACCACTAAATACTTTCTCCATGGCCAGGCTTTCCCGAGGCTGGCAAGACCTCGCCAACCTTGCCTCTAGCTGGTTGTGAGTGCAAACTGGCTTGGGGAAGAAGAAAGTGAAGGAGAAAAAAAATGGAAAGAAAAGAATAATTGAATAGACAATAAAAAAAGTAATATAATATTATTAAAAATTATCAACATCAACATCGGTGGCATTATGTAGGATAGCCAGCATCTATGTCAGTGCCGAACAATCAAAATTGATCAAATGAATTGAATTGACATAAATACAAAATGTTTATGACTCAATAAGCAAAAAAAAAATTAAGACTAAATCGACACAATTGTAAGAAATCTATGACTTTTTTGATAATTTTCCCATCTTGTAGAGGGTATGATAGTTAATTTACCCCGATAAATAACTTTATTGGTCATATGTTATGTGCCGTGAAGTTTTTGTGATTTTGACATCGAATATAAATCAAACTTTCGGTAATACAATAAGTGAAAGAAAACGGAAAAGAGTACGATGCCAAAGGTGAATTTCATAGGGGTGAATTGTGAGAACAACCCCTTTTCATGCAAATGACGCAATCGCATTTCTATGAGGGCACAAATATTGTGAAAAATTTCAGCAAAAGGAAACTAAGGAATGGAGTCGAAGGAGCAACTAAACTTGGCAAATGGATATTACAAATTGATGTCAGTCATAAATATTGGGCAACAATTATACACGAAGAAATTGATGGGAAAACATATGTTTATTAACATATGAGTGGACGATTTTCCACTTGCCGAACTTCACCACCACTCTATATTCAAAGAATTCTCAGCCGTCAGAAACGAATTTAAGAATTTCCAAATTCAATCTGAATGGTTGTAATTTTTCGTGAAAATATTTCTTTTGCATCCTTAACTTTCTCGATAAGCAGAATGGTTTTCACGGTATTCTCGTGAAACCAAACTTGTAAAAGGTGAAAAACCTGTTATTGCGTATCTTTTCTCAAGACCTAGAGAAGTGTGTCCCTTCTACATTTCACATTAGCATTTCAACCTCAGATCCACCAAACCAACCTTCGAGAAATGTGCGACTTATAATACTTTTAGGTTGTCCTTTCGTACACTTTTTCAAAGATCCGAAGCCTCTCATTTAGGATTTCGAGTTGAAAATAGCCAAACAACCAAAGGTTTAAATCTCAGACCACTTGGGATCAATTCAGACTACCCTTTCATCCCTGTTTTCAGTTAAAGATGATCAGTTTTCCATTATATCTTCTACATCCACTGTGCATAGGATCATCACCTCATTTCTTACTAATCATCTACATAAACAAGTCATCTTAAGCATTTTGCAAAGGTTCTTGAACAGTTTCTCACCTTTTGCCTTAACCGCGGAATCTATTTTCGACTGAAGTGAAGTGAAGAGCTCCAGACCTTAAAGTCCATACAACTATTTTCTTTAATAGAGAATGCAAACGTCACATCTCAAGGTTAATAGAACAAATCAATTATCCTTTATCCTATTGCCAAATTGTACAAATCTTTTGGATGTAGTTTGAAAGAGATTCATAAAGAATATCGAGTACTTCAAAGGATCTATGATTGGGAAGTTTTTAAAGACCATAATGCTAATCATGACGAAATGACGTGGGATTATTCCCATGCATTAATGGAATTTCTCAAGATCCATGAGACTTTGCAAAATCTTATCTTGAAGGCTTGTGGCAACTAGATGTTACTTTTGATGAAGATTCTAATCTTGACCTAGATCGTGAATTCATTCGTAGATGAGGCAATTTTTCAAGGAAAATTGTCCAAAAAATCTAAAACCAAATGCACTTTTACCAATTTAGTCTTAAACCTTTTAGTTATGCCAATTGAATCTGGTCAATTCCAAAAAAAACCCCAAACTTTAGGTTTAGTCCCAAATATACCCTGAACTTTTTTTTGTTTCAAGAAAAACCCTAAACTTTAGGTTTAGTCCCAAATCTACCCCGAACTTTTATTTGTCTCAGAAAAAACCCCAAACTTTAAATTTAGTCCCAAATCTGCCCCAAACTTTTCTTTTGTCTTAGAAAAAATCCCAAACTCTTAATCTATTCCCAAATCTATCCCAATTTTTTTTTGTAAAAAAAAAAATCAGTAAATTTTACTATAATCCTGAATTTGCTCTCGTTAGCCTCTGTCCAAAAGCTATATTAGTAATCCCTAATTTTTTATGTCCTAAAGTGGTTTTATTTTGAAAATAATTTTCATGACATATTGTTTATGTGTATTTATTATCTATGTAGAAATGACATGTTAAGTTGGGACTAGATCATGGGGTATATTTGAGAACAGATCAAAAATTGGTGATTTTTTTAGTGCAAACAGAGGGTAAAACCCCAAATTATTATACTTGTTAATTACGACGTGTTATTTAATTTAGAAATTTGACAATAAAATTTAACGGAAAATAATATATGGTAATTTGTTTTGGTGGTCAAAAAAATAATTTTGGGTAAAATTGCCATATGTGTACCAATTTGAGATTTTTTTAGACAAAACAAAATTCGGGATAGATTTGGGACTAAAATTAAAGTTTAGGGTTTTTTTTGAGACAAAAGAAAAGTTTGGGGCAGATTTGGGATTAAACCTAAAGTTTAGGGTTTTTCTTGAGACAAAAAAAAGTTCGGGGTATATTTGGGACTGGACCTAAAGTTTGGGGTTTTTTTTGGAATTGACCCCAATTGAATCCTAAACTTTTTCATATTTTGTCAATTAAGTCTATTTAATCAATTTTGGTTGGAAACCATAACGTTTTTTTTTAATAATATTTTAATATTTTTGGAATTATGTTCTTTTCTTTTTCCTTTTTTTTCTCTTCCCTTCTTCTTCTAGCCGATCGTTGGGCCTCGGCGATTGGCCAAAGCAAGGATCGGCGACTTGCACAGTCCCAAGTGAGCCTTGCCATCACTAAGCAAGGTTGACCTTGAGGCTCCCTCTTGCCGAATCTAGCAAGGATCGAGCCACACTAGTGGCAGGGTGAGGTCATGCCTCACAATGGTCGATGAGGGCGAGCTTCACCAACCTTCGCCTCTAGTCGTTCGGCAAGGCTCGGCAATCAGCTAGAGGAAGAAGGGAAGGAAAAGATAAAAGATAAAAGATAAAAAAATATTAACAAATTATTAAAAATTGTCTATGTTAGTATTGGCCATGCCATATAAAACAGCCGAATCTATGTTAGCGATTTTCAATCAAAATTAGCTAAATAGACTCAATTGGTAAAATGTGAAAATGTTTTGGACTTAAGGGACGCAATTAAAAGGTTTATAACTGAATTATCAAAAGTGCTATACGTTAATGGGTTTTTGACAGTTTTCCTGAATTTTTCTACGTACACGTGACTACTTTATTAAAGTCAAAAGTTATAGACTTTATGGTGTTATTGAGTCTAAGCCTATCCTTTCAACTTTTTTCACTCTGATGACTCTCTTATATTTCTTGCCAGTTTGTAATATGCTCTACTGGCCATATTAGTCATGAAAAATGTTTGTATTATCCTCAAACTCCGATGCATAAGGCGAGGTAATGTTTAAACTGAAAATGGCAGAGTCAGGAAAATAGAAAATTTCCCAAAATTCTACTGTATTCTCTCAGATATTTTTCGTAAACCTTTCTCCATCGGGCCCTGTGATATTTGCAGGAAATCATCACAATTCCACTCCAGTGAGATGAACTGGTTTGACAATTATGCTCTCAACTTGTCCCTTTAATAAGCGGATTTTGTGGACGAGACTGTTCTCTTGAGGCTGATTAGAAAGCAGACGGACGCTCACATAAGTGGTTCCATAAAATGGCCGAGAGGAACGGCTCGTACGCTGAGAAGAGCAATACCTATCTCGAATCTCCATTAGCCTTTCTCTTAATCACCTCACACTCCTTGACAAGAACCCTAATCTGACTGGGAGGCAATGGCGTTATGCCCCGATTATAGTAAATTTCAAGACCATTACCTTTCCTTAAAACTTTGTTGTTAGAGAAAGACCAACGACATAGAAGCTTGCATAACTTGATTGAAAAGTTCGTGAAGGTGGGGTTGGGGGGGAGATGGACGGAATTGAGAAGAAGGAAGATACGTGAAGCTTTCAAAAAAAACTCTAGAAAAACCCAACAAAAATAAATAAAAAATAAAAAAAGAAGAAGAGAAAAGCTTCTCCAATGGATGATCATTAACATGGGACAACGGAAAGTAATTGAAAAATCAATCCAATAAGGAATCCACAAAAGATTCCAGCTGCAGGTGATCCTCCGACTTGAGCAGCTCGTGGTACTCCTCAAATATCTTCTCCAGCATCTTCTTATTGCTGTTGTTGGGCAACCAAATACGAGGGCATGGGGAAGAAGATGATGTATTTTTATCATCATTAGAGCAGATCATCCCGCCGCCGCCACCACACCCTTCGACATCCACCACGTTGTTGTAATCTTCATCGTCACAAAACCAGTTGTGTTCTTTAGCCTCACGGATCATCCACGAAAGATCATTGTTACTTTTGACGATCATATCATTGCTCTCCGGCTTCTCATGCCCCGTCACTTCCTCGTCAGCGACCTCCACAGCCTGGACGCTGTTGTTCCTTGCAATGGAGAATATTGGAGAAACCCTAATTGCCTTGGGTTGGTGGACTTTGACCTTTGTGGTGGCTTCTTCTTCTTCTTCTTCTTCTTGATCTTCTTGAGGGCTCTTCTCCGACTGCTTCTTCTTCTTTTTGGCGGTGATGAGGTTGTCGTTGCTCCTCTTCTTTGGGCCTCTGAGTCCTTTGCTGGAGTTTTCACTACTTTTGGTAGAGACTCTCTTGCTGAGGTGAGAGTTCCAGTAGTTCTTGATCTCATTGTCGGTCCGGCCTGGTAATCGACCGGCAATCAGCGACCACCGGTTTCCAAGGAGGGTATGAAGCCTCATGATGAGGTCTTCCTCATCCGGAGCGATGTTCCCTCTCTTTATGTCTGGCCTCAGATAGTTCATCCACCTGAGCCTGCAGCTTTTCCCACATCTCAGCAACCCTGCATGCACCGCACAAGAAACAAAAAGAGTTAGTTTCTCTCAAGTTCTGCCGGAGACCCATCTTTGATTAATCCTGAAAACAGTACAAAAAGAAATTATACAGGGAAAAGGTCCACCGATAGCGACCCTATAAGAAGCTCGGCTGGAAAAATCAACGCTATCGTGTGGGTCGAGAAAGTTCAGATTTGCTCTTAATTTTGATCGACACGACATCAAGAAAGTGCCAACTAAACAGAATAAACAAAACCCTCATGGTATCTGATTGGAGGAATGAGTAAACCTAGCCAATTCAGCTCCTCTCATCTTCTGTCCCACAAAAAAGAATCTCATCCTGGCAAAGTCCCTTGAGAGGACAGGCCTTTAGTTTCGCAGTAATGGCCGACAGAAAGGTTTTCAGCTGAACATGAAAAGAGGGCAATCGAAGTTTAACCTGCTTTCTTAGGCAAGGATCGCCAATGACCTTCGCCATGCGTTTGAATGTACTTAACCAGCACCGTGTCTTCTTTGTTCGTCCAAGGCCCCCTACGTAAACCCACCTTGGAACAGCATGGTGCTCTTCCCATGCTTGCTGCCTCTCTCTCTCTCTCTCTCTCTCTCTCTCTCTCTCTCTCTCTCTCTGAGTGAATTGCTTCCCAGTAGCTCCCAACCATGAGACGAAGCACGGGCACGGTCCTCTCTTATACACCACGCGAGGAAGCCGACAATTATATGCAAATTAGCACGTGCTCGGTGCTTCCGGGCCATCGCTTTCCAGTAGAAACAGTTTTACTCCTCGTAGTCTGCTGACAATAAACAGGCATTTTACAGCCTCCCATGAAACTGCGTGGTCAAATCAAATGTCACCCACAAGGGCGTAAAAAAGAAGAAGAAGAAGAATAAAACTTCACAATTTTCCATCTGGCTTTTAGGAAGAATGTGCCCTTGTCTCAAGTTACAAGCAAGTGGACCGGCCCACCTAGAGAGTTTCATTCGATCCCAAAGTTGGTGCAATTAAAATAATATCGAATCGCTCGGAATAAGAGCGCTGCCACCATGCAATAAACAATTCGAAAACGAATTACGAGAAGCTTGCTTCTATTATTCGGCGGAATCCTTTAAATTATTCATCGAGAGGAAGGCGATGAACTTCCGAGGACGCGCCACGGGTCACGGTCAAGAGAGAGTTCTGATTTCTCAAGGCTTCGCAAGATGGAATGCGACCGGTTGACATGACATCGTCATCTATCTCCGCACATTATAATAACAATAACAATAAAGAGGGAGCTTTGTCATTCGTGATGTTTGCGTAAATCCCACGAAGGAGAATTGACTTTTCCGGAGCCCTTCTTCTCCTTTTCCCACATGATCTTTGGGACGACGGTGGATGGCTTTACGAAGAGATTTTGCATCATTGCGGCCAGAAATTTACCTGCCTAATGGATCGTTTTGTGAAGGCGGGGAAAATGAAGAGAACCAATTCCACATGCACATTTTGGGAAAATGATCGCTGGAGAATCGGTCGTCTTTCTTTTTTTCCTTTTTTTTTACCTTAAATGAAAGGACATGCCCGGTAAGATATGTACTGTCGGGACGTGAAGTAAAGGGATATTTCAGACAAGTAGCTCGGAAGAAGGGGGGTGGGGGTTATATTTACTCCAGCTATGCAAAAGTCGAACCTTGGCAGGATGAAAGAAGGGATTTTTTATAAAAAAGAAAAAGAAAAAGTACTCCGGCTATTAAAAGGATGAAATCGGAGAGTCAAAACTAAAAGCCGGGGTGTCGCAGACTCAAAACTAAAAGCTTAAATTAATAGGTAAATAAAAATCACAGGGATGTAAGGAGCATATAAACCTGATAAAAAAAAAGGAGTCCTCAGTTGGGGTGAGCAAAACAGACCGGACTGGATCGAACCGGTTCACGAGAGTACGGGTCCGGTTTCTAGCTTCTAAAAGTGGAGCCGGTATCTAGGCCAGCCATCGATTCTCATTTCCAAGAGAGAACCAATCTAGAAACCGAACCGAACCGACCGTTTTTTGTTTATTTTATTTTATTCTATAAATATCTCTCACACGCCTCCCCTCCTCTTTCGGTCTTTCCCTGCCTCTTCTTTGAACTCTGATCGATTCCACTTCCCAATTATAGGGATGGCACTAGGCCAGACCGAAAACCGATCACTACTTAATCCTCAGGTATTCTTAACAAATCAAACTAGAAGACGTAAAAAAAAAAAAAAAAAAAAAAGGACAAAAAAGGAAAGGAGGAGGAGAGGAATCCTTATTTACTCAGAATAGAAATGTAGTCCGAGCAGACCAACGAGTGATCAGTTCGAACGGGGGTTGAAAACAATACAGAAAGATGTCGGCTAGTCGAGTGGCAAGGATCATGTGTGAACGTTAGGGAAACGGAAACGACAATGGCGACGAAGGGTGGGCAGGGAAATGACCGAGGGGAAGAATGGCCGCGAGCTCAACTACCACCTCCTGCTCTTCCACCTTGTTCTTCATCTGCCCTTCTCAATACGCAAGACAGACACCATCGATTGATGACCAGGACGGGGTTGGTGGCCAAATATTCAAACGATGGAGATGTGATGATTATAAAGAAAAAAGGACAGCAGCAATCGCCAACCGAACCGGTCTTGCATCATATCCTCGATACCCAAAAAAGAAGGAAAGAAAACGACAACCTGGTCCGAGTGTGGAACGCACGACTTGTAGATGGAGCACGAGGGGGCGGGTGGTTCCGGACTGTGGCTGGTCCAAAGACCTTGGTGGTGGTTTAGTTTCCATCTGAGTCGGATCGAGTCCAATGTGCGACGAGCAGGGTTTGCTTGATTCGGGTAGCTGGGAAAAAGTGTTTTAAAAAGTCGGTAATTTTTGTCAATTTCATCATTAATTTTTTTAATTTTTACCAATTAAGTTCTAAATATTTTTACGTTTGCTAATTGAGCATATCTGACCAATCTTAACCGGAAATTGTTGACCATCTACATGGCACGTGTGGTGCTGATGTGGACTTTCTTAGATAATATTTTATTACTTTTCAATTTTTTAGTTTTCTTCTCTTGTCCTTTTTTTTTTTTTTTTCTTCCTCTTCTCTTCTGTTTTTTTTTCTTTCCATTTTTCCTTGGTGAAGCGAACCCTTACTCTCGCCAACCCAGGCCTTGGTCAACAAAAAATCCATAATGTTTTTTTTCTTTTAAAAGAAAAGGCGTGTTTGATGAGATATGTAACACGGGGACGTGAAAAAATGATTTTCAGAATAGTAATCTGGCATAAAAAGGATAGAGAAAAAAAGGGGAAACCGTTACGTGCGAAAGCCTTAGGCGAAATATGGACGGCGGCGGAGCTTGGGCTTGATATCATGTCAAAAGGTCTAAATTAAAGTTTAAGTTGATAAGTAAAGGAAGATTGCTTGTATGTAAAGAGCATGTAAACCATGTAGATAAATGGTGTCCTCGGTAGAAGTGGCAAGACAAACCGGATTGAACCGATTCCCGGGAGTGCCGGGTCGGTTCTTGGTTCCTAAAAGTGGAACCGGTGTCCAGACGGTCCAACTCCCAATTCCAAGGGAGAACCAAACTAAACCAAACCGACTTTTTTTTTATTTTTTTATTTTATTTTTTGAATGTCTTAGGCACGCACACCTACTCTCCTCTTCCGGTCATTCCTTTCGCCCCATGGCACTGATGCCTCCAATCTCTCCTTTGAACTCATTCGGTTCCATTGGACCACACTGGAAATTAATCACCATTAATCCTCAAATACTTTAACACAAATCAGAGTACAACAACCCTTGCCTCATCAACCTAGGCCTAGGCATCCCTCCCCGAAGACCAACGACCTCTACTTGCCACCGACAAGGCCTTGCATAGGAAAAAGAGAAAATAAATTATAGAAAAGAAGAGAAAAAGGAAAAGAGGAGAAAATAATAAAATGAAAATAATATTGAAAAAATATTATTAAAAATTGTTAATGTCGCCGTCAGCTGTCCTACGTAAGAGGTTAATGTTCACGTCAGTGATTTTTAGCTAAAATTTATAGGATAGACTCAATTGACAAAGCGCAAAAATATTTAAGATTTAATTGACAAAATTAAAATATTTAAAATTGAATTAGTAAAAGTGTAATAAATTTAGATTTTTTAGATAATATTTCCCAAGGTAACTAATGCTATATAGTATTAAACAGCATACGGAGAGAAAATGTCCTTTTATCGAACGCTTTCATATCGAGCCCACTACTCCAATTTCGTAGCTAATCAACGTGAAAACTTGCAAATGAGAAACCCACACTACCAATTAGCCAGTTCAGTCTTGAAATTACTGATTTGCAATTTAATTTTCAACACGTTAAAAAGACAATGGATGATGCCACTAGGACGGCGTGCCATAGTCCTGCTTTCGTTCGGAATCGTGACACGAGTTAAAAAAGTTGTTTACCTGCCGAAACAGGTAGGATTAAGTAGGAAATGTCCGTGATTTGATTTGTCCTTTGCCCATCATCGCATGGCCTGACACTTACAGAACGAAGCATGTCAAAGCTAGGAAGTCAAATCTGTCTTCTCATGCGCTCGCTTGGATTTCGGAAAGTGTAGGTAGGTTTGATTACATGTAGCTTTTAGCAGGAGATGGTAAAGGAAATAAAGTGACTCTAGAATTCAAGACGGGTAGGACGTTCTACTTTTGAGAACATCAATTATTCAATCTTTGTGAAGGGACAATCTCCCAATAGTGCATGAGCTTTTTTGGACGATACGTTTTACTTTTAGCAGAAGAGACGAAAGAAATCGAGTGGCTCCAGACTTCACGTTGGATGGCATGTTCTACTTTTGACAACATATTTAATGGAACCTTCCATCGATGGGCGTTGTAAGTGTCTGAATAATAGGGGAGAACAACAACAACCAGGTCGATTTAAGCCGAGAAATGAATCGAATCTGGCTTACTTGGCCGGTTCACAAAGGAGTTCTTAATCTTGAACCGGCCTAAAGCCGTTTCTCCGGTTAAACAATCACTTAACAAGTCTTTTAATTGAGAATTTTTACAAAATGATAATGATTTTGAGCATTTCAACATCAGCCAGCCACCAGGGTGTCCTTATTGAGAAATTTTCCTAACTGCTTCACATTTCCATGGTTTCTCGTCCACCGGATATTTGCAACTCTCCACCCAATTATACGTTCTACATACCTATTCAATTCAAACTCGTCCCAATCCTTAATTCAAGCAGATCGGGGTACCGTTTTCTCACTCCGATCAAAGTAGTCATCATTGCACCTCAGGTCGAAGTCAAAGTATCACAACGCTCAACCCTAATTCAGACAAGGTAAGCTCCAAATCGCGATCAAAATCGACGATGCTTGACTTCTAATGCCACGCCCTGCTCCTCTAGCGTATCCGAATACGCAGATCCTTTCTCAATATCTGCCGGGTCGTTGATTTTCACCACCAATCGCAACATACTGAAATCTTCTTGTACGCGTACGGTATCACATGCGCGACGTTTCACTGGTGCACGGCATTGGGATTTGCCAGTGCAAATTCAATGGCGGTAATACTGTATTGACAGTCACTACAACACAGCTCAAAACTGTTGAAAAAGAATTCTAAGCTGGATCTTGAATCCATTAATTAAAGGAGATATCGGAGACATGAATGATTTCACTGCAGACGAGGGGGAAAAAAAAAAACCCTATAATCAAATCGCTGAATCAACATTAAAGGGTCGCGACGGAGTGATTATCTTTTGAACTCCAATTAAATTAGATGCTGCTGTATTGAGTCTGCATGTGATAATCCTGTTGCTTGAGATTGGCATTGGCCAATGAGAGGTAAATGGTAATTTTCTTTTTATTTTATGTCATCCATTCGAGACGGTCCGAGATAATATTTCAAAAGAGTAGAAAGAGATCCCGATGAGCACTTCCTCTTGAATTCATAATTGAAATCCATAATTGAGATTCCACGAGCATTCAATGCTCCTTGTCTACTACCGTGTTGAAGGACGAAGAGGCCATATCATCGCACGATCATGAGCTGTTTTCATGAAGAATGGTCGAATCCCCTTTCATTTTCTGCATAGTAGTAGCGATTCCGGCAATAAGTTGAGGCCGTTAAGTTTTCTTTTTAGAACAGGTCATATTACATACTTTTTCGATTCTTGATTGACATCTCGAGCATCTCATTCCAAATAGGCGAAAGTCCGTCATTTTCACGACACTATCTTTCTTGTGTTACGTCAAAGTTAGGGCATTGACAATGAAAACATCTCTTTACTAGTAGGTATGATCAATAAGGATGCCTTTGATAGCTATTAGGTTTCCGGAAATAATTTCTGTTCAAAAATAATTTTTTTCCGATTTTGTTCTTTAAACAAGTTTCTGAGCATTTGAAAATATTTGGTAACTATCCAAAATTTCTATTCTCGAAATAGAAATGCATTTGGTGCGGCCCTCAATTTTTTTTTGTGACTTAGAATCTCTTTTAATTATTTAAATAATTTTATTACAATATTCTTTTTATTCTTTTCTTTTTCCTTCTCTTCTTCTTCCTCTTGCCAATCGTTGACCATGGTGATGGTCGACAACAGGCCAGACGAGAGCCGGCAAGGTCACCAGCCTTAAGAGAGTGGGCGAGGCTTGACCTCACCTTAGCCTGCCGAGGTCATTGGACCTTATCTGGTCGGTCATTGTCCATTGCCGTGCCAACGACGGGCTAGAGGAAGAAGATTATGAAGAGACAAAGAAAAAGAAAAGAGAAAAAAATAAAATGATTTCGGCTAAATTCTAGAGTTGTTCCCAAGATCAAAAAGGCAAATTTTTTTATTTATTAATTTTATTCCAAATCTATTCCCAAAAATAAAAAGTAACAAAATGGATTTTTTTCTTTTTATATCTTGAGGAAAAAAAATATAATTGGACAATGTTTTGCATGTTACCAAACAAACCCTAAGACTCTCCCCTTAAATTCAAAGGAACAAGAACGAGTTTTTTTTTTTTTTTAGGCTTTTTATGTACTAATCCCTATAGTTGCAGAGAGATTGCATATAAAAATCCCATATTGTCAAGCCATGTGGGAAATTTCAACCCTTTCACTTTAGGTGTGCAATCTGTGAAATTTGCAATTTATAAATGGAGGATAATTGTATTTGAACATATAAATCACATTGTCAAGTGATATGGGATTTAAATAAATATGCTGCATACAAATCCCGCTGTCAAGCTTTTATAATGCTTCACTAGTAAACACCCTCAGTTTGGTTTCAATGGGAAAAGCTCGGTACCGAGGAACGATCATGAGAATCAACAAGCAAAGAAAGGAAAAGAATAAGAAAAGGCAAACAGAAAAGATATCTGTCCGGCGAAATTGGAAGATGTCATTTCGTTCGTTTTTTTTTATCCATCTCGGTAGAGGGTTGCACCCGAAAAGTGTCGACACCCGGTTTTCTGACAGTTCTGTTGGTTCGGACAACCCGTGAACGGTGAACAGAAGGAGATTTTTTTTTCAGAGTCGAATAGATTCCTTAACGCAACGGTCGATAATGCGAGAACCCAGGAGGGTTGGATCTGGCCACCGCTATCGAGGGACGGTCTTGATTAGGATTAAGTTCGATTTTCGATGTTCCGGTCTGACCCTTCAACGCGATAATAATAGGAGGCATCTAGAGGGAGAAGGGGTAGTATTCTGTCATGTGACGAGCAAATGCTGAGGCATCGCGTGTACTAACACAGAAGGACCCATGTACGTCCGGTGTTGTCTTGTGCACTCTACGAAATGCATGTGCCGATTGACTTATATGCAGACAGTACAAAGCCCGCTCCGCAGGCTTCGGTGCGCGGGGTCCAATGATGTTGTTCATTTCTTTCGTTCTTCCTGTGTCGGCAATTTATTGATCGATGAAATAGCACGTTTCATCTCGCTCGACTTTCTTGGTTTTCCAATGATTAGAAATATACTCAGAAAATCGTTTATTTTAATTGTGATAAGCTCTCTTTCTATCTCGGTGGGGATGTTATATGTGATCAACTTATTCGAATGATATGAAGCATCTTAATAATATGTATTGACATACAAATTCGATGCTCTTATATGATTGAATCAGATATATAAGCATAGTCATCACTTTCTATTCCAAACTCACTTTTCTAAACAGCCATGAAATCGCGCCGCATCATCTAGTCCTCCACATTTTCAGTGTAGATAGGATTGGTCATGTTCAATCTGCTACTAGCACCTCTTTTCTTCTGTAGAAACAGAGAAGGTAATTGTATACCGGTGAAAACGTTTGTCCAATACAAGTCTCAAAAGAGTGTAGTACACTGTAACTTGTAATGTTCCAACTTCGAGATGGAACTTACTGAATAAGACAAAATCGCCCGACGGATCTGAGTGCAGCCTAGTTGGTGACTTCAACATGCAAGTTGGCGCCGTATAACTTCAAATTTATACGAACGTTGTGACACCACATATGAATCATGTGTAACGAGAGGACATCGAAAAGGACATCGAAAAGGTTTTCGTAGAAATGTTAAAATTCCCCTCCCCCCCCGCCCCCGCGCGTCCCTATAATACTTCCAAACGTGTCCTTGGAGCTTTGCCTTTTCTTTCTGGTAGGAGCCTGGTATCGTTTGTTTGAAAGCCTTTTCTTTTCTTTTCTTTTTCCAGGTTTTCTTACTTTTCCTAAGGATACAGCGACTTTCCAAGGTATCAACTCATAATATGAATGTATGAATGTTGCGACACCACAAAATTATTTTGGGTGGGGGGTGGGGGGTGGGGGGCAGCGAGTCGCACATGAAAACCAAACCCCAGCGATGTTATGTCTGCTATAACGAGAGGACATCGAAAAGGATATAGCGACTTTCCAAAATATCAATTTATAATATGAATGTTGCGACACCACAAAATTGTTTTGGGGGAGGGGGGTTGTGGTGGTGGTGGTGGTGGTGGTGGTGAAGGATGGCAGAACTCGTAGCTTTGTGATGAAAATGCATGCTGCACGAGAAGCTTTTATGAGCGTTAAAGGACGAGAGCCTGTGATTCGTGACCAGAGTCACTAGATTCATCATGTACCCCTAATCAGTTTCATCAAAGAAAGTGTCCCTGAATAAGTGAAAAGTCGCATCCGGTTCCTCTCCTCTCCTTTGCTACCAATCTTGCGTTCAGAGCAAGGAGAACACAAATGTGGTCGATGATAGGGAGTGTGCCACAGGAACTGCCCAAACCGAGACCGGACCGGACCGGTCAGTTCTGGGCAGTCCTAAGGAGTGTTGATTTGGTTCCCGGTTCCCACTTTTGGAACCGGTGACTGGTTGGTCTGATTCCCGGCTCCAAGATGGGAACTGGATCGACTAGACCAAGATGACCAGATCGATCATTTTTATTTTTATTTTTTAAAATTTTTGAACGACTTCTAAATTCATTAGACCCAAAAAAAAAACAAAGAACAACCCTCCAAATTTTGCCATTACTTGAGAGATTATTTCAATTTATGTCATTTATGCAAACGGATTCTTTGTTGTGGCAAAGATGGTATTCTAGAACCACACATGTCAAATCAAGAATGCCTCAACACCCTTGTAGATTGAATATTGAAAAAACTTAAAAGTTTAGGAATGGCGTTATCCAGTTAGATAAAATTTGATATGATATTACACATTAAGTCAAAATTCATGAATTACTTGTGTAACCATCTCATATTTTTATTAGTCACTTTGTATAATGAGTAATGAATCAAGCAAAAAAGTGAATGTTCAATTTTCCTAATTCTCTTCCCCTTCCTCTTGCTAACCCTAACATGAGCAAAACCAAGACAAAAATGTCCATTTAACCTTTGTTGATTTGGGGTTCTATCTTTTTCCTTTTTTTCCCTCTTTAATAACACGTGTTTAAAATAGGGAATATATATTTTTAGAAACCCACAAGAACTTATATATATTTTTTTAAATGTAATGATAATAAGTGATTCAATTCATTGGAACCGGATTGGACCGGACCAATCGGTCTTCGGTTCCAAGACCAGTCGGTCCAGTTCACGGTCCCAAAAATTAGGAACTGATCATCCCAGTCCAATTATCAATTCTTGAACGGGACTGGACCGGACCGGGAACCGATCACCATTACTCGGCAAGCCCATCACTGCACTGGCACGTAATAGGGGTGAAAGAGGAGAACATACTAAGGACGACACCATAAAAGCATGGGACAGATTAGGCTTCAGAGTTGGTCGCTACTCCTAATCGTTAGCAGCCCAAAGTCTTTACTATTCCACATCCGTGTTCTTCTCTAAGTCTATACTTCAGTACAGGCAAACAAACTGGACTAGTCTCAGAACCAAGCAAAGCCTGGATCAACGATGACCATTGGATGGGCTTCAAGTTTCAGTATCGGCAGGTACACACTCCGTAACTTTTGAGGGGGATACACTGCAGTTAATTACACGACAACCACCCCATATAAATGAACCGTGCAATAGCTACAATTGAATAGTATAAAATGGAAGGAAGAAGGTCGTTCACTATCTATATATCGAAAACTAAAAAAAAAAGATCTATTCAATTCTTCTATTGTATATGAAATTTATGGTTTCCGATGAGAAAAAATTCCTCATTGGTAACAAATAGTTATTCATTAAGCGGGGAAATCCTATTTTCAAAGACGAAATCTTATGCCTATACTTGCACCATTATTGGATGCCCGTACAGCAGACCATTCATGGACCTAACATGATCCAATGGTATAGATGTTCAATCAGTGCAACTAGAAAATTTCTTCATCTTCTATTATTGTTACTGGGGACAGCTATATTCGACCACTGATTAACAGTAAGTACATCATCACCTTCCTCGCCTCTGAATAAGAGTAGCACATAGCATTGCCAGGTAATCATAAAGCAAAAATCATCATTAAGCTATATGAAGATAAAAAGATCCCAGTGATAGGGGAGCAAAATAGCAAAGCAGCAAGCTTCACCCGAAATCAGTCTTTAACAGAAAGAAGACATTCATCCTAGGGATCCAGGCTAATAAGAATATACTTTTTTCTGTTTGATGTGTAACTAGGAGCATCGTACATTAAATCCTTAAAAACAAAGGGGGGAAAATACATCTTCCAGTTCTTAGCTCTAACACGGCACAGCAACGTCACCATTGGCTCATACATCCCAAAATATTCCCACCTAGGAAGCCTCCAGTTAGTGATCAGCATTTATTCCAAATATGCGTACCTTATGCATATTGGGAAACTTTGCTACCACCAATACAAAAACAGCCAGTGTGTTGAGGAAGAGCATCGGATTCTTATAGTCTGTTGTGTGTGAGGCTATGAGATACCTGCCAGAATGAAACAGGTCTATGACTTTATTGTGACTAAAAACAGCATAATCACTCTACATGGTGAGGTTAATTGGACAGCAGATTTTGTAGAAGACCTGATTTGCAACAATGAATAAATTATGCAGGTTTAAGATGCTTTTATGCCCCCCAGGCTCCTAGCTTAGTGTGGAAAATTCTATATCCTCTAATGCTACCAAATAGAATAAGTAAACTATATATACACAGCTGTGCAATTTTTCTTTCAATCATTCATATCTATATATGATGCAGCCAACAATATACTATAGCATGCAGAGCAGACATAAATATTGGAGTGCTCAAACATATGCAAATTGGAACTCAGATCTGGGATTTATGAACATTGGACATCCAAACGTATGAAACAACAAAACTAATTGTAAGGACAACATTACAGGGGTTAAAAACTTCCACCACAGCACCAAAGGGCTCATTAGGATGAACTCCACAAAGTACTGCATAAAACAGTCCTTGAACTAGGCCATAAACAAACCGAAGTTTATGCCTTTTTCAATTGGAGTGGGATGGGTGGGGAAGAATCATTCCTTCTATGTTTCCTTTACATGGAGAGCAGAATATAGGTCACATTGTACTCGCAAATCAACAGAGGCTGGTTTTGCCATTTTCTCATGATGTGCAAATTTTGCAATAAAATGCCAGGAACCATAAAAGCACCACAGGCAAGAGTAGGCAGGGTATAGATAGAAAAGTGAAGGTCAGAGGTCTAAATACCCAGGGAAGCAATTTCAGGTGCACCAGTTCAACACATCCTTGGACTTATTTTCTCTTGAACCATCAACCCAAACACAATGCGCAACAAGTTTCTAACTTAAATTTGGATAGGCAAACATATGTTATAGAGAATTTCTACCAACTCCATTAACAAGAAACAGTGCATGACATGGCCCCATGGTGCAATAAACATAACTATGCCACAAAAGTGGCCTAACAAGCAGGTGAAAAGGCTTAAAATGGCAGACAAATCACTTACAGCACCACAGGAACGACAGTCAAAAACTTCCTATTTCGAGTGAGTTGCTTGCCACTGTCTATCTGTTCCCACCAAGTCAAGGCATTGTAAATTCCCTGGTCATCAGAAAATGGCGTTCCCTTCTTCCAATGAAAGAAATGATAAGTTACCTGAAGGAAGATGTAACAATCACCACACAGTCAGTGACTCAAATGACAAGACGGAGATTATATATTTGCAGAAGAAAGATAAAATAGCACAGCAGATGAAGAAACTTTAATAGGACGCTATCCAAGTTAAAAGATATGAAAAAGAAGCTTCTACAGAACAGGTACTCTCTCTAAGTAATAATTACTTAAGATACACAGTAGTTCCTAAGTTATTGATCCCATCACCAATCAATAACATTTTACTCATTTCTCAAAAATAACTTCCCATGTCTAGAAGCCACAGTGACCAAACCAATGTAGTAAAATATCTCCGAGAACAGGTATTTTCCCCCAGAAGCAGTACATGCCGAGATATCTTTTGCTGGGCAGTACGGCTCATTGCCTTTGTGGCTTAATGTAAGGTCAGCTGAAGTAAGGCTAAAGAAAAAAAAGGAGATTACAGAAAGATGCCAAAAGTGACTCATTAAATTAAAATAACAGGCACTCCCTGACCAAAAAATCATGAATCATGACTTTCAAGACCATGAATCTGATTGTTAACATATAGAGGCATGGCATTTTGCAACAAACTGGAGTAACCAGCAATACTTGGATTAAAATGAGAAGTGCAAGATTGAGGAACTTCAGCAGAAATGGTACTCATGCACTTAGTACAAACTATTAGCATACAACCATACAAAAGCCACTTCAAATTATACGAGCAAAGCATTTCAACACTGATAGTTCAAGGACATTATGGCACACAATCAGCAGAAAGCTGGAGAAATAGATGTTAACCATATATTCATGGTGCTATTCACCAGACACTCATGCTGAAATTTCTGCTCAACAGAATAGAAAGGTACAATCTCTTCACACCCAATACAAAATATATCAAATGCTCACCAGCTCTTCCATGCCACCTGAAAGCTGAGTTAATCACAATTCAAAATGAAATGATAATCTACAGCCTAGACACACTAATGCTCCCCCGTGCTCCCAACATCCAACAGGGCACACTCCAGATTCCTGGCCGTCATAATCAACATACTCACAAGGAAACGCCAGGAACATGGAAAAAATTCCCAATTTATGGACCTCACAGCCGCAACACAGGGTAAACGCGACACCAACATAGAAATGAGATCATACCCCCTAAGGCCCACCACAACACTCTGTTTCTTTGCTTTTAAGAGGGGAACTATCCAAAAAAAGACCTACTTTTCTCTTGCTCTATCGCCATAATCAATGAGCCCGGGACGCCCAAATCGATCCAGTCCAAAACCCATTCACGATCGATTTCTTCAAATACTCAGCACCACCTAACCCCCCCAAGCAGCGACTTCACAGACAGAAATGCGAAAACCTCAACGCCCCAGGTCACCGCACAACAAACAAAGACAGGCGATTGATCGATCTTCGACCTCGACCGATCAATCACTCTCGATCGACACAATACCGAAACCTCCCACAGCTCCAGAATCGGAAACAACCTAAACAAAGAGAGAGACGTACGAGGAAGTGGGAGAGATTGACGATGGTCCAGGCCATCCCGGGGGAGCAGTTGAAAAGCGAGAGGACGATCAGCCACGAGATGAACAGGATGAGGATGTACATCGTCCAGACCCCGGGATACGTGAACCACTCCGTGTTCCGGTTCAGATCCGTCGGAGGCACAGCCTTGACGTACATTCTCTCTGGCTCGCTTCGTCTCCCCTTTCAATCCGATCCGATTCCACCCGGAAAAATTCAACCCAAGCTAACCGGATTCGAGGCGGAAGGGAAACTCCGGGCGGCGGTGGCGGCGGTGGCGGCGGAGGATCGGCGATCGGCGGGGCGGAGCCAGGCTCCGGGAATCGATCGGAGGAGAACTGGAGCGAATCGAATTGGAAAGGTTTCGCGAGATTCGTGAAGGGGAGGGGGGAATGGTCAGCGTGGGAGAACGGGCAGAGGTTGAGGGATAGCAATGAAAGAAACCCGGGGGGAAAAGTATCTCCCGTGTGGCTAAATAAAGAGAGAGTTTTCAATTAGTTTTAAATTGCAAAACCAACAATTCCTTTGATGGTTTTTGTTTTCTTAATTGATTGGATTAAACTTGCGACAAGGGCAATCATTCAAGATATAGTCTATCTCTATAGTCATCTTTTTAGAAGTCGGATTGCTCTCACTGTATCGGTGATCGGGATGCATTTTGTAGGTGATTTTTTTAATGATTTTGAGATTGTAAATTTGAGTTAAGCGATCGAGCAAAATATCCTAATTATAATTCCAAGATTGTGAATGAAGAGAGAATTTTCAATAGGTTTATATTTAATTTTTTATTCTTGTTTTTTTTAATCAGTTTTAGATTGCTAAACTAGCAATTCCTTTAATCATTTCTTTAATTTATTGGCTTAAATTGCAACAAGGGCAATCATTCAATATAGTCATCTTTATAAGCCTGGGAATTATTTAATTTGAGTTGCTTTGATGGTATTGGCATTCCAAATGTGTCTAGCTAGTATCTTTTGCAATTTTGGTATTGTAATTTTGAGTTCAGCAATTGAGCAAAATGTCATTTTTGTGTAATTCACAATAAATTTGATATATTAGTATGAGAAATTTGTGGATATCGCTTCACGATTTTATCTCACACGGGCTTCTTTTTCAAAATTCATTTTCCAACTCTCCTAAAATACAAATCTTAGGATATTTTTGCTTCCATATCTGCGGAGCGACCTTTGCCTAGCCAAGATTTAAGAAAGGAGAGCCCAAATGCTCTCGTATGTCTGTATCTTATCATTTATGCTAATTCAAATATTCAACAAGCAGGTCAAATGAGCACCGCATGGAAAGATTTAAAATGATCTCTGTCTCCTTATATATATTCTGGGCATTGTCTGTTGAAATATATATTATCTCTAATTTTGACCTTTTCTTTTGAATGTGAACACGAAGAAGATCTTTTGATTTTTTATAAAATTAAGGAAAAGTCACTTATATATAAGTTTATATTCGCATATCTCGACAGGTCTTGCACCAAATAAAGGTCAACTTGTCAGGGTAAAAGCAAAAGGAAAAAAGTATCTTGCGACTCCTGTAATTTTTACTTAGTGTGGAAAAAAAAATCTGAAACCTTTTTAAAAATAAATAATTACGGGCGCATAAAAGTCATATTCTAAGTTTAGGCAAGCAACTAAGCCCTTGACGTATTAAGTTGTGGAACTTAACCCAGATGATCTCCAAAAGTGGAATAGCATATCTAGGTCCATAATGGCATGGTCGCTAGACCTTGGATCCGTTCTAATAAATTCGTATAGCAATCACCCCCAAAAAACAAAAACATCATTTAGCAAGAGAAATTTAGAAAATCACGTCATTAATTACCCAAAATTATGTCATGCAACTTTGTCATCAACGTTTTATCCGCATATGAAAATCCAAATTATCTATCTTTCATTCCATCTATACGAGCTCCATGCTGTTGCTTTCCACAATTATGGATACCAGCTACGTCATGAACGCCCACCTAAAATCGTGGATATTTATAAGAGTAATCAGATTTTTAGATCAAATAAGGGAATCCCTATCAACCATCCGAGCCCACCAACACCAACACCAACACCAAAACCATCTCCACCGCCGCCTCCAACAGCGCCCCTCAACGCCACCCACCAACCACCGTCTTTTTATTGCGCGAACAGACCGACGTGTTCATACCAACTTCAGCGGCTCGATCTCTTTCGTTTTCCTTTAGAAGATTCTGAATGCATCATTCGAATATGGCCAGTACAGCAATCATTATGAACGTTTTCAAGCACGAGGGAGTCTGCTTCACACGGGTTTCTCGAGCATGCAAGAGGGTGAATTGAATTTTACAGCTCTCTCCAAGACAGTAGAATGCTAATCACCTTATAATTTCTCCTGTTGCTGAGATGCCAAGCCGCGGTCGGATGAGAAATGCGTTTGCCCGTTGCATGGAAACAGAGCAGAGCGAAAGCTTTTGCAACTGTAATTCTGATCTGAGAATCAGAAAAGGCCAAGTGCATTTGAACATTTGGTCAGGGGCAAGACGGGTGAGCACAGAACAGAGCACCCGAGTCCAATCTCCTGAATCAGGAAAACAGAGTGAACCACGGAGAAGGCAGTAATTATGTGTGAATCGGCGGAAGAACCAGTTGCGAGAAGTCCATTGATCACATCCATCTGCTTCTAGTTTTGTAATCAAGGCACTTTGATAAGCTCCTTCAGAACGTGCTTCATCAGCCCCTCTCGCTCGACTTTCTTTTGCTTGTACTTTGCACAGCACAACCTCACGTACAAAAAGTAGCTCAATCCAGCTTGCATTTCCCCCGGTGCAAGCGGCATAAATAACAATGTCAAACATCTTCAGCATTTCTTTCATCATTCAGACAACAAAATGACCCATGAGCAAATCGGGAATCCTCACAAGAATGAACAATCATCGAGAATCTGTTTTAAATCACAAACACGTAATTGGTCATCACGAAAAGATTCAAAGTCAAAAAATTCGGCTGCTGTTAAGAACAGACTGCAAAGCCAGGAAATTCCACAGTCCACATAGAGGCCATGTTAAGCCTCTTTCTGCATTTATCAAGGAGGTCCATCTGTACATACCGACCAATGCATTGAAATGCACGTAGACAATCCTTCATGAAATATACAGTCTTGTTCAACAGATACAAAGCACAAGAATGACTGGTGAATCTGTACACAGATTTATTAACACGATCGAATCATCAGAAGTACTACCACCACACAAAAACACAAGAATAGTTCAAAGAGGAGCAATGGCGGACTATTTCCAGTTGAGAACATCCGCCTCACCTCAGCTACTGAAGCGTCCAGAGACCAACCAAATCCATGACCCTGTACACAAGGTGGACTACCAGTTCTCCTTTACTATTCTTGATTTCTCGAGAATGAACTTCCCTTCCTTGTACTTTTGAGTTTCTTCATATGCCCTTTCATACTTCCACCCCAGAATCTCATGGCAATCAGAGCAGTACACATCAGCCACTGTGTGAAGGCCGGTCATGAGCTGCCTGTCCTCTTTTGGTCCAACCATAACGTTCATTGCGTGGGAGAACAAAAAAGCTCGACCGTTTCTTCCCTGACACCAACATAGTAACAAATTTTATTGAACTCTACCCCCTAGTTCATCACACTCCTGGCTAGTGGCTGCAGCATGGTGACAACACTCACCACAGCTTCAGTTTCCTTTGAATGAATTCTACTTTCTACACTCTGTTCTAGCCGACATCATCAAGCTTATTTCGTTCCCTCTTACAAACAATGAAGTCAAACAGTTTTCAGCTTCAAAATTTATTGCTTTTGTCTGAATTTTCTCAATACATTTCATGCCCTTCTAACAGGTATATTGACTCCACCCGACAAGCATGTCTAGTACTCAAACTTCACAGTAACTCAAAACATCTAATACCTATTTCAAATCCTCCTTAGGAAAGTTGAGCCTATGCAGGCTACGTGCGTTGGGTAATCTTTCGAAAATTTTTAACCTTTGTTTCACCCACTTGAACTGAGATTCCACACAATCTTCCCCTCAATCTAAATTTATGCGCCGGCCGCTCCTCGACTCTTACATTGCAAAGTTAATTAGTTCATCCAATTCCCATCCAAGGCCACCCCAATGCACAACCAGAGCAAACGCAATGCAGAGCAAGTGATCGAATTCAAGAGGAAAACTAGCACTACCTGAAAACTCTTGGAAATGACATCGTCGTGAAGCGCCACGTGGTTCCGGCAATGCCAGCAACTGTACAGCCTCGGACCGATCGCCTCCGCCATTGGCCCGCCGCCCCCACCTCCCTAAGCCACGCCGCGACCAACCAAACCACCTCGCGCACCTCCCTAAAGATCAGAGAAACCCCTAAGCTCTCTCCATTCTCGGCTCCGCGATCAGAGCAAAATCACAAACTCGAATCAGCATCAGGAAAACCTCGTACCTTCCTCCGACGGGCTCGGGTTCCCGGGTCGACTCGGTCAGCAGCGGCGGCGACGGCGAGGCAAGGCGAGCGAAGAACCGAAGGCGGCGGCGGCGGCGGCGAAGAATCGGAACGCTTCGGAATTCACGCTCCTTGCTGCAGGAGGATCTACCTAGCGGCGAACTCGATCCGATCGATCGCGTCGATTTAGAAGACGGCGAGCTTCTTCTGGGGCCGGTGGACGAGTAGGGGGACTCGAGTCTGGGCGGAATTACGGAAATGACCCGACGCCGACCTAATCATAGGGGGCGAGCATGGCCTCGCGTTCAGCCTTCCAGGGTAGAAACGGAAATTGGACCAAATCGGCTGCAGGTATCCGTCAGGTTCCAAGTTCTCGTGATTACCGGTCTGGTTCCCCGATTTGAGCCGATACCATACAGTTCGATTCCCAGTGCTCGGATAAGAACCCAACCTAGAACGGGGATTGAAGATCATATATTATAAGTGATGTAATATATAAATAAAATTTTATTTAGTCCTTTTTTATTTTTTTTACATATGGATTAACTTAATGAGGAGATTATTATTGTTAAATAGAAAATTACAAATTGAAGTGGAATGAAATATATATTATGAAGGTTTTTTAATAATTATTTTAATTTGATTTTAGGTTATGTGTACTGTGTTTTAAAATTTTTACCATTGATTTTATTTATGTGTTCATATGTCATGGATTGTTACTATTGACAAACAAGGATTTTTATTATTGTGTCATTTTCATTTTTCTTAATTAAAAATAAAACAGAACAAAAAAAGGAAACAAAAGAAAAAAATTTAGCCCAACCAATTGATGGGATGAGTTTTAGATTTCAGGGAATGTAGAGTGAATTCCAAATTCAAAAGTTGGGAAACCGATTCCAACTAGATAGGTCCTAGGTAGAACCTGGACCGACCTAGAACTGCCGATTTTTTTATTTTGCATGGTCCACAAATAAAACGAATTCATATGCCCCTCGGCTCGACAAAAGTCAGCAGTAATTTGTCATTATGGGTTAGATAATGTCGGATTAAAACAAAGCCTTTCTGAGTACTCGATGTCTAGTCAAACAAGAGCTTCTGAGTAAAAACCCATTTGTTATTTGCTTAGCTTGGCCACTAATTTAACACCATCGTTGTTGTTTGGCTAATTTATGTTGACGTCCACACCAAAATAAATAAATAAATAAATAAAAGGTGTTCCCGCATTGTAGTCGACATCATCGGCAGAAACCTTTTTCAAGCACAAGAACACTGCATTTGAACAATCGGTCGATATACTATTTGGTTCAACTTTGGGAAAGGCCTCCAAAGTCTCTTGGAGATAGGACCTACTTTAGACTTTCAGTATTTTAGGAATACAAAGTCCACTATTCATCTTCTTTCCCGTTCATCCACAACCATTCGTCTTCCTCAATCCACCACCTAAGAGTTGGGCTTCTTTGACAACTACCATCGTTGCTTGGGGTTGTGCCTTGTAATGACCCGATCTAATGAAGGTGGGGAGTGGTCATGTGGGGCTAGAGAGTCTGGATAAGGAGTGACTCATAACAAGCTTCTATGATGGTGAATGGGATAAGAATAAACCGAATTATGCACCGAACAGATGATAGCGATTCTAGGATATAAATATGTATGTGAAAACTAGAATCAATTCATAGATATGCATTTTGACGTAATAGCAAGTTTTGTTTTAGAATTCTAAAGTTAAGCAAGCCTAGCCTAAAGCATTACTAGAATGGATAATTTCTTGAGAAAGTGTCTACTTATACGCTAGAAGGATAAAATCGTAAAGCTCGGAATAAGATGAGTCAAAATAGACAATAACTCGAGTGAGTTAATTTAGAGATATCACATGCCTCCCCAATGACACCCCATGATTCAAGTGACATTGCTTGAGTAGCATAAGGTCGCTTGATCTTAGGCGAGGTTGTTCGATAACTAGATCTAATCATTATCCGTGGTTGTCCGACACCGAATTTAATTTTCAAACTTAAAAAAGAAGAAGAAAAAACCCTTTATAAATGGGTTTTACCAACCGGCATTTAAGCCAAAGCTATTTTCCACTATTATTTAAAGTTACAATTTACCGAACATTATGCATTTCAGAAAACCTTTTTACGTCAAAGAAATTTACATTTTCCCAAAGCCATTTCCTCAAAGCTGAATAAAACAAGCCCATAGTGTAGTTGGTCAACAAGAACATTAGTTTAGTCGATAGAGATTTTGACGTGAAATGGTTAGCATTGGAGCAAAAGTCCGTAAATGAAGAAAACTTATTTGGATAATGGGAATAGTAAGTTCTTACAATCACATAGGGAAATGATTAGGTCACTGTGTTGTTTAATTTATTGTGCAAATAACAATGTATTCTAAATCACAAAAATCAAGTAATAAATAATTATAAATTATTGTGGAATTCACCTATTTAAAAATTTATAACTCACAACAAATTGTTATTCTTATAATAATTCAAAAATTATTATGCTAACAAAATCTATTAAGAAATTATTCATAAATTTAAATTTAGTAACCTTCTAGGTAATCGTTGATGGCGTGTTATAAATACTCCAGGTGTAATCTTTGCAAGAGATCTCCACTTGGTTCTTTTACAAATTTATTTATTTTTTTAATTTTTTATAATTTACATAAGTAGTGACTATTATTCCTAGTATTCATTTCTTTAAAATTACTAACGATTACTTTCCTGCAACTTACACAAGTGGCGATGATTATCCTCAAAATTTATATTTTTAAACTTGTCATCACTCATCAGTTACTTTGATGTCAAAAAACCCTTTACAATCTCTATGGATTCATACTGCCCTATTTCAAAAGGCATTTCATCAATGTTTTTAGTGAAAACAAGTGTGTAAGCTCATGCTCCATGATTGAGAAAATGCCATTTGGATCTCGGCATGATTTTGTGATTGGATCTTAGTGATTGGAACTCTTGCTAGATCTTGGCGATCATTGAGGAACCACCGAGGCGTGGTGCTGTCGCCACCGACGCGCAATTCTAGCTGGCCAAAAATTATATTAATTAATTAATTTTAATTAATATATTAAAGCAACTATCAAACCTTGAAAATTGCAATAAGGCATCCAGCAACATCACGCAGGATCTCTGGGACCACCCATTGGGAGTCTAAATCTAAATCTATGTTCTGTAATTATTCTGTTCTTCTTTTTTCGAGAAAAGCTGCAAAAGAAATTTTATTTTTTTATTTTTCTCGGATTTCTAAAAAGAAAGTAACCACAATAAAGGGTCCAATTCAAAATATTTAAATTTTTATTCTCTCGAGCTCTGCTGCAAAGAATTACAACGGTTTGGAAAAAAGAAAATAAATTTACTATATGCAGAAATTCTTGAATAAGCAAAAATAGCCGAATGTAAAAAATGCTCAAACCATGTCGTTCCCCGGAATTTCTGCTCCTCACATGAACCCGCCGCCGGACGCGGCGTACACGAGGAGCCCGAAGGCCATCGCCGCCGCGAGCGCCGGAACGCCCCGGGAGCGCGTGGAGGAGGACGACGACGACTGCCCGGCGGGGATCGACCCGAACACGGTGGGGTAAGAAGGGGAGATGTCGGACAGGGCGCTGGGGCCGTCGGCGGACGGTGCGTCGGCGGCGGAGGAGCCGTTCCCGGATCCTACGGCGACTTGGAGCTTCTGCTTCTTCTCGCAGTGACCCGGGCTGCCGCTGGTGAAGTAGAACACGCCGGGGGCGGTGATGTTGAAGAGGGAGTTGCCGTCGTCCATGCGCAGGATCGGATCCGTGACGTTGCAGGCGTCGTAGGCCTGCCGCGTGACCTGGACCACCGAGTCTTGGCTCGGCGGGTACAGGAACACTGCAATTCCGGGGCGGGGGTGATGCAGAACACGTAAAAATTTCGAAACTTTTCGGCTCGACTAAATCACTACCCAGCTAAGTTTCGGGAAATGCGAATCGAGAATCGAAGGAAGAAGAGAGGTCTTACGGAGGGAATCGCCGAGCTTGAAGGAGTGGTACTTGGACCACTTGGCGTAGACTTGAGAGTTGGCGTCGGCGGGGATGCCCCAGGCGTCCAGGTCGCCGACCTTGTACTGGGAGGAGAAGGCCTGCGCCGAGATCAGGAGAAGCAGGAGGGGGCAGAGGAGCTGGGATCTCGAGCTTCTGAGAATGGCCATCTTCCTCTCTGCTGCTAAGCTTCTAGCTTTCTGCTTCGTTCTGAACTTCGGGAGGAGTGAGGGTCGAAGAACTTCTGCTGCAAATCTTTTATTTGGTTCGTTCAGCGGAAGTCCAGACTGGCGGAGAAGAAGGAGGGCCAGTTCGGTGGATTTACCATATTGCCCTTCTCGTGGATCCGTGGGATAAATCTTTTTTATTGGTTGGAAATTCACTGCTGCTTTGCGTTGGAAGAAGGGGAAGAAGATGGCAATTTGACTGCTTTATCTAATATTCTTTCAATGAAGAAGGCTCGGGAAAAAGGGCTCTTTCGACAGCTTGAAAGCGCGCTCTCGAGCTTGTTTTTCAAGACCAACCTTGCTAGCCGGAAGAGAAATCAGCCGGTAAAGACGTTCTATTTTAAAAATAATTTTTTTATTTTTATTTTCTAGACGAGCTTTTGAATAAAATTATACGTTCGATAACGATATAAAATTTCTATTTTCAAAATAGTATTTCATTTGATGATGACATAAGATTTATGTTTTCGGAAATAGAAATTCGTTCGATGATAATACAAAATTTCTCATTTTTAGGCAAAAAGTGGGCGGTCAAGATTTAGTAGTGAGGGCGAGTGATGAAAAAAAAAATTATTTCCAATTTTCTATTACATAAATGAGAAGTAAAAAATGTGTACTTCCCATTTATGTTCTCAACCTATCTTTATATTAAAAATTTTTTCGAAAATAGAAAAATTAAATTACATTACCAAATGAGTTTATGCCTAAACTTGTTTCTAAAATAGAGAAAGAGTTTTGGAGCAAAGGTAGAATGATTATCATGCACGTTCTAATTCTACTTTCAATCTTAGAGAGTGTGATATCAATTTCATCAAGGGAAAATTTCAGAGCACTTGTTCCACCAAAAAAAAGAAATTTCGAGGCACTTGTACAATCCATAATCAATGTCTTTTTCAGTGGCGACACTCGACCCACTAGCCGAAATTCTCATGACATTAGCATGAGAGGAAGCGAAACATCAGACGAAGGGGAAGTAGGGTTTTTCGAGATTGTCAAGAATGGTATGTGGGAAAATCTCTTTTGCCAATGGCAACTGAGCACATAACCCCATCACCAGGCGAAGCCCAAAAAAAAAAAAATGTCTCGTCTCCATAATTCAGTCATAGGGTCAAAATGGCAAAATAGGGAATCGAGCAAGAAGACCAAAGATTGCACATGGTCCAGTTGGATGGTCATACTCTCCACTGGAAACCAGAGGACATATAGCCAAGAATACAACCTTAATTTTATTTTATAAATCGAGAATCGACGGCTGGAAAACATCATGTGGAGATGGCAAGAGTGTCTCCCTTTTCGCGCAGTATCACATGGGCAAATATATGACGATGTGACGAGAGAATGAAGGAAGGGAAGGGGCTTCTATCCAATCCATTTGCTTCCATTGACAGTTCACGAGAGATTGGGAATGCCATTATTGGCTTGCGTAAGTTTTTCTTTTTTTTCTATTGTCCAATCTAATCTTCTCTTGGAGTTCATGTGCCGTTTCTTGCTTTTCTGATTGCATCTGGGTCCCTACCTTGAATGCCTGACTGACCCCATCTCTAATGCCGAAACATCATCAGACAAATTTTACCGTCGTAATTCTTGATAATTTAAAGTTGATCTTAGTTGATGGGCGTTATAAAAATAATAATAATAAGTAAAGAATCAGATCACGACAGCTACATGAAAGAATGGTCCCTTCCGAATGATCCTAGGGAAGCCTGAACGCGGGATGAGGTAGGGGATGTAGGGGATGAAGGAATAAGATATGGAGGGATTAAATTGAATTTATATCGCAAGTTATGCATGAATTAAGTGAGCATTTTGGAATAGATGTGGGACCGACTCTTGATAACTCTATTTTTAATAGAGTATTCTTGCTTATTTATACTTGATATTTGCTAAATTTTGAGGAATTTTTGGGTGAATTTAATTGCGACTCACGTAATTTTATTTTGTATGAAATATTTTCGATCTTTCAAAATATTGCAATATCTTTCGAGAATATTTCATCTTAAAGAAAAAGACAGCCCAAATCAGATATTTGGAGAATTTGACCATGATTGAAAATAAATTTTAAAGAAAATTAAGGAAGAATATTTTCCAAATCCTAGTATGAGTCGACCTAAGGCAGATTTTTGGAGACTATATAAACTGCTCTTGTGCCGCAGAAGAAGAGAGTCCGGGGAGCCACCATCTTTGCAGAAAAATTTGAATTTTCTTAGTTAGATTTTGGTGTTGTCAAGGAGAGAAGGAGGAGACAAACCTGAAGCTCCTTATTTCTCAATTCGATGAATTTGTTTTTATTTAGTACTATGTTTTCTTTAATTATTGTCAGTTAAATTTTTACTATATTCTAAATTTCTTTTGTTAGAGCTACAATGGATCTTAATCATGATTGATTAATTTTCAAAGACTTTCATGCAATAGAATTGTTTTGATTGTGTTGTTCGATCTTAATGCTTTTAGAAGTCTGGCCAACTTTTGAATGATTTTTGATGTATGCATAATATCGGGTGGAGATTGTGTACATGTGCAATAGTGATATTGAACCATAAATTAAATTTATGGTCAAGGTACACTAGGTTATTTATGTGGCTGCGGTAGTAGATCTAGGTTGGAACTACTTAGATTAAATCCGGGAATTTTCACAAGAACTTAATGCTTTTAGGTAGTTTAAATTCACCTAAGGTTAGTGTGGGTTAACATACCTAATTAGGAATTATTAGACCGAGGTCGGCTTTTAATTCATCTTAGGGAAATTTCGCCAACACAATTAGAAATTAATTTGTTGCATGAAAATTTAAGAAAATTGATTATGAATGTTTAAGTGAAGTTGGATGCTCTAACGCTTTGTGATCTTGAATTTGCTTTAGATTAATTTTACTTAGCTTTTAATTCTTTAAGTTTTGACATTTTCTATATTTTAGTATTTTAATTGGTTTAGTTTAATTTTTACTCATATTTTCGATTTGGTTAGCTAGATTTTTGAATTGATCACTTTCAATAAGTAATTAGATAAAATAAAAAAACAGTCCTTGTGGGAACGATACTCACTCATCACTTTATTACTTGTTGATATTGTGCACTTGCAATTTACCTAACAACTCTTAAAGATATAGCTATACTAGTGACTCCTATTGCCAATAGACCTGTTAAACAAGTGAGTCGGGTCATAAATAGTCAAACATAAATTGACTCATTAACCCGTTTATAACTCATTTAAACATAATATAAAATTTTTGACTCATGCCCAACCCAATCCATATCCGACCCAACCCATATCGTTAAAACATTTCAATATCAAACTAAACTTAGGAAAACTTATTATTGTAATCTTTTTTAAAGATTATATTCCTTTAATATTGTTTATTTTTTAAGAAAATCGAATTATTAATAATTTTTATTTTAAATATTTTAAATAATTTTTATTTTTAAAAAATCATGCACACATATAGGAGAACGAGAATCACCTGGGTTTTGATGGCCAATCAAGCCACCATCCGACGATGGTGGCAATCACGTGCGACAGTGTCACCGTGCAAGCAAGATGAAGAGTTGCTATACGAGCGGTGGGAGCAAGACGACACGCTGTCGTGCAATGAGGAAAGTTCTTTTGTTTTGATTTGAGAGCAGAGAGGAGATGAGTCATTTCTGAGGACTTCTATAACGATATGAACAGCCTGTTGGATTTCACCAAGAGTGGCTTCTGTGAGGCTTTTTTGTCGCTGTTGAAGGGTTTTTTCTGTAGCTTGACTTAGTTCTCTTGGGATGGATGCCAAGAAAATAGGCTTGAGATTCCAATCTGCACCAAGTAAATAAAATAACTTGATCATGGCTTGGAAATGTCGGTCAAGGTCTTGGCACCTTAACGAGCAACATTTTCGGTCGAAGAACTCATTTCTTTTGAGCTCTTTGGAGTCTTCAAGTTTGCCAATGAAATACATGTAGATAATCTAGATAGCATTATCCAATGGCTGAGTTAAGAAGTACATTTGAAGATGAAGATGACAGACCTTCTTCCACAAAGAAGAAAAAGAAAAAAGATACCATTTATCAAAGGTATCTTGACGGAGATCCAACTGTTGGACCTCTAGGAGAAGATGGTGGTAAATATCAGTTTATTGTCTCTTATGGACCACCTAAAACTCCTACGGTAACCTCACCTCCACCTCCCTGCAAAACCATCACTCCTTCTCAACCCCCACCCAAACCCATGATTACTTCCCATTTCTACAGGCCCATTCAAAAATGGGTAAAGAAGAATCCTTCCTGTCCCCTAAACCTACCAAGACCAAGCACCTGCATATCCAAACCAGTTCCACCCCCTGTTTTACCCAGCATATGTATGTTCCACCCTGATGACTTCCCTCCACTCGAGGCCACCGAATCATCTGAAACCAGCACTCATCCCCGGAAATTTCCTCCATTGGAAAAGTTCTCCGACCCTCAGAGTTTGGAATATTGAGATCAATGGCATGGTTTTGGACACGATAGATCATTTGGTAATGTAAGGTAGCAGCAATAGATCTAGGAGTTTGAGGAGCTCCAGTGATTTGTAGCTGAACAAGTAGGTTTAAACTTTGACTCATTAACGACTCATTTATTTTAGTTTTTTTAATTTTAAACCCATTATAGGTACACCTATCAAAATAGGTCGGGCTTTCTTTTAAATGGGTTTTAAACTAAAAAAACTAAAAGAAAGCCTGACCCATTTAGACAGGTGTAATGGAAGGAGAGAGATGATGTGTTTACTTAATAACTCACTCAACCCATATTTAACTTTCATTTGACTATATTTGACACATTTAACTAAAAGTGAGTCATAATATGGGTTTATGACCAATTTTGACACCTCTAATTGCCAATGATGTACTAGTGAATTGCATAAACTCAATAATCTTTTGATAAAGGGCAAATACCATCAAAAATTCGAAATTATGCTACTTGTGACAATTTTACCTTTGACTGTTTTTTGTGTTACTAAAAACCTTAAATTATGCTACTTATGATAATTTTACTTTAAACTTTTTTTTGTGCTATCAAACATCTCAAACGGTGTCATTTGTGACAATTTTATCCTGAACTTTTTTGTGTCACAAAAAACCCCAAATTATACCACTTAAGACAAATTTATGTCAATTTTTTTGGCTTAACGGCATTTCCGTCCTTTTCCATTTTCTTTTTTTCTTTTTCATTTTTTTTTCTCTTTCTTTCCCTCTACCATGGCTAGAAGAGGGAAGTCAGCGATGGCCTCTCTCACCGGCATCGAAGTCGGGCAAGGCGAGGACAACCCTCATCGACGTCGGGTGAGGGCTGCCCAAGCCGAATCCGACAAGGGCCACTCGAGCCTCACTCGATCTCAGGCGAAGGTCGCCCTCACTAGATCCGATGATGGTGACCCTTGCCTAAGTCAGGTGAGGTGAGGGCGACCCTTGTCGACGTTGGGCGAGAGCCACCCAAGCTAGATTTGATGAGGGTCGCCCTTGTCAACTTCGACAATGACAAGGGTGGCCATCGCCAACTTCCCTCTACTAGCCATGGTAGAGGGAAGAACCAACAGAGGGAAGGAAGGAGAAAGAAAAAAAAAATGAAAATGTCCTTCAGCCAAAATGTTTGGGGTAAATTTGTTCTAGGTTGTATAGTTTGGGGATTTTTGTGGCAAAAAAAAGAGTTCAAGGTAAAATTATCACAAGTGGTATAGTTTGGGGTTTTTGGTGACACAAATAAAGTTTAAAGTAAAATTGTTACAAGTAACATAGTTTGGAGTTTTTAGTTGCACACAAAAAAGTTTATCGTAAAATTATCATAAGTAGCATAGTTTTAGATTTTTTGTGGTACTTGCCATAATTTTATCGTCATCGTCATTATCATTATTATTTACTTATTTATGAAAGTCTTTTTCTTAAGAAAGGTTTGTAAATATGCTAAGAAAGCATTCGGTTGCGCAAATCACATGTTTTGAGAATTTTTTTTAATTTAGTAGATCAAAATTTACTCGACCCAAATAATAATAATAATAGTAATAATAGCTTGATCGATTAAATTATTAATAAATTCAATATAATAAAAAATCTAAATTGGTACACTCGTGATAATTTTCCTTCATTAGTTTCTGTTGAATTTTACTAATAAATTGCTAAATTTAATAATACATTATAGTTCATGAATAGATTAATGTGATATTTTACTCTTCGTTTGTCATAAGTAAAATAATTTTTCATGGTATTAATTTAATTTAACGAAAACTAATATATTATAAATTAGTTACACATATATCAGTTTTGAGATTGATGTATTTATTTAGGATTTTTCGTAGTATTACTTTTTATTAATGTAATTAAAAATCATAACAGTTGAAAAAAAGGGAAAAAGAAATAAAGAAGAAGGAAAATTTCGATCCGCATAGAATCCAGCCTAATGGTCTTCGTCAGTTGTCGAGCCGCCAATACGAGGAGTCGAGAAGAAGATAAGCAAAAAGCCTCCAATGGAAGCGCAGCTGCTCCTGCAATCTCTCGTCCTCCCGGTCGTCTCGCCGTCGCCCACGTCGAGCCGCCCCTCGTCCCCGCGCCGCCGCGGAGCTCCTCCCTGGACCGCCTTCCGCGGACGCCGCGCGGCCGTCCGACGGGCACCTCGAGCCTTCGTCGCGAGATGCAGCGCCGCCGAGAACGAGCAGAGCGGCGACCTGAAGGGCGCGCTGTCGGGCATGGTGGACGCGGGGGTGGAGGAGCTCCTGCGCCGGGAGGAGAACCGGGGGTTGCTCGATGGGCTGGAGAGAGCTTCGCAGAGGGTGGACAGGGCCAGGAGGGAGCTCGCGGAGATCGAGAGGCAAGAGGCCGAGGCTCGGCAGATGAGGAATTACGTCGAACAGCTCGAGAGCAGAGCTTCCGAGGTGATTTTTATCGTCTGTTGGCTGTTCGAATTTTCCCTTTTAAAGAAATTCTGCATTGTGTATCGGAACGTAGGGAAGATTTGGGGAAAACTGTGATTCATGGGCTTGAGAGTGGCAATGAATAGTTTCGGTGGAGGGAGAGATGATCTTTTAGGAGGTGGATCGATTGAGCTCTGCTTGCAAGCTCCTCCTTGTCGATTTGAGCTCGCTCAATGTGATTTGGCTCGAGTTTTATCAAGTTTGAGCCGTCAAGTATCAAACTTTGACGAATCTGATTGTCGAGTAACGTCAGAATCGTTGTAATCTCTGTTGTTTTTATCGAGTTTTTGATGCTCGAGTTGGAAATTCTGAGTTCAAGCTAAGTCGGAAATTATGAGGTTCGAGTGCATTAAGTAGTTATGCACTCCGACTCGAGCTTGACTTAATCAAGCTCGATGGAACTCGAGTTGATCAAATATTAGTTTCGAATATGATCGGCACAGAGCTGAGTCGTGTCTTGGTCATATTCTTTGTTCGGCAGAATGCAGCTTGATTGCTCTCCTGATCATGACCTTACTTCGGTCTTTGATCATCCTCGCATTCTCACAAGGAAATATTTGTTTCGCATGTTGAAGATTGCAGAGTCCCAGAGGGAACTGTCGGAAGCAAGGGCCTTGGTCGAAGAAGCAGAGCGCTCGCTCTCCCAAACCACAAAATCTCAGGACGAAGAACAAGATGGCGCACAAATTGATAGAGAAGAAGAGAGATTGGAGTCTGTTAAAGCAGCTTCTATATCTGCACTGGTCGGTACCCTCGCGGGTCTACCGCTGTCGCTCACTCAGGTCGCCACAGTGTCCCAGCTAGTCCTCCCTTTGGGGATCGACTTCATCAGCTGTGCGCTATTCGGAATCACCTTTCGCTATGCAGTCAGAAGAGACTTGGACAACATTCAGCTCAAGACAGGAACTTCCGCAGCTTTCGGATTTGTTAGAGGTACATGCTTTGAACTCACGGACTTAGGAAAGGATTTTGCCAACCTTACGCGGCGATTTTGCACTGAATGTTCACTATAATGAATTTGCAACGCAGGTCTTGCTTACCTGGGCGCAGGCCCGCCTCTGGAACTGAATTTGGAAAGTTTCCTGTCGCACGCCTTTTCTGGCGGGGTGGACATAGCCGAAGGCCTGCTCATATTTGTTTTCGCGGCGGTCAGTCTAGATTTCTGCTTCAAGATGCGGGTTTTGAGTCCTTTTCCCATAGAAAGGCCAGAATCAAGAACAGGTTCAGGTTAGAACCGCTGTATATATGTTTTATCAGCAGAGCACACAACATTTTTCAATGCCCAATTCTGCAATTCCTCGCCTGCCATTGCCCGGCTCAGGTTTTCGGTAGTCTAATCTCGAAAAATGGTCGAGTGGATTAAAGCGAAAAGGCGCGAGTTTGCATTAGAACCCAGATTGGCACTTAGTTCAGTTGGGTCCTAAGATGGTAGAAAGCTCCATTGATGTTCTGGAGTAAGGTCAAAGTAGATCTGCAATGTTGGCTTTTACCATCTCTCGTTCTAGCTAATTGATACAAGAAATGGATCTTTGCCAAAATTGAGACTTTCCCACATCAAAATTTGCATGGCAAAATGAGGAAATTGAAGAGGTGGTGATATCAGATCTATTTACAGAGAACACCGAGGAAAAAAAAAAAAAATTAAAATTAGCAATCAAAATTTTCCCTCTAAAGTTCCAATCTTTATCATCAGAGCAATCTCCGGCGCCGGAGGCTCTTGGCCGAAGCCTTGGACACCAAGTAGCCGACGCTGAGGCACGCCACCCATATCCCGACGTCGACGGCCCACCTCACTCCCTCCGTGTTCACCTCCCAATCCTCGCCGTCCGACCCTTCCTCCTCCTCACCCTCCCGGCCGTCCGATCCGCACTCCCCCTCGCCCTCGCCGTCGCCGCAGCAGCAGCAGCAGCTGCCGCCGTCGCCGTCGCCATCCCCATCCCCATCCCATTCGCTCTCCGCCTCGCTCTCCTCCGGAATCTCCTCCAGCCCCTGGAACCCCCTGCCGCTCCTCCTGCTCCTCCTCTTCCTCGCCACCATCTCCACCCTCTCGCTCATCGCCACGCGCCCCTCCGTCGCCACGCACACCTCCGACACCCACCCGGCGCCTGCCAGGACCTCCCTCTCCAGCGCGCACGCGCACTCCAGCCTCCACTCCCGCCCCTCGTCCCTCCGGAAGCTCCCCCGCAACGCCTTCTCCTCGCCCAGGTACACCTCGAACCGGAGGCCGGGACCGGCTCGGACGCGGTCCCGGGAGCCGTAGACGACGTCGCCGCGGCGGGGGGCCGCCCGGGGGGTGACGACGCGGTGGAGGGTGAGGAAGGCGGGGTGGTCGGAGCGAACCTTGGCGCCGTCGATCTCGAGGGGGCGCCCGGCGGCGCTGGGGAGGTAGAGGAGGGTGAGGGAGTCGGGGAACGGGCCGGGCTCAGGCCCGGGATCGCACCGGCCCGCCGCGGTGGGCCGAGAAGCGGACGTAGAAGGCCTTGATGTCGAGGCGGTCGCCGGCAGGGGAGGGGCGGAAGTGGGGGAAGTCCGTCGACCGGCACATTGTGGTTTGAGCAAAATGGCTATGTTGATTTCTGAAGGAGGAGGAGGAGGAGGAGGAGGAGATGTTTTTGAATTTGAGAATTTAAGGGATGGATAAGTGCGCTTTGGGGGCTATATTGTGGGGTTGGGGGAAGGGAGGAAGGTGTGAATGGAAAATCAGGGGGTCGGGGTTGGGAAGGGCACACGGTTTTTTGGGAGGGACCGACTTGGGATTTTGTCCTTTTCTGTCTTATTTTATCGAGAGAGAAACTTCTTTTTCTTTTCTTTTCTTTTCTTTTTGTTTTCACCTCTTGCAATATAAAAAAAAATACATATATAAAGAAACCCACCCCCTGGGGAAATAAAGGGTTAGTGGTTACGGTGGCTGACTGAGGTTGCAACTTGCCAACGACGTGCCGCGTGATGAGGTAAGCTCCCAAGTTCCAAGTAGGGGATGAGCATCGGTCCAAAATTCAACCTAGACCATTTCAACCTTGCTAGTCCTGATTCAGTTTTCAAGGGGATTGAGTTGATCTTTAGTCCTGAGATCCTGAACTCTATACTATTAGCCCTTGATGAAGAGAGTTTATGGTTGATTTAACTCAAACTAATATTATACATAATATATATAATATTTAACATATTATATATTATATGCTTTTGTCTACTCTAAATTTTAGCATCTCCTCCTCTATTCTCTTTGAATTTGTCATGTCTAGAAAGTGGAAAGAAACCCAACCCTAAATCGACAAAAAAAAAAAACCCTCTTCACTTACCTCAGCCTTGCTCAATTCTCTTTGCTTGCCTCGCTCGCCTATGATCACTCGCCTTTGTTCCCTCATCTCACTTGTTCGTTATCAAGGTTTATTGCTTTTAGTTAGTGTAAATTTATGTTATTACTTTATATTATATTTATGTTTGATATATATTGATGTTCATAATTTGATTACTCAATATCGTATTATTAATGGATATATAATTTAAAATACTATATTTATTTTTAAGAAATACAAAAATTGAAACAAAAAATAATCGATTGGTTCTCGATTTAAAAAATCAAAGACCAACATTATACAAGTTGATCCTTGATTGGATATAGGAGCCACCCAAATCGGATCACGCTCAATCCTAATTTCAAGTGGTTGCCCCTCCACCATTTTTCCTTTTTAAAAAAAAAATTCGGGTCCTTTTTTAAATAATTATTTTGTAACCAATGGATTCTAGATTCGGTGTTTCTATTAAAGTGAAGTCCAAAGTCAACACGCAAAACATATACTTTTTTTGCCGTCGAATGTTGAAAACCGGAGGGTACGGGTGACGATATTTGCTTTGACGGAGTCAAATTAGCTGAAAAATTAGATGAAATCGGAAAAAAAAATTCTATTTTATTTCCATTTTTCCAGCGACCTTTCTTATCATTTAAAAAAATCAAGTGGCATTACACGACGACATACAAAGCTAATACAAATTTATATGATTGACTCTGCCGTACCGTGCTGCGTATCGGGGGTGGGCGGCTCTGGCTGGAGTGCAGTCGTCGCTGCGGTTACCCCCTCATCCGCCGCTTTTCGTGCAATGTCGTTTAGCTTCGGACCGCCCCTCTGGGAATGGTCCCCATCCCTCTCTTGAAGAATACCATGGGCTGAACTGAAAACTTTGCTTTCCTGTTCCAGGCCGGTTGCTTGGCAGTGATATGGAGGACGAGGCGAGGGATCGGGTTCCTCACCGGAGCACCTCCCCCCTTGAAAAGAAAACAACCAAGCTCAACCACACCCCTCGGCGTGAGAGCTGGACTCCGAGCATGGCAACTTTTCACGGTGAAGAAGTTCTGCCCTTGGCCCTGTCTCGATTCTGTCTTCTGGTGAGTCCAACAAACTCAGCAACAGGGCCGCCTACACTTGACATTCATGATACAGACATATTCAGAAACAAAAGCATGGATGGCCTATCGGAATTTACAAGAACTAACTCAGCATGTCCCTTGAATTTGCCAGGGGAAAAGACTTCGACTCGGGATTAAAGTCTCTTCTCCAAAGCCCCTTTGGAATTAGCATGTTGGGTTCTATGAGCTCTTGGCTCATTTGGAGTGTGTTGAATTGGGGTTCCACCAATAAGCATACTTACACCCCTGTCCTTTCTTATCTCAAGTTTACTAATCAAATAAATAAAATATGCTCTTTGAAAAATGAATTTGTTTGTATCTTATCATTCTTTTTCATTGTTTATCTAGTTAAAGGAAGAATGATATCCTCTCAGTGTTTTCCTTCACATATGCGATCATCTGGTAGGCACATGGAAAAGTTAAATATGAATTGTTAATCACGATCAAGACAACCTCCTGCTAGGATAATAGCTCTAAGCAAGAGATCAAACCAAATGTGAGCGCACTTAATGCCCTTCAAAGTGATGAAAAATTGATTATGCCGACTACATGAATGAATGAAGCAAGCAAATCACAGGTTAATTGAATGCTAAATAAAACTGCGGATTGTTGCCAACATAAGAAAAGTACCTGAAAATATTTGTAATCTCAACTGTGCAGGAGGAGCTCGTGTGGTCATCAGGCGAACCTATCAGCCAAAAAAAGAAATCAATGCGTTGGCAAGAAATCTAAAAGGGAATTTCAAGAAATCATGCTATTTCTTCAGACATTCTAGTTTGTTTAGAAATAGGACATCAATTACCTCCAACGGGCACCAATCACTGACGCAATCCAGTGCTGTCAATTCTAAGGAGCAGCATTTTGTTCACGTATCAGGCTGATGATGCTCAGTCTGTGCAGCTGGGCAACAACAGACAAGAAATGAAATAGCTGTCAATTCTAAGTAATGATGTTGGCTTCATGCATCAAGTTGATGCTCAGTTAAATAAAGAGATTATTCATAGCTGAAAAAAACAGAATTGTCTCTAACATCCGAAAAATAGATACATTTTGAAGTTTATGGATCATACAGGCCCCATGTAAACCACCCAAACATTTCACCTGACATTCTAGGGTCACAAGGGCTCGTACCTAATCATTTTAGAAACAGACATATCACTTAGCAAGTCCACAAACTAGATATCCCATAGGAACATGAAAACAAAATGACCCTAGCCAATATACAGACAGATAGATGGATGCCAAACGTTCAAGATGCATACTTGCCATTGAATCTACATATCTCCCATGATACCATTCTTACCATAGTGACAGATCCAAATTAAATGATCGTTCCTTCAGCATATGCTTAAGTAGGACAGGCGCATCGTCAAAATTAACCTGAATAAAGATGTCAAAACGGGTCACTCATATGGTACTGCTTAAGATTCAAAAGATACAAATTCACTCCACAGGTTGATCCAGAGTGTGACCCCAATAAAATAAAGATACATAGCAGATGATAGAAGATTACTGAATGAACATGTAACAGAGCCAATGGCAGATACAAGGGTCAAAAGTTGGCTCTGGCCTCACAAGTGAGATGCTTCTAACGTGACAACTTATGAGAAGGCATAGCAACATTCCCAATGACTACCAAGTTTTGTCCCACAATGTCAAGTAAGAAAATCCAAGTAAATTGGAATTCCTTCATTAATATGAAAAGGGAAATTCCATCTCAGGAGTACGACATAAGCATCTCATCTAGGAATGTTGAGACAAACAAAAGATGGATGACAAGAAGATTTGCAAGCACTTCTGCCAAGGAGCTAAATAGCATGTGACTCAAGAAAAATAAACCACCTAAAAAATAAACTATCGGATTCTGGTGTCATCTAGTCATGGATGAAAAACGCATGTTAATGGCTCTAGTGCTCGAAAATCAGCTTCCCTAAAAATAGACATGCTGAATAAATATACATTGAGAATACAAAAGACAGACCAATAATAGTTGGCCACAAAAGGAGATGGTGGAAATTGAGCTTTACCAGACGGACCAAGAACTTGTTCCAAGATCACAGTTGCTGAGAATTAAGCGCAAGATTCTTCCTCATGGCCCTGGATATCTAATATTTGGCCTCTGAAGCCACCCATCAATCAACTTGGTATATGTGATTTCATCGAACAGTACTCCTCTGCCACACACCTGATCACACATTTCAGAAACTTTATCTGCCTTCCCCAGTTTGCTTAACCCATTTTCCAAGACATTGTTAGTAATGATATCAGGAGCTATCCCATTTACTGCCATCTCATTCAGAAACTTAGTTACTTTTATCATATCACCACATCTAAGATATCCATTAATCATGACAGTATACGTAACTTTATTGGGGTGTATGTTATTTAAAGACATTTCCAGCAACACAGCCTCAGCTTTATCCATCTGGCTTAGCTTGAAATAGCCATTGATGATGGTGGTGCAACAGAAAACATCTGGCTGGACACCCTCCTTGATCATTGCACTTAAGAGGGATCTCGCTTCCTCAACAGAACCATTCATGCACAGTCCATGCATCAGGGTACCATAAGTGACAGAATTTGGTGGAATGCCCTCAGTTCTCATTGCATCACGCAGTTGCAAGGCTAACAAAGTATTTCCGTTCCTGCAATATGCTCTGATCAGTATGTTATAAACAATAGAATTTAGTTGCACATTTTTCATGACCATTTCATTGAAAAGCTTTTCTGCTTTTTCAAGTTTGTCGGCTCTGCAGTAACCATCCATCATGATTGCATAAGTGTAGATATCGGGAGTCAGACCAGCTCTTTTGCATTCATCCCAGAGACTGGCAGCTCTCTCTATGTCACCATTATCACAAAGGCCATGTAATAGCAAATTGTAGGTAAAGATGTCAGCCGGAATGCCTCTCTTAACCATCTCATCTCTCAGCTTGAAACCTTTCTTGACTTTTCCATTCTTACAAAAAGCCAAGATGAGTATGTTGTATGTAATTATATCCAAAACTGAACCACTTTCTACCATCTTCTTGAGGATCCTAAAAGCCTCTTCCATATTATTAGCTATAAAAAGTCCATGAATCAAAGCATTTGATGTGGCTGTGTTGGCTGTAAATCCTTTTTCCAGTAGTGAGAACCAAAGTTCCACTGCATCTGAAATTTTCCAACTTTACAAAGTCCGCCCAGCAATGTGGTCAACACTGCATCATTGGGCTTTAAATTTCTTGATAACATTTCCCTAATAAGTCTCAGAGCACTGTCGAATTTAGATCTCCTACATAACCAGCTAGCCACTGAATTAAAAGCACCAGGATTTACAGCTAGCCCCTTCAGTAGCATCTCCTCCAAAAGGAGCTTGGCACTGTCCATCTGGTCATTTATGATATAACCCTGTAAAAGAGAATTTAAAGTTACTGGATTGGTACTTATACCCTTGGACGCCATATCCTTTATAATCTCCTGTGCCTTGCTGATTTTTCCTCCTTTAGAATACCCACTTATCAGAGGATTGTATACAACATGGTTCAAAACAAACCCTCTATCAGATGCTTCTTCCAGGAAAATTTTGGCCTCATCAAATCTCTCCAATTTCATAAGGCCATTAATCAGAATGCTATAAGTTATAAGATTCGGATTCACACCTTTTTCTATCATCTTCTCTTTAAACTGCAATGCAGCATCTAATCTCCCGTTCTTGCAAAGACCATCCATCATGATATTGCATGTAACCACATTTGGAGATACCCCCGATTCTACCATTCTCGTAAACAATCGGATGGAATCTTCCACTCTTCCTCCTTTGAAAATGCATTGATTGCAATGCTAAACGAGTTAACATCCGGAACAACACCACAAAGCATGGCTTCAAATGCTTCATAGCACTTCTCAAGCTCATTCGCTTTGACTAAAAAATTCAACAGAAAATTGCAAGTCTTCAAAGATGGAAACAGACCCTTATCAGCTAATAGTCTAAATGCATCAATAGCATAACCGGAACCCTTATCTTCAAACTGGGTACAACAAACATGTATTAACGTATCCAATGCCCGAACTCCTACTGCAGGACCAGACACCACGTTCAGCTCCGCCAACACGGTAGCCAACTCAATGTGCCGATTCCCGGGATTAGCACTTGAAACAGGCAGCTTCCCAAGAATCAACTCGGTCAATAGCCATCTCGCACGCGGCATCCGGTCCGAATCAATGAGCAGAAGAACCAAAATGCCGTACGTCCGGACGGTGAATGGGAACTTAAAGGACTGAGATGCGACGTAAAAGAACTTGAGGGTGGTCTTCATTTTAACTTCCGACCGGACCGCGAAGAACACCCGATCAAACTCAATGGGAGACAACCGCGCAATCACCGACCTACACTGGGACTGAGCGAGGCGCGAGCTCGAGAGCATCGAGGACACGGATTTGAGCACGCCCTGATCAAGCGGCCGGCTCGACGGGATCGAAGGCGCCCGTACGGCCGAGCCCCCGTCGGCGTCGGCGGCGCGGCGGAGGCTCGAAGGAGGCTCGGGCCGGGGATCATCGGGCGACGGATCGAAGCAGCGGCGGTCGTCGGGGCGGAGGGGCGACGGGGCATTGGAGGAGAAGCTGATCAAGGGGCGGGCGACGGAAGGGACGACAAGGGAGGGGTTCGCCGGGACGAGGAGCCTCCTCAAATCCATGCGCGAGGGAAGTTGATCCGGAGAGCTGCGGCTCGGGGCGGGAATTCATGAGGTTGGAGCGGGCGGCGAAGGAGGCGGGGAAATGGTGGGCTGCGGCGGCGGCGGCGGCGGGGGAAGTTGGAGGATGCGTGGGTGAGCGGCGACGGAGAGGCCACGCAGAACAATAGGCACCATTTGAGGTTTTCGCTGGCATTGATGGTGGCAAATCGAAAGCGAGGGTTGTTTGAAGAAGATGATTTCAGATTGGGCCGTGCAGAGAATTGTTATTGGGCTTGCATTTAACGAGGGTTGTTGAAGAAGATGATTTCGATTGGGCCGTGGCAAGAATTGATATTGGGCCCGCTTCGATTTGCCAACGTTTTCAAATCAACGAAAGTGATCAGGATGAACAACTAGACATCTCAGTCCTGAACAGTGTTGCTACTGAAGACTATGTACGCCTTGCATCTCACCTACAATTATAGGATCATTGGCAGGAACGGTTTATTTTGGTCGCCAATTAATTACCGGGGCCAGTGCAAATTATTTTAGAGTTGGGTTTCGAGAGCTGGAAATTAAGGTCGAGGAGGAGGAGAAGTGACGGCGGGAAGATAGTAAACTGGGTAGTGAATTTTGGCAATTGAAAGGGGCAATGTTGGTGATGGTGGTGAAGCAGATGACCGGGGTACAAACACGCGAAAGTGAGAGTATGGTGGTGGTGGTCTGGGTGGCGGAGGAAACAGCATCGAAATGGCCTGGAGATGCAAGGCTATTGATGATGCGGCGGCGGCAGCAGCAATGGAATGGGTGCGGTCGTGGTGGTGAGGGAATTGCAAAAAGCGCCCAAGAGCCCTAAGCTATAGAAAACTGTTAGGAGTTCAGTTCAAGCACGACTCTGAAATATGTAATAAAGGTTCACAAAAGAATGAAAGCAACAGGACATGCACGAACAGGCCATAAGAAACGAACATGTTAGTTCATTAAAAGCGGTGATTCTGCCACCATCACTCGACAGAGACCAAGTGCGGGCAGTATACATAAGACCTCATTGTTTAGCTGATACAGAAATCGGAGTGCTAGAGTGCTCAGTCTGAGTCGCATGGACTTGTAAAGCGACCTATAGACGAGTTCTATGTCAATAAGGTCCCTGACGGGTCAGACCAGAATAATGTACCAACAGAAGCCAGCGAAAACAAGAAAAGAAGGATCAAGAAACCGATGCCCCTAGTTTGTCGTGAAGCGTGACCACCAAGTCGTGCGCGTCATCCAGAAGCTTCCACACATCCAAATTACCAGCCATGCTATTACACTCCCTCATGATATCCTCCATGCTGCTATACTTCTCAATGATCAACTTCCTCCTCTGCAGCACACAAGCAGCAATTGCGTAAAGCAACAGATCGTCGGTAGGTGGGGCTCGCACCCTCATCCTCCCCCAAGCAGACTTGGTGATCCCGGCCCTTACAGCAGCCTGGTCGGCCCACACCACCTCCCAGAGGCACAACGTTTGCTCAAAGTTCAATTCCCTCCTAAAGAGCACGACCACCATTCTGTAGACAAAGAAGCAATCCTCAGCTTGAAGCTTCTCCAGATGGCTGTAGAAATGGGAGTCCTTGCACTTTATGATCTTCGAGACGATGTTCAGCTGTCTACGGATCCCCACCTCATCTAGCCTAAAGTTGTGGCGTGCCTTTTTCATAAACCCCACAAAGCACCAGAATGCTTCATCATCCTCCTCCATCACTGAGATAATTGGGGAAAGCAGATCGCTCATCCCCTGGCAGTACCCAATCTCTGGGTCATACAGTGCATAAGCTTCAAGGATAGAGACAAGACGAGCAGCATGAAAAATCCGGCAAGGCTCGAGATGGTCATAATCTTTCAATCCCACACTGTCAGCAAAACGCTTTGCCTTCATTTCACTAACTGATGCCTGAGATGGAGAGTAAATTATCCAATCAGCATTTGCTCGCAGAGCATCCAGGCGGATGATTCTCTGCCACGTGGCAAAATCTTCATCACTATGTAACTTGGTCTTGGTTTCAGTAGCAGGCACAGACGATCTTTCTTCAGTAAGCTCACTGATGTCACTTTCTTCAGCTTCTTCAGTTGGAAGAAAGTGGGGTATATTAACAATCTCCTCAGAGGAATCGGAATCAGTAGAATCTGAGTCACCAGCGGAGGCAGCCTCATGCGTCAGTCCACTTTTTTCCATGTTTCCTTCCACTTTTGAACTGGATGACCGGAGAACCTCACCTTGGTCCTTTTCTGTATCTCCTTCCACTATTGTATGGGAGGATTGCAGGCCCCGATTTGCATTCCGCACATCTACTTCCGAAATTGCACTGCAGGATTGAGGGATCTGGCGTCCACTCTTATCACTATCTCCTTTTATAGTCATACTTGAGGATTGAATCACCTGATCACCATTCTTTTCCATATTATTGTCTCCTTTACCAGTTGCAGTGAATGATTGAATGACCTGATCTCCATTTTTCTTCTCCGAGTCTCCTTCCAGAATAGTATGAGAGGATTGAATGACCTGATCTGCACTACTTTTTGTATCTCCTTCTGCATTCAAGTTGGAGGACTGAGAGGCCCAATCGCTCATAGCACTGACTGTACCATCAAGATTAGTTCCAGTGCCATCCCCCTCAATGCAAGGTGATTTCCTTGAACTTGCATCATCATCCATGGCATTGGCAGAATCCAGAACTTGACTGAAATCCCCACTGCCTTCATTACAAATGTCTCCAGCACTTTCCTTTGACATTGGATTCTTCTCACTGCGGCTGAGGATTTGCTGACACTGTTTCCGTAAATTCTCATACTGTTTTCTACATTGCAATAAAAAGAGCATCAGGTACACAATAACTAAAGCCAGGAATGAGATAGATTAAGAAGCCAAATAATCTGAGAGTACCTATTTTGACTTCTCACAGCATCCCTCTCTTCCTTGGAACTGTTAATGTCATACCTGTAAAGACCAGAAAACATCAACACAAGGAAGGAAACAGAAACATGTGAGGTGACATTACAGTTCAAAGAGTAAGCACTTTGCACATGCCACCTTGCTGAAAGTCAACCGACTAAAGAAAAACAGTGAAAGCAATAGACATCCAAAAACAGCATGGAAATACCAAGAGAAAGTCATAAATACTCCATATGTTTGAAAAGATCAAGGAAAAGGACACCATCAATCGGGAGAGACCTTGGATAATCCCAAAAATGACAGCTATAGACTACGGGATAGAACCAACTAACTGTTGAATTCAAGTTATCACCATCTCCAAAATTCCTGTTAAGGATGGCAGGTGAAGTGTAACTCCATCAATTTTGACTTTAACCAAGACTCTTATCATAAACTGAGTGGTTGGATTTATAACTCATAACACGGTTGTTGGTTTATTGCTTCTGGGTGACAAAAGTAGAAATACGGCCATCATATAATCCCTCATTTGTTATCAGCTTTTTAGGTACACATTCATTTTCACTCAAAAGCCAAAGATTTGGCTAAAAGCTCTGCAAATAGCTACGTCTTCTGGTTTCTACTATTGATATAGTTCAAGTCACACCCATATTTTGATTTTCGCAGAAACAAAAACATAATTTCACTCACAAAAGCAAATCTCTGAATTCCTTAAGTCAGCAGCAGAAGCAAAGACTAAAAAATCCTCCACAAGCATGCTCTAATGTTGCCATTAACATAATCAACAATGACCAATTAAATACTAAGAGCCATAAAAGAGCATACACTAACAGCCTAGTCCTTCCGTTAATCCATAAAAAATTCAGAAATACAAGTGTTTATAATGTGGAATTTTTCTTCAAATGTTGGATGCAAAAATCCTTGAGTAAAACATAAAGGGAAATCACTTACACTCCAAGGAGAAATGGCCAAACCTCTGCTCTAATACTTGGATCAATACCCTGCAATAAAATTTTCAAATTAAACTTAAGCCATAAAATAGGAAATTAATTTGAACCAAAGATTTGTGGCAACAAAAATTATAAATCAGATTGGTACAATAATCATTATATATATACCCAAAAAATTTAGTCACTTACTCCACTCCGCACTTTTTTTAGAAATTTGACTCCACCATCAGAAAGTTTCCCATCAGGTGTAAATAAGCTCTTCCATTGCTTCGGTAATAGTGCATGTTTTCTTCTTCTCCGTGACCATGGTGATTTAAGACTACCCCTGAAAGAGGAGAAGGAAAATTGTTAGTTAAACCGAGAGAAAATGCAAGACAGACCAACGAAGAGTTTTGCAACAGATTATGAAGTAGATGGCTACGCAATGAGTACTTATGCACAGCATATAGAAAGCTATTGTTGGCATAAGCATGATATCCTGAGAAACAAGAACTTGAATCTTGTCAGGATTAATCAAAACATTTGCAAGCCCCAACAGGGAGGTAAGGTCACTTTGAGGGGGGGAAGAGAGAGAGGCTTCGCAAATGTAGAATATGTTATCTTCCACCAAACTACTCAGTTCTCTAACATCCACACTGTTGCAATCTTTCCTCCCTCGCACACAATTATCAGCAGGAAACAGGATATAGGGGTTCATATTCTGCATCTACCTAGTGATGTTGGCACAAGAGCCTACACATTTAACATTTAACTCAAAAGCTTCCTTATATAGAATGGAACAGCATGAAATTATCAACTTCAATGCATTCACTTGATTCACTTCCATCCACTTCTTTCTCAAGTTCTTGAAACTAAGTTGAACCTGGTTCTATCCCCTCTCAAATGTAAAACAAATGCACAAAAACAAAATGCTGCCATTGAAGTCCTTATCACACTGTCCTCATTTGATGCATTAGTTTATTTTTCACTTGCCTCTTTTACACATCCTCAAACTAACACAACAGTCTCAGCACTTAAAATTGATAGCTGGAACCGTGGAACCGAACCCAAGATGCAAGAAAGAGGGATCGACAGAAGAAATGACAGATTGAGCAAAGGACCAGAGAGTTTCCGCAGAAAAAACTAGTTGTGTGAGATTAAAAATAGAAATTCAGTAGATCTGGATCCAAAGGCAAATTGAAGAAGCCGAGAACCCAACAAGGAGTGAGTGGAATCCAGAGCAGCCAAAATGACCCTCATTTGAACGTCAGATGGCCTAATGAAAATCCGAAAAAAAGGAACAGAATTGAATTGAAAGTATTAGTAGACAAGATTCAAAAAAAGAGGAATGCGGGAACTCACCGATTAGAAGGAACTGGTGAGGACGATGAAGAAGCGACGACTAATAAAACCGATCGCAGATGAATCCAAGACGACGACGACGACGACGTGGCTGTGGAATTTGGCGGCGAAGAGGAATTCGATGACGATGACGGCGAAGACGAAGTGTTACTTCGCCGTAGGGATTTCATTAAAGGTTGTTTCTGTTGAGCGAGCATCTGACCTGACCTTCTAGTTTTACCTATCAATCAATCAATCAATCTACCAAAGAGAAAAGGACTTCTCTTCCTAGGGTTTTTGATTTCGACGAGAAAGAAAAAAAAAGGGGAATCGCGCGCGCGCTGTGTTCTCGAGGATCGCGATTTCAGGAGTCTCGGCGTGTGTCGTCTCTACCTCCGAGAGTAGACGAGGGTGGCGGCCAAGGCGAGCCCGGCCATGGCCGTCACGGCGATGGCTATCGTTCCCACATTGGAAGGCGCAGCCGCCGAGGACCAGAAACCCCCGCCGCCGCCCGTCCCCGCGCCCACGCTGCCGCCGCCGCCGCTCCCGCCACTCCCGCTACCCTCGACGAACAAGATCCACGACGCCCCGCCGTCATTGCCACCGCCACCGAAGCCGGTGGTGAACAGGAGCATTAAATACAGGGCGACCGGGCGGGGAGTCCCGGCGAGCCGATCGGTGATCTCCTCTCGCAATCGCCGGATGGCCAATACCATCACCGACGGAAAACCCCACCGCGCCGCCACTCGCTGCTCTCCCTCTCCGTCGCGCGCCGGCTTGCTGGCTTGCTTTCCGGCGAGGTGCTTTTCTTCTTCAAGGGAGCTTCTTCACTCGCTTTTCCATTTCCATTAGAGGAGGTGGAGGAGGAAAGATGAACAGTGGAGAGATGCTATCGACTACATAAAAATACGGGAGATAAATAAAAATAAATAAAATAAAATAAAATAAAATAATGATTACGCTCTTTTCTTTATTACGGTTTTCGTCGTTTGTTTTTCTTCTTTTTCTTCGCTTTCGCCTTTTCTCCACGTCTCTTTCTCGGCGAAAAAAAGGATGAGACGAGATAGAGTATCGAAGAGCGTGCGGGCCCATGGGGGAATCTCGGCCCGGCCCATTTCTCTTTGCAGGCCCACCATTCCCGCTTACGGTAATCATCATCACAACCTCATTCCATTTCCCAACTCCTGCAATTCTTTTTTCCCAACTTTTTTCTTTGGCACTCTTTATTTCGTGAAAAATACATGATGTACAAAATTATTTCTTAAAAATAATTATTTATATCTCTTGAAATAATTATTCAATGAAAAATATTTTTACTATCAACAATAATTCATGTCTAAAATTTTTCACAAATGACAAATATTATTCGTTTTTTCGTTTTCATAAGTGATAAAAGAGATCTTTTGAAAAAATATTTTTCAAATAACTTATTTTTTGTCAAGTAAATGATCCTTAGTCAGAACTTTTTTATGGCCAAAAGAAAAACCTCTTGAAATTTTTTTCCCACATTTTGATGCCCAATCAATGGTAAGGTCAGTTGAAGATCGTGACTAAAAATCTTTGTTCATGCCCATTTCTTGACAAGAGCATGTCAATTTCTGCTTAGAAATGATTGGATTCAGGGGAGTGCAAGAAATAATTCATATCTTTTGAAATAATTAGTTAATGAAAAATATTTTTACTATTAACAACAATTCATATATAAAATTTTTCACGGATGAAAGAAGTATCATTCATTCTTTTGTTTTCATAAGTTATAAAACTAATCATTTTTAGGAAAATGTGTTTTTAAAAATTTATTTTTGTCAAGTGAATGATTCTTAATCATAACTTTTTTACGGCCAAAAGAAAAACCTCTTGAAATTTGTCCCCCTATTTTGATGCCTAGTCAATGGTCACGTCGGTCGAATATCGTGCTTGAGAAGCTTTGTTCATGCTTGTTTCTCGACAAGAGAATGTCAATTTCTGCTTAGAAATTATTGGATCCGGGAGAACGTAAGAAGAAAAAATTGCTCACCTAATTTGTGCTTCTAGCTTGGTGCACCTATACAGATTCGGCGACCTACCGGACCCAGGACAAGATCCGGTTTGGGATCGAATGATGCCTTCTAAGCTAATCTATGAAACTGATCTAGGAAGCAATGTGAAAAATACTTCAAATGGATTCTAAAAAGTACCATGTGGCAATTTGCCTCCCTTTCTTGAACTGGCTTTTGTGCATAGCATCACTCCTCTCGATTCTCCAATTATGTTGTTTCGCTTTTCGCACCGTCTGTATCCCAACTAGGTCATCATAGACCATAATTGGTAATCCTATCCCTTCATTCACTTTTGCATGCCCCGGTAAAAAAGGATTGATTCATCTCATTATGTAAACTTATAACTTATTAGTTATTATTGCCTACTAGATTGTTGTTGTGCATAGCGGCCTTAGAAGGTAAATAATAAATGATTGACGTGCTTATTTTGAGATAATTATGTGGCTCGGTTCTTTCATGTTTTGATTATTCTGACATTTTACACTAAAAAAGGAGAGATATGAGGGAAGGAGTCCCAAAATTCATCAATCTTATTCTTCAATCCCTTATCATTGTTATTGTAAAGAAAACTAGTGAAGGTCCGTACTTTGATCGCAGAATACTTTTATTCCATGGATTTATTACAAGAAGTATTTGACAATTATACTATTAGATCATCTCATACTATATGTTTTGTAATTTATACTCATATGATGGTGGTATATGATGGTGGTAAGAAAACAATCGCTATCATCAAATATTATCAAATTATGACAAGCAAATGTTTTTTTCTCCTCTAAATGGGTGATGAACTCATCGCTTACTATCTCTTTCTTGTTGCATTGAAAACATGTCCTTCGGCATATGACTTACTATTTATCATTCCTTCAAAAGTACTGGCATTTTATGTCGATTGAATTTTGTATCTCTAAATCAAAACTCTCTTATTATTAAAACAAACATTAGGTAGACTCAAACCGAACATTGGACAATGAATGTGCAATTCGTTGAAATCATTGGTACAGGCTGCCTCTTTCACCGACAAAGGGAAAAGAAAGAAACACCTCAAATTGCCATTCCAATCCTATCAAAGACTTTCCGGGGTGCTCTTCATGCTTGAGACAGCCGCTATGATTGTTTGCTTTCACCTCAAGACAGACAGGAAACCATGACAAAAGGCGAAAGATGAAGACATGGAATAACCATATGAAACCAAAGTCAAAAGAAGACAAAGCTCCACAAAGGATGGTGAAATCCCCATCCCAAAGACCAACACAAAAGCATGGAAATTGAGAGAAAAAGAGAGCATGGAGATTAGGGAGGGAGGCCATGGGAAGACAGGGCACTCAATTGGTGCTTGGACCACATGATGCCATCAACTCTGCTTTTGCCCTTGGCTCTCCATTCTAAAAAGCAGTCACATGATGCATGGCATTAGGGCTTCCCACAGTTGTCCTTTATAAAAGTGTTTTTTTTTTTTTTTTTTTTTTTACTTTTTTTTGCTCTCTCTTTATTGAATTTCTCTTTTCTTTACTTCTTACTTTTCATCATGTCTGTTGTTGTTTTCTTTCCTTCCCTTTGTTTCTTGGAGGGGATGAGGGGTGCTTTCACTTTCATCGTAGCTGCTTTGGGTTGCTTCAATGCCATGCTCTTGAGGTTTGAGGTGGGTATGGAGCCATGATCCAATTCTTGAACGTATTCACAATGTATGATGGAGATGAAAAATTTTAAGGACATGGACATTCTTATTCAGGGTTAAATACGTGATAGATTTTGATGTAATATGGATCGGACAATCACAATGGTTGGTGAAGATGGCAGTAGGTCCAATGTGAACTCCGAGTGATTTCAATGATTGCAATGATATCTGGTTCATACAGTTTTGATCTAAATGTTGACTGGATTTTAGACATCGAACATATGACAAACCATTCGGAAATAAGATCAAAATGCTTGACTCATGTCCTTCGTATCCCAAATCTAACATCTTCAACTTCACAACAGTCAATCATGTCCCGATTGAAAATTAAGTACTCCTTTAGAACAAAATCATGGTCAAGATATGAGTCACCACAAGCAATAAATGTTCCAATTTTATGTATGATGATGAATTATTGATTTACGCACTAAATTCCATTATGCTAGGGCGATGATGTTGGTGTGGCGCATGCATAGATAGCATGGTGCCTACGGGAAAGCCCGCGACCAAGCAATGAAAGCCCACTCAGGCTATATAGGAAGGGACAACTTTTTTTTTTATGGATTCGGGTCCACTGTACCGGCCTGATCATAACCGCTGATTTTACGGATCCCATGCGGGACCCGCATCGCCGATCTCACGACACTTAACGGTTCATCGTGCATCGGGTCGGCCCGACCTGGGTCCAGATAAGTACGCCCCGGGGGACGCTCAGGGGAGCAGCTGTACTTGGGCCCCATACGAGATGATTCCCCTACTTTCCAACGGACCAGCAGTGGCCCAGCCCAGAAGCTTTGAGAGGGTGTCGTGGCCCAACGCAAAAGCGTTATCTCAGCCTTTGGCTGTCGAAGTGCGTGGGCACCTTCATTTCTCAAATGCACGACCGTGGGGCCCAAAAAGGACGGGGAAATGTGGACCGAACGATCGAAATCATCTATCAACGTGGCCACAAAGGAAAACTTGTTTGGAAAAATGACACCAACGGTATTTGAGTTTTGATCCGATAATGTGATTCATAAATTTCAACTTAATGTATAATGTTATTTGTAAACTTTCTAGTTGTTCACTGTGATCCTTAAACTTTTGATAAATATTTAATTTAGTCACAAACTATATAAAAATATTCAATATTACCTTTGAATTGAATTAATAAAAGGATAATAATAAACATCTTTATATAGTTCGGGGACAAAATAAAGCACACACCAAAAATTTTTGAGGACTATATTGAATAAATTAAAAATTCATGAATTATATTGTATATTGGGTCAAAGTTTAGGAAATATTTGTGTCATTATCCCAAATTTTTTATTCAGTATTTGGATAAAGAAAATGAAAAAGGGTGATGTGGACGACATCTTCCGGTCTCTGTCTTAGTAATCGAGTCATAAGAACCAGCTTAGTATTCCGATATTTCCATCAAGTATGAAGAGAGTAAGCTCATATTGTCATTTAGATCATATCTTTTTTTTGTATTTTTTTTTTCTGGGTTAAGTGCATGACGAGTTATTAGAGTTCTTGCTGTTGGTCAATTGAGTTCTTTAACATTTTATTTTGATTAATTAAGTCGTTGATGTTTAAAAAAATTGAACAATCGAGTCTCGAATTCTCTCTCGGTGGGTTTTCGACAAGGGCAATCCTATGTTTTTCCCACATGGCCTTTTTTTAGATGCCACATGAACACGGACTCGAGAGTCACGTAAGATTTCTTGTATTGAGAGTCTATTGACTGAAAACTTAGGACTCGATTGCTTTCTCTTTAAAAGACCATTAGGGACTTAAATGACTAAAAAACAAAATGCTATGGACTCAATTAACTAATGGCAAAAAGTTAAGAACTGATTGTGTAATCCCTATTGAGAGAGACAATCCTAACTTTAATAAAAAATCTAAGTACATGAAAGTTTGAAAGTTGTAGATAGAAGGATAAACTATTTAAATTCATACAAGTTGCATTGCCTAGTCTAGACAAATTTCTTGAGGAGAAACAATGACCATCAACATTTTCACATGGTTGCGACAATGAATCGGTTAACCTTCAACTTTGGGTCACAGTTATTGTAAAGTAATTATTACTTAATTTAATTAACGGATATAAAATAAAACTCTTGTAATGACGTTTTACAGCGCCTTTTGCACCCAACAGCAAAAATCCGGGATGCATTGAAAGCCAATGTAAAAATAAAAGAAAAGAAAACATTGGAAACACCGTAATTTTTTTTTTATTGGTGTCTCAAATTCTCAACCACTTCGACCAAAAAAAAAAAAATAAATTCACCACGATTGGATGGAGCCGGCCAGAGTAGTGATATCCTAACCACCACGCGAAAGATGGCCCAGAACATGACTGGCCCCGGGACTTTTGTCGCTTGCGGTGGGGTTGGTCCAAAGGGTCCAGGTACTATTCAGGTCGACAATTAAACATGTTTAATAAAAAAAAAATATTTTCAATTTCAACAGGGATGACAATGCTTTAAAAATTGACGAATTTTCTTTATTATTGTTAATAAAACCCTATTCGCTGGAGGTCATGTCGTTTTCGTGAGCGGTTCCTATGACTAACATGGTGAATTTTTGACTATGCTAAGCTTTGATTATGTTGATCGGAATGTTAAGATTGCTAGGGATGGGTTAGCCCAATTCGATTTAATCCTTTTCGATCGGTTGAATGGGTTCCATAAGGCCTTAATAGTACAAGGTTTTGTTTATTGATGTTTAAAGAAACTGTGTGATAAAACGAAAGGGTCATTAGTAAAATTGGACAAAGTAAAGGAAAGTTTAGCATATGAAACATACTCATTGAGGAAAGTGGAACAGATAGCTTCGGAGTGCTTATCCAGTAAAGGGGTGGGCATGTTTGAGAACCGGATCAATGGGAACTTGTTTAGCTCTAGATTCCAAAGTATGCAAGATAAGTTCCGGATTCCAAAATTTAAGGAATCTGTTTTGATGGGTAGGTTTTATTGTTGTGTGTATTTTTTTTTTTTAAATATGGGACTTATAACTTAAAATCTAGAATAAGTTTTTTGTATTTTTCTTGATTTATGTTTTCGTGCGATCCTGTGGTATTTCATGATGTTTGATGATAAATATATAATTTGGAACCATTAGTATGGGTTTTCATTTTATGACCGAGACTTTTACTTTATTGATATTTTTTATTTTTTACGTGTTTAAATAAAGTTGTGGTTAGTAAATTGTAAAATCAAGTGATGGTCATTACATGTGATAATTCACTCAAATCGTTCAATTAATAATACACGTAGAACTTGGGTAGATTCTAACACCTGTGATAGGATGGTATCCAAATCCCAAGTTATTCGGGATAGATTTTATGTTTAAAAAAATGAAGAATTTGCTCTAACAAGTAAATTGTATGGAATTTGGAAGCGCTTAGCCCTAATCAATAATCAAGTATATTTCGTGGCCAACAAATCGATTTTCACCCATCCTCGCTTCCTTTAATATTTAATATTTTAAAATTATCACTCTTTTTTCGTTGTTTATGCGCTCCTTAGCCAGGAAAAAAATTGACCGCTCCATTGGACCGGACCGGTGCTCGGTCCTAAGACAACTGGTCCGATGCCGACTTCGAGAAGCGACCAATCGGGAGAGCATTTTGAACAATTTCTCGGTCGTCCGACGTGGCCATTAAATAATACTCGCCGTCCCGCCGGCACGCAATCCCGAGTCGCCATTTCAACGCCACGGTGTGAGCGCGAGCCCCAGCAGCAACCAATGCCAAGGTGCTGCCTTGGCACTTCGCCGCCACCGCTCTCCTCCTTCCGCGGCCCCACCCCTCCGCCGCCGGCAGCTTCCCTCCGCCGCATCTCCGCCGCCCGCGCCGGCCCCGCCATGCCCGGCCCCCATCCCTCCCTCGAGGTCCTCGGCGGCGGCCGCGACCTCTTCCTCCCGGCGCTGACGACGCTCGATCGGCTGTACTCCCCGTTCCCCGTCGTCGGCTGGAACCGCCACGTCGAGACGATCTTCGCCTCCTTCTTCCGGTCCCTCCCGGACGTCAGGCTCCGGCGCGAGTGCCTCCGTACGCCCGACGGCGGCGCCGTCGCCCTCGATTGGGTCTCCGGCGACGACCGCAGCGTGCCGCCGGATTCGCCGGTCCTGATTTTGCTGGTACGTGGCGGCATTCGTGCGTTTCTCTGGGATTGTGTCGTTAGAGAGTGTCCTTTACGTTCGCTCGATTGTTTTCCGTTTATTTGCCGACAAATTGGAGGAACTGAGGTCGTAATTTAGGGAAAAAACGCTACTTCTACTGGATAATTTCGAAAACCGCGAAAAGATGGAGATGCGTTTGATCCCATCTATCTATCTAGTAAAAGTCCGATTTTGTTTATGCTCGTAATGGCCCGACTTTCTTGCACTTGCATAGCTTTTTGGACAATGCACTGGCTTATGATTAGACTAGAGTGTAATGCCTTCTTCGAGCTATTTGTTGCGATCTGAAATGTTGAATTGAGTTCGATCTAGTGGTTGATTGCAGCCTGGTTTGACGGGTGGCAGCGGAGATACGTACGTGAGGCATATGTTGATGAGAGCTAGAAGTAAGGGATGGCGTGTTGTGGTGTTCAATAGCCGCGGCTGTGGAGATAGTCCAGTCACCACGCCTCAGGTAATAGAATCCAACTCATTCAGCATGCCTTATCTTCCCCATTTTTTCCGGACAATTGTGATGCTGCAAGCTGCTAATCCAGGACTGATGAATGGGACTCTTCTTAATTGCATGTGTTAGAACAGAGGAATTGTTGTAGGGCGATTTGACTCTCATCATTGCAGTGGTTCTTGATTCATGATCAAATTAACTATGGGATGCAACTAAAGTACTCTGACTCTAAATTTTGTATCACTAGAATTATTGTGCTGATTGCAACGTTATTGCTGGCACACAGTTCTATTCAGCTTCCTTTACGGGTGATCTACGTCAAGTAGTATCCCATGTGGGTGATCGGTATCCAAAAGTCAATTTATATGCTGTTGGCTGGTCTCTTGGGGCAAACATTCTTGTTCGCTATCTTGGAGAGGTAAGGTAATCAAGTTTTGGTGCCTAGTTCTGCTTTGATGTTGTATGTATGTAAACGCTTTCTTCTATTTACCAGATCTTAATAGTGATGTCTACGATAGGATAATATGGGATCTATGATGATATTCAAATTTAAAAATTGAGTCACAAGGTTTTTTCAGCTTGTTTCTTCTTACCTCTGCATAGATATGGGCCTAGTCCAACAAACACGGAAAAACTAGTTTTGCCAAAATATTTCCTCAAAATTTGTTTTGAAGAGCCTGGGTAAATCACTGCTCTCTTCAGAGAATTTACTTGGTTGTTGTATAAGATGGTTTGCATTTGAAGGACATTCTGGTGCTGTGGCATTCTCTATCTTAAGAAAAACTTTGGCTGTGTTCCCATGTTTTACTACAACAGTAAATTTTTTTGACTGCTTTGGTCTTGGTTTATGTATCACATGGAAGCAATTTATTCTATTTGTTGTACTAGCCCTTGGTGAAATTGGGCTAGGGTGGGGGTGGGATCAGTTTTTATTCTAAGCTTTAGATAGCATTAGCAGTTTCTATTTTCTGTATTTCTTGCCCTTTAATTTCATGATTCACAGTATGCTCATGGTTGATCAATGTTTTCACAATGTCTTGTTTTCAGGAATCTCATAATTGCCCTCTTTCCGGAGCTGTATCATTGTGTAATCCTTTCAATTTAGTCATTGCAGATGAGGATTTCCGCAAGGGCTTTAACAATGTATATGACAAAGCTCTTGCACGTTCTCTACGGGAGATCTTTAAGAAGTAATCATGTACTTTTTCATGCATAAACAGATTTCTCTCATTCCTTAATAAGAGGCTGAGTTATATCATACTTCATGCAGGCATCTCCTCCTTTTTGAAGACATGGGTGGCGAATATAATATCACATTAGCTGCTAATGCAAAAACCGTCAAAGAGTTTGATGAAGGATTAACCCGTGGTGCGTTTTTCTTGTTAACACGGATGCCTATGGTGCTAGTGGATTCATGTACCTGCAGGAGAATGTGTATAGTTTTGGACATCAAGAATTTTCATCTTCTAAAATCATGAATTTTTTCCTGCCACCATTTCAAAATATCTTACTCGTGACCAGTGTCATCTCACAATGTTATCGTGCTTGCAGTTTCATTTGGTTTCAAGTCAGCCGATGATTACTATGCTAATTCAAGCAGTTCGGATACCATAAAGCATGTGTGCAAGCCTTTACTGTGCATACAGGTTATTAAGAGATTTCTCATTTTATGTGTCAGCTTGATGAATTGCTGTTGCACCATTTCTGAAAAAAGAGAGGAGCTTTTAGATTATTTGTTTGTCATGTTTACCAAAACATGCATCTGCAGTAAATGGGACCTCTTTATTCATGTAGATATATAGATTTGTTTATAAAAGTGGAAGTGATGGTCCTTCGAGTACTTATTCTTACAATGTTTGTCAGTCTGACAAAGATAGATTTATATATAAATTGTTTATGGAGTTTAAAAAATGTCACTATCAGTACTGAGTTTGTACTTTATATCCTTGCAATTAAACGATATGTTTCAAATTACTATGCTTGTTGAGTCACAGAAAGGTTACATGATCCTTTAATGGTCCCAATTTTGATAAGGCTGCTTTAATAAGGACGTGGACAGGTGTTGAAAACCTGAGATTGGTTAGTTTCAATTAAGAACAAGCAAATTTGATTCTTGGAGCATTTTTTTCCACAAGAAGATAAGGTACATACTTAGAAGCTTGGTATGGTTCATTGTTTCCCTTTATAACATGCCCAAGAATCATCTGTAAGTAAAGGAAGAATTGTGGGAATATATGTTCGGTTTATTTTGTGGACTATAATCTTACATGTTGGTACTACACATTGTTTAAGTTTTCTAAGGACATGTGATACTTCAAGTTACAGGAAAAATAACCAGAGAGCATAGAAAAAGTATACTACTGTAAAGAAATGGATGAAATATACCTCGTATTCCTGGATATGATGCTATGTTCTGTTCGGCTGGTTATCCATGAAAATGCATTTCCGATATGTACTGTGGAAGAGTATCCAGGACTGTAAGTTAATAAAGAAGATTGTCTGATGAAACAATTCAACCAGATGAACATTCAAAAACATTTGATTGAATTATAGTTATTGATGAAGTTTAAATCACTACAAATTTCAAAGATCCTAATGATGAGAAATTGGCTTACACTGAGATCCTGCAGCTTGGAATCATTCTGACTGCCAAAGCGATCAAGATTATTTCTCAAGCTTTATTGAAGGACTTGAGTTGTTGAATGTTGTTGTATTGAAGAGTAAAAGGGAGAGATATAATATGATTAGGATTCTAAACAGATTTGACTGAAGTTTGGTTAAATAAAAAAGAAAAAAATCTAACACATTTGACTGGAGGATTGTGCATGGAATATAGATATTTTCAGCTCTCAGTGTACAAATTTTCTGTTCATACTTTTATTGGAGACTTGTGGTCTGCTTTCAGGCTGCAAATGATCCTATTGCGCCAGCTCGGGGAATTCCTCGTGAAGATATCAAGGTTTGTCATAAAGATTCCAATCCTTGTTATAAAGGCCTTATCGCAACCTGACTTTTATCTTCTGAAGTGTCTTTTCTCCCTGAACATCTCTTTTGTAGAAGTGTTAAGTTTTTCTACGATTTCCTCCTAGATTCTTTAATAGGCCACAGAAAGGATGTAATTTTAGTTACTGACCCTCATCCCTATGCCTTCCTCTTTATATGTCCATTTCCGAATGTGGCGTGAGCTGATGGTTAGAGCATCGATAAGTAAATCTCCATTGCCTCTGTTGTCTGTACCACCAGCAGACCACTATCTGTGATTATGGGAAAAACTTGTTAATATCTCTTTCAGATGGGATATTGTGCATTTATACAGTTTTGTGAGCTGTAGCACCTTGACTATCTTCTTCTGAGGGAGCTAACTTAGTTTACGCCTTCAATGTCTTCATGCTTCTCTCTCAAATCCTCCTTTCACAGTATCTGAAATCATCTCTGCAGTATAGACTTCCTTTTTAGTTCAGTCAGATACTGGTCCATGTTAGGAATGACAGATTCTGTAGCTAGGACAGTTCTTTAGTTCAATTTTATCCATTCTTGCCATTTTCTGATTTGTAAGGTAACATGCAAGGATTAGTGACATGCATACCTAAACTAAGCACATTCTTATTAGGTGGTGTCCGGATAACAGTTCAAGAGAAACACATGCAATGCAACATTTTTTTGGGTAAAAAAGTTAGGAGACAACTCTAAGAGAAATGCTACAAGAGTGGTTGCCAAATTGAAATGTCAGTTGAACTTTTTGCTCGAGAAGAGCAAGAGAGCGACCTTATGTAAGGCACGTGTTGTTTTTTTCCTTTTTCTCATTCGAGGGAAAGGAGATTCTCCTATCCATGAAATGAGATATATGGACACATAAAACCACAGGCTGACAGAAGCATGTGCTCTCGCACTCTCTCCACCAATGAATACTTTAGCTTGCAACATCCATAGGACCTCATTTTCTCATTGTTGTCCTTATGAATTTGTGTATGCTGTGTGCATCTGATGTCCTGTTCATATATGTAATCCCTCTCTTCAACGTACTTGTTCTCAATGCAGGAAAATCCGAATTGCCTGCTAATAGTGACTCCAAAAGGCGGTCATCTTGGGTGGGCTGCAGGTGCAGAGGCACCTCTTGGAGCTCCTTGGACTGATCCCGTGATTATGGATTTCCTCGACCATTTGGAGAGACGAGTATCTCAGCCTGGTGCTTCTCTCAGCAAAGATAAGGATAGAAAACACGACACAGAAAACTTGCATTGCCTAGAGGTCTAAGAAGAAACTCTCCTCTCTTGTAAGTGCCTCTTCAATATCATTCTTGTTTCTCCTTTGCCAAGGAGGCCATCTGATTATCTAGTGGTTACTCGGAAGCCTAATGAAATAATGCTTCCACAAGTCATGTATTTTGTGGTCCGGCGAGTCAAAGTAACTACTGGCTCAAGACCCGTGGCAATTCATCATGTATCATCGGATTTCTTACATTATTCAATAAAATTGCGATTTGTCTACGTGAACAAGATGCCACAATGTCGATCCGACCTGTCTATAGCAAATCACCTCTTCTGTCCATGAGCAACTATGATCATTTTCCCGCTCATTGTAGGATGATTCCCTTTGTAGTTCAACTTCAAGCTTTTGAATCGGGCAGTCTCCTCACCTAAACCTCTTGACCCTGCCATGAAGTATCCTGCATCGTGTGTCCTGTTTCTTCTCAACTTATATATCTATGGAGGCTATACCTATATCGATCTGTATGTGTAATCACATCAATTTATTTTAGTTTGGCGACGTTCATTGTCCGCTATTTAGAACTTATTTGCGACTGGTCCAGAAAAGGAGGATCAAATTTTCCTTACGTGCAAATTAGTCCTACCGCTAGATTGCTTTGACAGTTTCAACAATCCAGCAAACTATGGTTCTTTGTACTTGTACATGATCAAGGAAAGGAATCCTAAAACATCTCCCTTTTAGGTGTACACTCATTTGTTTATTAATTCCTTGAATCAATTTTCTTTTTTGACATAATCAAAATACTCTCCAGTCGTATAAACCGCTTACACCAATAGATCTTACAGCTCATATTGCCTATAGGTTCGTTTCAAATTTTCCATGTATTTGGACTAGATGCATCCGTTATCTTCTCATGAGAGTTATAATTTATGATATATTCATGCATGTTGAATGTTGCTCATTTCTTACGCATGTTGCATGTTGCTCACTTTGACAGCATGTTCTTCTTCGGTATCAATTATTTTATGGAAATTGAGTAATTTGGAAAAGATTTTCATAAAAAAATCGTTTATATCACTTAAAAAAATAATAAATGCATCGTTTATATATATATATATATATATATATATATATATATCTTTTGATTGACTAATCATTTCAAAAATTGTTTTAAAATATATATATTTTTCAAATCACTCATTTTTCTTGAAATAAACGGAACCATTCGATAAATCATTTTCTTTATCAGGGTTTTAGTATCATTAGCTCACATTACCATGTCACATTTTCTCCCCCTCATAAGGCCTAACCACCAAATGCCTAATTGCAATAGCTTGTCTTCAACCTTGATTGAAGGCCTACTTTTCCCTCCAACCCACATCACCTTCACCTCACAAATCCATCAATTTCTCCTTGAAGTCTTGCATTTCTGATCCTGAGTATAAAGCCAACATTTGAAGGACATCCTTAGAGCCACCTTTTTCTTTCCCATTTAAAGAAATTACTTTCCCCTCTTTTCTTCAGAAGTCAACATCCTCGAGATTTGCGGGGGGTTACCTTGAGAAAGCCAATTCGTATTCCACAAAGAGTCTAATTCAAGAAAAAAAAAAGGTTCTTTTGACTAATCTCCTGCCACTGGCACTCCATCCTAATTGATAAAAAGTTGGTTTTGACCGGAATAGGGAATTAGACCTCACTTTTCAGCAGAAGAAGAGAGTCAACCTCGGTCAACGGAGCTATGTTTACCCCCAAAATTCCAATTTCCCCACTACGAATTCCCATCCTTTTTCTCAACAACTGACATTAGTTAAACCAAAAGTTAGTATTGACCTTTTCCTTTTTGGTTCGGAAAAGTTAATGTTGACTAAGAAAGGGGGCTCTGATGCGAAGTCGTCGAGTTGACCGAGCTGGGCCTGGCTTGCCTACATTCATGGGCCTGATGGCCTCCTCCTCCGCTCTTTACAATATGCCCTTTTAGGATCTGATCGAAAAGAGAAAAATAAAATAAAACACGCTTTAAACACACTCCAATTGAAATTATAGAATTCTAAGAGTGCGAGCTTTCGCACCATCGATGTGAGATCCAAATCCCGTACCTTGCAATTACGACTATGATGATTTTAATCGGCATTTGGTTCGGCCTCCATTACCATTGATGTGTTAAGGTTGTGACTATTAAGGATGCGAATGATACCATTTTGATTTTTGACACAATTTTTGATTTGAAATCAATTTTTGATTTATTTATTCTTGGATGAGTTTTTAAGTAAAAATATATATTTGATAAGGATATAGGAACATGAATTCATTTAATAGTGATACAAAATTTCTCTCTCGCGGGCAGGTGGTTAGTGGATAGCGATGGGTAGCGGAGGACGACAAGTGGCGGTGGGTGGGTGGATGGCTAGCTAGTAATGAGGGCATGCAATGAGAATAATTTTTATTTCTCATTTATGTTATGGAAAGAGAAAAGTAGAAAATTTTTACTTCTCATTTTTGTTCAAAACCCACTTTTTGAATAAAAAATTTTCCAGAAATAGAAAATAAAATTGCGTTACCAAACAAATTTTTGTTTCAAACCTATTACATAGTTCTAGCCATAAATATAATAGTTATTATGCATGCCCTAATAATTTTGCCAGCCAAGCAGTGAACAGTGACAAGGGCTACATATGGAGAATTGGGCGAGGTATCATAAAAATAATCCCTCGCATCAAGGTATTTTTAAATTGACACTCTGCGTCATTCTAGTTAAATGGACCGCAAATGTATTTCTAAACGTCTAGTGTGGAAAAAGTGTTAATAGAAGATAATGGACAAAAGTGGATTAGAAATTTTTAAAATTTATGTAAAGAACACAATCAAATCATAAACATATGTATAGATGCGATCAAGTCCAAAATCTTTAGTGAACAATGTAATCAATTTATTAGTTTTTTCGTCTCATGCAATTAAGTCCTCATAAGTTCCAATGGAAAAGCACAATAAAGTCCCGAACACATACCGACATAGCACAAATTAAGGCTGTCATAAACAATTCATTTCCAGTACTACATAGGCAATTCAAAAAAAAAAAAAAGAAGAAGAAGAAAATCCTTTTCTTAGATTTTGAACAAAGAGCATGTATGTACATGAAACTCCAAATTGCAAAATCTCAAAACCGGCGTGAACGACATGCAATGGTCCTGCTCAGAAATTGTTCCGTCCCACCCTTTTATTATATTGTTGCAACATTGAATACGAAATTCAATATGTCGTGGCCTACATTGTTCGTGCTCGAAATTTTCTAACACCAAGAAACTTATGCCACCACCGTTCCTATTTCATACGTTGTTTAGTTCTTGGAGAGAATCTTCCCCCTCAATCAAAGACAAACTTGTGGACTAGGGTTAGCCAAAAAGCCAGTGAATAAACTCGAAAAAGCGTAGTTGCCCTTTTCCTTACTTTTCAACCACTCTCCCATTTTAGGGCCATCTTTTATTATTATCATTATCATTATTATTATTATTATCATCATCATTGTTATGTTCGTCCCAGGAAAAAGGGATAAAAATTCAATTTTTAAAAAAGAATTTAAAATATCCTTTATCTTTTTCTCCCCTCACGAGCGACAACAAATGCTCGTCCTTTCTAATATCAATGCCAGCTATCGAAGCACCCCATAAAAGAATTAGGGGGAATTTGAACGCCAGCTGTGACATGACAACCCCAAGTAATCCAGGAAATATATTCTAATTAAGCTTCACTAAAATACATGAAAAATAAATGTCGTAAATGAGCCATTTTAAAATATTTTTTGGCATAACGGATGCAAAAACATTTATTGCAATAGCTCTTTCGGTATTCTAAAGTAATGTTCCGTGGACAATGGGCATAGGTTAGCAGTCTTATAAGTCACGCGCGGCCAAATACTAAGTGAAAGGTTAGACGGACTTTGGTCGTTGAAATGGGAAAAAATGCCTTTTCAAGTCATTATTTGCTCCCACCTATTTGTTCACATGAGTACTTGGTAATTAAGTTTTTGATTTCTTTTGAAATTCTACACGTAATATAATATAAGATAATTTAAATCTACCGACACGAGCACCGAATGGACCTAGACAATAAAGGGTTTACAATGAATATCGCAATTACATCCTTGTTTCCGCGCCTGGTGAACTGAACAAATGGTCAGAGTAGGTTCTGAGTTTTTAGGCTTTTGGATTTGACTCCATTAGAGGAGCGAAGAGGAGCAACGCAGGAATTAGGGAAAGGCTGTAAAGGCGAAGGAGAGAGAGAGAGAGAGAGAGGGCGGGAACAGACAACGCGGTTACTGTGCGATGGGAAACAAAGGGAAAGAGCAGAAAACAAGGTGGCGATAATGATAAGGTCTTTTAACTCTTTATATTGTGGAAAGAGAAATAAAGTTTCTCTAACTCCATTCAAACCCGTGCACAGAGAGAGGGTGAAAAAGCAGGTTAAAAAGAAAAGGGGGAGAAAAAAAAAGAAGAGGAAAAAGAGGAGCTTTATCCAGCTTTTGGAGGAAAAAAAATTCTTGCTTGATTAGGAAGAAATGGAGAATGCAGAAGATTGCGAAAGGAGAAATATAGATTGAATGTGAAGAAAAAGTGAGGTACTCATTTCCCTACTGGTTACGACCTTTTTGGGATCAGATGTAGTGATGGAAAAAGGTTTGCAAATCTAGATCAGATTAGATGGTTGGGTTTTGAACATATTGGGAAGGTGGAAATGGGATTTGCTGTGGTGGGTGCCGACACAAACACAAAAGATATTTTGATTTTTGTTTGAACTTTCTCATAATTAGGGTTTGAGTTTTTAGTATGGGAGTTTTATATCGATTCATTCTTGGCACACCCACTTGAAGGTAGACTTTAAGGGAGTGATTTTCACGGATCTTGAATACCCGATGTGTGAATGTGGTTTGTTTCTACCTGATTCGGACACGAGCACTTAGTTAAGCATGTGAATTAAATGTTGTGCAGTCGATATCATGGGCACACGGATACTTAGATGCATCTCAAAGAATAGGGGGTGGATATCTTTCGCCCTAAATTTCACTTAATCTTGATAGAGATAATTAAACTTGGTTTTAGAAGAATACCACATCACGTTTTCTCTTCTAAACCTCCAAGTTGTGGTTTAAACCCTCCATTCTCTCTCTCTCTTCCTTCATAGCTACACATTTTCCGAAAAACAAGTGAAATCATGAAGAAACTGATGCCTCTTGGAGAGAAAAGGGGAGGGTGTATAGTGGGATGGGAAATATGGACCCGAAAGAGCTAGGGTTAGGGTCAGCACAAAAAGGACCTTTTGCTGAAACATTTCTTGGAATCAGGGGAAAAAGAAAAAGGAAAAATGTGAGGGAAGAGAGAGAGAGAGAGAGAGAGAGAGAGAGAGAGAGAGAGAGGGCATATGAGGCTTTTTGTGGACCAGAGAGCACCTGAACGAACAGCAAGGAAGCTGACTCCAAGACTTCAAAAGAAAAAAGAAAATTTGTCAGTCAGTCTTCGCCTGTCGTCATCTCGAATCCCCCGCGAGCTAAGTAAAAAGAGCAAGAAAACAAACGAAAAAATAACTCAATAAGCGGGAGTAAATAATTGCACTGAACGAGGGGGGTTTTACCTTTTCCATGCAGAAAAGTTAAAAGTAAGGGCGAGCATCCGTAATAACCTCCTCAATTCAAATATATATATAAACTATTTTTGACACGAAACCCATGAATTAGCTCATCAACCCAAGATGTGGTTGACTTGTTGTTGGTCTGTTCTTTCCTTCTGTAGTGTATCTTCATGTCATGACTCATGGCTCCATTATCAACCTCGCATCACATGCCCTACTCGTTTGTCTTCTTGGGCAACCTAGGGTTTCTAGGGTTCCTTAGTCTCTCGGCAGACAAAGAAAGCCTTAAGCAAAAAGCAAGGAGGTGAAAGTGGGTTAGTTAGATTTGTCATGTGACGAGCACTACAGAGACGCTGACAAAAAGGAAAATAAACTATGATATGTGGTGATCCTTCTTTCTTTTCTTTTCAGTCGATTTGAATATCTTTTAGGGAATCAATTGGGTTCTACACTAATAAAACAGAGAGATAATAATAGTACAGATGGTCCCTCAACGTTGATTCAACATGCAATGTTGTCATTGAACTCTTAATCTGTGTAATGTGATCTCTCAACCTTAATTCAATGTGTAATATCATCTCTAAATTTTTAATTTGTGATCTTTGATCTATTAATAAATGTTTATTGTATTTCCTAAACTATATGAAAATGAATAAAGATTTAAGGATCGCATTGAACATTGGACTAAAGTTCAAGAATTATAATGAACAAATTAAGAGTCCAGGGATGACATTGCAAAATCATCCTTTTCCTTCTTTTTGATTTAATTGTTAGGTTATTAAATTATACATCGAGCATATTAAGATATCCCATAAAATCACCATTCTATACTACAGACAAGAGCTACTTAGGTATAAACTATGTGCAGGATACCATGTCTTGATTGCAAAATATACAACTTAGCAACTCCATTACCTCTTCTTTAACTTTCTTTAAACATCACACGAATCATGATTGCCATTGGTCCTACATTCTTTAAGAACTTCTAAGTACACCCTGTAAAGCACAAGCTCCCAAAATTGATCTTGCATTTTTACCAAGGACCAAATATAAGATTTTTTACTTAATTTTCACGAGGGGTTTGGACAAGAGGGAGAGAATAGAAAGGGCTAAGCTACAGGAAGCCATGTAGGCATGTCATCCACACTGAAAGCTTTTCATGAGAGAGGCAAGTTGTCTCTTCCTTGAAAAACAAAATGTGCATGTGATCCTACTTACATATCAGAGATATGGGTCAGGGACAGAGAATAGTCTCAATTCAATATTCGCCACATAAATAGATTGATCCATCCATCTAGCATTACAATTGCAACTTCATATTTATGTTGCGGCTTCTATTGCTTATCGAGAAAAGGTTGTATCCATAGTAATTTTGAAGGTTACATTTTGAATTTGGTAATTTAATTTGATTGAGTTCATTTGCTAAATTGAGATTACAGAAATATGTGCAAAAGCTAAGCACATACTGATCTCTTCATCATTTAAAGCAGTGGAGGGTGGTTTATGAATTTCGCTACGATAATTTCGAAACAATATCCTTCACCTAATTGTGTATTCTTCTTCTTAAGATACCAATTAACTATCGGACCTCTAATTTAATCACCTTGCTCTTTTCCCTTATGGGTTAGCTTTGTTCGAGCTAAATATATATGCTGAGACGCATAGATTCATATTCTCCTAGTTCGCATGGGTATGTCGGCAATCTTAGTATACGGTAATTCAAAGATCACCTAATTTTACGCCCGAGGAAGACGGGATGAGAGCGTGTGGGGGCATTTTCGGTACGCGTGAGATGAATGGTAGGGTCAAGGTAGTCTTAAATAATATTGCCTCTTTTTGTCCTCTTCCACTCCCCTTCTCTCCTTCCTTGCCCTTTTTATCTCCATCACTTGCCTTCTCAATTCTCCCACCCAACCTCAACCATGTCTCCTCTCTCTCTCTCTTTCCCTCTCTCCTTCTCTCTCAGTTCTCCATCATCACACAAATCTCTCTCTCTCTTTCTCCCTCACTCTCAAAATCAAAGGCAATTCCAAGCATCTCCTTTAGGTTGCAAACAGGAGGGGAAGCCAATCTTTTTGAGGGGAATGTTGTCTGGCTCGAGGCCGCGAACCGTAGATCTGCCAATTTTTCCTCTCCAATTTGATCAATTGTTCTCTAGATCTTCGCACCGGTCACCGATCTAGCGTTAGCGGCGTCGGACCAGGCTTCATTCCCCCCAATTATTGCTCTTCCCAATCTTCAAGAACGTCTCAGGTGCCTGTGGTACGAGAGTTTTGAGTATGATCCTCTTCCTCTCTCAAAAAGGTCGGATCTTTTTAGGGCTATGATTGCTATGGAATATTTATAGATGTGGGTTGGCTGTTACTTGTATGTGCATGAGCAGATCATTGTGTAATGATGGTAGGTTTTGACTATCTTTTTGTTTTTTTTGGTTCTTTTGGGGTTCTGACTGATGAGGAAAAGTTTCATCATTACGCTTTGAAAGATTCACGGATGAGTTGTTGGGATTTTTTTTTTTTGGGAGGGGATCTCTGTCAGTCCCTGTTTTTTCCTTTGTTTCAAACTGAGTTGAGATTCAGATTCATCATTGGACCATGATGTTCTTCATGATGCTTTGAGTATCTTCTCTGTCCGTTTCTGCTTCTGCACTCAGCTCACTCTCTTCACGTTTTCCGCAGAAAAATTTCAAACTTTAGGGTTTTCATTTGGTTCTCACCCTTTTCTTCTCGATTTACAATTCCCATATTCGCATGTGATCTCACTGTATAAGATTAGAGTGTTCTCCGACAAGAGTCAGATGATTATCGCTTTATCGGTCGTAGTCAAACTACATGGCTACAGGCTGTTTCTTTCTTTTCCTTTCTTTTTTAGGATTAAGTTAAAGGCTGCTTCTTCACTGAAATTATTAGCATGAAAGCAAGAATTCTCGGCACAATGTTTCAGGCTCACGTGGATCTATCGCATGAGCACTAGTTCTTGGTCTTTCTGTATGTCTTTTGTCATGACCATTCATTGTTATGCAACTTTGATGGAGATGCATGGGTAGTGATATGAACTCTTGCTAGAATAGCAAAAGATATATAGCCCTTGGATGAGATTGTTTCTCTGCATCTCTGTAAATTAATTTGGTTTCAAGTGCATGCTTTCTCGTATTATACATATCACTTATTATATTGGAGTGTTGATATTTTGAATAATATATGTAATGTATGACACAAACCAGAGTGGTTAAACATTAGCTCAATATATGTTATCGGATGAGAAAGTGGGGAATTAATTCCTCTTCTTCGTTTTGTCACTGAAAGCAGCATTGGCGAGCTTGTACTGAAGAAGATGGGACTTCTTCTTGTCTTTGTTTCTCTTTGAAATCACTTGGAAAACGTCAATGCATCGATATCCATTGTTGCAGAAACCCTATCAGCACCTGGGGCAGATCTGATACCACAAAGAATTTACGTTTTGAATAGCCTTTTTATATTTTTTATTTTGGGGAAAGGAAGGAAGGAGAGGTGAGTGATGTGATTTGTGATGAATGATGGGACCTCTGATGTTGCTAGACCTTCCAGTGTTGTCTTGTGCAAGAAGAGTTGCTTTGTACTACTCCACATGAAATAAACGCCCTCCATTATTTTATCAGTAAAGCATTAACCATTTGATTTAATTTAGGAAGACATTGAATAATGGAATCTCTGCACGTAATTTTTGGCATTAACTTTAGTAATATTATTTTTTGCGGAGAGAAGCTTGTTTATCCATATCCATAATGACATATGCTAGGCATATCAAGAGAGACAGAATTATATAATTTATAAACCTAGAGAGCAAGGAGTTTTCTGGATTTGTTCCCTACTCGATAGTCTTAAAGAAAGAAGAGATGATGACAATCAATCCCATTTCTGTTGCATAAATCAAACATATTCCAATGTGTCCTCTTGTTTCCTTTGCCTCTGAGCTCTTCAGTTAGGGTTTAGAGAGACAATGTCATTAAAGAAGGAGAACGACCCGGAGAGGAACGTCATCAAGAGGAAATCGATGGTCGGTTTTTGTTCTTGTTGAGGATGATGATAGGATTTTAGTGCTGTGTGCATCATTCTGTCATCAATTTCTGAAGCCAAGAGAAGACCACACCGGGCTGGAGACTGAGTCATAAATGGCTCCTTCTGACTACTCTCTCTCTCTCTCCCTTCTTTTAGATTTTCTCTCTCTTCCATATACACACAGGCGAAGTGGAGTCAACATCAGCATTTACCACAGGAATTCACCTTTACCCAGAAGGCTGTGATCATTAATTCATCATGGACTACGATGTATCCTCTGTGCAGTTGACAGTGTACTGGTGAATGGAAACATTTTTCTTTTTTGGTTTGAATCTCATCAAAGATGGTGAACACAGCCAAGTCCTTTTCCTAATTTATTATCAGTAGTCATGTTCATATCACGTGAACTGTGTGCCCATGTCCACACGACGTCTTGGTTCATATGTGGACACGACACTGCGGATACAATCGCCTGTGCTACGATTAATACATGGGATGGGACGGTGAGATAGATAAGGGCTTTGTACATGAATTATTGATGTGAAACGTCTAATAAGAGCCGATGCAAAGACTCGATGTGTTCTTGTCCGTCTATCTATGAAATTTGAACTCAATCACCCGAAGTCTTGTCTTATTGATTGTTTGTTTTATATTCTTTTTATCTTGCTTACTTAGGGCATACTTCCAAGGCTGCTCTGCACTGTACTTTTGGAATTAGATCTGGTTTGACTTTCTTGGAACTCAGCTGCATGGACTTGTTATGTTTGTAACCACCTTATGCGACATTTTCTCTCTTAGATTCTCTTCCCTCTGCGCACTCCATGGTTTGGTGATCATACAGGAGATGAGAGGTAAAACATCTAATCGAAAGAAAATAAGGGACTGATGAGAGTGTATGTTATGTACATTGAATTGTGGAAAGGAGGGGAAAGAAGAGGTTCTCGGTCTGAACTCGACATGAAACAGAAGTTGCAGGTGCGGCTCATGGAAAAGTGAATCCCCAAAACCTTTATCTTTTAATAATCTCTCCCTTTAATAATTCCCTTTGTCGTTTTAAAGTGATGCAGAAATAGAGCTTCAGCCGAAAGTGAGACCAAGGCAATTAACTTTCTTCTCTTTAATTAATCTCCCGCTCCATTAATTCATTCATCTTTTCCTTCCGAAGTTTCGTCATTGTTTTACAAAATTCAAATGAGGTGTATAAAAAGAAGAAGAAGAAGAAGAAGAAGAAGAAGATTAGTGGATGAGTACGTGGTAAGTTTGGATCGAAAAAATGGGTAAATAAGAAATCGGCCGAATCAGGGACAGCACAAATTGGCTATTGAGAATAAGACTTTCTGTCGAAAAAGGGTAAACTTCATTGCTGATGGTCCATCTCGCCATCACCAATGAGTTGCCCTGCATCAAGTCGTAGCAGATATAGATATTCAGTGACAGACATAGCTTTGGTCCCAAACTGTCCGTTCATTCATTGAAAACCCTAGAACACAAAAGTGAGTAACATGTTCAAAAACTTATAAAACTTCAACTGTCTTCATGTTTACCAGAAGAGTGACAGAACTGGACAATTTTTTCATTAGCAAAAACCAAACCCTAGCGATTTACTGAAGATTTGTCGCCGTGTTCCTTGTTTTTTATTTTTTATTTTGATGAGAAGTCCCGGAAGATCTTTATAAGGAAACTCCAAAATTAATACCTATTCAAAATAAAGAAGAACGTGATGTTAAAAAAAATAAAAATCTCTTAAGAAAGCATTCGAAAGTAATAAGTACTGCTAAAAGGGTAATAGGACTAATTAACGAACTGATATCACCACAAATGATCCTACAATGTTTCTCATTTGCAATGTTTTTTACATGCACTCTGGTTTGATTTTAACTTCAGCTAATAAAACTGTACAACTTATATAAGTGAAAATCTTCGTGTTAGCCGAACACAACGAAATATTTTACAAACATTTGTTGGGTCCAGAACCCCCCCAATTTTTTTTCAATTAGAGGGGAAGGAGAATATACGGTGTATGAGACTAGATTTGGAATAGGTGGAAACCCGTTCTTGCACTGGCATTACACTTGTAGATTGATTAAGGCATAGAGTTTTTGCACTAATCACATAATTATGGCTCCTCAATGGCTAAGAAAGTCGTGCCCTCGTTACTGAGTTAGCAAGACTAGTCTGATGAACTGGGTCGGCCTTTCAGTTTGAGTTCTTTCCTTCCCGGCCCAGCCCAAGGATGGGCTGGATTTATCAGTTCGTTTGTCTCTCTCAAAGGGGCCAAGAAGATGGCGGAGGCATCATGCACAATTGCTCATGCACATGCGCATTTGGGCGGGGCCTTTTCTATCATGGGTCCATTACTACTATGTTTTTTTTTTTGGGCCACAGGATCCATGTTAGGGCTTACAAACGAGTCGGGTCAAGCCAATGCAGTGCCAAGCTAAGACTCCGGTTGACCCCCGTGCTCGGTGCTCGGAACTCCGCTCGAGCTTAATAAGAAGGAAATTTTTTCCATGCATTGACTTTTATACATGGGTATTACAACTGCTCTTACGACTATCAAATGTTTTTGCTAGAAAAGATACTGGCTCCATTGGACTCATGAGTTTGACAAGCTCAACATCGATGCGTTTGAGCTCTACCCAACTTGAAAACAAGCGAGCCAAACATCTCGCGAATAGCTTAACTTAATCTCGCTTCTAAACCATGTTACATTGACATATTGTGTCATCCTACCGCCTTCTGTTATTAAGGTAACAAAGAAAAACTTATCTTATTCAATATCAAAAGAATATTGAAGTGTCCTGCCTTTTTCCCCCCTGGAGAGAGCAAGCGGGCACTTTCATTAGGGGGATTTGCCTTTCTTTTTTGGGGTCAAAGTTGAATTGAATGCGAAACGTTTGTAGAACTAATATAAAATTTGAAGTAAATGGCTCGATCCCTTTCTCTAATTATTGCCTTCTCGACTCAAGAGCCAAACTAGAAATTTGCCCATAAGATTTGGACATATGATCGGAAGTGACCGACAAACTGTTCGAGTTGACTCAAGTCAATATTGACTTGGGAAAGGACGATTGGCGATGGTCATTGATGGTGGCTTGACTGATGGAGGTGGTAAGAGATCGAATACACATCGGAAATGATTTTTAGCATGATTAAATGCATAAATCCTCTTATATATTCATAAATTTTTTTTTATTATTTTCCTCCATCGATCATGAAAATTATTCTCTTCTTCTTCTTCCTTTTTTTTTTTCTTTTTTTCCACAAAGGGTGCGGTTTTTGCTGACTTTCTGCAGTTCTTTTTGGACGAGCTTCATGATGACTTTTTACAGTTCTTTTTGGACAAGCTTCACGATGACTTTTTACAGTTCTTTTTTGGACGAGCCTTATTCTAAGTTTTGAAAGTTCTGGCTCGATTGTACTGCTGGGACGAGCTTTATTCTAACTTTTGAAAGTTCTGGCTCTATTGTAATGCTGGGCATGGAAAAATCTTTAGATGTATATGAACGCCAACTCCGACAGTGATGTGGAACTTTATTCATAAATCAAGAATTTCTCTCTGTTTTATTTTTTGCATTCTTTCGGGAACGTCAAATGCACGTTAACAAACCCTAATTCTCCCGCAATGTGCGGACATCCCGAGACGAGAAATTATGTGTTCCCCCGATGGTTTTTCCACATTCAAACAAGCTGATAAGTTTCGTTTCTCATATGATTCCTCTCAAATAATGCTAAGCACATCAGGAAGGGTCCAGGAAACTGGAAAGCTAAATGATGTTGTGAACTTCAACATATATGATGTTGGTAATGGTCGGCCCACTTACAGTCTCTATGTTTTTGGAGACTTGTTTTTCCACAGCCAGATGGGCATTGAGATTCGTTTATGCTTATTTTCTTTGCAATAATGCTGGGTACATTGAAACCTGTTCACATGGTGATATGGTAGCTAATGTCTCAAACTTTACATACAGCGTAAAGTATGATTAGCCGCTCATTTTAGTGGCCCTAGTTACATCAACTCCGTCGCTTTGCATATCATATCAACTGGTGCAGATGAATCTTGACATAACCTGAAATGGCTCTCTTCCTTTTCCCTTATATCACTAGTGTCCGGGAAGAATTTAAGAACCGGACAGAGGGAATAAAAGAGGCACGTCTAAACTGTGCATAGCCGCCCACATGTAACATGACATGTGGACTATCTCAAAGATCTCTCTCTCTCTCTCTCTCTCTCTCTCTCAGAAATATGGACGCACCATATTCGAATTCCTTATTTTGCTCATGTTCTTGTTCCTAGGCCCAGCACCTGCCAAAATCTTATGGCTTGTCTGGCGTCCAAGGAAAATTTAAATGCTCTCTCTCTCTATCTTATGGCTTGTCTGGCGTCCGAGGAAAATTTACATGCTCTCTCTCTCTCTCTCTCTCCATTTTGACGTGCGTAATACACAGAATTCAACAGCTAAAGTCCTCGCACGTCATTCTCCATTTTGTCCTGTCCGAGCTCCCACGAGCATCTCACATGGTGATATAGAATTTCAATTGAATTCTTAGCTAATTGGTATCTCGCGGGACTCAACTGAGTCACCTGACGTCGGAGAGGTTAGTTTTTTTGTCCTGGCTGTCCTAATCTAAGCTACTACAATTATGGCATTCACAAGTTCAAACGTGTCTGGTATTTACCGAACAAATAACTCGATAAGTGAATAAAAACAAATCATTTATGAAAGAGAAATATCATTATTTGTGTCGCGACTACTTAAATAATCATGCAAACCTAACTCCCCCAAACATAAAATCCATAGTCGTCAACTATATTTTTGTGGAACAACCTCTTTTTTACATCCATTTGTCTCATTTTAGGATTGTCTAAGTCTTAGATTTTCACAATTTCTTTACTTAAATGTTTGCATTCTTATGTTCTGCGACTTTAAATATTTTTGAATAGGAGATTATACAACTGAACAAGTAGTTGTTGCAAATTTGAAGTGGCTAGAAAATTGCCAAAAGTTGGGATGCATGGGTCCATAGATTCAGTGCCGGCATGCATGCTCACAGTGTCGGCGACGGTTCATTCGTTTGACGAAAAGACCCAACACTTTCCGTCGAATGAACATGACTTTAATTAATATATTCTTTTTCTAAATCCCAGCATAGACTTTGATTCACAATGCAGAGAACATCTTCTTGGCGCAGGACTTTCATGGTCAGCTCGAATAAGGAGTGCTAGGAAGCTAAATATAGCTAGATAAAATTATTTTTTAATCCATATTTGATGGGCTATGTTATTATATGATAATAGTTTTATTTAGTAAATTAGTCATAAATGGGTTTAGAATGGTTAAACCAAAAATAATATGGATGTTAAATGGGTTCACAATTCTCATAGACTCAACTCACCTCTATGAAAATGGATTAAAATGGATTAAATAGGTCAATTTGGATCGACCATTTTCAACCCTATTTAACTCCATTTACCCATTTGAAGGGTATACATATAGCTATTATTACTGTGTCTTTTTTTTTCCTCTCTCATTTTTAGGTCAAGGCTATGATAAAGTTGGAACATCATGTAGCAAAAACCGTGTCTTAAACGTCAGAATAACATCACTAGGATTGTTGTGAACGCAACTCCATGTGATCCACATGCTGGCACATTGTCCCTTAGGATGGGGTTGCGTTGGTGGGAACCATTAGGTTTCTCGATCTACATTGTAAGGTGGCTGAACTTATAATTAGGGCTGTTATGGCCATGCAGAGCGTGAACACAGAAAATGATTTGAATAAGAAATAAATCGAGGAAATTAAACCTGAAGATTGAAGACGGACGATTTACGTGGTTTGGCGTGTGCCTACTCCACGGCGAGAGAGTGGTGAGACGATTTCAATGTGATTGGTAAAGAGGAAATTACAAATTGATCGAATACTTAACTCTCTTGTGTTTCCTGATTCTAAATAACATCCAACATCAAAAGAATCAATCATAAAAAATGAGTTTGCCCATGCTATTAACTCTCTAGGATGACAGTTCTCGAAAGTTATCTAGGATTATCTCAAGTCTTTTATAAAACAAACATTAAAGTAGGCATTTAATAAGTATAGAATCGGGTTGCGTCTAAGCACCTAATCAGGTTCACTTCAGTCCACAACGTCCTCATTATAACTCTACTTCCACATCTGCTGAGATCATTCATCTTCCATTTTTCAATCTATGCTTGAGAACTACGGGACCAGCATGAATTCATTGAACGGTCACCATATTCAACGGTGACGAGTTCAAGGGGTTATTGGGTCAAGATAATCAAGCTGAGGGATGTCCTGGAACAATGTCAAGTTTAGTAAGAATATCAAGAGATGAGCGCCGCATTACGGGTTCTTAATTAAAAGCGATCAAGTCGCAGAGTGCCGTTTTTAGTGAGAATATTGAGAGATGAGCGCCGCATTAGGGGTTATTAATTCAAAGTCATCAAGTTGCGGAGTACTTTTGCCAAAATGTTCAAGTTGAGGAGTACTTTAGAAGAAAGCCAAGCTTGGAAAGAACTTTGAGAGATAGATGCCACTTTAGGGGATTTTTAAAATTTTCTTTAAAATGAGTAATGGTGATGTAACATTAAATAATTGACAAAATAGTGAATTAAAGGAATACTCTCGATTTTATGAACTTCTCATTAGATTCTAAATTCGAAAAATAATCATTCTCATGCCACAACTATTTAAATTCGACAACAAAAGTTCTCCTCTCCTTTTTCCTTTATTCATTTTTTTTAGTGAATGGACACTAGAGATCCTTGAACTTTGTTAAATTGGTCAACCAAATTCCCCAACATTTTTTGTGAAATCGGAATCCTAAATTGTATATTTTTTCAAGTTAGTCCTTCTTTGAAAAATGGAAAAAAAAATGTAGACATGAATTGACATGTCGACATGAAATAGACAAATTAATGCTAGCATGTAATATTCCTGTGATGATTGGATAAAATATTATAAACAATTTAAAAAATCAGAGAGAATTGGGGGAAGTTACGAGGGTTGGTGATGGTGCCACCCACGCGCCGAAGAAGGCCGTTAAGCTCTTCTCGGTTGTTATCAGGGTTGCGTAACCTCGACCAAGGCCAAATTTAGTTTGAGGTTACTCGACTCAAGCTGGATCTGGCTTGGGCTTGCGTGACCCTCAGTGTTGCATTGCTAATGTCGTGTGACCCTATCTGTCACCAAGCCTATGTCACGCTCCCTTGCCATTGCTCGTCAAGCCTGCACAACCCCGATCAATGGCCATAGGGCCCGTGCAACCCCCGATCTATAGCCCAGTGACCCTTCTCGCCCCGCCTGTTTTCTCTTTTCAGAGATCCTTTTTCTGCTATGTTTACAATAATTATTCTTTTAGTTTTTTCTTATTTGTGATTTTTGTTCTAGTTACTTTAGTTCCATGTCAGCATTAAACGATGACTTAAAGGCCACATTGGCATTTCCATAATTTTGACGAAATGACCAATTCCGACATAAAAGCACTCTCTCTCTCTCTCTCTACACGCATATATTTGCGCGTTCTCCCTTCAGGATAATTCGAGGAAACTTCAGTAGGGGTCATGTTTATTGTCTGGGAGTTGGTACCAACGCACGGAATCATAAAGAGGAGGTTCAATTCAACGCACCGGCCAAGGGTGTCCTCTCATGGATTGTGCCTATGAGTTCGCCTATTCCTTTGATTGAGGGCCCTTTAATGGAATGAAGTTAATCTATCTTTCACTTTGTACTGTTTTTGTTGTTATGTCTTGGTGTCGCATCCCTGCTATCCATGAACATGTACTTTTTTATGAATTGCACCTACGTTTTCACGGAAAAGATTATCTAAAACATTATATAATAATTAATTTAGTCTTAAATTTTTTGATAATTTATCAATTTAATTATTTCAACTAATTTTGGCTAAAAATCAATAATGTGGGTGCCAATTGTTATGTGTGGCATAGAAGGCACTAACATGAATATTTATTTATTTATTTTCTATTTTTTTTACTGTTCATCTTTTCTAAAGGCTAGTGGGGTCACCGATGGCTAGTGACCCTTGCCGGTTGCTAATGAGGGCTATCATGGCCCACGTGTGTGAGGTGAGGGCGGTGACACATTGCTTCACCAAATCTAGGTATGGCGAGGGCTGTGAAGGCTTTCACTTTGCTAGATTTGTGTGATACGAGGGTTGTCGCGGCCCTTATCGGCTTGCACAGTGGCTAGCGAGGGCCATGCTATTGTTGTGGCACAAGTGACCCTCACTGGCCCATTGGGAAAGAAGAACAATAAAAAAAGAAAAGAAAGAAAAAATAGATTTTTTTAAAATTGAAAAAATTATCCATTTCAACGTTGGCGTGCTCCATAAGATAATTGGCATCCACGTAATCAATATTGGCCAATATTGATTAAAATGATTAAATTAATAAATCGCCAAAAGATTTATGACTAAATTGATTAAATTGGATTATTTACTTTTGAATTGATTACTGTTCAATAGGTCTAGAATTTTTTGGACAATTATTCCTATTTCTATGTTGATTATGAATGTATAGATTTGTGGCATTTTTGATTCATTTAATAAGAAATTTTAAAAGAAATATAGGGTCCCCTAAAAAATGTGGAACCGACAAGGTTTTGGCTTTGAGGTGATTCTAGGACTCTATAGAATAAATTTCGGGTTCCAAAAATTTAGAACTAGTGCCTACAAGATCAAGTTTCAAGGTATGGCAATACTCTACTCAACCACATGTTCATTAGGTTAGGGCCTTAGCGAAATTATAATATACTCCCACACTTCTCTATATGTGACTAAAAAGCCAAATTGTGGCTCGTGAAATACTCCACAAGACCAATGAATCAAGCGAAAGAAACGAGCCATGCCTGGGTTAGAAGGAACAAACATGCACAGTTGATGCTTCAAAGTTCTAGAGAATTATAAGAATCTGACATTATGCATGACGCGTTCTCAATCCCTGAAGAGATGGGAGAAAGGTCGGAAAATTTTTCTGAGGAGAAGGATTCCAAGAGCAATTAGTCCTCTCAATATGAAAGGGAAGTTTTTTTTTTTGGTCATATATGAAAGGGAAGTTAGAAGGGTCGTTTTTGCTTCTCTCTTCGACTCATCTGGTCATCGACCGTCATTTGATGATGGAAGTGACAATTCGATCCTGGACCCCTTGACGTTTTCCGGCTCCAGGGGGGACTTTCACAATAATTTGGACGGAGATTGGTCTTTAGGGAATCGAAAGGGGACAACTCAATTGTTTTGCTGTCCAAGAATTATGAGGGCCCCCCTCTAGTGTGTCATCATTACGAGAAAGAAAATCCAGCGTGACGGATATGGATTTTCTACCTCAGGTAAAAGTATAGAGCATGTAAAATCGGCGGATCTCTCATGGCCGGGAGCGAACGTTGCGGTATAAATCATGCACGCGTGAGGGAAGAAACGTGCCCTTTTATCAAGGAGAGTTTGGAAGAAAAACCCTAGCTCCACCTCAGAACCATTGACCCCGATGGAAGAAATTGCATCTTCTGCTTCTTCCTCTTTGCCGGTCCCTCTTCCGAAAGAAGCCTCGCTCAATCTCCAGCAATACCTTCACTTCTTACTCCAGATCCGGCCCGATGATTGGGTCTACTCCATTTTCTGGCAGCCCTCGAGGGACGACCGTGGCTGTCTCGTCCTAACCTGGGGCGACGGCCAATTCCGAGGGACGAAGGACCTCGCGCCCAATTACTCCGCCAACCAAAGGGTGTCCAAAGCGCTCGGGACACCCGCCGGCGCCGATTTCAGCCCCTCCTCAAACATGGATACTAAGTTGGTCCGAAACCAGGTCTCCGATCTTGAACGGTACTATATTGCCTCAGTCACGAGGTCGTATTCCGCCAAGGAGAGCATCCTTGGGCGGGCATTATGTTCTGGGACTTACATCTGGTTGTGCGGCGAGGACGAGCTCGGGATTTACGAGTGCGAGAGGGTTAGAGAAGCAAGGATGACTGGAATCAAGAGCATGGTGTGTATATCAACTCCTTATGATTCCGGGGTTCTTGAATTGGGCTCCATCAAAAGTCTACAAGAAGATTGTAGTCTAGTCCACTTAGCCAAATCCCTCTTCACTTCTCATTTCTTGATCACTGAAATTACTCCCTATGTCCATGAAGAGCATCAGTCCAATGGCGTTCTAAAGGAAGAATGCTCTGCGTTGGACGGAACCGGCGCTTCGCGCTCCGACACGTGTCTTTCGGACATGTATGGGCCTTTGGGTTCCAAGAGTGACTTGAAAAGAGTGGGGGCCTCGCACAATATCACTTCCTCCAACAAGAGGGCTGCGATTACAAAGATGGAGAGCGATGATACGGAGCCAGCCCTGTCGCCATTTCCTCCACGGTTGAACCATGTGGAAGCCGAGAGGCAAAGGAGAGAGAAGCTGAAGCAGAGATTCTACGCCCTAAGGTCTGTCGTCCCCAAAGTCACGAAAATGGACAAAGCCTCCCTTCTCTCCGACGCGGTGAGTTACATCAAGGAGCTGCGATCCAGGATCGGTGAACTCGAGGGCGAGCTCAAGTTTCCGCCCCAAAAACCTGGCCCGAATAAAGTGGCCAGCCTTTTCGGCGATGAAACCAAGATGATGTCGCAAGGGAGCAAGATCAGATTGAGCCCGTCGCTGAATGTTGTCAAGGGTTTGAGCAAGATGGAGGTGGAGGTGAAGGTGGTAGGCGACGAAGCGGTGGTTCGTGTCTGGAGCCCGAACCGGGACCACCCGGCTGCGAGGCTGATGGGCGCGCTCAAGGAGCTGGAGGTCCAAGTCCACCACGCGAGCGTGTCGAGCGTGAAGGGCATGATGCTTCAGGACGTGGTGATCGGGACTCCGATTGGGTGGGCGAGCGAGGAGAGCTTGAGAGAAGCGATTCTTGCAAGATTGGGCAAGCCATGACTCATGGTTATGGTGTTGGCTGTTGGGTTAGGGGTTTTGTTCTGCTGTTGTTAATAATTGAACTTCTGCTGTCAATTCTTCAATTGAGGTGATGTTCGTCTATTTGCTTTTGTGATCATTCCACGTTTCAGTGCCATGGAATACATATTGCCGCCATAGACTCCGAGTGACCGTCCGATCTAACTTTTACAAATAGCACCAACATAGATGTTAAAGATATTACAGCATTATAACGATGTTTTATGTAGGGTTTTAACAAGATTATTGTAGAAGCCAATACTTTTGGACGTGAATCTCATTTATTTAGACATCCAATGTTGTTCTGCCAAATCATTATTGTTAGTAAATAGATTTTCATGGATTCCAAAGTACTGCTATGGAGAAACCGTACTTAGTTCTGAGTAAATTTGAATTATATCTGCATGCCGTTTATAAACCTCTTCACAGGTCTTCCACCTTATCCCTTGTTAAGGTGTTCATCAATACATTTGAACAAATTCTGCATTTACATATGGATCGCGAAAGATGGAACGTAGGTGATTTATATAGAGAGGTTAAAGTGAATTTATTAGAGGAAGGAAAAGTTTTCTCAATCTCAAGGAAGATTTTCATATAATTGCGATATATTCCGGTCCACAATAGCGGTGTTCTATTACTCCGTCCATGGAGTCCGTTCGTTCTGAACTTTAATGTATGTCATTATTGCCGATTCTAAAAGGGTATTATGTCTTGTACGTCTTCTTTTTTCGTGATAGTGGGGAGTATGAAAGTTTTTAAATGCTTGACCAATCCTTACTATTTAGGGATGCACCACACGAGTTTCCTTCTTCACTAACATTACAAGAAAATTTTAAGTTCACATTCATTTGGTTCTTCTTCCCCTTTTTTCAGCTTGTTTAGTGTCCATATTGACCCAAAGTCGCTATTCATACCCTTGAGACTAGAGGTGAGCATGGTTCTAGGATATGCAAGATAGGTTCCAAGTTTAAAAAGTTGAGGAACCTGTTCTGACGGATAGGTTTCCGTTCCACTAGGAACTTGAAGCAATTCTTTGTGTTTTCCTTGTTTTATGTTTTCGCATGATCCTGCGGCATTTTATGGTGTCCAATGATGAATGCATAATATGAAATCACTAATCTGAGCATTATCTTCGAGCGATATCCATGATTAAGACTTTTATTTTGTTAATATTTCTATAATCTTTGTATTTCTAAATAGGAGTTATGATCAATGGACTGTAGTAAATGATGCTCATTAGAGGTGATAATTAATTGTAATCATTCAATTAAGATACATGTGGAACTTGGTAGACCTTAGAACTTGTGATAAGGTAGATTGCGATTTCAAAAAATTAAGGAGTTTGTTTCGACAGCTAGGATCTAAGTTTCAAGTGGAATCAAAAACCGCTTACCCCTACATGAAATAGCTAGACAAATGTACTCATTTAGTAACTTTATTCAAGACAAGCATACAATTTTCAATTCTAAAATCCAATAGAGTTTTCCCCTAGCCAAACGGCCAAATTCTTTTTTTTCCCATAACAGAACAAAATCGCACTTCAAATACGCATGCATCAAAGGAATCTATCCCCTCGTTATCAAAATTTTCTGACACTAGCACAAAATATTATAGGACAAATAAAGGGGGTTAGCCCTCGCCAACTTCGACATAAGTTCACTCCCCACCAGGTTTAACATCACCAACAAAAATACGATGAAATATAATCATATCACTTTTAACACCCTAAAGAAAGACTAGAAAAAAGAGTGTTGAATATTTGTCCGGTAAGAAAACAACCAGAAGATCATATTTGTTGAGAGAGGCGTATCGAATTAAGTTCAAAATAACTCGACGTGGATAACTACAGGTTTTTACATATGTTTATATAGATACATCATTATATATATTTACGAATTTTGTTGTGGATTTTGGAAATGGACTTTGGGCCTCTAAAGACTTTTGAGTTGAAGTTATGGAGTTTGGCAAATAAAATTTCGAAGGCTTTTAGGCTGAAGTTAGCATTTCCAAGATCTCTATTGCAAGTCCTACTCAGTTTAGGTTTGGATAATCTCAAGAATGCTAATAACTTTTCTTCCAATTTTGCCCTCACTAAATTTACAAACTTTTAATTTTACCGTCACCCACATTCGACCGTGACAAGGCCAAATTTGACTATAGGTTGTGCGACCTCAACGATAGTCGTTAGTGCCAAATTTGGCTCACTAGCATCCATCTATTGTTTGAGTTTGGCAAATCTTTAATTTTATTTTTTTTATTTGGAAAATATAGCTTAAGTCTTTTACAAATATAGTTTTCTTTTTCAAATAACGTTTAAATTAAAGTTACTTCTCAGTACACTTTTCAAATACACTTTGCTAAATACTATTTACATTTCAAAAAAATTCTTTAATTTAAAGTCCTTCGCATCTTTTTGTAAGACTTTCTTCGAAGGCTCTCTTGAACGCATCCTTTGCTGGGTTAACGGTCGAATCTCAAGACATGACGATGCAAAAGACTGTCGAAGAGTACGATAATAAAGATTTAGCGGTACAAAACTTTGCTTCCGGTTCTTGTAAGACTGGATAGCACTCCACGAACCGAAAGTAGTCGCGGTTTGTAAACAAAAGTAGACCGTGTTTCACTTGTCCACGTCTCGAGAGACAATAAGGACGCCTTGAGCTCCAAATACACGAGAATATCACACGTGACATATCAATGTTATAAGGTTGAGGTGCGGCATTATGCTTTCTAAAGCATCTTTTTCACGCAACAAAGTTGTCGTTTCTCCTTTTAAGGAATCTTAAATAAAGCGTTGGATGGAGTGGGGAGAGGGCATTGTCGTGTCAAATCAAATTCATTTATGTGCATGTATCAGTTCATTTTACTTGAAAAGCAACTTAGATGGGAGAGGTGTGAACTAAGAAGGAATGTCTAGTTTGTAAGATTTGATATATCGTGTTATAAAAGTTTAAATTAAGGAGTTACGAATCAATTTAAACATATTAATTGTTTCACATTAAATCAATTCTCTAACGTGGGACTGTCTAACACAATTCGCACGTGATGAGATTGAATCAATAAAAAATAATAGCGACAGCTTGTCAAAGGAGATTGATGGTATAAATGGTCATGACGGTCAATTGGGTTTGGTGGAGGAGAAAGAGGCGTAGGTCGAAAGGTTGGTTTCAATGGATTCTCCATTTCGATTAATCGAACCATGCGGAGGTTCGGAAATCCAATTGTCTGATGTGAACACAAATGAGCTTAGAATGATTGATGATTCCTCAGTGGATCAATTAGAGAACAGAGAGATATCTGCAAGCATGTAAAAAATTGTGGGTCATTGCTGATGTTTGTCGAATGCATCACTCCATCACTTCATCATCGGAATATAATAGAGTTTGTCAATTTATTTTTAAAATTCTTTTATCCAATCTAGTTTTTTGCCCCCCATCCTGAATTTCTTATCCGGCATTTTATTTGAGTCTATCCTAGATTATCCGATTCGGAGGATGTTGCCACATACTGTTGTCCTATCTAGCTCAAATTTGGAATGCCAAACGCAACCTTAATTTATGTTCATTGGATTGAGACATGAGTCAAATCAATAGGGTTATAAAACCTTCTATGAAAAAATGTTGTGTAGACATTAAACTTGCAACTTCATCCAAATCCTGGCGAGTCCCATAGTCGTTTTGGTGCATCTTCTTACTCGATTGCAGCGTGCCTGATGCTGGCACAAATCATGTTCTGATTATTAGAATAATGTTGATTTTCGCGGAAAAGAGAGAGACCTAAGACTAGGACATGTTTTGCACTTGTATAATTTGAATACAGATACTGTACGCTGGTCATGTTAGTAAGTGTTTTCCTACCCTCTTGGCTAGGAATCGGCATTCACCAGGTAACCACACCCAAAGCAAATACAACGCCAGGAAGAGTCGAACACAGCAAATCATGCATTCCCCTCAAGCCCGGGCAGAAATGTTTTCATGGATGTACGCAAATTGCTCCGTTTATTTATGTTAAGTAAGACTCTTTTTGCAAGGCAGCGGACATGGTCCCATGGTTATTATTCTTGGGAGGTAGAGGATGTGATTTGAACATGAAATTGATCACATCCTCTAGAATTTCAACGATAGAGGGAGAATTTTAACCAAATAAGCTCGGTAGAGCCCCACAACCTAATAGAAAAGGCTCTGGGTTTAGAGAAAACTCTGGGATAGGCTCGGGTCCGTGGACTGAAAACAATCAAAGCCAAGATCTCGTGGGACATACTTGAGAGGCCTGCATGATTTGGACTATGCGAACCATCATTGGCCTGGGTTAGTACCGATATGGCCTCTTTCAACTTGAGGGGACCTAGTCCTGATCTAGGTTTACTATGGCCTGTCCTGCCAATGAGGGCGGGCTCCACAATTAGATTCCTTATTCACCATTAGGCTCTCGTCGATCCTAGTCCCCCTCTACTTTCCCTCCGTAAACTTTTCTCCCCCGAAGAAGTGGACATATCCTATCAAGAGGTATATATAATGTGTATAAGAAAGGAAGTAATTTAATCTGATTGAGAACTTAGCTATCAAAATTTAAGAAGAAAAACTAGTTATCATACAAGAAACGACAAAACATCAAGAGATCTCTTGAATATCTAATAATATCTCGATCGATATTCTCTCGTCCCCTTGTGAAAGTTAAGTTTCTGGCCAAGCAGAAGACATTACCTCCACGACATCCCAGGACGTGGTACGAGCATGGTGACTTGAGTCTGCGTAAGGCTACGAGACCTGCAACCAAAGAAAAGCCAATGATGTTCGTTGTCCTCGTATCTCGTGGCCCGAAGTCGGACGAGCCATTATCGTAGTGCCGGTGGTAAGTTGGCGCCATTTGAATGTTGTTTCAATCTCGAAAATGACGTTGATTTCCTCGGAAGAAGAGAGACAGCAGTACTAGGACATGGTTTTTCTGACGACACACCGCCCTTGTTATTGTTGGCTAGTGCTTTCTTGGCTCCTTCGGTCAGGAATTGACAGCCTCCGGGAAAACGCCCATAACAAATACGATTCTCGGAGAGTCGGACGAAGTACAACATGCATGGGGAAATTATAAAAAAAAATTATAAAATTATTATTATTATTGTACAAATTCAATCTTAAATTATTTTTTAGCTAATTGGATCCTAAATTTTTTATATTTATCCAATTTAGTCCATTTGCCAATTTTGACCGAAAATTGCTAATTAGAAGTCACCTGTCTTACGGTATTGACGTGGACTTTTTAAAATAATATTTTAAATTTATTTATTTATTTTTATACATCTTTTCTTTTTTCTTCTCTTTCCTATTTTTTCCCCTTCCCTTCTTCCTCTAGCCGATTGTCGGATCTCGGCTAAAGGCTAGAGGCAAGGGTTGGCAAGGTCGATTGTGCCAATGGTTGGCGAGGACAAGGCTCGCCATCACTGGTCCTCACCCTCGGCTGGTCCTTGAGGTCCCACAATCGACTAGAGGAAGAAGGAAAATAAAAAAGAAAGAGGAATAAAAGAAAAAAACAAAAAAGAAAAAAATAAATTCAAAAAAATATTAAAATATTTTAAAAAAATGCCTACGTTAGTGTTGGTCGTGCCTTATAAGATGGCTAGCATCCATGTTAGTGATCTTTGGCTAAAATTGCTTGAATAGATTGAATTGACACAAAAGTAAAATGTTTATGATTTAATTGACAAAAGAAGAAGAAGCTTAATACCGAATTGAATCAATTGTTATCAGTTCAATTTTTTTTTTGGTAATTCTTCTCATACTTTGCCATCTAGTAGGGGCAACCTTATTTCCCTCTATCCATGCGAACGTCTCCGCCTACTCTTGTCGGACCTCAAAGATTATTTTGCTTGGGAGGGACAGGATGTAATTTGGACCCTGTCGCATCCTTGATGGTTTGAATAATAGAGAATCTTAATCACTAAAATCATGCTAATCCCAAGACATATAAGAGTGTTTAATTTATGTTTCATGGAAAATGGGATATTCTTAAAAATATATATTTCAAGAAATTGTTTTTCAAAAAATATGACAATATTTTTGGTGCTTGGTTGAAACATAAAAATTAACTAAATAAAATTTTCTGTTATTTGGTATTGAAAAATTGATTTTTCTAAATATGCTGACACCATTTGAGTGCTAGTAAATTGGGTATGGACAGGCATGGAACCAAGTAAGAGCACTAAATTCTCGGAACCAGTGGTGATGAACCCCAACAAGGTGCTAAGGATTAGGGCAAGGGCACCTAGTCTTGAGCCCGACCTTGATGGACCTTAGTGTGGGCACAAGGGTCCTTGGCTCGGCCTTTGTGGGCTTGAGACTAGGTGTTAGGGATTCAAGCTCGAGTAGTGGATCTTGCGCTCGGCCTTTGTGGACCCAAGCTCTTGCGCAAGGGCATTGGGCATGGGCACTGGGGCTTCAGGCGTAACCCCAATGGACTTGAGCATGGGTGCTGGGGGCCTAGGGTCTCTGGCTTAGCCTTAATGGACCTAAGCGTGGCTGTTGGGGATTTGGGCACTTGCATTGGGGTCACGAGCTTAGCTTTGATGGGCCTAGACTCGGATGCCGAAGACTTGGTCCACGACATCAGGCACCCGTTTCTGTGTTCAAACAGAGAGTTTTGGGTTAAGCATTGATACTTAGTTATATTTTGAAAAATGATATCCTCAATTTAAGTATAAATTTTCCATTGACTAGGAAAATTTTTCCTAAGAAAACATTTTCCGTGAAACAACGAAGCATTATAGAAAACTCTTCCTAAGGCACAAGCCCATGGACCCAAAACACCTACTCGCGAGGCACACATGATTAACGCCCATAATGGATTCGATTTATGTGAACTACGGTCATGGTGAGAATTTAAGAATTCGCCCATGTAATTATTCATTTCCTAGCAAAAATAGGAGCTCCCACGTATGTACTGGAATTTGATAGTAATATACCAGTCTTCTTGATTCCTTCGTATCCTCCTTAACAAATAGACACCAATTTGCTTCTCTACGAACTCAGCACAAAAAATATCATCATCTTGAGACCACATAGGTCAAGTCTAACTGAATCGTTGATTAAGTAAACTTAATAGTGAAACCCATATGGTTAGTAGTTGTGATGATCTTGATCCATATAGTCTAAAAGACTATGCAACGACTTCTCAAACACACTTCAATAAGCCATGAAAACTCTAAAGGAGAATCTGTTTTGCATGAACAGTTAGGATTTCATTTCATTTCTTCACGCAATCGACGGAGCCATTTGTCGACCGCCATGCCTCATGGGGTCGGTCCGCGCCTTCCTCTACGGAAATCAACCCAACTTCGACCACCGCACACTGATAAAATTGCGCTATAGCAACTAAAGATCATTCAAGCAAATGAAAATGACTCTTGAGCGCGAGGTTTCCAGTGCACCCATTAGCTACAACTCCAAAATATCCTTTGCTCCCCACAACAGTTCATTCACGCAGATGAAAATGACCTCCAGTAAAAAGTTTCCAGTGCATCCTCGTCACGATCGATCAAGTCTAATTCGAGCCCCCGTGATTGCCAGGAGGCAATTCATTGTGGACCGTAGATTGTGGGTTAAAGCCACTTTCTCCGAAGATCAAAGCCCTCCCTGGCCTCGTCCCTAAGCAAGGAAGATAAATATGTGCGTCTCAAGTCCGTATTTTTCATAGAGAAATCTCGGATCAACGATAGAACAAGATCCATTTTGCATCATATCTAAGGGATTCCTTGGTTTGGGCCGAAGAAGCAATGTCACTCGATCATTATCAAACTGACTGTAATCTTTTTCTGTCCGCGAGGATTCCACCAGAGCGCCTTCTACTTCTAATAGGCCATGAACTAGATCAGAATCATTCTCAACGAGTCCATAAGAAGTGATCTCATTTTTTGGAAAGATTTGAACAAATTAAACCTTTAGTCACAATTTTGTGGAAAACTTTTAAGTGTGAACGTGTTAGATACTTATGACTTGATCGGTAAAATCATATGTTTCTCCAAAAATGCATTAAGCTTTTAGAATAGTTAATGGCAGTCATACAAAATTTCACAATCAATAATGAGAATTTTCTTATCACAATAAAAACATTCCAAAAATAAGAAATCTCTCTTATCTTTCCACTTGATTGGAATTTCCCTCTATTTATTCTGTGCGGACTAAAGATGAAGGTGATGAAGGTTTGTTGTTTCCTCGGAGGATACTGTTGGGACCTTTTTATTTTTATTATGGTGAAGCTGTTGGTCTCCTCTTCCCAACCCCTTTCAGGTCCCGAAAAGCCGCGTCCCAGTCTTTAGAAAGTACGCAATCGCGTCAACTTCACCACCCCCCTCTCCATGAACGACTTGAATTGTTGAATAAGTTCATGGGACTCACAAATTCCATATTGTAGATCTTTGTGAGCTATGCTATAAGTTGGTCAACTCCGTTAGTTTTCTTATTAATTCCTCTGGAGTCTTGCGAGTGACAGAGCGTGGAAGAGGAAACGATCGGTGCTGTTCTACACCAGATGGGATCGAGGACGAAGAAGAAGACGAACGTCCCCAGAATCTGTTGTACTCTTTATTTATGTACACCGACCGGGACAAGAGTCGAGTTGACAGAGCTAAAAACCTTGTGTAGACATTAATCTCGCAAGTTCATTGAGAGATCCTGGCCAGTCCCGGTAATCGTTATTGGTTTGTCTTCGTGCTTGATCGTGAGAGTGCCTGAAGCTGACGAGATTTTGTATTTGTTTCGATTTATGAAGTTGACGTTGATTTCCTCAGAAAAAGAAGAGATCGCAGTACTACAACATGTTTTTCACATTTGGAATGCCACAACACTGACTTGTTGTTCATGGGCTTGGAAAAAAATTCTCTCGCTGAAGGGGGAGTTTAAAGACTGTTTCAAATGGAGGATAGGAGATGGCATGACTACCTCCTTGTGGTTTGACCTGTGGCTAGACATGGGCTCGCTCAACCAGTTTTTTGATGACTCTTACATCTACCAATCAGGACTCACAAGAGATGCTAAGGTTGCTGATCTCCATTCTTGGATGGGCTGTCATTACTTCAGGAACTACATCTTTGGCAAGTTACAATCCCCGCCCTCAATCAAGGTGAGGATTCTTTTACTTGGCCCCATCATCCTTTGGGTAAGTTCTCTCTAGCTTCAGCATGGTCTATCACTCGTATGAAAGCTGCTCGGGTCTCTTGGGCTTTAAGTGCATGGAACAATGCTGTTGTTTCCAGTCACCAATTCCTTCCGTGGCTAATCTCTAAGAATCGGCTTCCCACCCAGGCTCTCCTTATGTCTTTTGGTAGATTACCTTCGGTGCCGTGTGTTTTTTGCAACCTCACTCCTGATTCTATAGATCATCTCTTCTTTAAGTGCCACATCTCCCTATCCCTTTCTAATTTTTGGGCTGCAAAGTGTAATTTTTCTTGGAGGAGCCTACCCTGGATGGATGCCCTCCGTTGGATGTTTAGATCTTCGGATAAAGGTTTCTATTTGGACATCGTTGGGTTTTCTTTTGGCGTTCTCTATTATGTCATTTGGAAATCTAGGAATGACTTGATTTTCCAAACTACCAACTCATGTTTGCAATCCATGAAGCATTACTTGATCAAGGTGGTAAAAGAAAAAGTTCTTTCTTTTAAATCCATGGTTGATTCCCCAAGGAACAAGAGAATGGAATGCAGCTAGGGGATCGACCCTTGTATTTTTTGTCCATGACACGTGAGAAGGCCGGGGTTGTCCTCTCTTAGTTATTTTCTTCTTGCATGGCTGTATGTGTAGCCTCTTTTGACTGTTTTTTTCAGTGAACCTAGTCCCCACTCACTCCAATGACCTGTAGTCTTGCTGAGTGCATGTTTGGTGCTGAGTTGCACTTCTTTTATAAATCCTGGTTGATAGCTATAAAATACTTACTTTTACCAAAAAAAAAAAAAGTTTTTCACATGTATCTTTAATTGAATATAGAGGCGGCACGCTGGCCATGATGGTGTACTACGAAAAAAGCACGACTTGCATTGGCATCAAGCAGGGGCAACCAGCTTTCTCCCGACGCATGCGAACGGCTCCGTCCGTGCGTGTCATGACCTCTAGGCTGTTTCGCTTGGAAAGGAGAGGATGTGATTTGGACACGGAATATGTCGCATTCTCGGAGAGTTTCGACAATAGAGAACCTTAACCAAATGAAGTCGTGCTGATCCCAAGGCATAATAGAAAAAGCTCTTGATTTAGAGAAACTCTTCCTGATGCACGAGTCCATGGACCCAAAACAATCAAAGCTAAGATCACGCGAGACTTATTTATGAGGCTCACATGATTAACGTTTAAGATGGATTCAATCTATGTGAACCACGGTCAAAGTGTTTAAGAATTTGCCCCTAGAATTATCCATTTCCTAAAAAAATAGGAGTTCCCATGTATTGGGATTGGAGAGTAATAAATTGGTCTTCTTGATTCCTTCGTATCCTCGCTAGCCATTCGACAATCTGGCTTGCTTCTCTATGAGCGCAACACAAAAAAATCGCATCATCTCTAAACCATGTAGACCAAGCATATCTAGACCTTTGATCACGGAAACCTTCTAGTGAGGCCCACATAATTCCACGATCTTGATCCAAATAGTGTAAAGACTATGCATACAACTTTTCAAACACACTTTAATAAAGCCATGAAAACCCTAGAGGATCATGTGCTTGCATCGAATGGTCAAGATTTCAAATCATTTCATTACATAATTGATTGAGCCATTTATCTTGCGCTGCGCCTTCCTCTAACGGAATCACGCCAAAAGCAACAAAAGTTCTCCCATTAGGGGTGATCAGAAAATTTGATTTTTCTAAATACACACATGCATTGTTTGAGCAATAGTATACTGGGTATAGGCAGCCATGAAACCAAGTAAGGGTACTAGAGTCTCCGAATCGGCCTTGATGGTACCCAACCAGGTACTGAGGATGGGGCAAGGGCAGCGGGTCTTGGGCCTGGCCTCGATGGGTCTTGGGCCCAACCTCAATGAACTTGAGCGCAGGCACCAAGGTCCTTGGCTTGGCCTTTATGGACTTGAGTCTTGGTGTTAGGGATTTGGGCTCGGGTGCCAAGATCCCGTGCTTGGCCTTTATTGAGGGTTTTGACAATAGAGAACCTTAACCAAGATCACGCAAGACTCACTTCTGAGGCCATGACACAATATAAAAAGCTCTTGATTTGGAGATATATCTTTCCAATGCACGAGTCAATGGACCCAAACTGATCAAAGCCAAGATCACGCAAGACTCACTTCTGAGGCCTATGTGATTAACGTTTATGATGGAATCAATCTATGCGAATCACGGTGAAGGTGAGAATTTATGAATTTGCCCTTAGAATTATCCATTTCCTAGCAAAATAGGAGCTCCCATGTAATGGTATTGGAGAGTAATAAATTGGTCTTCTCGATTCCTTCGTGTCATCGATATCCGAGCGACACGCCAGCTTGCTTCTCTATGAGCGCAACCCAAAAAAAATATCGCATCATCTCTAAACCATGTTGACCAAGCGTATCTAGACCTTTGGTCACGGAAACCTGCGAATGAGACCTACATAATTCCACGATCTTGATCCAAGTAGTCTGAAGACTATGCAAACGACTCTTCGAAACACACTTCAATAAAGCCGTGAAAAGCCTAGAGATCATGTGCTTTGCATTGAATAATCAAGATTTCAAATCGTTTCATTACGTAATTGATTGAGCCATTTGTCTTGCATCGCGTCTTCCTTTAACAGAATCACACCAATGAAAGTCTGCAATAGCGACTAAAGCTCATTCATACGAATGAAAATGACCCTTGAGCACAAGGTCTCCCATTAGGGGTGACCGGAAAATTTGATTTTTCTAATTATACATGCATTGTTCGAGCAATAATATATTGGGTATAGGTAGCCATGGAACCAAGTAAGGGTACTAGTCTCCGAATCGGCCTTGATGGTTCCCAATCAAGTGCTGAGGATCGGGGCAAGGGCACTGGGTTTTAGGCCTTGCCTTGATGGCAAGTGTGAGCACCGTGGTCCTTGGCTTGGCCTTTATGGACTTGAGCCTTGGTGTTAGGGATTTGGGCTCCGATGCCGAGATCTCGCACTCGGCCTTTATGAACTTGAGCTTGGGTGCAAGGGCATTAGGTACAGGCACCAGACCTTTAGGCCTAGCCTTGATGTACCTGACATTGGGTGCATTAGGCCCAAGTTTGGGCATTGGGGTCTCATGCTCAGGCTTCATGGATCTAGGCATGGGCGGCATGGAAGGCATTGGCATTGGGGTCATGAGCTTGGCCTCAATGGCCCTGGGCTTGGGTGATGAAGAATTGATCCTAGAAGCTAGGGATCTGTAAAATGGCGTTGGGGTTTTTGTGTCTAACTATAGAGTTTTGGATCAAACGTTGATACCTAGTCATACTTTAGAAAATGATTTTCTTAAATTAAGTAAATATTTTTTATCGATTCGGAAAATACTTTTTGCGAAACAACGAAGCTTTAGAGAAAACTCTTTCCGAAGGCATGAGCCCGTGGACCCAAAGCAATCAAAGCCGAGAACATGTGGACTTACTTGCGAGGCCTACATGATTAATGCCTATGATGGGTTTGGCTTATGTGAGCCACGGTCATGGCGAGAATTTAAGAATTTGCCCCCGTAATTATTCATTTCCTTGCAAAATTAGGAGCTCCCACGTATGTACTGGAATTTGAGAGTAATATACCAGTCTTCTCGATTCCTTCATATCCTCGCTAACAAAAAGACACCAGTCTGCTTTTCTACGAGCTTAGCATAAATATATCGAATCATGTTGAGACCATGTAGATTAAGTCTATCTAGATTGCTGATCATGCAAACCTGACAGTAAGACCCACCTAATTAGTTGTTATGATGATCTTGATCCATATAGTCTAAAAGACAATGCAACAACTTCTCAAACACACTTCAATAAGCCATGAAAACTCTGAAGAAGCATCTGCTTTGCATGAACAGTCAAGATTTCATTTCATTTCGTAACGTAATCGACGGAGCCATTTATTGATCGCTCTATAGAAATCGATCCAACACCGGCAACCATGAACTAATTATAGTGCGCTATAGCAACTAAAGATCCTTCACGCAAATGAAAATGCCTTGAGCGCGAGGTTTCCAGTGCATCCATTAGCTAAAACGCCAAAAAATCATTTTCTCCCCCAAAAGTTCGTTCACGCAAATGAAAATGACCTTGAGTACGAGGTTTCCAATGCACCCATTATCTATCACTCCAAAAAATCCTCGCTCCCATGCGGTTTTCCATGAGATTCCTCGTCACGATCGATCAAGATCAAAGCCATCGCAGTCCTCGTCCCTAAGCAAGGAAGATAAACATGGTACATTTGGCGAGTCCACGTCTTTGAAAGGGGATGGTCGTTAAAAGTGACCCATGATTGACGTGATTCTTTGTGGCTCATTAGTTTCTTAAAGTGACTTACATGTGTGTGGTGGCTAGCACGTGCAACCCCATGGTTTACTCCCCCGGTTATCGGCGAGGTGCGGGGTTCCCTGGATCATAAAAAAAAAAAACGGTTGTAAAAATTTAAACTATTGAAGATAAAAATTTGGTTTAATATTTGAGTATTTTAAACTCCCCTTCCCCACGAGACTTGAGTTTGGATTGAGTTTGATATCTTTGAATCTAAGACCTTTTGCTCAGATACTGGGTGAGATTTTATGATGCCACAGCTAATTATTTTTAAAGTTTAAGATGATGAGTGAAGGAAGATCACATGAATACAAATAACATTTAGGATCCATTGTGAAGCGGCGTGGGACAATCCTTAACATTAATCACCCTACGAATGCTTCCTAAAGCAGCCTCATACTCAAATTAAAAAGCTCCACGCTCAGTTTTTTTTTTTTTGTGGACAATGAATAGTTTGAAAAATATATTTCTAAAAGTGATTGATTATATCTTTAAAATAATTAGTCAACGGAAAATATTTACATTATTGACAATAATTCGTGTGTAAATACTTTTGTAAAATATGAAAATCTTTCTTGTCATTTTTATAAGTGATATAGATGTTTATTTTTAGGTAAATATTTTCCAAATCATACATTTTCTCTGAAACAAATAGAGTTTTAATTCTTTCATATTTGACACGATAATATCCCATTTCTCTTCTTAACGACACTGTTGAGTGACGCATTTGGCTAGTGGGATTTTGGGCATTATCGTGTCAAATCATAATCATACCTATGTGTATATACCATGGTTTTTTCATTTGAAAAGGAATCTTCGATGGGAGAGGCGTGCATTGAGTGGGAACACGTAGAAGCCATTTATTACGACAAGTACTGTGAGGTGTTTCGAAGCTAATTTAATTAGCATTGATCATATGTTTCACATGCGAGAATGAGATAGGGTCATACATAGCATGGGACCACGTTAAAGTGTCTGTACGTGTGCAAAAGCTTTTCATGGTGAACATCGTAATTTTTTGGTGTTATTCTTATAATTACATGTAAATTCATGTGTATATCATGTGGTCAAGATTAATCCCTCTTGGGTCTCATTGCGCCGACCTCTAATGATTGTTATTTTCCAACATAGCTGGTTTTCCTGAAGGGTTTATCAAGATAATAAGTGTAGATCTCTAAAATCATGGGGTGTCTATTTCGAATAAAGAGCATGAAGAGATCACATAAAATGCCCCAAGTCGTATCAAAGCATACGGAATAATACATTTGTAGCAAATATTGTCTAGCAAGTTCAACTTCTCATGCCACTAAATACAAATAATTTCATGGTGGAGCCACTAATCTAATTTCTTGTACGAGCTACTGATATGGTCCATGGATATTTCTTAAATTTCCAAGAATCCTTCGGCACTAGTTGTGAATCGCCTTTTTTAATTTTAATTTTTAACTTTTCAATCTAGATTCCACTGGAGCTAACTTTATGGATTAAAAAATAGGTTCATCTGTCTTAACCTATATTCGATATCTGTGGTTAGAACAAAAAATAAGACAAGGATAATTGTATTACTTGACTCTGAAATAATTTGTGCAAGAAAAAATAACTAATTTAAATCCAAAAGGAAGTTAACTATCATAATTTGAGGAAAAAAAAAAAATAGCCATCGAAGGAAATGACAAATTACTGAGGAATTCCTCCGATATCTAATAATATCTCAAACGATATTCTCTGGTGCGTGATTGTGAAAGTAAGCGTCTGGCCAAGGAGAAGAAGGCATTGCCTCCACCACATACCAGCACCTAGTACGAGGATGGAGACATAAAACTGCACAAGATTATAAGGTCTACAACCAAAGAAAAGCCAATAATATTCGTGGTCCCCTAGCTTGTGGTCCGAATTTGGATGAGCCATAGCTGGTGGTCTCCTCTTCTTCCCAGTCTTTAGACATTAATATCGCGAATTCATCAAGAGTTCTTGACAAGACCTGGAGTCATTTTGGTTTGTCTTCATGGTTGATCACGAGTGTGCCCTGAAGCTGTCGCGATTTTGTATTTGTTTCAATCATAAAAACCACGTTGATTTCCTAGGAAAAGAGAGATCGCAGTCTTAGGACATGGTTCTCGTGTGTATTCTTAATTGAATATAGTGACGGCACACCGGCCATGTTGTCATTGTTGGCTGGTGCTTTCTTGCCCAGTTGGTTAGGAATCGACGTTCTTCGGGAAACCAGCCCAAGCACACGCAATTCCAGGAAGAGTCGAACGAAGCACGACATGCATCGCCGTCAAGCAAGGGCGGCCACGTTTCTCTCGATACATGCAAGCGGCCAAGGCTACTTTGCTTGGAAAGAAAAGGATGTGATTTGGACACGGAATATGTTGCATCCTCAAATATTTGACCTATAGAGTATCGGCACTCTCTAGGAACCTTCGTGTTGTATCAAATATTTTGACACATGTCTAATATTCTTTGACACTCTACGCCACTCTCTGACACTTGATTAATACGTGTCGGAAAATCCGACACCTGATTAACTCTCCCAACATTCTGATACTTAAGTCTGAAATTTTGACACGTGATTCCGACAAACACATGATAAACTTAAATTTTTTTTAATAAATGAAGGATCAAAATGTAAATATATAAAAAAATAAAAAATAAAAAATAAAAAATGAGAAAAGATGAAAAAACCTAGTCTTTTATTCTCTTTTGACTATCACTTCTTGTGATACATTATTTACGTCTCCAAGTTTGTTTTTTTCTCTTATCTTCTGACACAATTTGATAGGTGAGTTCAGAATATGGATTATTTGTTTGCTTTTTTCTCTAAGTTTCATAGATTATTAGAATGGAGTTGAATTAGTCAAATTGAAATAATGAATGATATTAACAAATTGTTGATTAATGTTTTTAGTGTAAATTCATTTTAGGCTCACTTTGATAGGTTGAGTTCATAATATGGATTATTTGTTTGCTTTTTTCTCTAAGTTTCATAGATTATTTGAATGGAGTTGAATTAGTCAAATTGAAATAATGAATGATATTAACAAATTGTTGATTAATGTTTTTAGTGTAAATTCATTTTAGGCTCTTTTTTATTATTTATTTATTTGTGAATTCACACACGCGCGCGCGCACACACACATCAATGTACATGTACAACGTGTCACACACACACACACACACACACACATTCAATGTACAACGTGTCCAAATTCCCTATTTTTTGATAAACAATGTATCGGCATGTCGTGCCGTACTGTGCCATGCGATGTCGTGTTATGTGTTATGTGTCAATATCGATGCTATTTAGGTTTCAACAATAGAGAACCTTAACCAAATAAAGTGCTAATCCTGAGGTACAATATAAAAAGCTCTTGATTTATAGAAAACTCTTCCCAATGCACGAGCCCATGGACCCAAATAATCAAAACCAAGATCACGCAAGACTTACTTGTAAGGCCCATGTGATTAACGTTTATGATGGAATCAATCTATGTAAATCATGGTCAAGGTGAGAATTTGCCCCTAGAATTATCCATTTCCTAGCAAAATAGGAGCTCCCGCGTACTGGGATTCGAGAGTTATAAATTGGTCTTCTTGATTCCTTCGTATTCTCGCTAGCCAAGCGAGACGCCAGCTTGCTTCTCTATGAACGCAACCCGAAAAGATCGCATCATCTCTAAACCATGTATACCAAGCATGTCTGGAACTTTGATCATGGAAACCTGCGAATGAGACGCACATAATTCCACGACTATGCAGACAACTTTTCAAAACACACTTCAATAAAGCCGCGAAAACCCTAGAGAATCGTGTGCTTTGCATCGAATAGTCAAGATTTCAAATCATCTCATTACGTAATTGATTGAGACATTTGTCATGCGCCGCGCCTTCCTCTGACGGAATCACACCAATGAAAGTCCGCAATAGCAACTAAAGTTCATCCACGCCAATGAAAATGACCCTTGAGCACAAGGTCTCCCATGCATCCATTAGCTACGAACTCCCAAAAAAAAATCATTGCCCCCACAAAAAGTTCATCCAGGCATATGAAAATGACCTTGAGCATGAGGTTTTCAAGGCACCCGTTAGCTATGATAAAATAATTAAATATTCAATTACGTTTTTATTAGAACAGTCGGTGACGATCTCATAAAATTTTATAAGATATTATAATAAGAGATTCCGAATTCAAAATTTTCCGGGTCCTTATTTGCATTCCAATTTGAATAATTCCATGCTTAGGCCCTTATTCGTCTAACAAGCTACCTTTCCAAAAGAATCCTTGCTTTTAGGTCGTGTTCCACGACACTCCTTCTCACAGTCGATCTGGTCGAAATCGAACCCATGTGATTGCAAGGAGTACATCCATGGTGGACCATAAATTATGGGGTTAACTCCACTTTCTGATGATAGCAAAGTCCTCGCCGGCCTCGTCCCTAAACAGGGAAGATAAAAAAAAAGTAGCCAGGACCATTTTACATGTGTGCCTCAGGTCGCTCGTCAATTACGTACGACAGCATCTTCTGACCGAATTCGTGTCCCTGATGCACTGATCATGGAGGATGAACCTTCGCACCTTTGGGTGTCCCCATTTTAAACTTTATTCATTTATTGGAGGCTTGAACTTCAATCTCAGGCTTCTATGGAAAAAAGAGTTACATGAAGAACCCATACATTCATTTGAAATGCATTATGTGTTTATCAAGTGACCAATTAATCACTTAACTTTTATATTTGAATTAAGAATGACTGCGAAATATTCCATAAATCTCCCATCTTTCCTTTCACGACAATTTAAACTATACAAAAGGAACAAAATCTTTACACACTATCTCATTTCTTCACTAATTCTCTATGCGCACATGTGACATGTTTGCTCTTTTCCTAAAAAACGTTTATCAAGACAATAATTCCTTTCAAATTTTTGGGTGACCGGATACCGAAATATTGGAATTCTTGGTCAATAGTTACGTTCTTGGTCCAGATTTTTATTGAAACATTGGAAATTCTTGGTCAACAGTTACATTCTTGGTCCACTTTTATTTATTTATCATTGAAACATTGGAAATTCTTGGTCAATAGTTACATGCTTGGTCCAAATCTTTATTGAAACCTTGGAAATCCTTGGTCAATAGTTACATGCTTAGTCCAAATTTTCTCATCTTTTGCTTATTCGGCTTCCCTCACCGGCCATCCTCCAATGGGAATCCATTCCGACGCTCCGTTTGCCAACAAAAGGAGCTTGGCTCTGCTTCTACACTTTAGAACCCAACTTTAGAAAGGGAGCTCTTCTTCCCTCTCCCAACTTTGCTTTTGATTCAAAATTGTACGTGGAAGTCGACAAATTCAACTTTTACAATGTGAAATCAAACAAAACACCGACCAATCGAAGAGGGCGATCATAATGGTGCTCACGAGTTCTCCTGAACATCCTTCTTTTGTACTACCTCGGACTGACAAAGAAGAAAACGAGATACAAACATAGGAGAGAGAAGGAGGGTCATTGCAAGGGGTGCATTTTGTTTTACCACCATATCGTTAGTTCAGACCAACCTCATTTATCCACCATCCTATCATTTTCTAAAAGGATCAATCACCATTTCTTCCCATAGTGTTACTGATGAAAGTAAATATATGATTTTATCATGAAAACATCCTTTATTATCCCTATCTAAAGTCAAGGGCATGTTAAATAGTGAGCAATGTACGCTTTTGTCATAGGAAGACATAGAGAAAATTGTCCAAAAAGTTCTAAATCTATCGTATGGAGGCCAATTCAGTCCTAATTTTATTAATTTGGCCAATTTAGTCCTAATCCTTTTAATGATTTGCCAATGGAGTTATTTGGAACAACTTTGGTTATTAATTATGGGTAATGTCAATGTTGGCAGTTTTTGTAATATTTTTTTAAAAAAGATTTTTCCATTTTCTTTTTTTTCTTTCTCCTTTTCTTTTCTTTCCTTTCCTTTTCATTTTTTATCTTTTTCTTGTTCCCCTTGGCTAGTCCAGGGCTGCGGCCGAGGGATATAGAAAAAAAAGAAGAAAAAACTTTGAAACTTAAAAAAATTCCAAAATTAGCTACAATAGTGTTGGTTATGTCATATAAGATGACTAATATCCACGTCAATAATATTTAACCAATTGCGAAAAATATTATATTGATAAATTGTTAAAAGGTTTATAACTAAATTGATCAAATTGAAAATTTTAGAACCGAATTGAAAACCACCCAACAAGTTTAGAACTGTTGGACAATTATGCCGAAGGACTACTATAGTGCACAAACTTTGAGTAGATGATTTAGACGAGAAAGAGTTTCATAGATTAAATCTAAATATGGTTGCTTTTAAATCAAGTATTTTGGTGAATATCAATTGAAACACTGAATTTAAAAGAAGTCATGGCAAAAAATAATAATCCGATTGTTTGGATGAAGGAGGGAAGAGGAAAGAAAATAGAAGATGTCATAAAATTCAAATTTTCTTCTAATCTATTTGCACACAAATTTTTTCTATTGAAATTACCATTCACAAATTTTGCCTCATTTTTGAAAGATATCATAATTTTTTCACGACTTGAAGGAACAAAAAGGGTGAAGATTGTCGGTGATCCTTTTTGGGCGTTATTCCTGGTATTTCACATCCATGATCAAAATATTCGATTTGAGTAGTAGATAATCATTCTCATTTTGAGCGAACCCGTCTTGGCGGTATGACGGATACGAGTTAAAATAAAGGCAGAGTGATCTTGAATCTGGGCCACAAACCGAACCTAAGTCATGGACGAATGAGGATATTTTTAGAGGGGGAGCAAGACATTTGAGAAAAAGGACAAGTGCTTGTGTCCCACTAAAACAATTATTGGTCCAAAAGAGAGTAAAGCCCCACGACAAATCACTCGCACCTCCGACAGTTGGGACTTTCACTTCTCGATCTGGTCTGATCTAGTATCTCTGGAATTTGCTGCACGTCGATTCCACAACCTGAGAGAACTGTATTTAAAGCACATTTGATTAGTTTTAATCCTGACTATGACTGCTTTTCATACGATGTTAGATTAACTTTCAGCTTGGGCCTGTCGTTTTCTGTGGAAGAAGCCAAAATCCGAAATTATTACAAGTGATGAATGAAGTTCTTGAAGGGTTTCCAACCACAACATAGTTCGTAAATCGTATCCCACCAAGGGAAAACAGAAAGTGGTCCTGAAGTTCTTGGCGCAATTATTGAAACGTGAAGGACCGCGAGTTGGTTTCAGGTCCATCGCCCGCAAACTGTCAAAACAGATTTTTTGTAAGAACATTATCAGCGACACATTAGTACACGACTCCACACAAGTTATTTGTCCGTCAATAAATACGGAATTGCATGGATCACCTGACAAAACCTACCATTGAGATTCCAAAAAATCTTTTGAATTTTACAAGTGAAACCTAAACTTTGATAAATTAAAAAATAATTATGAGAAAGCTTAAGCGAATAATACAAAATTATAGTTGAAAGAAAAAGAAACATGTCCTTTGCCCTTTCATATGACCTATCTCACTTATTGAGACATCTCTCTCTCTCAAACTCAAATTATATCAATGAAACCAAACCCCACAACTGCAGCCTTGGAGGTGGTCGGCCTACGATCGGCCTTGTGTGACCATAGACCTCGGGTTACGCAATTACGGGCAATCGCAACCTCCATGGTTGTGGGTCCTTGCTCTCCGTGGCTTCGCAATCGAATAAAAAAGAAAAAGAAAAAGGCGCCTAGCCCACCACCGATCATAGAGGTTGCTGGCCTCGAGTGACCAGAGATCTAGGGTCACATGAGGCAAGCCACCCCAAATCTGTAGGTCATGACCTCCATGGTGGTGAGTCCCAACCTTGATGCAGAGAGATAGATAGAGAGGCATAAGATGAGTAATCGAAATAATTTAAAATTACTTTTCTCATTTTCTTTCAATTGTATAACTAAAAAAGTAAGTAACCGGAAATGTTTTCGTTATTGATAGGAGACTATATCTAATGTGATTGTTGATAATGAAGACACTTTCCATTGATGCAATTTCCCAAGGAATACAAACAATGGAATATTTTTTGGTCTTTGATTTTCCATAAAAAGCTGGAGCCTACCATCTACAGAGTCGGTGTGTACATTAAATTGTGGCAGACTGTTGTCAAGTTTTTAGTATGACCCACCTGATTAAATATCAACTTCTAATCTGTTACTTAGTGTATTGATTTTGTGGATCCATCTTAGTACACCCAGCATTGCTCAAAACTTTATAGGATTATGCAAATTATATTAAGAATGCCTACAAAATGCGTTTACTAAATAATAGGGTGGATCGTAAATATGCGTTGAATATCAACCGCTTATTTAAAAACTCAGTTATAACCATCCACATCACTTAATATCACTTATGCAGGCCACTCTTAGTACACCTAGATTTGCTCGAACTTCTTATATAAGGTAGACATCCTGGCTCGAGCGTAACAACTTCCTACTCATGGAAGAACTCGCATCTTGTGCTTCCTCCTCCTTAGTTGTCCCTTTTCATCATAAAGCCTCATCCTCTCTCCAGCAACTCGGCCACTTGGTCCTCCAAACCCGGACTGAGGAGTGGGTTTACTTGATCTTTTGGCGGCCCTCAAGAGATGAACACGGCGGTCTCGTCCTCACCTGGGCTGACGGCCATTTCCAGGGAATTACAAGAGACCCTTTCGCATCCAAACACAACACCAAGAGGGTGCTTGAAGAAGCCCAATGTCTGGATGATAACTTTGCTCACAGCAGCGACATCGGTGACCCTGAATGGTACTACATATTCTCGGTTACGAGGTCATATTCATCCGAACATGGCCTTCTAGGGAGAACATTTCGCTCAGGGGGTCACATCTGGTTGAGTGGTGAAGACCGCCATGAGCTGGAGATGTATGGGTGTGACGAGAGGGTCAAAGAAGCAAGAATATATGGAATCAAGAGCATAGCGTGCATATCAATCCCTGATGGTTCTGGTGTTCTTGAATTGGGCTCCTCAAAGATCATTAAAGAAGACTGGAGCTTAGTTCATATGGCCAAGTGCCTCTTCCCTTCTCATATCTCGAACCCTCCAGTCGATCCTCATGGAGAGAACCAATTCAACGAAGAACCGGCACTTGTCGATGCCAGCAAGCGTCCATTTTCTAGACCTGTCGGCATGGCATATCATAACATATCTAAGAAGAGAGATCGGAAGAAAATAGTCGACGACGATGATAAAGAATCATTACTGTCGCTGCCAGGCTCCTTGAGCCACGTGGAGGCAGAGCGACAGCGGAGGGATAAGATGAACCAGTGGTTCTGTGCGCTCCGTTCTGTCGTCCCCATTGTGTCAAGGATGGACAAGGCGTCCCTGCTTGCTGATGCTGTCGACTACATCAAGGAACTCCGATCCCGGATCGACGTATTGGAGGCCGAGCTCATCAAGTCCGAGCCATTGTCTCCGAAGCGCCTCAGGAGTAGTAGGGCTGCCACTGACGTGAGTGAGATAACGCCGCTTTCAAGCAAGAACAGCTCGACAATGGCCTTGGTGACGACGTTGGATGTCCCGGGGCTGAGCGAGATGGTGGTGGAGGTGAAGGTGGTAGGGCAGGAGGCGGTGGTCTGGGTCCGGAGCCCGAATCTGGGGCATCCGTGCGCGAGGTTGATGGGCGTGCTCGAGGAATTGGGGTTGGTGGTCCTACACGCGAGCATGTCGTGCGTGAAGGGGATGGTGCTTCAGGACGTGGTGATTAGGACTCCGGTTAACTGCGGGGTCAGCGACGAGTCCCTTAGAGATGCCATTCGGGGTAAGCTAGGCAAGGTGTGAGTTTTCTGTTCCATTTGTATTGAGGCAAGCAACGATGTTTACTAGGGCGAATCTTTTTTTCCCTCGTTTTTTGATGGAGTAGAATTCTGTATCTATGTTTGTAAAGTGAACAAAAATAATACAATAGAAGTGCTCAAGCTTATATGCGTATATCCTCAAACAGTTATGCATATTGTCAATCCGTTTGAAAACTTTTCATGATTTAACAAATTGGTTAGGTGTCTTTTTAAAGAAGTGTAGACATTATTCACATATAAATCCAACTAAAAATAAAAGAGTGATGTACATGTTTGTTACTCAACAATCAATTGACCAAGTGGAAGAAGGAGAGAGAGAGAGAGAGAGAGAGAGAGAGAGAGAGCCGATGATAAATAACATTTTCAAAATTCTCGATGACCACGTTATTACAAGGAAGAGACAATAAACTCACCAATCACCGCTCTGACAAGCACACCATAATTTTTTATATTCAACACTATACTCACCACACACACTACTCACTAATGCTGCTCATTGCACACGCCCCACACGTAATTAGCACTCTGCACAATCTACTCCTTACTTTCCTCTCTACGTGTACTTTAGTTGGTAAGGGGAGCTTCGCCGTTGATAGGGAGATTCCCACGGACATGATATAGAAGGAGTGCTCTACAAGAGCTCAACCCGGACTTTTCCACAATTACAAGATCTACCTACTAATCAAATGATTTTAACTAGTCCTCTCAACTAATACTTAAAGGACCTCAACACCACAGATGACAACTACCTATTGTGAATATTTAATCTTAGATATATCTAGAAAGGTGGAGAGATTGGCAGTGGTTCTTCAATTCTCCCCCACCGATTACTTTCTCTTAGTGTAGACCTTGCAATCATACTAAGTTACCTTTGAAACTCTACTACTTTGTGGCTCCATGTCCTTTGGTGAAGATGTTTACAACTCGGGCACTTGTCTTGGTGTACTCCATCTTTATGTTGCTTTGTAATTCTTTTTCCTGCAGGAATTGATAATTTACTTCTATATGCTTGGCCTTTGTATGGAACACTGGATTCTTAGTTAAGCTTATGGTTGATAAATTGTTACAATACAGTCGTGTTGAGTAGTCTATTGATTGATAAAGATCCTCCATGACTTGTATTGGCCACATGCTCTCTTGAGTTGCCATTGCGGTTACTTTATACTTAGCTTCTATTATATACAATGACATAGTTGGTTGTCTTTTACTGCACTATGATACTACTACTAATCCGAGACTAAACATGTACCCAGTAGTTGATTGTCTTGTGTCATGATCTTCTACAAAGTTAGCATTATAATGGCCTATTACCTCACACAATGTTTCCTTCTTATACAAGAGCCCAAAATCAAATGTACTCTTTACATACCTTAGTATGCGCTTCATGCCAAATAGGCTAAACTAGTCTAGTAGTCTAGCTTGAATCAAATTCATACTTCATCCCATATGAGTGTTGGAAATAGGACCCACATGGCAGTAACTAGTCTTTACCAATGAGATCCTTTTGTCAAACCTCGCCCTTCACCCCACCAAAAAATGCATAGTGCCTTTCCCACTCGGTGTTGATGTTGTTCTATAGTGAGAAGCATAATGACTTTTTTTCTTCAAATAAATAGATAGAAGCTCTAATAAGCCCACCCAGTGAAAAGAGTGGCTCTTTAGTGAACAGGAAAGAAAGGGTTGTATAGGACAAAGCTTTAATCCCATAAAATGGGCTAGGTGGGAATCCAACCACTTCGAGTGATGGTTCACTAGTAAGAGATCAATGAAAGGCAAGCCTTCTTCCTAGTTTGGACTAAAAGAAAGTAGTTTAAAATTAAGATTCGTGAACTACCTGCTAAAGAAGTGGATGATAGTCCCTAGCTTCAAATAAAGGGCCTTTTTCGCATGTTTAGGGACCCCTCCTACCCTTCAGTTTAGCTAGCACCATACCTACATTAGGAGATATCATACTAACTTGGCTTTGGGGTGGTTTCTCTGTGGACAATGCCACCTTATATCATTTTTTTTTTAGTTTTCATCATTTACTCCCCCTTATTTTAGAAGGCGTTAGTCTTCTCCATCTGGCCGTATTGCATCAATATGGATCAAATAATCCATTGGGTGCATCCAGGAGAGGCTTTCGTGGTTTCTCCATGGATTGACTTGCCATTTCCACTGCGAAGGCAATGTCAAAAGCCATGCTATGGTTGGGTACATTAGACTACCTGTTAGTTGTATGTACATAATTGAGTCTTTTGATTCTTGTCCTTCATCTGCACATAGCTTTACATTTCCATCCATTGGAGTATATATAGGTTTGCAATCAAGCATCCCAAACTTTTCAAGGAGATCTCATACATACTTCTACTTACATAGGTCCTTCTTTGGTCTTGTCAATAGTGAGTCCTAGAAAATGTTTGAGCTCTCCAAGCCCTTTCATCTAAAACCACACTAAGAGGTTGGCTTTGATTTTGTATACCTCCTCTTCATTCTAGTGATGATTAGATCATTTACGTAGATTAATATGATTGCAAACTTGCCATCTTTTGCCTTCACAAACAAGCTCGAGTCTATCAAGGCTACTAAGGCTCCATTTGGCAACGTTTTTATTTCTCTATTTTTCTGTTCTTTTGTTCCCTGGAATAGAAAAAGAACAAAAATGCGTTTGATAACGCAAACTGATTTTTCTATTCCCGGGAATAGAAAGTTGTTCCTGGGAATAAATTTGGAGTAAAAATGAGAAATAAAAAAAACTAGCTTCTTATTCCTGGGAACAATTTCTAGAAATTATTTCTTGGGGACTTCTCACCCTTATAACACGCGGCCACCCGTCGCCCGCCACTTGCCACCGCCCGCCACCGGCCGCCCCCACCCATTTGCCACCGGCCGATTGGTGGGCGGTGGGGGTCGGCGATCAGTGATCAGCGACCGGCGGCGGCGGCGGTGACCGGTGGTGGTGACCGGCGGTGGTGGGGTGTGGACGGCGATCGGGGGTGGCGGCGGCGACCGGCAACCGGCAACCGGTGGGCGGGGGTCGCCAGTGACCAGCAACCGACGGCCGCTCGGTAGCGGGCATCATCGTTGTCAAGGAAGAAAGAAATAAAAAAAAATTTTTTGTCGATACCAAACGCATTTCTATTCTTTTTCTATTCCAAGAACAAGAAATTTTTGTAGTTACCAAACGCCCTATTTTACTTAGAAATTGTTCCAGGGAGTAGAAATAGAAAAGAACTATTTCTTAAAAGAAACTATTCCCAGAAGTAGAAATGTTACCAAACGCACCCTAAGATTCTGTTTGTTAACTGGCCAAATAGTGTTTGATTCTAATTTTTTGTTTTGTTCCTGTGAATATATTTGGAATATAATCAAGAATTAAAAAAAAGTTGTTTCTTCTTCCGAGGAACAATTTCAAGAATCAAGTCTAATTTTCTTCTCTTTCCTCTCTTATATTTCCTTTTTTTCTTCTTCCTCCTCCTCCTAACCCATCATTGGGCTACCACTGCCCCATTGCTGCCCGTCGACCACTGTTGGTGGCGAAGACCGGCCACAAAAGGAGGAAGAAGAAGAGAAAAGGAAAAAAAAAAAAAAGAAAAAAAGAGAAATATAAGAGAAATATAATAAAAGTATTAAAAAATTAGAAGAAACAAAAAAATTTAAGAGTTTTACAAAATGCATTTCCATCCGGGAATAAAAATTTTACGTAGTTACCAAATGCCTTCAAATACTTAGAAATTATTATTGAAAACAGAATAAAAAAGAATAATTTTTGATCAGAAATTGTTTCCAAAAACAAAATAGTTACCATTCACAACCTAAGTAATTACTTTACACCAAGAATTTAGCAATCTTCCCATATCATGGTATCGGGGCTTGGTTTAATCCATAGAGGGCTTTCTTTAACGTGTAGTCATAGTCTGGATGAGTCTTACTCTTGAAACAATATATATAGACTTGGCAACAAAGTCCCCAGCAAAGGCAAAAATGAAAGTGCTCTCGTGGAACATTATAGGCATGGTTTGTCGGACATCTCAATGGACTTTGTTTTGGTTTGCCTAAGACTCGAGGTGGTTTGACTTCTTTCTTCCGCCTAATAACCTATGATGAAATTGGTAAGTTAGCCAAGCTTATAAGCAGGAATAGGAATCACCTCTTGAGAAAAAGAAAAAGAAAGGCCCTAGGGAATTAGCATCATTCCTACTAGTGCTTTTATCTCGAAGAGCCAACAAAGGGTCATACCTCTCTCTCTCTCTATCTCGGTCTCGGTTTAGCATCATATATCGATCTCATAATCTATTCTAAAAGAAAAAGAATCTATCGATAGACCTATAATGGATTGAGTTACATAGTGCCACCCAAGGTTTGACAATATATATATAGTCCTCTTTAAGGCATAATATTGAGGATACTCATCGAATTGGAATATGAATAGAAGTCATTCTTCACGTTCATTTGCCATAACTTCCATGACTTGCTTGCTGCAGGTGCTAGTAAGACTCGAATCGTAGTAATCTTTGCCACTGGGTTAAAGGTTTCATCATAATCTATGTCATACTTTTGAGAGAATCCTCGAGCAACCAATCGTGCCTTATATCTTTCTATCAACCTATCTGGTAGAGTTTTAAGTTTATAAACCCACTTACAGGATATAGGGTGTAACTCTTTTGGCATAGGCACCAAATTTCATGTATCGTTCTTCCTTAGTGCTTGGATCTCTTCTTCCATGGCCTTCCTCCATTCTACTTCATTTAAGGCTTCCTCGTATGTCGATGACTTAATCATTTTGACATCTTCGATCAATGTTGCATTTGCATATTTATGATCTTCTTTACCTTGTTGATCTCCTAAGTTGAGGTACATGATCTTTGTGTTCTGTTACCTAACTTGGTAGAACTCTTTTGTCATTCTCAAACATACACTAGTTCACCACGGACTCTTTGATTTTTCTGGTGATTGTGCTTCAACTTCTTCTTTTCTAGCTACGATTTTATTTTCTTCTTCAATTGGCTAGTCTTTATTAAGCTCTTCATTTTTTTTTTTCATTTTTTCATGAACCTTTCCTTCGATTTATTTTGAATTTGGTAATTTGGCAACTTGTGATGACCACCACGATGATAGTTCATCAAACACCACATTTCTGGAAGTGTAACACCTCCCTGTTGTAAAAACACAATTCTTCCATCCTTTTGTTTGATCATTGTAGCCCATAAATATGCAGCGAACTAGCTTCTTATTGAACTTGTTGCATAGATGGTTTTGTATGAATGCATAGCATAAACGTCCAAATACTCTAAAGTGACTTATCGTGGGCTTGCGATTCCATAGCTTCTTGTGTGGTGACATAAAGTCAAGCTTTTCTTAAGGTAGCCTGTTGTGCCGCTGTCTTCATACGTTCAACTCAAAACCTAGGTGGAACATTCTTTGCATGCAACATGCTCTCGCATGTTTCTATCAAATGCCGATTCTTTCTTTTGGAAACTCTATTTTGTTGTGGCGTGTTGGGTAGGTAAATTGTTGACGTATCTTCTATTCTTGAAAATACTTTGTAAACTCATTTGATGTATATTGTTCTCCACTATCCATACGGAAGTATAGCTTTTTTTTTTTACCTACTTCATCCTCTATTTTTGCTTTAAATTTCCCTAATGTGATCAAACTCCCCTATTTGTGAAGACTTAGGTTGCGTTTGGTTCAGCTTTGAAACTAGCTTTCAACTAGCCTTCAAAATGTTGAAATTATTTTTTTCCTTCCAAAACTACCCTCACTAATTCTTCATATATCTGATTTTGCCCTTGATTTTTTTTTTTAATTGAAAAATGAGGTAGCCCTTTGCTGGTCCGACGAAGGGCTATGGCTGCCGGAGAGCCAAATCTGGCATCGGCGGTCGTCGGTTGAGGTCGCCTGACCTTGGGCGACCTTTGGCAAGGGTTGCCTGATGGTTGTCGGTGCCAGATCTAGCTCGCCGGCGGTCGTAGCCTTTTGTTGGTCTGACGAAAGGTTTAGTTCAATTTATATATATATCATACCCATCAAAACTCATTGCGATTTTTTTTTTTACCAAACTCACATTCAACTCAAAGTCCATTTGCAAATTTTTTTTACCAAATACAATTGCATTTCCCCAAGTAGTTTTGGGCTTTCAGTATTTGCATTGGACTTAAAACCCCTTACAAATACTAAACCAAACGCAGCCTTAAAGTCTATTTATTATGTAAAGCTAGATTTCTTATTCCCTAATCCAATTACTTGGGCTCTATTTTTGCCTCATTAATGGGCCTGACTCTTATTTTAACGCTTATGGGCTCATTAAACTCAAGCTCGAAAACTTATAGCTCTAATCCACTTATGTGGGCTTGATCTAGCTCATTAAATTTTTTTATTTTTGGTTGAAAGTTCATCAAACTTAGGAACACCCCCCCAAATTCTTCATGTAATTTTCGGCGATTGCAAGATTCTATGTTCTTGGCCAAAATTTAATTCCGTCACGGACCTGGTCCTGATAACTAAAAGCCTTTTACTTAAGTCCATCCACTGCTTCTCCAAATTAAACGTGAGTTTATCAGCCTTTCTATTAGTGCAAAATGCTCATAATAATCATATGCAATTTACTTAATTTTTTTGGTTAAGGGCCAAGTTGATAATTATTAGCTAAATAAGTCGTTAAAATTGAAGTATCAAGAATCATCAGGGTGTGCAACACATCTGTCACTGTACTGGGGTTGTGCAGCGTTAGCTCGTAAGGGTCGCATGATCCCTGATGAACGGCTGCCGGGGTTGCTCGACCCTTGATATGCAGCCCAGCGGCGATTCTTATCTGCCAATCTGTTGGTAAATGTCACATAGGGCCATGGCAGCATTTAATGGCCACATGGGCACTTCCATCCATATTTTTGATAGAATGACCGATTCGAAAAGAAAAGCATCTAGTTTAGGGGTCCAATTATAAAAATAAAAATAAAAATTCAGAAACCTCTAGGGCTTTTTCACTTTTTTAGTTACTCTTATATTTGCGTGTTTTCCCTTTCTGATGATAAGAGGACAGCGAAAGTGAGGAACCGACGGACAACATCATAGGGGTCACGTTCATCGTTTTGTAGTTGGCACCAACAGGACGGAATCATAAAGAGGAGGTTCAATTCAAGCAGCCCACGAAAGCCGCCTCGTGTGGGAACAGGCCAGATTTGTACTTTCTGGACTGTGGCTTTGGATTCGCCTAGTCCTCTGATTGAGGGCCATTCCCAGAATTGATTGCATGAAGTCGATTCATCTTTAGCATTTAAAACATGCTGTTATTACGTGTTAGCATAATATTGCCGTTGTACATGAACGGGTACTTTATTAGGTGACGCACTAACGTTGTTATGTTAATTCTAAATGTGCTCACATATAGATTTGCTGCGTTTTTGTTTATTTAAATTGAAATTTTTAATGAAATACAGCGTACTGGGTTTTGGTTTCGAGGTGGTTTCAAGACCTTGTGGGATAGATATTGGATTCCAAAAACTTGGAAAGAGTGCCTGCCTATAAGATGAGTTTCAAGGTAGGACAATACTCTACTCACCCACACGTTAATAAGACTAGGCCTTAGTGAAATTAGGTATTTTTCCGTACTTTTCTTTTTATGACTAGGAAGCCAAATCGTGGAAAGGGGAATTGTGGCTCATGAAATACTCCACAAAACCTCTCTAAACCTAGGTTAGGGTTTTCTCTCCTTTCTTTTGAAGCCTTTCTACAGTGTCGTCCCTGAGAGGGTTACTCTCTTTCTTGCCTTCTCCCTCTTACTCTATCTCCCTCTCCCCTCTTCTCTTTTGAAGCTCTCTATATTTCTTTCCTCTCCCGATCTGTTCTAGGAGTTGTGTGCAAATAAATTTTTGCAGCTAATCTTGGGTGAATGTAGAGGCCAGTTTGGCCATTCATCCAATCAACAGCCACTGAGAAGGATGTTGGTAACGTGGCTCCACAATCTCTCCAAGATTAAGTCCCACTCCTTTGCCGATTTAAATTTAGACCAAGTTTTGAGGGTTTTATTCTCTTAAACTAGATCTAGACGTAGATCTGGGAATTCCTTACAAATATTTGATCTATATTCTTTCGACATTTTGATATTGGTGCTTTTGTACAATGATGTGATAAGAATGTTGAACCTAGACATACACTGCTAGCCATTGTAAATGGAGCAAGAGATCTTGGTGGGTGCTCATCACTAAATTTAGGGATTGGCTGATTGTTTATGGTGTCACATCTGCTCTTTATGGATGTGAGTGTGCTTCTAGCTGTAGACTGTATTCTGATACATGAATGGCATCTTTCTTTGACAAAAAGGGAAAAAAAAAAAAAAAGAGGAAGCGAGAGACACGAGCCATACTTGAGTTGGGGGAACAAACTTGCAGAAATAGTCAACGCGTGCGTTGAGCGAATTATAGGAAATTAACGTGGTCGATCCTATGACTCATGCTCGATTCTTAAAGAGACGGGAAAAATAGGTCGGAATCATTCTAGAAAGAAGGACTACAAGGACGATCGATCCAATCAATAAGAAAGGAAGTTAGAAGGCTCGTTTTTGCTTCTCTTTTGACTGGTGCGGTCATTATCGTCATGTGAGAATGATGGTTAGCAGTTCGAACCGAGACCACTTGATGTTTGCCGCTCCATTGGGGAGAAGGACTGTCCCAATAATCGGATGGAGATTTCTCATCGGGGAATCAAAAGAGTACAACTTCAATTTCTCTTTCATCCAAGAATTATGAGGTGTCCAATAGCGTGTGTATCAGTACCGGCAAGAAAATTGTGTGAGAAGAATATGTATTATCTACGCTCATTTAAAAGTATAAAGCAAGCAAAATCGGCGGATCACATGACGGAGAGTGAATGCTTCGGTATAAATTATGCACACATGACAGAAGATACATGCGCTTGTCTAATCAACTATTAAAACAGACTATTTGCTATTGACTAGAAATGATAGATACACTCGTATAGTATGAAAACTCCTAAATTTTTCAACGTGAATGATCTCATCGATCTAACTTAGATTCTGTCTTCTTATGAAGAGGCTCCACAGTTTCAAAGAAGCAGATTTTCCTCGCCCCTTTAGAGTCCAAATCACATGCTCTCACTCTCTCCCCAAACAAGAATATCAAATCAAAACCTAAGACTTCATATCAAGGAGAGTTAGGAAAAAAACCCTAGCTCCATCTCAGAACCACCGACCTAATGGAAGAAATCACATCTTCTGCTTCTTCTTCTTCACTAGTCCTTCTTCCTAAAGAAACCTCACTTAATCTCCAGCAATATTTTCACTGCTTGCTCCAGATCCGACCTGAAGATTGGGTTTACTCCATTTTCTGGCAGCCCTCGAGAGACGACCACGGTCGTCTCGTCCTAACCTGGGGTGATGGCCAATTCCAAGGGATGAAAGACCTCTCACCCAATAACTCCACCAATCAAAGGGTGTTCAAAGAGCTCGGGACACCTGCCAGCACCGATTTCAACCTCTCCTCAAACATGGATACTACGTCGGTTCAAAACGAGGTCTCCAATCTTGAAAGGTACTTCATTGTCTCAGTCACGAAGTCCTATTCCTCCGAGGAGAGCATCCTCGGGCGGGCATTATGTTCTGGGACTTACATCTGGTTGTGCGGTGAGGATGAGCTCGGAACTTATGAGTGTGAGAGGGTAAGAGAAGCAAGGATGACTGGAATCAAGAGCATAGTGTGCATATCCACTCCTTATGATGCCGGGGTTCTTGAATTGGGCTCCACCAAAAGACTCCAAGAGGATTGGACTCTAGTCCACTTAGCCAAATCCCTCTTCACTTCTCATTTCTTGCGCACTGATATTACCCCCCATGTCCATGAAGAGCATCAGTGCAATGTTGTTCTAAAGGAAGAATGTTCCGCGTTAGACGGAGCTGGCGCTTCACGCTCTGACACGTGTTTATCAAACACGTATGGGCTTTTGGGTTGCAAGAGTGACTTACAACGAGTGGGCGTGTCGCATAATATCACTTCCTCTAAGAGGGCTGCGCTTACAGAGATGGAGAGGGATGATACCGAGCCTTCACGGTTGAACCATGTGGAAGCCGAGAGGCAAAGAAGAGAGAAGCTGAAGCAGGGATTCTATGCCCTAAGATCTGTTGTCCCTAAAGTCACGAAAATGGACAAAGCTTCTCTTCTCTCTGACGCGGTGGGTTACATCAAGGAGCTGCGATCCAGGATCGATGAACTTGAGGGTGAGCTCAAGTTTCTGCCCCAAAAGCTCGGCCTGAGTAAAGTGGCGAGCCTTTTCGGTGGTAAAACCGAGATGATGTCACCAGTGAGCAAGATCAGATTGGGCCCATCGCTGAATTTTGTCAAGGGTTTGAGCAAGATGGAGGTGGAGGTGGAGGTGAAGGTGGTAGGCGACGAAGCGGTGGTTCGGGTCCAGAGCTCGAACAGGGACCACCCGGCTGCGAGGTTGATGGGCGCGCTCATGGAGCTGGAGCTTGAAATCCACCACGCAAGCATGTCGAGCGTGAAGGGCATGATGCTTCAGGACGTGGTGATTCGGACTCCGATTGGGTGGGCGAGCGAGGAGAGCTTGAGAGATGCGATTCTTGCAAGTTTGTGCAAGGTATGACTCATGGTTACGGTGTTGGTTGTTGTCGTTAGGCTTGTGGTTTTGTTGTGTTGTTGTTAAGAATTGAACTTCTATTGTTGATTCTTCAATTGTGGTGTTGTTTGTCTAACTATTTTGTTTTTATAATCCGCGTTTGAGTGCCATGGAATTCATATTGCCACGACGGAATCTAAGTGACGGTCCGATCTAGGTGTTAGCTTTTGCAAATTAGGACCAACGTAAATGTTGAGGGAAAATTACAAAAAAAGTCCTAAATTTATTATAATTGTGTCAATTCAGTCATAAACATATATACCAATTGAGTTTTAAATTTTTTGCAAAAATTCAATCCATTTGGCCAAATTGACTAGCCAAATGGACTGAATTGGCATAATTACAAAATGTTTAGAATTCAATTAGTCAAAATAATAAGTTTAGAATTGATTTGGTACAATTGTACTACGTTTATGTTTTTTTTTTTTTGGTAATTCTCCCTAAATGTTGAAGACACTATTAGATTATAAGGATTTTTTCATTTAGCGATTTAACCAGATTATTTAAGAAGCCAATACTTGGGACATGGATCTCATTTATCTAGACATACAATGTAGTTTTAACAAATTATTTTTCTTAGTAAATAGATTTGTGAATTGCAAAGTACTGCTTTAGAGGAGGCCACTATATTTAATTTTGATTGAATTTGGATCATATCTGCATGCCCCATATTTTGGTCAAATTACGAGTTAAACTTCTTCAAAGATCTTCCACCTTATCCCTTGTTAAGGTGTTTCTCAACTCTTCTTCTTTTTCTGATATGTTTTCTGGGTTTTGTTTTTCTGATTTGGTTAGCCCTTACAAATTTTATGAGTAATTGAATGGGACATATTTAAACAAATTCTGCATTCAAATAAGGTGCGCGAACGATGGAAGACGGGTGATTATTTATAAAGAAAAAAGATAGAGGTTAAAGTGAATTTACTGGAGGAAGAAAAAGTTTCCTCGATCTGAAAGAAGATTTTTCATATAATTGTGGTGCAATATAAAGCATCTTTCGTCGTATATTTCAGTCCACATTAGCAAAGTTCTATTACTCCGTCACCGACGGAATCCGTTTGATTCAGAAATTTCATGTTCGTCATTGTGGCTGATTCTAAGAGGGCATTATGCCTCGCGTGCCTTTCTTTTTGGTGATAATGGGGAGTCCGACACTTTTTAAAACCCTGAATAATCCCTATTCTGTAAGGATGCACCACATGGGTTTCCTTCTTCACTAACATCACGAGAAAATTTCAAGTCCACATTCATCTGGCTCTTCTTGCCCTTTTTCAGCTTGTTCCGTGTCCATAACGACCAGAAATCGCTATTCATCCCCTCGAGACGGCTAGACAAACGTACTCATCTGGTAACTTAAAAAGCGCATTTGGTTTTCAAGACTAAAATCCGATAGAATTTCCCCTTTGTCGAATGTCCAATTCTTTTTTTCCTTCACGTAACAGAATATTTAGCACTTCAAATACGTATATAACAGTTTTCTGAAACTAGCACAAAATATTACATGACAAATAAAGGAGGTTAGCCCTCACCTACATCAGCATAAGTTCACTCCCGAATAGGCTTACATTACAAAAATACCATATAATATAATCACATCATATTTAACATCCTAAAGAAAGACTAGCAAAAAAGAGTGCTGAATAAATGTCCTATAAGAAAACAACTACAAGATCATACTGATTGAGAGAGACGTGTTGAATCAAGTTCATAATAACTCGACATGGATAAATTCATGTATTTACATATGTTTAGGCACAAAGACATTAAAAGTGCTAAAACTTTCATATAATGTTCACTTTAGTGTTAAAAGTTTTCACCGGTTCACTAAAGTGCCAAATTGGAAAAAAAAGAGATTATTTAAGTATCTTCGATGAAAAATTCCGGCAAAAAATATTAGGTAGGTTTTATAATTAAAATTTTAATATGACTTGGATTTTATTAATAACCGGTCCACGTGGACATCCTAAATGATTTTGCACGAGTTGATGTGGGTGTGTTGTCTAAAAACAACGTTGCGCCAGTCCCAATCAAAAAACGAGACATAAGTATAGCCCAAGTGCCAAAACTTGGCACAATGGGATACTTAAATGCCAAAAGTTACAAAATATACACTTAAGTGCCACTTTTTTTGAAAATTGGATCACTTAAGTCCAACTCTAGTGAAGGCTACCGGAAATTTGACGTGATTTATTTTAATAATATAAATTGCTTATGTGGCTCGTCGGAAACTAAGTTGGCAAAAACTCAGCCAAAACGACGTCATTTTGTGCTGACGTGGCTTTTTAAAAATATATTAAATAATTAAAAATATATTATTATAAAATTGATTAATTTACAAAAAAAAGAGGAGGAAGGGAAATATCGGTGAGGGCTGTACAGCCCCGCCGCGCGCTATTATCGCCCCTCCATCATCGGGAAGGGCCGGCGACGGTGGGTAAGGGTCAGCTAGGGTGGCCAGGCCTTGGCCATTGGCTGGCGACCCCGGCCAACTTGCAGCGAGGGCCTACAGGCCCTCCCCTAGATCCGGTGGGGGTTGCCGGGCCTTGCCTAGCCGGGCCAAGGGGAGGCCCTTCCCGGCGAACCCTCCCCTCACCTTCCCTTTTTTTTTTTTTTTAAATAAAATCGATTTTTTTTTTCTAGTCTAACTTGGATAATTTTTTTCTTAAAATTGCCACGTGGATTTTTTATTTTGAAAAAAAATGCTCCTTCAGCAAATAAAATCGCCAGAAAATGGACACGTGACAGTTTAGCCGGATTTTTTCGCCATTGTCACTTAACTGATTCTTTTTGCTCCGATTTTGGCACTTAAGTATACATTTTGTAACTTTTGGCACTTAAGTGTCCCCCTCATGCCAAGTTTTGGTACTTTAGGGGTCTGTACGTCCAAAAAATGACATCACACTTTCACTGTCAAAATAGGGCGTCTTTTTTCCACCATCGTTCAATGCTCAACTGCCGATTGAAAAAATGACTCCTTGTCAATTTCGTTTGTTCACTGTCGCCATCACTTAGTAACTTAGTCAAGTTTGTCATCCTCTCTCACTTGCTCAATTGGCTAAAAAAATAGGGCTTGGTTCTTAGTGCAATTGTGGGGATGATAGTGCTAAAGGAGGAATCATGCAACAGTGAAGTTGCAACTGTGGAACCTCAATAAGGGTTTTGATTTGGGGTTTCCAATTTGGGAATTTCCTTGTAAATTGCGATTTAGGGTTTATATTGAGGGCAAAACATGTAGATGATTTCATTGTGGGATATATATGCTGATTGGGCATGTTGGCAAGCCACGTTGGATTTCCGTTAACTCAAAATGGAGTTAGCACTTAATTTTTTTTTTTAAAGTGGCACTTTAGTAAGTCAAAAAGACTTTTGATACTAAAATGAATGCCGTATGAAACTTTAAGTTTAATTTCGATATTCCGCCAGATAAGGGTCCTTTACCCTGTTTTACGTATTTTGCGGGGTTGACGGTCAATCTCCATCCTCACAGACGAATCTAAAGACCTAACATCACTTTGCAAAAGACTGTCAGAGAGAACGATGAGAAAGATGTAGCGGTACAAAACTTTGCTTCCAGTTCTTGCAAGAGTGTGTGGCGCTCCACGAACAGAAACCGTCGCGGTTTTGTAATAAAAAAGAGATCGTGTTTCACTTGTCCACGACTCGACAGACAATAAGCACGCCTTGAGATCGAAATGCATGGAAACATTACACGTGACATAATATCAATGCCATAATGCTTTCTGAAGCATCATATTTCACACGACAAATTTGTCGTTTCTTCTGTTTCGGCCCCGCAGAACAAAGCGACGGATGGAGGGGGCCGGAGGGGATTTTGGGGCATTGTCGGGTCATATCAAATTCATGCCCGTGTACATATCATAGCTTTTCTCCATTGGAAAAAGGAACGTTTGATGGGAGAGGCGTGCACCGCGTGGGCACGCGTAGAAAGCCGGGAGTCGTTTCAAAGCTAGCTTAATTAGGATTGATCATGTGCTTCACATGCGAGAATGAGATAGGATCTCGTATAGATAGTACACACTCGTGTCAAAAGAATCTGTACAAGTGCGAAGACTTTTCATGGTGAACATCGTGATAATTCAATGTCGGTTCTCTAATTATATGTAGATTCACGTGTTAAATAATATCTCGAGTTTGAACCATACTGAATGAAGGACATGGATCGGTCCAAATTGGATGGAGCGGAAAAGGAATAGTCCTCGTTGGACTTATACATGTGCCCCCTTTTCCAATCTGCTGTTGGGTTTTACATTGGGCGGTGGTTTGCTCTATAAATGTCCAAAGTTTGACCTAGTTGACTCTAGGCTTTCATTAAGAAAGTAGATTCCGGAGGAAAGAAAAGGCCGCCGATGGTGGGGGTCCTTCGGGTAAACGCACAGAGAAGTCATGATTCAGGCGGCACGAAATTTCAGGCGATTTTTGTGCTCAAGAGAGCTCTGCTTTGGAGAACGGTCGACGTTTCTCTTCATGGTGAACATCATGATAATTCAATGTAGGTTCTCTAATTATATGTAGATTCACATGTTAAATAATATCTCGAGTTTGAACCATACTCGAATGAAGGAGATGGACCGGTCCGTATTGGATGGAGAGGAAAAGGAATAGTCCTCGTTGGACTTATACATGTGCCCCTTTTCCAATCTGCTGTTGGGTTTTACATTGGGCGGTGGTTTGCTCTATAAATGTCCAAAGTTTGACCTAGTTGACTCTAGGCTTTCATTAAGAAAGTAGATTCCGGAGGAAAGAAAAGGCCGCCGACGGTGGGGGTCCTTCGGGTAAACGCACAGAGAAGTCATGATTCAGGCGGCACGAAATTTCAGGCGACTTTTGTGCTCGAGAGAGCTCTGCTTTGGAGAACGGTCGACGTTTCTCTTTTGGCCGCAGGGATGTGAACACAATAATTTTGTACCGTCAGCTTCACATCAAATTGTGTTATTTATTCGAAAATGCAGTGAGCTTGAGTTTAACCTACGTGTGATAAATACTTGAACTTGTAAATACTTGTAATTTTGATTCTCTAATTGTAGTAGACTATTTATTGTTGCTCTCCTTGTGATATAAATATTGACACTTGAACTGAATTAACATGGAATCTCTATATTTTTCTTTCAACGTCCGACTTTCAAGTATTAATACAAGCACCCAAAAGAATAAATAATAACACATTAATCCTATAAAGAAGATCAGATCTACTATTGTCACTACACCCTTACTTAATCAAAAGTAAAGCTTGTACATTATCCAAATCACTGTCTAACTTAAAGGTTGATGACCTTCAGCATCATCACATTCCCCGTTGTCACGATGGGGGACCATCAAACCCTCTCAAAGGTCCCATTGTCTAGCCATTTATATAAACGAACTAATCGATGAAATGGTGAGGGTGAAACTTAGGTAATTCCACATCCACCCAGACTATATAACTACACTTAATAAATACTATCTTGAATTCTAATCCAGGTACATCTTCATATTCCCATTCTATAAATGCAGGTACTCCACATAGCACGGGAGTAGGATTCATCCTACAAATATGATGTGTAAAGGAGTGAGTGAAGGCTTAATGAATGAAGTCTCTAAATCTAACTGGAAGATCATCTTACTACTCAATCTGTCATTAAAAAAAAAAAACTTGAATTCCCGATGGATACAAATTGATTATGTATGGCAAATGAAGGAGCAAATGCACTACCTTTCATATCATGATATGCCAATAAAAACTGTCAAACTATGTTTCATAAAATTATTCACTCAAATATGAATAGATGACATACTAACTTATGATGCACAACTATCGCAAACGTCTCACCGACATACATGGACCAATATATAAATAAATAATATATGTCATACTTGTCACTAGCACTTCATCTCGATTAATGAGGCATCCCAATTGTTGATCCCTCATGCGTTCTAGTGTTTAGTGAGAAATTTCATGATCCGAGAGATAGGCATTGTTGTGTAGCAATGTTATCCTGATGGCAGTCTCCATGGTTCGGTCTTGAGAAAGAGATCATGGAAAAAGACTGGTGTTTGAGATTTAAGTTGAGATAAGTTGATGTGGAAGTATACGTGATTTAAAGAGTAGACCTAACACTGAGCTTACACATGAGAGAGATTATTGAGATACACGTGTGAATTGTGTTAAAAAAGTCATACATTGAATAATTGGTGTGGTGTAGAGAATTTAATATGTCCAAATTGGTTCATAACTTGTTAACTTAAGTTTTTGAATGAAAATGAGTCTAAACTAATTATGTTGATTGGCTTAGACTTGGACTTCTTACTTGTGATCTCCTTTGGTGAGGTATTGGATTTCTATTGCATGCTCCCAACTAGTGGTATAATTGTTGAGATACACATTTTAGTTGTGATAGAGCAATAGAATTGGTATGGTGTGACCAATTAATATATTTGAATTTGCTCATAACTTATCAGTTTAAACTTTTAAGTGAAAGTAAATCTAATTAGATATATGGACGGGCTTGGACTTGAACTCCCTTTTGAAAATCTCTATAGGTAAAGATATTAGGTTTTTGTTGCATGTCTCCTGATTAAGAGTATTATAGTTGATGACAGATTGGTGGGTCATAATTTGTTTCGGTATTTGGTGAATATTTGAAGGGAGAAATCTTGTGAATTTAGCAATGGGAGTTGTGGTGTAGCAATACAATCTTAATGGCAATTTCCATAGTTTGGTTTGGAGAAAAAGACCATGGATGAAGGCAAGTGTTGGAGATTCAAGTCAACATAAGTTGATACCAAAGGATGCTGAATTATGAGGGAGCATATCTTCTACTGAGCTCACATGTGAAGAAAAAATTATTGACGTACATGTGTGAGTTATGTTAAAAAAGTCTTATAATGAAGAATTGATGTTGTGTAGAATATGTATATATTCAAGTTGGTCCATAACTTATTGTCTTAATTTTTTGAGTGAAGGTGGGTCAAATTAAATATGTTGCATGGACTTAAACTCCATCTTGATGATATTCCTAGGTGAAAATATTGGATTTCTATTGTGTGCTCCCAACATTGACTCAAGGCATCCTGACTCACACAATATTCCAACTAACGAGGTATCTCAAGATATTGTCACCACTAATACATTGGAGATAGAACTATGTGGCTTAACCAAGATAGTTACAAAGTAAATATTTTGATAAGTTACTAACCTATCTTCTATTTCAATAAATAAACAAGGAAATCAATATCCGTTCTATATATTAATAATTCATAAAAATATTTCGAATACTCTAAAATGTGCAGCAAAAGAGGGAGAATTGCCAAAAAAGTCCTAAACCTATTTCAGTTGTGCCAATTCAATCCTAAACCTTTTTTTTTTTTTTTACCGATTCAGTCCTAAACCTTTTGCGATTGTGCCAATTAAGTCCATCCGGCCAAATTTGGCCGGCCGGAGCTGACGTGGACGCCGGCCGGCGCCGGCGACAATATTTTAATAATTTTTTATTATTTTTTGAATTTTTTAATTATTTTTGAATTTTTCTGTTTTTTTCTTTTCTTTTTTTTTCCCCACCCCCCCCCCCTGCCAGCGGCGGTGGCCGGCCAGCGCCGATGAGGCTGCCGCCACTGCGCGAGGGCCGCGAAGCCCTCGCCCGGACACTGGGGCCATCGGCGAGGGCTTCGCGGCCCTCGCGCGGTGGCCGGCAACCTCGTCGGCGCTGGCCAGCCACTGCCGCCGGGGGAGGGGTGGGGAAAAAAAAAGAAAAAAAAAAACATAAAAATTAAAAAATAATTAAAAAATTTGAAAAATAATTAAAAATAAAAAATAATAAAAAATTATTAAAATATTGTTGCCGGTGCCGGCTGGCGTCCACATCAGCTCCGCCCGGCCAAATTTGGCCGGATGGACTCAACTGGCACAATCGCAAAAGGTTTAGGATTGAATTGGTAAAAAAAAAAGGTTTAGGACTGAATCAGTCAAAAAAAAAGTTTATGACTGAATTGGCACAACCGCAATAGGTTTAGGACTTTTTTGGCAATTCTCCCCAGCAAAAGATATCTAACGCTAAGAAAATGTCAACTTAGTAAATTTCTAACCAAGTTAACTAATACATGTTTAAGAGCGTATAAATCCTTGCCAATAGTTACTATGGAAATATGTGTTTCAACATCACTCTATAAAATCAACCTATGTACAAATACCTATTATTAAATCCTAACGAATTGCATTCCAAAAACCACTGAAAGGAAAATACGTTTAAGATTTTCGGGCACCACCAAGTTAATAGTCCAATTGAGATTTCACATGTGGCATTTATTATCTTCATATCCTCATAGTATTAATTGAAGTAGAATATTCATGCTGTCATGATAAGTCTAATGTAAGACCGTGAGGTTAGCAACCAAAATGAATAATTGTCTAAAAATTCCTAAATCTATTATAGGACGGCCAATTTAATCCTAAACTTTTTCTTTTGTTAATTTAGTTCTAAATATTTTGATGATTTGCAAATATAATTGTTCCGGCTATTGGTCGAATATCGCTAATGTGAGCGCTAGGCATCTTACATGGCATGACCATGCTAACATGGATGATTTTTGCAATTTCTTTTATAAATTTTTCAGAATGTTTTCTTTGTTTTTCATTTTTCTTTCATTTTTTTAATTTTTTCTATTTCCCTCCACCAATTGTTGGCCACAATCCTCACCAAATTTGGGCGAAGACGTCACCGCCATCTCAGCCACTATCCTCACCCCTTGCTGCTCCTCACCCACTGTCACTTGTGGCCAACAAGGGCATTGCTCCCCCATGACCAATGAAGGGAAATAAGGAAAATGGAAAAAAAGAGAGTAAAAAAAATGAAAAATTGCAAAAAAAATTTCCATCAAAGTTGGCCATCATGCCACGTAGGATGGCTAGCACTAATTGGAACGACACGTTAGCAATTTCCGGTCAAAATTAGTTGAAATAACTATATTAACAAATTGTTATAAAATTTTAAAAAAAATTAGCCAAATTTAAAAATTTATGATTGAATTGGGTACCGTATGATATGTGTAAGATAATTTTTTCACAACCAAAGAAAAGCCAATTTTATTCGTGGTCTCCTAGCTCGAGGGCTGAATTCGCACGAGCCATTATTGGAGCTGGGTGGTCCCACCTTCCTGAATACATTCAGATCCCCGCAAGCCCGCCTTCCAAACTTAGAAAATTTTGCTCCATCTACTGACTAGGATTGTCCAATAAGTTCATGGGATTTGCGCGTTTCATATGGGAAATCTTTCAGTTGTACTATAAGCAAATCAACTCTGTCACACTACTTTTGATTTATGTACATGGATCGAGATATGAGTCGGATCGACAGGGTTAGAAACCCTTTAGAGAAAAAGAGTATATAGACATTAATCTGGCAACTCCATCCAGAACCCAGCGACTCCCGTGGTCATTTAGTTTGTCTTCTTGCTCGATTGTGTGTGCGCCTGACGGTGGCGCAACTCGTATAAGGGTTGATTATGAGAGTAACGTTGATATTTTCGCAGAAAAGAGAGACCTAGGGCCGGGCAATGTTTTTCACATGTATTCTTAATTTGAGTATAGAGACGGTTCACCGGCTTGGTCAGTGTTTTCCTGCCCCTTGGTTTGAAATCGGCAGGGAAAAGTACAGCGGGAGTGTCAAAAATTGACACGAAAGGACACTTAAGTGTCAAAAATTACAAAAGGTACACTTAAATGCCACTTTTAAAAAAAAATGGATCACTCAAGTGCCAAGTCGCTGGAACCCTGCCGAAAATCCTACGTGGTAATTTTTTATTAATTTTCTTGCCAACGTGGCTTGCCGAAAATTGAAACGGCGAAAAATTAACACAAAACGACGTCATTTTTGCACCGACGTGGATTTTAAAAATTATTAATTAAATAATATTAAAAAATTTAAAAATAAATTATTATAAATTAATTAATTTAAAAAAAGAAAAAAAAAAAAGGAGGAGGGGAAATCGGCGAGGGTTGTGTAGCCCTTGCCGCCGTCGCTGCCCCACCATCGCCGGGAAGGGTCGGTGACGGTGGGCGAGGGTCGGTCGGGGTCGCCGGGCCCCGGCCAGCTTGCGACGAGGGCTCACGGGCCCTCGCCTAGATCTGGGGCGAGGGTCGCCGGTCACTAGCCAGGGCCTAGCAACCCCAGCTGACCCTCGCCCATCGTCGCCGGCCCTTCCCGACAAGGGTGGGGCAGCGACGCCGGCGGCAGCGAGGGCTACACAGCCCTCGCCGATCCCCTTCTGTTTTTTTTTTTATAAATAAAATTGATTTTAATTTTTTTAAAATCTGACATGGACAAATTTTTTTATTAAAATTGGCACGTGGAATTTTTTATTTTGAAAAAAAAATGCTCTGTTAGCCAATGAAGTTGCCAGAAAATGGACACGTGGCAATTTGGCCGGATTTTCTCGCCGTTGGCACTTAAGTGATCCATTTTGCTCCGATTTTGGTATTTAAGTGTACCGTTTATAACTTTTGACACTTAAGTGTCCGTCTGTGCTAAGTTTTGGTACTTCCGGGGTCCGTACTTCGAAATCGGCATTCATCAGGCAAACACACCCACAGCAAATTCAATTCCAGGAAGAGTCAAGCTCAGTCTACATGCGTTGTCATCAAGCATGGGCAACCACGTTTCCGTGAAAGTACACGCTTGTTGCTCCGTCTATTCATGTCCATTCATGTCGAGTAAGACTCTATTCATCGCCTGTGGTCGGAGACCATGTGATTTGAGCATGAAATTTGCCACGTCCTCGAGGGTTTCAACAGCAGAGAATCTTGACCAAATAAGCTCTTTCTAGCACCAGAATATAATAGAAAAAGCTCTTGCATTGGCCTAGAGTCCATGCACCCAAACCAATCAAAGCCAAGATCATATGAGACTTGAGTTGTAAGGTCCACATGGTCAACGTTTATGATGGACGTTTATGATGGACTTGGTCTATGGACTACTATTTGGGTAAAAATTTATGAATTTGACTATGAAATTATACATTTCTTAGTGAAAATACAAGCTCTCACATGCAAGAATTGGATTGTGCAAAATCGGTCTTCTTGATTCCTTCATATACTCATTAAGACCCTAGTTTGCTTCTCCATGACTGCAACACAAAATTTTCGCATCATCATTTGACCATGTGAAAAAAGTCTACCTAAATTGTTGATCATATATACCTGCTAGTGAGATACATAATTCCTAGTTCTAATGATCTTGATTCCTATAGCCTCAAGACTATGCAAACAACTTTTCAAACATGCTTGAAAAACAAACGAAAACCCTAGAGAGGCATCTGCTTTGCATCGAACAGTTAAGATTTCATACCATTTCTTTACGTAATCAATCGAGCACTCATTGTGCGCCACGCCTCACGTTAGCTCCACGCCCCATGTTAGCTGCACGGTGCCTTCCTCTGATGGAGCCAACCCGAAGATGGCAAGTAAATTTCGATGGACTAAAATAGAAAGGACCTCGGCTATGAGTTCAAGGTCTCTCCAATGCACCCATCCATCACATATGGTGTCATCTGGCATTGCCTCAACTTTTCAAACATGCTTGAAAAACAAACGAAAACCCTAGAGAGGCATCTGCTTTGCATCAAACAGTTAAGATTTCATACCATTTCTTTACGTAATCAATCGAGCACTCATTGTGCGCCACGCCTCATGTTAGCTCCACGCCCCATGTTAGCTGCACGGCGCCTTCCTCTGATGGAGCCAACCTGAAGATGGCAAGTAAATTTCGATGGACTAAAATAGAAAGGACCTCGGCTATGAGTTCAAGGTCTCTCCAATGCACCCATCCATCACATATGGTGTCATCTGGCATTGCCTCAAGTTGTTGTACGGCGCGTTCCTCTGAGTAGACTGACCCGAAAACTGTCGATGGCAAGTAAAGTTCATGGACGAAAATAGAAAGGACCTGGGCGTATGAGCCCATGTGGTTTCCAGTGGCATTGCTTGTCCTAATCAATCCAGTCTAGATCGAACCCACGTGAATGCGAGGTGGCCATTCATCGGGGACCATAGATTTTGGGGTTGACCCCACTTTCCCAAAATATTCAATCCTCACAGGCGTCATCCCCAAACAAGGAAGAGAACGTCGCACCCGGGAGCATTTTACATGTGCGGCTCAGGTCGCTTGCCAACTACGAACGACCGCAAATCCTCCTGGCCCAGTTCGTGTCACGATCCGCTGATCGTAGATGATGGATCTCTTCGCACTTCCTGGTGTCCCCGTTTTCAAAAAGGGGGGGGATAGGTGGTACGAAGTGACCCACGAACAACCTGATTCTCAGTGGCTGGGTAAGTTGTCGATTGAAGAAACTTTTTTTTTTTTGGCTAATACAAACCTTCCATTGCATCATATAGTTCAAATATTACAAGGAGAAATAGAGCTTACATCAAGATGATAAATTAAAGAAGATTCCACTTACACTATATTTTTAATTCTAGAAGGAAGATCATAAAAAACGAAAGAAAATGTAGTTCCTAATTGATGGAAAAGCCTATTTTGCAAGCTCATGAGTAACTTCATTAGTAGTCCCACTAATTCACTTCAAACTCTATCCCGGTCGTTGCTAAGTAGTAAACAGGAGTCTGAGATGAAAAGATGAATATACCAAGGGTAAAGGCCCTTTTGTTGAATAGCATCAATTATTACCTTACAGTCACTTCCACACATCGCTTTATGGATGCAAAGAGATTGAGTAGCTTTTCACGTGAGAAGAAGAGCTGTAGCTTCCACTTTTACTGTTAAGTTTGATCTTCCTTGTCTCATCCACACTTGGACGACTGAGCCCCAGTTTGATTTTGCAATAATACCTATGACCCCTTTGTTATCTTTCCATGCACCATCTACATTAAGTTTCAACTCTTGATTTGTCGAAAAAATCAAAGAGTTTGTCCTTACCCCAATAGAATCCAGTTTCTCGCTAAACTTAACTTCGTTCTCTCTCCTAAACATATTTGAATATTCCAAGAAATCTTGTATGACCATCTGAGTCGCTAGGGAAAGAACTGGAATTGTCTGATCATGTAACTTTGCATCCCTATATCGCTATATTCTAGTATAGAGAATTGCTACATAAAGGGCAAAGAGCTTGTAATCCAATCTCATTCTATGTGCTATCTTTCCAAATGGAGTTGTGAACTCTGATAGAGAAAAATATTATTGTGGGTAGGCACTTTTCAGTAGGTCACCCATCCTAGGATGTTAAAGTAGATGATAGAGTTTTTTTTTATTACTGCTAATGGCATATATGTAATTTCCATCTCAATTATGTATGTCCTAGACTCCTTCTATAATTAGGGAAATTTCTTTTATAGTTTGTCACGTTGATACTGATAGTGAAGATATTGCCTAGTTTGGTATTGTGGTTTTTCCCTTCCTGATTTTTGGAAGAATTTTCCATGTAAAAATTCTTGCTTGTTCTTTTTTTTTCTCTACTATTTTTTTCTTCTTATATTTGCCTCCCCGACAATTGGTGTTAGAGCTTGGTTTTGGCGAAATAGTGGGAGCGGATATGGAAGAAGGAAAGGTGAAGATCGATCAGTTTGATGGCAATAACTTTGGTTTCTGGAAGATGTATATCGAGAATATGCTGTATCAAAAAAACTTGCATCAACCTCTATCTAGAGAGAAACTAGAATCTATGAAGCAAGTAGAGTGGGAATTGTTAGATTGACAAGCCCTAAATTTGATTCATCTCACATTGGCAGAATGTTACTTTTAACATTACTAATAAGGCGAAAACAATGGATTTGATAGCGTTATTGTCTGACATGTACGAGAAGCCTTCTACATCAAACAAAGTATATTTGATGCGTCATATTTTCAATTTGACGATGGATGAGGGTGCTTTTGTGGCAGATCACATCAACGAATTCAATGTGATCATGACTCAACCAAGTTCGGTGGATATCAAATTTGATGATGAGGTAAAGGCTTTAATTTTATTATCTTCTATACCGGAAAGTTGAAGTGCAATTGTGATTGCAGTAAGCTGTTCGTTTGATAAGAAAAAGTTGAGGCTTCAAGCAATCTGAGATTTGATTCTTTGCGAGGATATTCGTAGAAGAGAATCGGATGAATTTTCAAGTATTGCCTTAAATATCGAAGGTAAAGGGAGACGTAATCAACAAGGGCAAAACTAGTACCATGGTAGATCAAAGTCCAGAGGGAGAAGCAAATCGAGACCTCATGGTGAAATAATTGCTAGAATTGCAAAAAGAAGGGACATATGAAACAAGATTGCAGAGCTCCAAAGAAAAAAAATTCAATATCGAGACCGAAATCAAGATGAAGAGAAATCCGTGAACATAACTTTTGAAGAGACACAAAATAGTAATGCCTTAATTTTGAACATTGACAGTCCAATTGAGTTGTGGATTCTTGACTTAGGTGTATCGTTTCATTCTACTTCATGTAAAGAATTAATGCATAATTTTGTTGCTGGAAAATTTGGAAATGTTTATCTTGCTAATGATGAACCTTTGGATATTATGGGAAATTGTGATGTTTATATAAAATCTACTAACAGATACCAATGGAAGTTGCATGATGTCAGATATGTTCCAAGACTTAAGAAAAATCCGATCTCTATAAGTTAGCTAGATAGCACATGATACATGACTATTTTTGGAGATAGCTCTTGGAAAATTGTTAAAGGTGCTCTGGTTGTAGCACGTGGAACAAAGTTAGGAATGCTCTACATGATTGAAATTAATAGAGAAACTATAGCAATTACTAAATCGGAAATTGATTCTAAATTATGGAATTGCAGGCTTGGACACATGAGCGAAAATGGGATGAAGATATTAGCATCTAAGGGAAAATTGCCTGATTTGAAGTCCATAGATATTGGTCTATGTGAAGATTGTATTATGCGTAAGCATAAATGTGTTCGTTTTTTGAAAATAGGAAAATAACCAAGGAAAGAAAAATTAGAGTTGGTGCATACAGATGTGTGGGGGCTAGCTCCTATGCATTCTCTTGGAGGCTCGCGCTATTATGTTACGTTTATTGATGATTCCACTAAAAAGGTATGGGTTTATTTTTAAAAAAATAAATTTGACGTATTTACTACTTTTAAAATATGGAAATCTAAAGTGGAGAACGAGACTGACCTGAGAATTAAATGTCTAAAGTCTAATAATGGCGGTGAATATGATTGCAAGGAATTCAAGCAATTTTGTGCAGAGAACGGAATCGGAATGACAAGAACTGTTCCCAATAGACTGCAACAAAACAAAGTTGTTGAGAGGATGGACAAAACTCTAAATGGGTGTGCAAGAAGTATGAGGTTGTATGCAAGATTACCCAAAATGTTTTGGGTAAATGCAATTAATATAGCAGCATATCTAATTAATAAAAGACCTTCTTTTTACTTGATTTTAAGTTATCATAAGAAAAATGGTGTGAAAAGAAGGTAAGGCTCTCATATTTAAAACTTTTTGGTTGTATTTTCTATGTCCACATAGATTCTGAAAATAGAGATAAACTTGATGTAAAAGCTAAAAAATGTTTTTTCATTGGATATGGTTATGATTATTTTGGCTATCGACTCTAGGATGAACAAAATAGAAAAATAATAAGAACTATTGGTGTTACGTTCAATGAGAAAATGTTATATAAAGACAAATCTGTGACAAAACCTAGTATGAATAAAAATTTGGTGGAGAATATAGAGATTGAATCGGAAGAGATTTCTAAGAATGTTTTGATTGAAATTCCTAAAACTATTGCTGAACAAAAATCACGTACACCTGAACTCACTTTGAGAAGATCTAGTAGAACACCCAAACCTATATAAAGATATTCTCTGTTATTACATTATTTGCTTTTGACTGATGCTGGCGAACTAGAAAATTTTTCGGAAGTAGTGCAGGTTAGAGATTCTATATAGTGGGAGTTAGCAATGTAGGATGAGTTGGATTTATTTGAGAAAAAAAAAACTTGGGTGTCAACTCAGTTATTGGATGGAAAAAAACATTGTAGAACAAGTGGTTGTATTGGGTCAAAGAAGAACCTAATGGCAGCAAGAGGTACAAAGCAATGTTAGTAGCAAAAGAATAAATTGACTATATAGAGATTTTTTCCCCAGTTGTGAAATTGACTATTATCAGATTAGTATTGAGTATTGTTACTGCAGAGAATTTACATTTAGAGTAGTTAGATGTTAAAACTCCATTTCTCCATGGTAACTTAGAGGAGAATATTTATATAGTACAGCTGGAAGGTTTTTAGGTTCCTAAAAAAGAAAATTATGTCTACAAATTGAAGAAAAGTCTATATGGCTTGAAATAGTTTCCTTGACAGTGACACAAAATTTGACACATTTATGTGTGGTAATGAGTTCACTAGAAATGACATTGATTATTGTTGTTATTTCAAAAAAATGGATGATCGTTATATTATTTTATTGTTATATGTATATGATATGCTCATTATAGGATCTAACATAAAAGAGATCAACATACTAAAGCGGCAATTGTCAAAAGAGTTTGAGATGAAGGACTTGGGCACAACGAATCAAATTCTTGAGATGAGGATCACGTGAGATAGATCTAAAGAGTTCAAAGTTATCTAAAAAAAATACATTAAAAAAGTGTTGGACAAATTCGGAGTTTAGAATGCAAAGCCTAGAAGTACTCCTTTAGGAAGTTACTTCAAGCTCTCAAAGGAGCATTTACCAAAGACAAACAAAGAGCAGGAGTATATGGCTAAGATGTCTTATACGTTAGCTGTTGGTAGTTTAATGTACTCAATTGTGTGTACTAGACTAGACATAGCTCACGCAGTGGGAGTTGTGAGCAAATACGTGGCAAATCCAGGTGTAAATCATTGGGGAGCTGTAAAGTAATTATTAAGATACCCGAAATACACTTCAGGTATGTCATTATGTTTTATTAAAAACAGTATAACTTTACAAGGCTTTGTTGATGCGGATCTTGGTGGTGATTTAGATAATAGGAAGAGCATCTCGGGTTATGTTTTTACCTTAAGTGAGGTACAGACCTCTGGAGTGCCAAAAGTTGGCACAAAGGGACACTTAAGTGCCAAAAGTTACAAAATGTACACTTAAGTGCCAAAATCGGAGCAAAATGGATCACTTAAGTGCCAACGGCGAAAATTCCGGCCAAATTGCCACGTGTCCATTTTCCGGCGACTTCATTTGCTGACGGAGCATTTTTTTCAAAATAAAAAATCCACGTGGCAATTTTTTTAAAAAAATTATCCACGTTAGATTTTTAAAAATAAAAATCGATTTTATTAAAAAAAAAAAAAAGGGGAGGAGGGGATTGGCGAGGGCTGTGCAGCCCTTGCCGCCGCCGTCGTTGCCGCCCCACCTCGCCGCTCGGGCCGGTGATGGTGGGGAAGGGTCGGCCGGGGCCCGGCGACCCCGATCGAGTAAACCACCGTCGCCGGCCCTTCCCGGCGAGGTGGGGCGGCAACGGCAGCGGTGGCGAGGGCTGCCCTCGCCGATCCTGTCAAGCCCCGACCCTCGAGCATGCGGCAACCCCTGTTCTCTTGCGGTCATTTGATTTGCGACTCCCTAGGATCCGTCGCCGACCGTTATTTTTATCTTTTAATTAAACACATGCGGAAGCGAAACACGATACCCCAGTCAATTACAAAAACAGGGATAGCAGGAAAACCCAACAAGAATACATCAAAAGTATCGCTTTATTAACTAACTGATTAACCCTAGGAAGTTTACAAATACAAGCCCTTACCACGGGCATCTTCCTAATGAGCCAATGAGACCAACATGCCAGGGTTAATCTACTGCCTTCAAAGACGGCCACGAACTGAAACACGCGTCGATCCACCATCCTACGGCCCTGAAAAATGTTAATCACGACGGGTTGAGATAAACTCAGCAAGTCAAAGTCCTAAGCCTCGGTTAGAAATTCCGCTCGCCTCGAGAGTAGTCTAACCATGCAACCTAGTTCCGACAAACAACACATACCACACCTCAAGTAACATTATCAGACGACAGTTCAATAAGCAGATGCAAACACAAACGACCCTACCTGGCCTTGGCACGCGCAACCTGCAGAAACTGTCATTTCAACCATCACGACATTAAGAGCATGCGAATAATCAGAGCATCTCACACAACTTTCTCATGTCTCACACTCACACATGCTCCGATTATTACGACCCCTCCTCCTGGGCCACGGCACAACCTTATGGTTGGCGGTTCCTGGCTAAACCAGCTTCGTCCTCTTTACCTCAAGGCACGGCGACGTCAAGGGTTCACTCCCAAGACGGCATTCCCGAAGGAGCACAAGACCCGCCCACTACCGCAGTCCCGCTACTGACAGATGCCCGAGACCCGCCTCTATACCGCGGTCCCACATAGAACCCCTCCCTGTCAGGCATCCGACCAAAGTCAGGCGACCCACTGGCCACGGCACAACCCCATAGGGATTGTCGGTCTTTCGGCAACGCCGAGTTTCTCATTTAATGTGATCATGCAACACATCATCAAGCAATCCATTTATATCTTTGTTCTGTCGTGAATGCAACATCACTCATGCTCATGCGACATGCTATTTCAGATAACCCACGCAATATGTCATGCACAATTTCCAAAATTCAATTTCCAATCAGCATTCAATCACGCACATTCTCTAACTCTTGGGAACAACCAACAATTCAAGTCACAGTCTGTCAATCAATTTCGACCAATCAACATCACGATACTTGCACATTTTTCCAAATAATCAAGTATATTTAATAATAAATAAATACATGTCATCAAAACGACGCCAATCAACTATTTCCAACAATACTCAATTATCCAAAAATAAGTATAAAATATAATTATATTCAAAGATACTCATTTAAGAAACATATAATACTATAGTCGATTTTTCCGATAAAATAATTCAAGTCCCACAAAATACTTATAATTATTTTTCAATCCCATAATTAATTATCCAACCCAAATAATTCCATTTAGTAAAACCTTTCTTTAATAAACCAATATCCTTTAATAATATAGTATATAAATACTATTGACTTTGGAAAAATAGACCATAGTAATTTTCCCCCAAAATTACTCAATAAAAACCATTTCCAATAAATAATCACAATTAATTATTATCTCCAAAAATAATTAATTTTCAGCAATGAATAGTAATAACAATATTACTATTAATAATTCGAGATTATAAATAAATTAAATTAATTAATAATTTCGAAAATAATAAATAATTATTATTTATTCCAATAATAACAATAATAATATTTATTAATACTAAACATGATTAACACTAAGCAAAGCTTAATCAAATAGTATTAAAACACTAATAATCATCATCCAAAGCACTAATCAATAATTAAACTAATTAAACTACTCCTAAGCAAGATTAACCCCTAACTAATGGATTAGGAAATCGACTCACGGTTTAGCGATTCCGACGACACGAGCGCGATGGCGGCGGCGAGGGGAATGCCCGGGAACTTCCAGTGCGTCGGGACGAGGCGGCCCGGGACCGGGTCTCGGCCGAGGGCGGCTGTCCACGCGGCAAGAAGCTGAGGAATGGAGGAACCAGCGGCTGAGGTGGAATGGGGCTGACTGGTGGGCGGTCCGACGACTCCGGACGGCGGCCAGCAGCTCCGGCAACCAGGCGGACGGCTCCGGCGAAGGGAAAACAGAAGCTGGAGGGAGGCGGAGGGTTGGTTCGTGGGGTGGAGGACAGAGGTGGCTGGGCTTGGCTGGCCGAGCGACGGCGAGGCAGCAGCGAGCTGCTCCGGCGTCCAGGTGACCGGCGACCGAACTGGAACAGGGCAGCAGCAGCACTCGGACAGAGAAGAGAGGAGAGGAGCGGTGCAGCTGGCTCGTGGGTGGCGAAGGTTGGCTAGTCGGTCGGCTGGCCTCCGGCGGTGACTAGGGCGGAGGGACGACGGCGAGGTAGAGGAGGTCGAGCCAAGGACGGTAGCCCGCCGGATCTGGTTCGGCTAGGTCAAATCCGAAGGGGAGCGGCTGGGCTCGGGCAGAACCGACGAACGGCGCGGCCGACCGGCGCGAGACTCGTCTGGTTCCGTTGACAGGCCGACGAGCAGCTGACGGAGGCCGGGACAGAGGTAGCCCAGCTCCGGCAGCGGCGGACAAAGGAGAAGGAGACGAAGACAGAAGCTGGTTGGTGCTGGTTCGGCCCAAGGCCGGCAAACGGCGGCTCACCGGCTACCGGGCGGTAAGCTAGTGGGACGGCGAAGCTGTGGCGGTGATCGGTGATGGCGGCAGCAACAGTAGCCACCAGGGACGTCGGCCAGCAAGGAAGAAGAAGAAGAAAGGATAAAGAAGCTGCAGTGGGGGGCTGCGCGCACGAGAGCGAGAGAGAGAGAGAGAAGCACGTGGGGTTGTCAGGCAAGTGGGGGGGGGAGATGAAGAAAGAGATAAGGGAGAAGACTAGTCAAAGGGGAAGAGAGAAAGGATAAGGGCAAGTGGTGTTGACAAAGGGGAGGAAAACGTGGGGAAAAGAGAGAAAAGGGAGAGAGAGAAAACGTGCGGAGGGGAAATGGGGGAAAAGAAAAAAGAAAAAGAAAAAGAAAAGAGAACAAGACAAAATTCAAACAAGCTTCAGAAAGGGCGTTTTGGTCTTTTTTTTTGAAAGATAAATTCCCAAATATTTGGCTCCAAAACTCGACCCGTTGAATCCTTTTCCAATAATTTGAAACTACCGAAATTCGGGATGTTCTGAGATCCCCTCCTCCCTTTTTTTTTTTATAATAAAATCGATTTTATAATAATATATTTTTAATTATTTAATATTATTTAATTAATAATTTTTAAATCCACATCAGCCAAAACGACGTCGTTTTGGTTGATTTTTGGCCGATTCAGTTTCCGGCGAGCCACGTAGACAAGAAAATTAATAAAAAATTGCCACGTAGGATTTCCGGCAGGGTTCCGGCGACTTGGTATTTAAGTGATCCATTTTTTTAAAAAAAGTGGCACTTAAGTGTACCTTTTGTAACTTTTGGCACTTAAGTGTCTCGCGCCAACCAAGACTCCCATTTGTACTTATGCCACCTTAAGTGGCACTGCGATTAGTTGGATGTCTAGACTTCAAACTTGTATATCTCTCTCAACCATTAAAGCAGAGGATGTGGCTATATTTGAAGCTGGTAAAGAGATGACTTGGTTGAAAAATTTTCTGAAAGAGATAGGCAATGAGCAAGATAACGATGTTCTTTTCAATGATAGTTAAAGTGCTATTTGTTTTGCAAAGAATCCAATATTTCACTTAAGGATAAAACACATTAAGTTAAAATATCATTAAGTTCGTCAGGTGATAGATGGCGAGCTTGTCATTAAAGAAGATTTTTGATATAGAAAATCTAGTAAATATGTTAACAAAGGTTGTCGATATTGAGAAACTGAGGTTGTGCATTACCTTAGTCGGCCTCCATGGTAAGTGATGAGGGAGGCGCTGCACTAGGATAATTTGGGTTAAAAAGATGAAGACTATAAAGTATTATTATTATTAATTTTTTTTTGAAGATCAACCTTTAAGTGAGAGATTGATAGAGTTGTGGAATCTGATAAAGAAAAATATTATTGTAAATAGACACTTTCCAGTAAGTTACCCATCTTGGGATGTTAAAGCAGATGATAGAGTTTTTTTTATTATTGCTAATGGCATACATCTTAATTATGTATGTCCTAAACTCCCGCTATAAATAGGACAATTTCTTTTATAGTTTGTAATGCTAAAGCTTGTAACCCTAAGCTTGTAACGTTGATATTAATAGTGAAAAAATTGCCTAGTATGGCACCGTAGTTTTTCCCTTCCTAATTTTTGGAAGGGTTTTCCATATAAAAATTCTTGCTTGTTCTTTTTTCTTCTCTACTATTTTTTTTTCTTTGTATATTTGCCTCCCCAACATTTCCTGGATCAAGAAAGTGGTTCACCATCTCTTCCAAAGACCCGAAGTTCCAAGCAAACAAGATAATACCCATGGGCTTTGTCTCCACAAAATTTGGGCTAGAGGACATTATGTGAACAAATGTATTGAATTTTCCTCCGTGGCTCCACACAAAGGGCAAGAGGGGTTTGGGATATAGATCAATTGAAACAAGTTAGCTTGAAAAGGTAAGACATCAGCGGCTATCCTTGTTAACATCATTTTGTGCTGCTCATGAGCTCTAGCTTTCTAGATTTTATTCCAAATTATGTAGTTGTTGCCATTTTCAGTTCACGACTTTATGAGTTTGTAAGCAGATTTGACAGTAATTCCATTAAGTTGTCATTTGACCAAGGGGAAAATTGTTTAAAAAATTACAAATTTATTACACTTTTATCAATTTAGTTATAAAATTTTCAATTTTGACAATTGAGTTCTTAATTTTTTCACATTTTGCTAACTGAATTTATTTGGTCAATTTTAATTAGAAATTACTAATGTGGATGCTAACCATTTTATGTGGTACAATTGAAGCTGATGAGGACGATTTTTAATGATATTTTAGTATTTATTTAGTTTCTTTTTTCTTTTCTTTTCTTTTCCTTCTTTTCTTTTCTTTTTCCCTTTTCTCTTCTTTTCTATTTTTTTCTTTTCTCTTTTTCCCTTCGCTAGCCACCACTAGGCCTTGATGGCTAGTAGAGGGAAAGAGAAAGAAGAAAAGAAAAAAAAAAAAAAAAAAAAAGAAGGAAAAGAGAAGAAAAGAAAAACATTGAAAAAAATATTATTAAAAATTTCCATATTAGCGCCATCTGTGCCTCGTAAGACAATTGGTGTCTATGTCAGTGATTTCTAACCAAAATTAGCTGGATGTACTCAATTAATAAATATGCAATAAATTTAGGGCTTCTTGAATAATTTTTCCTTTGACCAAGTATTGAACTCTGAAATTCATGTCAATAAACAAATTTTCTCCCTTTTTCGTTGTCTAGTTTACCGCACCGGCCATTCTATTTAACTAGAATCTATTCTGAACGCTCCGTCTGCCCTCGAAGGGGTTCTGTTCTGCCCCTAAGGTTTTGGAATCCAAGTTCTCAAAGATGACTCTACATCCCTCTCCCAGCTTCTCTCTCGTCCGTTTGGCTTTTTTCAGTCAAAATCGCACATGGAAGTCAAGAATTTCAAGTTTTACGGGGTGAAATCTAGCAACATCAAGAGTCGTGAATCAACCAAACATTGACCAACCGAAAGGGGCGCGCTGTACGTCTCGATGGTACTCACGGATTCCCATTAATCTTCCCTTTTTGTAAACGCTTAGGATGTCATAGAAGATTTAACATAAACAAGTTGAGTCCTCTTGAATTATACTTTAAATTGACAACAACATGCATATTTAGTATAGGATTTTACATAAGCACGAATTTGCTTGACAGGATCATATCATATTATCATATTAAGTTTGTTGTATCGTGGTTCATGAATAAAGTTTTAACAAGTGTTTAGAAGATAATATATATATATATATATACATTTTTTAGATAATTGCGTACGAAAAGTGAAGAAAAGTGAGCAAACAAGAAAGTAAAATCGACACTTCACCCAAGGAATTGACAAAGTTCGCTCTCTTGTTATTGTCGATATGCTCAAAAAAGAAGGAATTGACTCACTTCGGCGAAGCACCGGTTTAACAATCAATCACTAATGTATAATATATGCCATGTTTATTTATAGCACAATATTTTTGTTTCATTTAGAAAAATCGGGGCCAAAAATTGATTTAGTTAGATTGTTTGGATGAAGGAAAGGAGAGGAAAGGAAATAGGAGAGAAAATTCCAACATAATTCATATTTTTTCTCCTATCTGTCTTCACATTAACTTTTCTATGTAAATTACCATCCCCGATTTGCATCATTTTCCAAAGATAGCATGACTTTTTTTCTTTTAGTTAGAAGAGTGAGAATGGGTGGTTAGCCGATAGCCTTCCTAAAGCATTACTATAAGAGTTTCATATCTGCAATCGGAATGTTCGATATCAGACATAATTAATACTTATTTCAAATAAGCTTGATATCTCTGAATTATCAGATGTGAGTAAGAGTAACAAAGGAATGATTTAATATCCAAGGGGGCTCACAACACTAAACTAATGGGGGCTCTCAACACTTGAAAGCAAGTCTCAACCACCCGTACGAATCATCTCGGTGCTCGAAGTCGGGCGCAGAATAACTCTTGTAACTCGGACAGGAAAAACTAAGTTTTGAAAGGAAACGAAATGCGAGAAACGACAAGAACCTGCGCAGTGTTGTGTCCCACCAAACATTATTGGTGCAAAAGAGGAAAAACTCGCCACAAATGTCACCCTCAAAGCTCAATCTCACCATCTACAGGTGGGACTTTCCCTTCTCGGTCTGGTCTAGTCTTGTGACGGGGAGGATTATCCTCAATCCATCTCTTGAATTTGCTGCCCTTTTGAACCCATATCCTAAGAACTGCATTTAGGCACGTTAACTGTTGTAACATGAACAATAATGTTACTGCTTCTATACAACGTTAACCTGGTTTACGGGTTGAGTAGATCGAATTTTCATGGAAGAAGCCCATATCTGGAGCTTGAAGTTGAATGAAATTTTTTAAGGAATTTGATGGGGCCTTCGGCTGGAATCATTCTAGATTGAATGATGCGAAACGCATCAGGTTGAGTTAGATAGGTTCATTTCCCATGTTTCAATCGTTGTGATTTCAGTAAAGACGTAGTTCGTCCCCCCTCCCTCCCAAAAGCAAACAAAAACCTGTCCGACGGATCTCGCTACAATAATTAAAACGTGAGGGACCAAGAGTTTTTTCAGGAGCATCTACGTAAGGTGCCCTCACATCGCTTGCAAAGAGTCGAGAAAAGATTCCTATGAATATCGTCTAGGTTACGTTAGAATCTCCATGTTAATCGTCTGCCGCCTTTTGATAAGTGAGTGCACATGAAAATGATGGAAGTAAATTGTGTTCAATCGCCTTTTGCGGGAGCGGATCGAGATCCTACATACAGAACCATATAGGCTCTAGAGTGAGCTACGGATTTGTTTAATCATTCCATCATGATCTCAAATTAATCTATCTTCTCTTATGTTAGAGATAATTAGGATAATTCTCTAGGATATTTTCCCATAGTAGATATCATTAGTAATATCATTTATCGTTATCATTGGATTTTGACAGTAAAATTTTGTATTCGAAAATTTCTTATATGCGAAAGTCCATGGTAGGTGTAGATGATACATTTTGCTAAATTAGATATAATGCCTAAACCAGTCCAAAACTTGATGAAAGTAAACGATAATGGGCTTTTTCTTTATGTAACCTTGGACGATCTTCCTCTGATAAAGCTTTGGATTGGTGGATTATAAGATATACCCCCGTACAAACTTAGCTAATTATAAATATGAATGTTGCCATATCAAAGCCCACAATTTAAAACACTAGTTTAGAGGATTCTCCAATTAGGGATGAGGAAAGACATGACCCTTTTTACTTGAGCAAGCATATGTACATACTTAAATATCTATTATTGTGTGTATATAGTCACGACAAAATGACAGGCATGTATCAATTTGGAGTTTGAACGATATGACCTCTCTCTCTCAATCACGACACCAAAAAGTTAGAAAAACTTGAGTCCACATGCCTGATGGTCATGGGACATGTTCACATGATGAGGAAATTGAAACATGCATAATTGTTGAAAGATTCATTAGATTATTTATCGAGAAAAGTACAAAAAAAAGTTCTAAATTTATTGTATTTATAACAATTTAGTTCTAAATCTTTCAATTGAATCAATTTAGTCTTAAAACTTTTTCACGTTGTTTCAATTGACTCTATTTGGCTAAGGTTGGAAATTATTAACATGAACGCTGACTATTTCACGTGACACGACTAGTGTTAACGTGAACATGTTTTTTAATATATTTTTTCTTTTTTCTTTTTTCTTTCTTCTTTTTCCATGGCCTATGTTGGTGGCCAGCAAGGGCAAGGCTGATCCTTGCCCAAGTGACGCTCGATGAGGTTGCCCTAGCTGGGTGAGGGTTGGCCTCACAAGATCTGGAGAGGCAACCTTGCCGGCATTCACCCTCTACCCGGTAAGGCTGACCGACACATGTGGTCCTCACAATCATCAGCACTGCTTCGCCTTTTCGCATGATTGATCTCCCTTCTCTCTCTGTATGTGAGAACCTCAAACTGTATCAATGAAACCAAGCTCCACTCGTGTGACTACAGGCCAAGGGTTGTGCCAGGCAACCGATCATCGTCAGAGGGAATTAATGGAGGCGGCAACCTCCATGGTCGTGGGTCCTTCGCGCTCCATAGCTTCGCAGTTGTACAAAGTAAAGGAGCCAATCCCACCACCACGGGCCATGGAGGCAGTTGGCCCCGACTATGGATTGCGCGGGGCAACCCCAAATCTGAAGATCGTGACCTCCATAGGTGCGAGTCCCAACTTCGGTGCAAAGAGATAAATACAGAGAGGCACAGAATCAGTAATTCAAATGATTGGGAATTACTTTTCTTGTCTTATTCCCTCATTTGTATCGCTAAAAAATAGTAACCGACCATGTTTTCATTATCACTGAAAAATTGAATTTATATGTTTTTGTCAATAATAAAAACATTTCCCATTAATGCACTATCCCGAGGAATACAAAAAAATAGAGTATTTATATTTTTTTGTCATTAATTATTTATGAGACAATAGGACCTTATTGGTATATGAGAATGGTCTGTTATATCGTATCAAACTTTCGACAAATCTTGAGAGGATGACCCGCCTGACTAAATATTAACATATAATTTCTTTTGTCACTTAGTATATGGATTTTGTGGTTCCATTTTAGTATACCTAGTATTACTTAAAACTTTATAGGACAATGCAAAGAATGCCAACGTTGGGCTACCAATCCTTACACAAAATAATTGGTCTAATCGTACCGTGTGTCGAATACAATCCGCTCGTTACAAAGCTCAGTTACAACCGTCCACATCTTAGCACAGCTTCGCTTTGGCCTAACTTTTTATAAAAGGGAGAAACCTTGGCTCTAACTCAACAGACTTGCTACTCATGGAAGAACTCACATCTTGTGCTTCCTCCTTGGTCGTCCCTTTCCATCACCAAGCCTCACCCACTCTCCAGCAACTCGTCCCCTTGATCCTCCAAAGCCGACCTGAGAACTGGGTCTACTCCATCTTTTGGCGGCCCTCGAGAGACAACCACGGCGGCCTCGTCCTCACCTGGGGCGACGGCCATTTCCGAGGAACTCCAAGAGATCCATTCGCGTGCAAGCCCGCCCCCAAAAGGGTGCTCAAAGAAGCCGGCGATGTCGGCGACCCTGAATGGTACTACATCTTCTCCGTCACGAGGTCGTATTCCTCCGAGGACGGGATTCTGGGGAGAGCATTTCGCTCGGGAGGTCACGTCTGGTTGAGCGGTGAAGACCGCCATGAGCTGGAGATGTATGGGTGTGATGAGCGGGTCAAAGAAGCAAGAATGCACGGGATACAGAGCATAGTGTGCATATCAATTCCTAATGGTTCTGGAGTTCTGGAATTGGGCTCCTCAGAGATCATCCAAGAAGATTGGAGCTTGGTACATTTAGCCAAGTCCCTCTTCCCTTCTCATTTCTCGAACCCCCGAATCAATCCTCACGGAGAGAACCCATCCGACCACGCCATAGAAGAACCGACACTCATTGGTGCCGGCAAGCGTCCCTATGCTAAACCTGTCGGCAGGGTACACCATACCATATCCAAGGAGAGCTGTAGGAAGAAAATTTTCGACGAAGACAAGAAGGAATCCTCGTTATCGCCATCCCCGTCCGGCCCGCCGACCCACGTGGAGGCAGAGCGGCAGCGGAGGGATAGGATGAACCAGCGGTTCTACGCGCTCCGCTCCGTCGTCCCCAACGTGTCAAGGATGGACAAGGCGTCCCTCCTCTCCGACGCGGTCGATTACATCAAGGAGCTCCGATCCCGGATCGCAGAGCTGGATTCCAAGCTGGCCAAGTCCGAGTGGCCGTCCCCGAAGCGCCCCAAGACCAGTAGGGACGTCGCCTCCTCCGGCGACGCGAGCGAGATGACATCAAGCAAGGACAGCTCGACGACGGCCGTGACGGCGTCGGACGTCTTGGGGCCAAGAGAGATGGCGGTGGAGGTGAAGGTGGTGGGGCGGGAGGCGGTGGTCCGGGTCCGGAGCCCGAATCTGGGGCACCCGTGCGCGAGGCTGATGGACGCGCTCAAGGAACTGGAGCTGGTGGTCCAACACGCGAGCGTGTCGTGCGTGAAGGGGATGATGATACAGGACGTGGTGATCAGGAGTCCGGTCGATTGCTGGGTGAGCGACGAGTCTATTCGAGATGCTATTTGGGGTAAACTAGGCAAGATGTGAATTTGCTTTTTGCCCTTTTCGTGATAAAGGAGTTACTGACCTTTAACAGTATGATCATGAATGATTATAATTATTATTAATTTTCCATAGAGTAAAATCCTGTGTCTGTGTTTTCAACAACGGGCCCACAATTTTCATTTATATGGAACCTCTCGAAAGGTCATCCTTTTCGTACCTTAAGCGATTTGCGATCGGTATATTTATTTCGTGCAAAATAAATAATCTATCATCCTTTTCATACACTAAGCGATATGCAATCGGTATCTTTATTTCGTGCAAAATGAATAATTTAAAGAATATTTTCACGAAAATTTCGTATAATATTTATAAATATTTTCATTGTCCACATAAATATTTAGACATAGATCGTCAATGATGATGAAAATATTTTTCCTTGATTAATTATTTCAAGTAATATAAATGATTTTTTAGGAAAATATTTTCTAAATCGTTCATTTTTTAGCGAAACAAATAGAGCCTGAATCGGGGTTTATTTACGCGACCGTGGTAAGACGGCACTTTATCCGCTCTCCACAACTCTGCCAGCGAAAGCAAACTTACGTTGGTGCTACAAACGTCGCTGGCTCTTTGCACGTGCTCCCGCTCGTCATCGCAGGATCGTAGCAAGGGGGGCTCTCCAAGTACTTGAGCACCATAATCCAGCCACAAGAGCCCAGAACCCTCAAGGAACCGGTGACTGCTCACCGGAAAACGGCGATCTCCGCCGGACACTGCACTCCTTCACCCACCACCCACTCTCCTCCATCATCCACCCATCCAAGCTCTCCCGGTGCGAGCAGTGGACAAGCCCTGATGTTTTATGCAGAAGCTGTCATACATGACCAAGAAATAAATGCAGTTGAATTATAACGATATAATACTATTTCTTCGCATATAGAAATGATGCCTCGGCTTTTATTATCAAACTAAGAGAGGGAGTTCCAAAGTTCCCGATGATCATGTACGAGACTTATTTCTTAGTTTGCATAAATTCCTGTCGAAGTATGATCGTGCCATTTGAAAGATTATGGAACTAATTTGTTCATCCGTTAGAATGGAACTGAACTATTTACACATCTCAAAAAGTCAGCTATACGAAACGTAGAAAGTTATCACACAATTTAGTCCTGCAAACTGAAACGTTCTTCTGGTCTCTTAGATAAGGCATAGTGCATGCAAAGCATAAATTCATCGATAAGGAGTTTCAGTCAAGTAAATGATTGGAAAGACCGATGTCGTACTAGAAATCCACCACGCTTCGAGTTTTGTCCTCGTTTTGCCGAATCGAGTGTAGACTGAGGGGTTAATTGCCAAGTACTGAAGCTCAAGGGCAAACACGAAACTCCTCTCTCTCTCTCTCTCTCTCTCTCTCTCTCTCTCTCTCTCCCACACAGCATGGGCGCAATTGGTTAAGAAGGCCAAGGGATTTCCAATTGAGAACATGGAAGTTATCGGTTTGAATACGGCCAATTACGTGCCAACTGCTCTAGGTTAAAGTTATACGCACTGACCAAATGCCTTAATATGACATGTTAATGGGACTCTCAGATATCTAACACTTCATTCTCAGGTCTTTGAATTATTTTAAAAAACAAGGGGGAAAAGAAAGAGTAAAAAAGGTGTATAAGTACATGCATGGTCCAAGAGACTCACCGATGGTCCCTTTTGCAAATGGGGTGCAAAGTTCAATAGGACCGCATCCAAAAGAAAGCTTTCTCTTGGTCGTGTTTGGTACCTGGGTAAAGCGCGGGGAAAAGAAAACGTTAAACGACATGCTATGGAGAGCATAAAACCGTAGAAAAGTAGGATTAGACATCGACAGGATTATTTAGGTCGAGGACTGGGGTACACACGGTTTAGATAATAAATTTGAGGAAAATTATCGAAGCTCGAGGGTTTTTTTTTTCCCCATCTTTTTGGAATGATTCAACTATGAGGCCACCGATCTCTCTCCCTCTACGTGTGATCTAGAGTCTAGACAAAGCTGAACGCCACGCGACCAATGGCAGGGTCACTAGTTGTACCCCCTAAGCAACGGCAAGTGCCGGTGGTTGCACGCCCCTCTTTTCAAATTATGTACTTTGCTGTAGTAGCCACCGGAAACTACCACAACCATTAAAACAGTCACCTTTGACAATGGGCGAGAGTTACCATCATAAACGTATTACATTCGTACCAATCTAATCATAATATCTTTAATTATGCTAATTAAGTCCTAAACATCTTCATATTTTATTAATTGAGTCCATTCAGACAATTTTGACTATAAATTAATGGCGTGGATATTGATTGTTTCATGTGGCATAGTTGGCGTTGACATGAACATTTTTTAATAATATTTTTTCTTTTCTTTACTCTTTTTAACTAAGGGGCAAGATGTCTTCGCCGGTACTGGGTGAGAGCATCATGGCCTCTTCTAGAGAGGGCAAAACCATTACAGGACCTCACTTTGGTTGGTGACGGCACACGGCCCCTCATCCAAATCTTGAAAGAGCCACGACACCCTAGCCATATTTGGGCTAGTTGAGAGCGCTGCAGTCCTCACCAGCTCTAGGAGAAGGTATTGTGACCCTTGCTAGGTTTGGGCAAGGACACCTCGCTCGAGGTCAACAAATGCATCCCCAGCCCTAAGTTTAACAAAAAAAGTAAAGAAAAGAAAAGAAAAAGAAATAAAAGTGAATATTTCAAAAAGTAAAATATTATTATAAAATATCAACGTCAGTATTAATCGTGCAACGTAAGACAATCAACGTCTATATTAGCAATTTCTGGCCAAAATTAGTTGGATAAACTCAATTGGCAAATTGTGAAAATATTTAAAACTTAATTGACATAATTAAAATTTATGACTAAATTGATACAAATACAATATGTCTAGAATTTTTTTGGAAAATTTTCCTTGACAGTAGTGATCAATGATCATGGTGCGGCGGTCATCGCCTTTGAAACCTTAAATCTGCTTTCTTCTTCTTTTTATTAATTAGTTTTTTTTTCTGATACCTTTCCCGGTTTTACGTGACGAAGGTTCCATTAAGTTTTCTGGTGACCGGATGTTGAATATTGAAGTTCTTGTCAATAGTTGGTCTTTCACTACATGGTCGGTTCATATTTTCTCCTCTTTTGCTAAATAGTTTCACTCACCGTCCATTCCATAAGTGGTGTCTATTTTGACAACCTGTTCTCCATGGAAGGAGTTTTGTTCTTCTTCCCTCTCCCAACTCGTGTCTTGTTCGTTTGGCTTTTGACTCGAAATCGTACATGGAAGTCAACAAATTCAAGTTTCGCAGTGTGAAATCTACTAACATGAGAAGTCGTGCATTAACCAAACATTGACCAAGCGAATAAGGCGAGTAACACATTGTAATATTACTCACAGGTTCATTAGGAAGGCTAAAAAGATTCAACGTAGAGTCGATCTTGCCAATATAGATAAGGATCAACTTGTGTTCTCATGTTGAATTCTATGTCGAGTCTTTTTAAATTATACTTTAAATTCACACCAATATGTATTGCAATTATATGATTACAAATGCAGAAATTCAATTGACCGGATCGAATAATATTAGTATGTTGTATTACGTTGACGACTAAAGTTTTCCAAGTGCATAGAAGAGGAAATGACACATGTCACCCTAAGAATAGACAATTGTAATTGTGCTCATAATACAAGAAGTCATTTACTAGGGCGAAACCCGTTTAAAACATTTAATCGCAGTTTAGAATAGAGGCTATGTTTAGTTATAGCTTAATATTTCGTTTAGAAAAATTGGGAACCCCAAATCCAAAGTAAGTCATGACCAAAAATAATAGTTAAATTGTTTGGATGAAGGAGGCGAGAAGAAAGAGGAGAGAAGACATCATATTCCACTTTTATTTGATGGATAAGTGTACTGAAGTTCTAAAATTAATTACGAAAGTGCAATTGAGTCTTGTAACTTTCAAAAAAATATAGTTAAATCCTAAAATTTGTCATGAAAATGAAGTCAAGTCTTAAAATTTTAAAAAATGTAATTAAGTCCTAATTTTTTGAAAAAATGCAATCCATGAAAGGATTAGATTAGACCAATTTGATGAGTTTCCAAATTTAATTGCACTTTCTAAAAGTTTTAAGACTCAATTATATTTTGATAATAAATTTTAAGACTTAATAGCACTTTGTAAAAGTTTTAGGATTTTTAATACTCTTACCCCTTTATTTAACCATTGATCACTTTATCACTCATGCACATTCCTTCTTTTTGAATTTTCTCTTCATTCATGTTCAACTCTTTTGACCTGTTAAGTGTCTTACCTCACTAAATGCCTTTTCTCTTGTAATTCCGCTCATATTACCTCATACATATGCTAAAAATAAAGGATTAAATAAGGTACAACGTTAGTATGAAATACTTTCTTAACCAGCGATAGTAAGATGGAACCTCAATGGAATGCATTCATTTACTATAATTAAAGTCAACATTTGAACTTGGCTTATGTAATGATTTTTTCACACCCTCGATATATAAAATAAAAGTCAAAGAAATAACAAATTATGGTGTCTTATTTTTGGTCGTAACAAATTGTGGGGCTCCGAATTTTACATATCCCACTTTTTCTAGACAAACAACTGAAAATGTTGATGCAATGTTTTATATCATTACTCGTCCAAATCACCTCATCATAAAAGTTAGCATGAATTAACCCTTGTAACTTAACAAGAGTGAATTTGAGTATGTCTTTAAATTATTTTGTTTGAAGCCTTGTGCAAATTTAGACATCTCTCGGATATAAAATACATAAAGAGTATTCTCTTCTTTTAGGGAAGAAAATATACAAGAAGAAGTAAGAAGTTGAAGCATGCGAATACCACAATGTTAAAGTAGTAAATAATTCTATTAGTCTTATCTATTAGAAAGGTAGATAGTTCGCAGTGATTTCTCAAAATATTTATTTTTTGACGAAGACACCTATAATCATTAACGATCTAAGGAGTACTTTTGATTACGGGTGATACCTAATTTTGGAAAGAAAACAAAATGTGAGAAAAGACAGCCACTTGCGTAGGGTCGTGTCCCACTAGAACAATTATTGGTCCGAAGGGCTAGCAATACTTGGGTACCTACAACAAACGTCACACTCTCGGTCTTAGTCTAGTCTAGCGGCGAAGGGCATTAGCATAAATCTCTGGGATTCGTTGCAGGTTGACAAGACAACATATTGGCTGTATTTAAAGCATGTCGGATTAATTCTCAACCCTAACTATTGCCACGTGAACGTGTTACTGCTTGCATACAGTTTCAAGTTATTTTTCTGATCGAGTCCATCACTTTTCGTGGAAGAAAGCGGATTGCTTAGGGAGATACGATTCGAAGAAGAAATTACGAGAGATGAATAGAAATTCTTGACATGAGTGACGCGAAACAGGGGCATGCGATGCGTCAGGGCGACGGAGATAGATTCATTTCCCAAGTTGAAATACTTGTTATTTTCGGACGACATAGTTCTCAACACCACGCCCCCACCCCCCCCAAAAGAGAGCAATTTTTATGGGATTCTTGGTACCATGATTGAAACGTGGGGGGCTAAGAGTCGGCTTCGGGAGCATCCGTATAAAGGTGCTTTTACATCGCCTGCAAAATGTCAAAGACGGACTCGTACGAACGTCGTCGACGTTGCATCAGAACATGAAATCCTCGAAGATAATCGCCTGTCACGTTTGATTAGTGAGTGCACACGAAAATGATGGGAGGGAATTGCGTTTAATCGCTTCTCGAACGATCCCGATCCCACTAATCCTCAAACGATTTTGGGTTTTGATTTGGTGGATTGGATCGAGCTCGTGTAGTCTTGTGAATCTTGCTACTCTATTATAGTCCGACATTTTCTTCCGGCAACCATCACTATTTAAGTTAATCTAGCTTCTCATTTTTAGTTTTGATTGGACTTTATATGTGTAGGACCATGTGTTTTCTAGCTTCGCTGATTTCCTGATTAATAATTGGGATTGCCATCCTCGACGTTGGCTACTTAGGACCATTCAAATTTTCCAACTTTTTACTCCGGCTAATCTTCTATCATGTTTGGAAAGAAATCATAATTTGAATTTCTTGTGAAGTCTAATTTTTATATGAAATTGCATGGTTTACCTGACAAAACCTATTAGTTGTATTCCAAAAGCTTCTTTACAAATAAAATCTAAAATTTGAAATTTTTATAATTTAGAAATAAAAATCTGAGAAAACTTTAGCAAATGAAAGGAAATTGTTCATTTTCGTTGTTTTCACCACCATCTGCTTCGCCTTTTCGCACAACCGATCGAAACCGTATTTATGAAACTGAGCCCCACCATCGTAGCCCGTAAGCGGTCGGCATGGCGTGACGGCAAACCTATAGGATCACATGAGGCAAGGGACCACGATCAAAGGAAAACGATGGAGGTTGTATATCTGTATGGCTGCCATTCCTTTCTCTCCGTGGCTCTGTACTAGAACGAGCATAAGGCACCAAGCCCGTTGTCGTTGCCATGGAGGCCGCTAGCCTCGAGTGAACACAGAATTAGGGTCGCGAGGCAAACAACCCCAAATCTAGAGGTTAGTGACCTCTATATCTGCGAGTTGCAACCTCAGCGCAGAGATAGAAAGACAGAAAGGCACAAGATGAGTCGAGCAGCCAGGGGGCGTCATCGACAAATGAAGGCACGACAGTAAGGGCTCTTGGCAACGATGGTCGACTGTGTTGTGGGGACTAGTTCGAAAGTTCTTCGTTGTCAGCATTCACGTTCGTCCTCTCATTTGCTCAACCTTGGTGTCGTGGGGAAGGAGAAGATCGGAGATGGAAATAAAGAAAAAAAACTATAGATTGAATAATAATGATAGTAGAACACATGTTGAGCATCCAACTTTAATGATCAAAGACTTGTCCTCATAATTTGTTTTTAATTTAATGTTAACTATCCAAGTAATTGGAAAGGGAATGGTAAATGGAATTTAATTACTTGGAAAGGTTGTCAGCGAAACCAGACAAGGCCTCTAAGTTGAAAAGGAGCTCAAAATCCTAACAAGGAGGATTACGGACTCTCTAGACTCTACACGCTTGATTCCAACGTAACGAACGGGCCTTTTCGAGCATGCCTTTGTCCATGCCATTGGCATCTCTCTGTCAGCAGTAACTTTTGTCTTTGAATTTTTTTAATACCGGCATGTCTTTGTCCTTCGACATTTCTCCTTTTCTTACCTTCACCCTTTTTTACTCTATTAAAACTCACTCACACACGCGTAAAAAGCTACCCATTTAGATAACTTTTAAGTATATGCTTCATTTATCTTTTGGAATAGTAGTAATTGAAAATCACTTTTCTCATTTCCCATCATTTTGCCTCCATTTGTAATGCTTAGAAAATGAGTAACTGATAATGTTTCAATTATCAATGAAATACTATGGCTAAATAATTTTTCTTGATGATAACAACATTTTCAACTAGCGCACTAGTCCATAAGAAAAAAAGTAGTTGATTGTTAGAAAGATACTTTATCAATAAGAGCTAATCCATAAATAGAGTTTATGTACCATCCGGTAGCATGTCAACCCTTGAATCTAACCTACTTGATTAAATATCAACTTGTAGTCTGTCACGTCATTGTATAGAGATTTTTTTTATCAACTTTATCATGCCTAACATTATTTGAAATTTATAGGATAATGCAAAGTGTATTAAAAATGGCTTAAAAATTGGTATACTAAATAATAGATCAGACTTTTATAGTACCTTGAATACGATCCACTTATTTAAAAGAAAGAATCCACATCGCTTAGTATTCCAACTATTTAGACCAGTCTTAGTAAACTTAGCTTTGCCCTAACTTCCTATAAAAGGGAGAAATCCTGGCTCTAGCTCAAAAACTTGATATTCATGGAAGAACTCACGTCTTGTGCTTCCTCCTCCATTGTCCCTCTTTTATCATAAAACCTCACCTACTCTAGCATTTCGTCTAGTTGAACCTCCAAGCCCGTCCTGAGGACTGGGTTTACTCCACCTTTTGGTGGCCCTTAAGAGACGACCATGGCCGTCTCGTCCTTACCTGGGGCGATGGCCATTTCCGAGGATCTACGAGGGACCCATTTGCATCCAAGCCCACCACCAATAGGGCAGTCAAAGAAGCCCAATGTCCGGATGGTGAGTTCGCTGATGGCAGCGACATCGGCGACCCTGAATGGCACTACTTCTTCTCTGTCACAAGGTCATATTCCTTCGAAGATGGCATTCTATGAGGACCATTTTGCTCGGGAGGTCACATCTGGTTGAATGGTGTAGACCACCATGAGTTGGAGATTTGTGGGAGTGATGAGAGGGCCAAAGAAGCAAGAATGCACACGGAATCCAGAGAATAGTGGGCCCATCAATTCCTAATGGTTCTGGGGTTCTTGATTGGCCTCCTCAGAGATCATCCAAGAAGATTGGAGCTTTAAAGAAGAATTTTGAGTTGATTAGTTTTTTATAATTCGGGATAATTGCTAAATTAATCGTAAACCTATTGTACATATGATAATTTTATTTTAATTTATTTTGATTTTATTAATATAATCTTAAACCTTTTTATAAAATTTCAATGTAATTCTTTTGATCAATTTTGACATGAAATTGCTAACATGGCATAGCCATTGATCTTATCTGGATAGTTACGTGGATTGCCATGTTAGCTATTTTCGATGTCAATTAGCCGGAAGGACTATGTTAGAACTTCGCACATAAATTTAGGTATGCATTAAAAAAACTGAAAAGTTTTAAATTTAATTGGCATTCGTACAATTAATTTAGCACTTAAATGGTTATTTTCCCATTATTGTTTTATGCAATCTTAAGCCAAGTTCGTTAAATGCTTTACAAGAATAGAATATTCCCATAAACAACATCGTATGTGCTGTGTGACTTTTCAGACAACAGATATGAAGTATTGGAAGGTGTTTCCTCATCTTTATCCAAATTTTTACCATGAAAACCAAATCGGGCTTTAATTTTCACACGCACGTGGCTGATGTGACCTGATGGCTCCGTGCCTAAAATCCAGGCCCAAATAAGATGTTAATGGCCGAATCACAATCATGACAATAATAGACGTCGATAAGACGCAGCCGATGAAATGTCTACCAAACTTTTCGATTATGAATATCCTTACAGTATAATTGATCCACAAGACCCATCGATTTAAAACTTGACAGCTCATCGGTAGTAAATTTCCGATTGGTAAAGTGGAATACATGACCCTTGATCATGATTGATGGACTCTAGGATAAGCTCATTGATAACAACATGGAGATTGATCAGATATAACATTTTGTGGAATTAATGCATCTTGGTTTTCCTAAGTCACTTTTTAGAACGACCAAATCACGAGATGACAAATCGTTTGAAATCACTATATATAAAAGCTCAGAACAGGTGGTGTCACTGTCGATAGGATACTTGTAAAGAGTGACATTGCAACCAATGTCTTGCTATTATGCATGTTGCGAGATCTAAGATATGGTCCATGTAGGAAAGGCTTTCTCGGGGACTTTGAACTCTTGGTCAAATTTAGGGCGTTTGGTAATGTTTTTTTTTTTTTAAATTTACCTTGAGGAAAAGTTGGCTCAGCTAAGGCTAAAAGCCCCAAGTAAGTTGTGGGTGTACTTTGGGCTTTCAGCTTTTTCAACATACAATTCCTAGGGTTATTAAAAAAATTCTTCTGGAACTACCCTCATCAATTTTTTGATTTTCTGATTTTGTCCTAGTTATAAAGGTCCTTCGCATGAGCACAGCAAGCAAGGGGCTAGTAAGGTTGTGCAACCTAGGTGACAATCGCTTGGGGTCACGTGACCTCCGCAAGAGGAACATGGGACCTTAGGTAGCCCTTGTTGGGGTCGCACAACCTCAACGAGGGATCATGTTGTTAATATACACGTGTGAATTGTTTAGAAAAGTCTCACATTGGAGAATCGAAGTAGTGTGAAGTAGTTAATATATTATAGTTGGCCCATAACTCATTAACTTAAGTTTTTGAATAAATATGGGTCTAATTAGATATATTGACAAGCTTGAACTTAAGCTTCCTCTTGATGGCGAAAGGTATCGAACTTTTATAGTGCACTCACAACAAGTGGTATCGGAGCTGATGATTGCAATATCTAGGCAAGTGGACGTTATGGTGTAACAACATGGGTCCATAGGGATAAAATAAGGCTAGAAGGATATCTGAATTAAGAAAGAGCATACCAACACTAAGCTCACACATGAAGGAAGTTGTGTTAGAGAAATCTTATATCGAAAAGTTGATATGATGTGGAGCAGTTAATATATTCTAGTTAGCTCATAAGTCATTAAGTTTTTGAGTAAATGTGGGTTAAACTTGATATGTTGACGGGCTCAGATTTAAGCTCCTTTTTGGCAATCTCCTCAAGCAAATGGTATCTAACTTTTGTTATGCACTTTCAACACAAGCAACCTCAGCGATGGTCGCCTAGGGTCAGGCCAACCCCAACGAGGATCATATGGGTCATGTGACCTTTGACAACCCTTCCTAGGTGGCCCTCGCTAGGGTCACCTAAGGTCTTGTGACCTCATCTAACGACCCCTGGTGCCAAATCTAAGTCACTAGTGGCCCGAACCCTTTGTTGGCTCTAGCGAAAGGTTTGAATTTTTTTAATAAAAGGAAAAGAAAAAGTTCTTTGCTAGAATACTTTTTCCAAATACTTTACAAAGGACTTTTAAATTAAAATTTAACAAACAAAATTTGCATCTTAAAAAATTTCTTTTATCTTAACATCTATTGATGGTTTTTTTAAGGGGTGGGTTTCAACCTCTGCTGGTGGACAAAAAAGAAGAAGAAAACCTATCTTAGTGGTTTTAAAGGGAAGTATCTAAATCGACCGGATTCTACAAGTCAAACTAAGATTGGGAGTCCTTGTCTTAATAGCCACGTTTTTGGTGCTCGACATAAATGAATCATTCATTGCTTTGAAAGGCACAGATCGGCTGCATAAAAATCAATGTGCTCCCTCTTCTTTACATTAGATCATGTTTTTCTATAATGATGATCTAGACTCACTCAAAATGAATATCAGTTATGATTCCAATTGAATATTTTGATTGCAAGTATGAAACTTCGATAGTAATATCTAAGAAGGGTTGTCGGTTGATCACCCCCAATAGGAGAGAAATTGGAATTTTTGGTATTTTCACTCCTCTTTCCTCTCCCTTCCTATATCCAAACAAGGTAATTATTAATTTTTTGCCACGACTTCTTTTAAATTCAGCGTTCATCAATTTTTCTAAATGAAACAAAATATCAAACGATAAATAAAAATAACATATGTTCTAAACTAGGGATTAACAATTTTAAATTAGTGTTTCCTGTGTGGTAAATCACTTCCTTGTATTATGAGGATATTTACAATACAAGAGAGTTAACTTTGAGTATTCCTAAGGAGACACGGGTCATTTAATTTCCTGTTTGTTCATTTTCTTCACTTTCCCGATGCAATTATCTCAAAAACGTATATTTTCTTTTGTATACTTGGAAAACTCTATTCATCAGTACGATACATCGTACTAATATGATATGATCTTCTCAAGTAAATTTGTGCCAATATAATCCTAATGTCTACTACATATTATCATGTATTTAAAGTAATTTTGAACAAGATTAAATGCCAAATACAAAATAAGAAGAAAAGTGTGATCTTATCTAAATTGGCAAAATTGAGTCTAAGTTTAATCTTCGTAGCCGTCCAAAGTGGTAAGAAAGGGGCGCTTTGTGGGAACACGCGACTGCCATCATGATTTGTTACTCGCCCTTTTTTTTTTTCGGTCGGTTCTCGCCCAATTTAGTTGGCCTATATTTTGTTGACTCGCGACTTCTGATGTTATTAGATTTCACACTGTAAAACTTGAAATCGTTAGATTTCCATGTCCATTTTCGAATCAAAAGCTGAACGAATAAGAGAAAAGTTAGGGGAGGGAAGCATAGTTCAGTTTCAAAATTTGGGGTGTGTTTATTTAGAGAAAAACTCTATGATAAAAGGAAAATACTTTTCAAGAAATTGATTTCCTTGAAAATGATAAATTTTTCTTTGATAAGTGTTATGTGACCGATTTTTTTTTTTTTTAAAGTTTGGATCTTATTTGGAAAATGATTTCGGTATAAGGGCTTTATCTCTGACAAAAACAAAATTTTAAATTTTAAATATTACTTTTCTTTTCCTTTTTATTTCTGTTTCTTTTTCTTTCTTTCTCCACACGGCGCCTCACTGCAGCTAGTGCTTCTGCTTTGTTGCAAAGGAGGAGGAGATCAGTTTGGATTGGATTGGTGCAATTCAGCCAGTTCCCGAAGGGTTTTCAGTGGATGGTGCCGTGAACGGAGGTCTTTGCCATGGAATTGAATTTCTAGTGTTCTTGTAAGTTTTCCCTTAGAGCTTTCGACGGATTTTACTCTTGTTTTATTATTTTACATGGAGGTCTCCGCCATGGAAGAATTTCTAAGGTTCCTTCTTCCTCGCCAAATCCTGAGGCCAACAAGCTCGAGCCTCGTTAGGATCTAGCAAGGCTCGAGTTGCTAGCTTATGCTTATGGCTAGTCATTGGGCATTGCCGAGGCTTGGCGATTGGTAGAGGAAGAAGGAAACAATAAAAGAAGAAAAATAAAACTATAAAACATCAAAAAATTTGAGACTTCACTTTTCTAATTTTATGCTTGAATGTTTTCATTGACCAGAGACCGCATTCGATTAACTAGTCATTTTTTAAACTAAACGGGTGAAAGTTTGAAAAATCAATTATTGAAAAATATTTTCATTGAAGTAAAGGCATCCTTTGATTCTAAAATCTAGAAGTGGAACCGAACTCTTTTGATGGTAGACGGAATGTCGAGATGGATTCCACTTATAAAAGGGCCAGTGTGGGAAACTAAGGATCTATTTGGTAGGGGTGAGCATGGTTTGACGATTGATATTGGAACCTAAGAACATAACCAATGGGAACTTGTTGGTTCCGGGTTTCAAGATATGAATTGTAAGTTCTAGGTTTCAAATATTGAAGAATCTGGTTTAACGAGTAAGTTCCAAATTATAGGTAAATGGAACTTGAAATTTGTAACCTAGAACTTAGAATAAGGTTTCGTATTTTTTTATTACTAGAATAAAAATTTTAGACAGTTATCAAACGCCTTCAAATACTTGGAAACTCGTCTAAGAAACATAATAAAAAAATAATTTATGAGTAGAAATTATTCTCGAGAACATAATAGTTATTAAACGTAATCTAAATTACCAAAAAAGAAAAATACATGCCCGATCATTTGAATTGAAATTCAATTTTCCGGTCATATCACAACTTGATGGGATTGCCGCCTCCAATATGTTGGGTCCAAAAAGAGCCCACGTGTTGGGCGTGCTAAAAGAAAGTGCAAGACCAAATTGAATTAGTAAAATAAATGACATAATGTGTGAAGATTTTATGAGATCTTCTGAAATCATCATTAATTATTCTAAAAACTTAACTCCTTACATTTAGTTTGAAATATTTGAACTCTAGACTTCCTTAAGATTTTGTGAGACCATTATTCGTGTTAGCAATATTGTATGTTCTTAAGATTTCTATAGAATAGTATTCTATGCTAGAGATAATTATGATATTATTATTGATTATGTATATCAATAAAGATTTGATTATTTATATCTTGATTGATATATCTTACTTTAGATAGTTGTATTATAATATCTATATATAGGCTAATGTAATATTCATTATGATATATTGAATTATACAAAAATTCTTTAATTCTTTTTTTTACTTTATATTTAACTGTTGTAAAAGCTTAAATAGTTAAATAAATTTGTGGGTTAATATTTAAATATTCTATCATATTCCAATCCATCTGTATAGTTTAAATCACTATAAAAGAAAATATGAGATTTTTATGCAATACTTCACAATTATCTTGAATTCAATGAGCGTAGACCTTCAAAACTCGCGCCTCATGAGTGTCAGAACCACATTTGTTAAAGTGATAGTTAATAACATTGATTAGACATTAAAATTGAGAACTTAATCAGCCACCAAGAATTGTGTTAATCGTGGGTTGCTTCGTACGACCAACCCCCCCTTTGCCCCTTTCGTGCGAAGGATCATCCTCTAGGATCAGCGCATCTGGACAGGGCACCGGCCCTCCTCTCGGTTAATTAACTCTGCTACTCTTCGAGGCTCATCATGATTAGCTCGTCCATCGATCACGACTATTTTCAGCCGTCGATCGTCCCAAGTTTTGGTGTTTTCCCCATATCCGACGGATCATCTCACTTCTTTAAAGAAAGCTTCTCTACACACCATCAAACTTTGACATCCCCATGAAAGCCTGGAACCCTTTCCTGCCTTCCAAATTCATTATTCGAAAAGTGAAAACCATTCAATAATTCACACCATGATGCTGAAGTATATTGGGACAATCTTTAAGATTGCTTGCCTAACGTTGCCCAACATTACCTAACATTACCTAACATTGCCTTGTTGAATGTGATAAGATCTGCAAAGCCGACCCCACCTTGTCTTGTTTCTTTTTTTCTTTAGTTCCTCTCGACTCTTCCAAAGCATTCCTGACTTAGATTCACTGTTTCTCCACCAGAAAGAGGCAACCTTCTATTCAATAGCTTTAAAAAAAGTTACTAGAATTTTGAACAGGGAGACATATTGAGGTAATTGCCGCACTACTGTTGTAAATGGAATTTCTTTTTTTAGCTTTAGACATCAAACTTTCTTTTCATATTTCCAATTTCATGTTCACCTTAGCTAAGATCCAAGTAAACATTTGCATTTTGGATTGTCCTTAATCAACATCAATTTCCAAGTACTAGCCTGTGTTATCCATCACTCAACTCTTTAGCCATATTCCTTCTTGGATTCTGAAGGCATTCATTACTAAAACAGATCCTAAATATTTTTCAAATTTATGGCTTGACCTGCAGCAATTCAATAATGGTTAAGCAGACCAGCTAGATTCCGACACTCCTTCAATGTCCTACCTAGGAAGAATTTTTTTTTTTTTTTTGGTTTGTACCTAGGAAGAAAATTTGACCTTCAACAAACTAGCGGTGAGATAAGGTTGGGCAAAATCTGTTCGATGTGATTCCTTTAAGGCTACCATCATCCGCAGCTCTATTCATAAGAGAAGATAAAGCATTGGCCACCATAACAAACATATACGGGGAAAGAGGATTGCCTTGCCCAAATCCTCTCGAATGTAAGAAATAAGGCAAAAGTTCCCCTTAACTTTGAAGGAAACAACTAGGATACCATGCATAACCCAAGAAACAATTTTTCAATAAAACCCATCTTCAACATTCAAGCTTCAAGAAAACCCTATTCCATCTTGTCATATGCCTTTGCACATCCATTTTAAACACCACCTAGAACTTTTGCTTCCTTTTTCTGATTTTGAGTTGATACACAACTTCTTGAACAATAAGAATATTATCTTGAATTTGGCTATGTTACGGAAAAAGCGAGCGATCGAATAATAAAATAGACAAAATAAAGAAAAATAAATCAAACACCAGATTTATGTGGCTCAATTGTAAAGACCTATGCCCATGGGGAGAGCAGTGATGAATTCCACTATAGAACAAACGATACAACGGAGATTACACACTTGAGTCACTCAAACACTTTCAATGTTTCCCAAGCCCCAATTACACTCAATAATTCACGCAGTATTTAACCCCACAATTTTTCGTGAAATAATCTCTCAATCTCACGAAGGAATTACACACAACTTCTTACCATAAGAATTTAATCGACTACAAACACTTGAATCTTATTGGCGTAATTGCTCGAACAAAATCAACGAAGAAAACTCCTCCCAAGCACTCGATGACAAATCGGCGCTTTAAGACCTCTTGCATCAACAACAGCCCAATTTTTCTCCACGCATGGCCGTATATATATAGTAGACTTGAGGACTTTCTAATTCTTGAAAGTCACTCTTATTTGGAGTAGGAAAGAATACATAAACATATAAAATTAAGAAACTCACACCTACTAGGATTAAGAAACAAATCAAATTTGTACTTTGGGCTCAAACTCGAGACATATTTTTAACAATCTCCACCTTGGCTCGACGTTTGAGCCAAGTGACAATCGCTTCAAAATTTGAACTCTGCCGCTTTTCTCCCATAGCCCCCGATGGGCTCAACCGCCACAAATATCTTTCAAGTCCAAGTCCCGCTTGAATTTCGTTGGAAACTTTTTGCATCAATAGCGTCTCAATCCCACAACTTTCAAAAGGGATTGACATCAAAGTTGTGGGATTGTTACATCCACAACCGTCGATCTAAATTGGAATAAAGTTTCGAAACAGAATTTCTTAGGTCAATAAAGAAAATTTTACGAGGGCCCAAAAGGAAAATGTTGCGTGCATCATAATCCACGAACGCGCCCACTAACACACACACACGCATATATACACACGCGTCACCACCTATTAATTCATGCTGCAGGATGTATAATGACATCGTGATAAGATTGGTCGTACATTATCTTAATGAAAAGATAGGGCGAGTGTGGACGATCGATTTTGGATAAATGTTGAAGATGGCCATTAATGTACGAAAAGTTTCCAAATTTGACAGGAGGCGTAAAGTCAAAACGTAGGTTATTAGGGCAAATCCCAACTTTGTAGATCATATAAAAGGAAATCACAATTTGCAATTTTCTATAATCTAAGGTCTTTTGGATCCGATGATGAAGCTGGCCAATTAATGCACGAAATGTTTCCATATTTGAAAGGACGATTGACTTTGGATTCAATCGATGAAGGCCGTGTTTGGTTTAGCATTTTCAAGGGAGTTTGAGTTCAATGCAAATAATGCTGAAAGCCCAAAGTTATTCAGGGAAATGCAATTGTGTTTGGTAAAAAAATTTTGCAAATGGACTTTGAGTTGAATATGTATTTGGTAAAAAAAAATTTCGCAATTGACTTTGATGGGTATAATATATGTGTATATATATTTTTTGAAAACTAAACTAAACCCTTCGCCAATCTGGTGAAGGGCCGCCAACGAGCCAGATCACGGCTGCCAGGGTCGCTGGAGGTCGAACGACCTCCGGCAAGGGTCATGTGACCCTCGGCAAGGGTCAGGCAAAGGGCCGCCAGCGAGCCAGATCACAGCTGCCAGGGTCGCTAGAGGTCGAACGACTTCCGGCGAGGGTCATGTGACCCTCGGCAAGGGTCACTCGACCTAAGGGCCACGCGCCATAGGTGACCATCGCCTGGGTCTCGCGGTTGCAAGCGGCCCTCGCCTGGGTCTCACGAGGGTCACGCAACAACAGCCGGTGGTTGAGCTCATGCCACTTGTGATCGCGAGACCTAAGCGGCAGTCACTTGGGTCACGCAGCCCTTGGGTCAAGCGACCCTCGCCAAGGGTTGCCCAAGGTTGAACGACCTCCGGCGACCCTCGGCTAGGTCACGCGACCCTCGCCGGAGGTCACCCAACCTCGGGTGATGGTTGTTTGCGCTAGATCTGGCTCGCCGATAGCCGTAGCCCTTCATCAAACCAGTGAAGGGCTACCTCCATTTTCAATTAAAAATAATAATAATCAAGGGAAAAATCGGAAATATGAAGAATCAATGAGAATAGTTTTGGAAGGAAAAAAATAATTTCAGTATTCCCCCAAATGCTGAAAGCCCAAAGCTAATTCCTACTAGTTTTGGGTTTTCGGCATTTTGAAGGCTAGTTAAAAACTGAAAGCCAGCTTCAAAGTTGCATTAAACGCACCTGAAGATCATGGCCAATTATTGTACAAATGGTTTCCGAATTTCACAAGAGGTGTAAAGTCCAAACATAGGTTATGAGGGAATACTTTGACTTTGTGGATCATGTAAAAGGAAATCACATCTTGTAAATTTCTTATGATTTATAAGAAATTATATTTCTTAAACATTTACGTGCAATACAAATTTGGTGGATTTTATCATTTAAAAATTAATTTATGTTAAAAAATTAACAATTAATAATTAATATTTTATATTTTATATTTTATATTCTTTTTCTTTTTCTTTCTTTGTTTTCCTTTTGTATTCTAAGTCTAGCTAGAATCATGGCACTCGCTAGATTTCGTAGAAAAAACAAAGAAAAGAAAATTAAAAAATTAAAAAAATTCAGAAAATTAAAAAAAATTAAAAATATCTTGATTCATTTAAGATTGTTAGGTAACTTATATATGACTCACTTAAACTTGTTTTTAAAATTTAAGACAGCCTATTTATGATCCAAATCATTAAATATGAGTTAAAATATGAGTTTTAGATTTTTTTTTGCCACCTCGATTTGACAAAAAGCATCAGACTCACTTGAATTTGCTATTCGCTAAACCCATGAACTAATAACTTTGAACATAAACTATTATTGAACTTGAGTAAATTCTTAAATTGCTTCATCTGAACTCTAGAATGTAAAATATGGGGGTATTTGCACCTTATTGGGAAAGAAAAATATATAACTTGGAACGACGGGAGCGAAACATGTGGATATCGATATTTAAAAATAAGAAATATATTCTAGGCTGGGCACCTTCATTGGATGGACTACTGATGGCGGCTTTTGTAAGTGGAAACACCATTGGAAGAGGATAAGTAGGTGAATACAACCTTAACTTTATTTTACTATAAACTCATAATGCTCTAATAGGTCCCGAATTTTAGGCTCACTTGAATTTGCTACTCGTTAACCCATGAACTAATAACCGCGCACATCAACTGTTATCACGTGAACACGGTTGCCACTTTTGTGCAACGTCACCTCAATTTTCAGGTCAAGCCTATCAATTTTTCGTGGGCAAAACCAAAACCGGAAAAGTTGATTGGATTATGGGAAAAAAATATCCGAATAAAATAATACAAGAGATGAATGAAATTCTTGGAGGATTGGTGGGGACGTGGTCGGAATCATTCTCCAATGAACGATGCGACACAAGCGCATGCGATGCACTGGGATTCGGGGAGAGTGAGATATGTTCATTTTCACATGTTTATATTAGCTAGGAAATATCATTGTGGTTTTTAATTACAACATAGTTTGTAAGAACATGAATCCTCAAAGTGAATCGGGTGTCGACTTTTAATTAGTGCGTGCACATGAAAATGATGGGAGTGGATTGTGTTTAATTGTTCTCGAACGATCCTGATCCTACTAAATCTTTAATGATTTTGGATTTTGATTTGCAAGATGAGATCGTGCTAGGGATTTCGTTTTTTTTCTTTTTTCTGGCCGGTAGCTAGGGATTTACTTAATCGATGATTTGAAACACTAATCCCATGAGCCATTCGTTTATTAAAACCACATTTTTTCTTAAAGAGAATCTTCGTTCATTTGTCGTAAGCAAACATGAGAGAACATACAAAATTCCAAATGAAGTAAATCACAAAAGAGCTGCAAAATAGGACAAAACCTAGAAAACAAAACAGTGCAACTTGTAATTATAAGCACGTTGTTATCTGAAAAGATCAAATCCAACACAATCTAAAAGAACAATTGGTGGCCGATCATCAAAATTGTCAATGGTGAGCACACTCTGAGTTCTTCCCCTCCAGAACCTATGGAATGTGTGCCTAGGTTTGGTGTCCTTAACACAATCACTATATGAAGGCAACAGCAACATGTTAAACCACTGCAGGTCAAACTCTTCTAATAAACTCCCATATCTAGATTTAGATCAAGGGAGAAAAGTTCTCAATCTTAGATCTACATCTAATCAAGAGAGAATAGATTCCACCGAATCTCGAAAAATTCATGAATCACATTCCGATATCTTGCTAATTGAACTTGTGACGACATTCTCACAAAATTTTCAGTTGCAAAAAGATTAGTTCACCTGGACGAGTGAAGAAAAGCAACTATGAGTAAAAGACCAGCCAAACAAGGCTAAAAAAAAAAAAAAAAAAAAAAATCCCAAATAAGATTGAGAAAAAAAGAAATGCAATGAAGGCCTAGAAAAGAAAAGCAGAGCAAAGTAGGCTTTTAGCTTCAATTTCTAAAGCTGAAAGCCCTACAAGTAAAGTTTCTTTGAGGGAGGGATTTTTGGGAGAGAGGGTTTTCGAAAAGGAGATTACGGTTTTCCTCACCCTTTACTCTCTCAAAACACTTAAGATTGCTTATGAAATCTTGTGAATCGTAATATAAATAATAGGATAATTGCATTAGAAGTTCTAAAACTTGTCATGAATGTGCAATTGAGTCTTAAAACTTTTAAAATATGCAATTAAGTCCTAAAACTTGTCATGAAAGTGCAATCGAGTCATAAAACTTTCAAAAAATATTATCAAAGGAATGATTTGATTTGACCAATTTATCAAGTTTTAAACTTAATGGCACTTTTGCAATAAGTTTTAGGACTTAATCACACTTTTTGAAAGTTTTAGAACTAAATTACATTTTATTGACAAATTTTAGGACTTTTAATGTACTTATCCATAAATTAATTATAGTCCAAAACTCTCCTACAACAACCATCATTATTCAAGTTTGACTAACTTGTCATTTTTAGTTATTGTTGGATTTTAGATACTTAGGATCATATTTTCTTATTAAAAGATACAAGTTTGAGTCAGCATTTGTGATTGCAAATTTTGTGTTGGTGTGAGAGTTCCTATACTCAAGAGTACCATGGTAGGTTTGTAAATAGGTTGTAGTAGCTGGCTGCTTCAGGGATTTTGATGTCAAAACTCTTTAACGGGTTTAGATAATAATTCAATCGGCTGACTAGGTGCCATGCCTAACCTGTATAAAATTCGATGAAAGTAAGCAATTATGGGCTTTGTTTTATCCTTAAGGAAACTCTTGTAACAAAGCCTTTGATTGGTGGATTACAAGATATACCCACATGCAATTTTACTTAATTATAAATGTAGATAATAACCATATTTAGAATGCACTACTTCTACACTAGTTTAGAGGATCTTGCAATCAGAAATAGAGAAAAACATGACCCTTTTAACTAAAGCAGGCACAACTGCATACATAAACATGATATGATCGTGTTAGTTTGAAATTAGAATGACATGACGAGTCTCTCTCTCAACCACCACAAAAACAACATCAAACAAAGAAGCACCCAGAGAAAACAAATGTAAACACACAAACACGAGGAAATAACACATACAAACTGAAATAAATGCATACAATTTTTTTGGCTTATTGTTTTGGTTCAGTATAAATTTGGCCGGCCTAACTTCATTTAACCATGTACCTTCTTGTAGTGAAGTTCGATCTCCCGTACAGTTTGGAAAACACTGTTCAAATCATGTTGATTTTCAAAATAGACCTTTATAGTCATCTAGCATCCAAGCCATAAAAAATTAGAAGTTCTTTGTTATAATAAACGTGGGGGTGTTTACAAAACTTGAATACACAAGTTTGGTGGTATTCAAGTTTGGTGGTCACATGACTTATTTCCATGATCAAGAAATTGAAACATGCATACTTGTTGAAAGATGTATTTAAGTTAATAAGTTCATTCTTTTCGTAGCCAATATATCTTAAGTAAATTTATGGAATGAACAACATATACGGCAATAATTCAATTATAGAGATCAATTATCCTAGAGAAAATTATATGGCTCAATCGAAGTATTAAAGTTCTAGTCCCCATTACACTAGAAACCTTGTCATATCTAGCACTTCAGCCGCGTTGGGTTCATTGGGGAATTGGATTTCTTAAGGAATGAACTCCAGTTCCTACTTACTGTTCTTGGGCTTGGAGAAAAATCCTTGCAATGAGGGAAATTGTTATAGGTCTGTTCAAATGGAAGATTGGAAATGGTGAGTCTACCTCATTGTGGTTTGATCCGTGGCTAGATATGGGTCCCCTCAATTTAGTTTTTTCGGATTCTGATATCTCTCTATCGGGTCTTACAAGAGATGCAAAGGCAGCTGATTTATGGACTCTGGATGGGCAAGCTTTCTTTCAGGAGCTACAAGCATGGCAATTTACTATCCCTCCAGTTAATCATTTGTCGGATATATTCACTTGGGCGCCTCACCTGTCGGGCACCTTTTCCAGTGCCTCAGCATGGTCAATTATTAGGAAGCAAGCCGCCAGGGTCTCCTGGGCATCTTTTGTTTGGAACAAAGCTATTGTTCCAAGACATCAATTTCTTCTTTGGTTGATACTACGAAATCGGCTTCCCACTCAGGTTTTTCTCATGTCTCATGGAAGAATTCCTCCTAGGCAATGTGCTTTCTGCAACTTATGTCCTGACTCTATTGATCATTTATTTTTTGAATGTCACGTCACAAACTCTCTTGCTACATTTTGGGCTGCCAAATGTAATCTCCCTTGGAGGAATCGAGGTTGGTCTGAAAACCTTAGATGGGCTATTCATACCTTTGATGGTAATGGATTTTATTTTGACATGATCCGGTTTTCCTTTGCCGCCCTCTGCTATGTGATTTGGAAGTCCAAGAATGATATTATATTTTGGGCTTCCAACTTATATGTGCCGTCCATGAAGCTTCACCTAATCAAAGTAGTCAAGGACAAAGCACTCACGTTTAAATCTGTTGCAGCCTCTTCCCGGGATAGAAGACTACAACATTGCTGGGGATTTGACCCTCAAGTTTTTTGTGAGGAGACGTGACAGGGTGGACCCGTCCGTTCTGACTCTTTTGTAAAATTGCTGCGTGTAACAGTTGTGTCTTCCTTAGTGAACTTGGCCCCCTCCACTCCAAGGACATGTTGTCCTATTTGAGTGTGTGTTAGTGCCGGGTCCCACCAGGTTGTATAGTTGATTTGCTGATTTATATTACTTACCTTTACCAAAAAAAAAAACTCCAGTTCCTAATTTTCTTTCATGTTTGGAAAGAAATCAAAATTTGGATGTCTTGTGAAATCTGATTCCTGAACAAAAAACAAAAACAAAATTGCATGCTATACCCGACAAAACCTATTATTAGGATTCCGCATCTTTTACAGGTAAAATCTAAATTGTGAAATCCTGATAAATTAAAGGAAATAATCTGAGAAAACTTTAGCAAATAAAACAAAATTAGAAATTAAAAACAAGAAACCTATCCCACCACCGCAGCCATGGAAGAGGTTGGCGTGGGGTGACCACAAAACTAGGATCGCGCGAGGTGCGCAACCGCGATTAGAAGGAAAGAATAGAGGTTGCAATCTCAATGGCCGTCGGTCATTTCTCTTCTTGGCTTTGCTATAAAACGCGGAAAAGGCATCAAGCCCACCGCCATGGCCATGGAGGCCGCTAGCCTCGAGTATCTGCAGAGTTAGGTTCCCGCTGGGCGAGCAAATCCCAAATCTGGAGGACGTGACCTCCATGGCTGCAAGTCGTAACCTTGACGCAAAGATAGATAGAAAGGCACAAGATGAGTTGAGTAGCAATGGGAGTTAGCATCGTCAATAAATGAAGGTGCGAAAGCAAGGGCTCTTGGTAGTAAGTTCGACTGTGTCGTGGCGACTGGTTTGAAAATTCGTCATTGTTGCATTCACGTCCGTTCTCCCATTTCCTCAACCTTGGTGTTGTGGGGAAGAAGAAGACCAGATGGAAATAAAGAAAAGCGTAATATAAATCGAATAATAATGATAGTAGAATGCATGTTAACCATCTAACTTTAGGCTCTAATTGTTTTAAAAAAATTGAAAAAAATTGACGTTTATATCGTTTAAAAAAAGTAACGAACAAATTTTTTTTATCGTCAACAAAAAGCTTTGGCATATCTTTGTCCAAACTATTGGCATCTCTTTGTCAAAAGTAACTTCTGTCTTTTACATTTTCCACTATCGGTATGTCTTTGTCCATCGACTCCTTTTCTTACCTTCACCTATTTTTATTTTATTGAAACTCACTCACGCATAAAAAAATTCAGGTAACTTTTAAGTATATGCTCCATTTATTTTTCGAAATAACAGTAGTTGAAAATTTGCTTTTTTCATTTTCCCATCATTTCCGCATCTGTACTGCTTAAGAAAATGAGTAACCAATTATGTTTTTGATATCAAAGCAAAACTATGTTTGAACATTTTTGTTGATGATAATAACATTTTCCATTGATGCACTTTCCTGTGAGAAAAAAGTAATGGATAATTAAAAAGATGCTTTATCATTAATTTTTCCCAAAATAATTGAAGCTTACCGATATATGGAGTTATATGCCATCTTGTAACATACTGTTGTGAATTTTGAGTCTAACCCACTTGATTAAATATCGATTTATAGCCTGTCACGTCATTGCATATAGATTTTTTTGGATCTACCTTATTATACCTAACATTATTTGAAACTTTATAGGATAGTGCAATTATGATTGGCCTACAAAATTGGTATACTCATTAACAGGTCAAACTTTTACTGTATGTTGAATATAACCCACTTATTTAAAAGGAAGAATCCATGTCACTTAGTATACCAATCATGTGGACCAGTCTTAGTAAACTTAGCTTTGCCCTAACTTCCTATAAAAGGGAGAAATCCTGGTTCTAGCTCAACAATTTGCTAATCATGGAAGAACTCACATCTTGTGCTTCTTCCTCCTTAGTTGTCCCTCTTTATCATAAAACCTCATACACTCTCCAGCAACTCGTCCATTTGATCTTCCAAGGCCGACCAAAGGACTGGGTTTACTCCATCTTTTGGTGGCCCTCTAGAGACGACCACGGCCGTCTTGTCCTCACCTGGGGCTAAGGCCATTTCCGAGGAACTACGAGGGAACCATTTGCATCCAAGCCCACCACCAATAGAGTGCTCAAAGAAGCCCAATGTCCGGATGGAAAGTTCGCTGATGGCAGTGACGTCGGCGGCCCTGAATGGTACTACATCTTCTCCATCACGAGGTCGTATTCCTCGGAAGAAGGCATTCACACTTTTCAAATCTTGTTGATTTTCAAAATAGACCTTTACATTTAGAATCGACTTATAGAAAGAGCCATAAAAAATTTAAAAGTTCTTTCTTATAACAAACATAGGATGTTTAAAAAACTTGAGTACCCAAATTTGAGGGACAAGTACAACAAGAGTATTATTACTTTCGCACGGCGCTTACTTAAGTACCATAATTTTTTTTACTCACTTAAGTGCTATAAATTTGAAAGATCGATCACTCAACTGCCATCGACGTTTATCAAAAAATCCAACGCGGACACTATTAATCCTAAGTGGCGTTGTCAGCACCAATGTGGATAATTTTTGTAATTTTTTTCGCTTACTTAAGTACCGTAAAATTTGAAACATCAATCACTTAAGTGTCAACAGCAATTTGTCTCAATGGAAAATCCGCCACTAGCCTTGCCTAGATCTAGTGAAGGCCCTTGTACCTAGGGCCATCATGGCCCCGCCAACTACGGACAAGGGCATGAAGGCCCTCATAAAATCTGGGTGATAGCCTTTGCAGCCTCACCCAAATTTGGCAAAAGCCTTTGTGCCCTCTCTCGCAACCATCGAGGTTGAGGCCATGGTGGCCTCGCTAGCTGTGGCGAGGACACGATGGACCTAGGCGAGGCCCTTATGACTGGCATACAAAAAAACAAAACAAAGAAGAAAAGGAAAATAAAAACTAAAAATTCAAAAAATAACTAAAAATGCAAAATATCCATGTAAGACGTTTTTAGCAAGTGGCATTTAAATGATTGATTTTATTATGATATGGTACTAAGTGGACAAAAAGAAAGTTATGGCACTTAAGTGAACGTCGTATGAAAGTTATGCTATTCTTATTATACTTATCCTCAAGTTTGGAAGTCATGTGACATGTTTCCATGACAAAGAAATTGAAACATGCATACTTGTTGAAAGATGCATATGCGTTGATAAATTCATTCTTTTCATAGCCAGTGGATCTTAAGTAAATTTATAGAATGAACAGCGTAGCGAATTTTTTTGATTCAATCATAGAGATCAATTATTGAAGACAAGAGATAAGGCTTATCCACTATGGATCAAAGTTGGCAAAAGTACCAAAAAAGTTATAAATCTTTTACACTTGTATCAATTCGGTTGAGGTAAGTACACTAGGAGTGTCAATTCTTTTGTGCGGCGCTCATTTTGGTGCCAAAACTTTTTTTTAACTCACTTGAGTGCTATAAGTTTTTAAAAACATTCATTTGAGTGCCACTTCCGATTTCATCACCAGAAAAGCTAATGTGGCATTAAAATAACATTAAACTTGCCAACGTGTCTTGCCGGCAAGTTGAGTAAGCAAATGAGGGTAAATGACGTCATTCACCCATGTTATTATAAGAAGTGAAGCAATTTCATAAATTGGGGCAAAATCCCAATTTCATTCTTCACAAACCCTAACCCTAATTCTACCTTCAAACCCACAAACTCTCTTCAATTATAGGACAAATCATCTTATCAAATTGACAATAGGGAGCAAAAGCAAGAGAAGCGGCTCATGAATTTCTGAACAAAGTGAAGATGAAAGTCAGTATTTTTGTTTTTGTGGACTGCAAAGTCCAACAAGAGTTTATTGGACAAGAGAAAATCCTGGGAGAAGGTTCCATGGATGCGCTAGGTATAGAAAAGGCTTCAATTATGGATTTTTCAAGTGGGTTGATGCTAAATTTTCGCATTGAGCAATGGAGGTGATCTTGGAGCTCCTTCAAGGACAGCATGGACCTCTGCCTATAATGGAAGATGAGTTGGACAATGCCAACTCTATACAAGTGGAAATCAAAGGTCAGAAATCTTTGGTAAATCATTTGAAGAAGGAAGTTTCAATGATGAAAATTCAAAGAGATATTTATCGAGTGTTGTTTGTTTTGATGTTGTCAAGTTTGATTTGATTTGTGGTCATATGTAATTTCAGTAACGAAAAGAAGCTATTGAGTCTTCCATAGTTAAAAAACAATGAAATGTATTGATGTATTTGGTGCAATGGCATCTTTTGTTTTATGTTGGAATGTTATAACAATGTATGTGGGTTACTAGTTTTGTGTTGGCTTGAAGGTTAGTGGATTGGTAGACGTTGTGTTTTTTGATGCAATTTAAGTATTATTGTTGAATTATACAACAAATAATTAGCTTGACCAACTCGTAGAAGCTGTAGCAAGAGAATGGATGGTTTTGCATAATGGTCTCCATTTTGGCTTTCTGCATATGTTGAAGGACAGTTGAAGTTTCAAATAACTTTACGTATAGTCGTTTGAGTGCCAATTTTTTTTTCCAAGTGAACACTTTGGTTCATCAAGTCCTTAAAAGTTACAACTTAGGTTTATTAACTTTTTAAAAGTGCTGACTTCGGTTCCTCAACTTTTTAATTTGGTAAGCTATTGGTTTTACTTTTGTCAAATACATCTTACATCATTCAATAGCTTAAGGCAAATTTACCATCATGTAATAGCATACAAAATAAGACTTATGTCAACAAATAACATCAGTCTTGGCATGGCTTCACACAAAATAGTATGACATTGCACCGAAATGTCTTCTACATTAACATTGATGTTCTTACAAATTTAAGCTGAAAACAACATTCCCGTTAAACACCTGTCCATCCAAAATTTAACAATAATCTGAAACAATGAACAATATTGCAGCTAAACATATCACCAGCCAAAATGCAGCAATAATTTCAATCGCTTTACAACAAAATCCTAAAGTCATAGATATTGAAATCTAACAACAAACATAAAAAGACGGCATCCTCCCATTAGTCAATCTGACGAATCTCATCACTTTTATTTTTCTTCTTCAATGGCTACATAATATTCATAAGTTTTGCACTCTTCCGAACTGAAACTTTTGGAGGATCCATTCTTTTCCTTTGAGCTTTGTGTGTTTCAATATTGTCTAATGTTGCACATTCTGTAATTGGTGTTAACACTGTGGTAGAATGTTGTGAATCCCTAGGATCATTCAATTGAGGTAGACCTGATGTTAAAGCATTCTTTGGTGCTTGTTTTTTAGCCGACCTCTGTTTTGGAGTTACCATTACTTGCTACTTCTTCAATTATGCTCAAGTTACCATTGGTTGGTTTATTGGTTCTTGCCCTTGGCTTCTTCTTGTAGATGCGGTCAATTCCAAACTTGGTCCTCATTGAGATATCAATACCTCCGAACATCTCCCAAGCTACAATCATATAAGCTTCATTAATTACTATGCCAATCAAATTGAATACATTATGCATAAGAACTAAGAAGCTGACAATCAAAACTGTCATTCTGGTATTCATATCTGTGAATAACTCATAACCATACTCTCTTATCATTTTTCTAATTGCACCATGTGTATTTTGTGGTGCAAAACTTTTAGAGATTGAAACATCTTCAGTTCTTTTTCTAACTTGCAAAATAACATAGCATAAACAATTTATTGCACCAAGAAATACATACAATAGCAATAGCCATAACTAATATCTTACCTAACATTTTCTTCTCTGTTGTACACTATTAGACTCGATTGGCCTTATAGTTGGTTATAAATTACTTTTTGTGTTGGTTGGACATGACCCTGCTCATTGGGCTGTGTTGTCACTTCATCCTCCTGCTGTTGTTTTTTAATTGGACAACCAGCCTTATTATGCCTTTCCATATGGCAATGTGAGCATTGAACCGTTCCACCAGCCCTGCTCATTTTATCATTGCTACTCTCAATTTCCTACATTCTTTTTTTTTTTTAAGCTTACTAACTTGCTTCTTTAATGGTAGAGGCTCTAGGGGTTGATGGTTTATTTTTTCCTAAAACTTGCTACTCCTCAAATGTTGCAACATGAATTGGTATGCAGCAAGATAATTGCTTTTCTTGTAACAGTCTTCTACATAGTCCTCTGAATTGAGTTGTTTCAATTGAATGGCACACATTGCATGTGAGCAAGGTATTCCAGTCAATCACCATGCTCGACAAGAGCATTTTTTTTTCTCTACAAATGCACAACATACTTGTCACCATCATTCATGATCTCGAATCCATCGTCCTCATTCCAAATTGGATGACAGAATCTAGTAGCAACAATATTGTCTTCCAATTTTTTTTCTAATCTTAGGCTCACATTGTCTAGGCTACATTGCACATTTGTCTCTATACTTTTGCAGTTTTTGTCATCACCATAACTCTGATGTCTTCAAGCATACTAACAATTGATTTACACCTGGCTCTATGATGCTGCTGTTGAAAGCCTCGCAAAGGTTGTTGTCAATGCTATTGCACTTGAATTTTTCACTAAAGAATGTTCTACACCAATGCTTTGCTTCAATTTGGAACAATTTTACAAGCTTTAGTTACAAAGCAGGTAGAGCTTCTGTGTAAATCCTAAAATCCGCCATATTTGAGCTATTTGCAATCAACCAAAACCACTTCTGCAGCTGGTCACCTTTGTACTTCTTCGCCCAATTTGCATATATGTGCCGAGCACACATTCTATGCTCAGCATATTACATCAGCTCGGTTATGGCTGAAACATGTCCTTGCAAACCAGCAAACTTATCAGTACTTAAATGATATAGCAAAACCAGGAAAATATTGTTAATACCTTTTGTTGATCGCTCATAAAACTCCAACCTCTTCCATTAGTTATTCCAAGATCAGCCATCAATTTTTTAAAAAAATCCAAGGCCAATTATCTTTGTTCTCTATCTTTATCATAGCCTAAGCTATTAGAAACATTTGCTTGTTTCCATCCTTTCCAATTGCAATCAATAACTCTCTTTTGCATAACCTTTTAGAAAGCATCATCTAATCCAATCACTTTTCTACAGCCAGCTAAAAATCCCTTTCTACATGCATCAAAGCATATGTACATCTTTCAAAACTGTGTTCCATGATCAGGCAAGGGCTTCTCCAAAACCTCTACAAGAATTCTACCAGGTGGATTTTGAAGCCTACATTCTCTAACATAGTCCCAAATAGTTGCATATTCTTCTTTATAAATACTCATTAACATACTCATCACCTTATACTTAGCCATTTTACATTGATTACGAGAAACATTAACACCTACCTACTCCTTCACTAGCTATTTTAACTGACAATTTTTTATGCCTGGCATTACTTTGATGATGTTGAATAAGTGATTGGCCAACCACACACTAGTCACTCTTTTATTCTCAAACACAATACCACAAGTATGCTCCTCCTGTAGTGATCGAATATGAAATGAGTCACTTTTCTTACTCAGTGCACCATATATTTTTCATGGACAATTCTCTTGTGCACACTTCGCTCTAACAAAATTATTAGTATTTATAATGAATTTAATACTTCGTTGTTGAGCGATTGAGTACCTGACAATGGCATCTCTAAATTGCTTAGCATTATTAAATGTCATTGATAAACAAAGGGTAGGATTTGTACAAATTGGATCATACGAAGGAAACTGATTCCTTCTGTCTTCATCATCATTTTCTTGGTTGTTGCGATCATCATGACCATTTTCCCCATGAACATAATCAACACCATCAGCTACATGAGCTCTTGCATCTTCATTACCTTCATTCACTAGCCTGAGTAGTGCTTTTCTCCTTTCTTTGAATGCCCTGATCTCTTCTATTGCTTGTGCAACATCATCAATATCACTTGTACAAATAGTATGCTCAAGTGTTTCATCATCTTCATCGCTAAGCAATGCAATATCCCAAGAGCCTAGGGTGATTCCAGTCGATTCTTCAACCAATGTATCTTCACCATCAAATATGCCTCCAGTGTCCTCAAGCTATTGAAATATCTGTAACACAGCTCGTGTATGAAAATCTACTGTATCCTCTGCTCTCACATGTCCTTCTAAAACTATTTGCTCATCTCCATCACCATTATGTTCTTCAACATACATATAAACATCACGACCATGAAGAAAATGGTAAACAAGATCCCTCACCCTACTATCGTCGTGTAGAGATCTTAAACCATCATTAAGAGACTTACCAGGTACTTGGTAATGTAATTTTCCTATTGTGCATCTCAATTGGTCTACTATATCCCTTTTCAAGTCTGTAAAGGATAGTTTATTTACATTGATAAGGACAATAGCAACATTCCCACCAATATATTCCTTATCTTTCCCAGTAATCCTAAACTGTCCACCGTAGCAAACTTTAATGGGTGTACTAGTATCGTCCATGTTAAAACTGCACCAAATACAATAATTTATTTCTGTATTAGGGGACCACAACACATATAGACAATAATATTATATCGATCCCCACAACTCAAATAAAAAATAACAGATTAAATTGGTCCCCACAACCACAATAAATAATTTTAGGCCAGTGGACTTATGTTTACAACTGTCGGCCAGTGGACACCAACCATCAAATCTAAGCATGAATGAACTAAAGCATTTACCTTTACACTGTCTGAACCCCTAATATTTGCCTTCCTATATCTCGCCATTTCTTGCACTTTAACTCTGTCAAATAATACCAAATTTGATTATATTGTCGATTAGTCAATACAAAACAACAAAAACTTTAACCTTTACCTCTTTGTCAACAACGGTTCATCACGTGATAATTTCTGACTTTTCCTAGATCATGCGAGCAAAGGGTCAAGGATGACAAGCTAGAACTCCACTCAAAGCCCACTGGAAGCCCTAATTTGGGCGTACTGAGGTTCAGAGTGGGGTCAGTGAAGTGCGGCGTGATTGTGGGGTTGATGAAGTGCTGCTGTGGGGTTGGTTCACCGTGGGATGATTCAGCGTGGGTTTGATTTAACTTGGGTGCGAGGTCGATTTAGAGTAGGGTTGATTCAGCGTGGAGGAAAAAACCCTAATTTAGGAACAAAGAAAAGAGAAACGAAGAGAGGTTGAAGATGAGATGAAAAGAGAAACGATGTCGTTTCTAACCATTGCACGAAGAGAAATGACATCATTTCTGCTTGCTATGCAATGAGAAGCCACGTTGGAATTGATAATATCCATGTCGGAAATCAAAAATTATTAAACAAATATGGAAAATCATTAAAAATATCCACGTATGCATTTTGGCCGGAAATGGCACTTACCTGAACGATTTTACTCCAATTTGACACTCAAGTGAGCGAAAAAAAAGTTTTGGCACCAAAGTGAGCGTCATACGAAAATATTGGCACTCCTAGTGTCCTAACCCCCCATCCGGCTATAAACCTTTTGACAATTAGTCAATATAGTACATCTGACCAATTTTTACTTAAAATTATCGACATAAATGTTGAGCATCCTACATAGTACGATTGGTGCTGACATGGACAAATTTTACAATTTTTTAATTTTTTTCAAATTTTGTTATTTCTTTCTTTCTTTCTTTTTTTACAACTTTGGGCCAATGAGGGTTGGCTAGCAAACTTGCTGCCCCACAATTGGCAAAAAAAAAGAAAGGAAATTAAAAAAAAAAATTTAAAAAAATTATCCACACGAGCGTTGGTTATGTCTTGTAGAATGACCGATATTTATGTCAACGATTTCTAACCAAATTTAACTAGATGGACTACGTTGACAAATCATCAAAAGATTTAGGATTCAATTAATACAAAGGAAAATTTTATTATTGAACTGGCACAATTTCACTAAAATTATGATTTTTTTGATACTTTTCCCGATCAAAGTTCTAGTCCCATTACACTCGAAACCTTATCATATTTAACATTTCAGCCTCGTTTGGTTCATTGGGGAATTGGATTTCTCAAGGAATGAACTCCAGTTCCTAATTTTCATTTCATGTTTGGGAAGAAATCAAAATTTAAATTTCTTGTGGATTCGGATTCCTCAAAAAATATAAAATTGCGTGGTTTACCCAAGGCAACCTATTAGTTGGATTCCTGAAGCATCTTTACAAGTAAAATTTAAAATTTTGATAAATTAAAAATATAAATCTGAGAAAACTAAATGAAACAAAATTTATAAAATAAAACAACAGATCCAGTGTTCGTTGCAGTTGTCACCGCCGTCAACACTGACTTTGCCATTTCACATAACCGATCTCACGGGGGCAAAAGTTCCTAAAAGTTTCTGCCCCCCTCCCCACCTAAACTCAACCGTATAAATGAAACCGAGCCCCACCATCACAGCCATGGAAGAGGTTGGCCTGGCCTGACCGCAAACCTAGGAGAAGGCACCAAGCCCACTGTCATGGCGATGGAGGCTGCTGGCCTTGAGTGACCACAAAGTTAAGATCGCGCGTGGCAAACAACCTCAAACAAACTCAAGTCTAGAAGTTGCGGGGAAGAAGAAGTTCAGGGAATATAAATATAAATATATGTATGGGTTTTGCTAGCATATCAATATTTGGATTAATATGAGAATAACAATCTTGAGTCATAAATTATTAGAAAAATAGACTCCACAATAATTAATAATTATTTATTATTTGACTAAGACTTGTCCTGTTGTGCAGAAGAACACCCTAACTAGATGAGAAAAGAAACAAGAATAATCAACAACACGGAGATTTACGTGGTTCGGCGAAAATCCGCCTACATCCACAGGAGAGAGAGACAATTTCTTATTGAGCGTATTACCAAGTACAAGGTACAATGCTGATATATATAGATCATCAGATTCCCACTTTCCTAATCCAAATAGGAAAAGAATTCCACCTAAAGATATTACCTAATTTGAAATTTACTAATAATATCTTCAGTAATTATCCTCTATATATTAAAGATATATTCCAGTTACATTGAATCGGGACTATTTCCCATGAATATCTCTTATAGATAGGTTCAAATCTAGGAAATATATTAGGAAACAAATAGTCTACAATCTTCAAGCCTTCCTAGATTTCCCAATCGACTTTTAATTCAAATTTCCAATCAATCGAATTTGTGGAATTCAAGACAATATCAACAAATCTTCACCTTTGGCTTGAATAAACCACAAGCCTCCACTTGAACCAAGAAAACGAATATATCTCTCCCTCCACCATACCTTCACAAAAGTACGCCCGCACCTGGATCGGTGCGGCCTCCATCAACTTCAATGATGAGTGAGAGAAATCTTCACCTTTGGTTTGAATAAACCACAAGCCTCCACTTGAACAAAGAAAACGGATATATCCCTCCCTCCACCGTACCTTCGCAAAAGGTACACCCGCACCTTCGCAAAGGTACGCCCGCACCTTCGCAAAGGTACGCCCGCACTTGGATTGGTGCGGCCTCCATCAACTTCAATGATGAGTGAGAGAAATCAAGTCCCTGCAGGACTTGAACTTCTCTGTGCTAGCATATGTGGACACAGATGCTCCACCTTACACTGTGATTCCTATAAGTCGATATAGGTTCCCGTGCCTCTGTCCCTTAAGAACAACCAGAGCTCCCTTAATCACCTTCAAGACTCCACCTTGAGCCGTGTACTTGCATCCATTGGATTCAAGTGCTCCCAATGAGATCAAATTCTTCCTTAGACCTAGAACATGATGCACGTCTGCCAAGGTTCTAATCATGCCATCAAACATCTTGATTTTCACGGTTCCGACTCCCATAGTCTTGCATGAAGTATCATTCCCCATGAGAACTGAACCACCATCATATGCCTTGTACTCATCGAAGGCTTCTCGATGAGGACACATATGATAAGTGCATCCAGAGTCCAGGATCCACGAATCTTCAAAGGTGTCCTTCCCCGATGATATGGACAAGACGTCCCCATCATTGGTCTAAATGTTGTCAGTTACACTTGCCTCATCCGAGCTCTTCTTCTTTTTCTCGTTCTTATTTGGACAGATGCCCTTCCTGATTACACCCGTAGCATCTTCCTTTGAACTTTCCCTTGGATTTTGATCGACCCCTACTGCTTGATCCTTGATCCATTGATCACTCCCGAAGATTTTGAACTACTTGCCCTTTTTTGGGTGTCGTTTGAAATTAGGGCAGTAGTCACCTCTCCGATCTCTAGAGTTTCCTTGCCATAAAGGAGCGTAGTCACCAAGTGATCAAACGAATCCGGCAACGATGCCAGTAGTAGAAGCGATATGTCTTCATCCTCGAACTTTACCTCCAAGCTTGTAAGTTCACTAATCATCTGATTGAACACATTGAGGTGTTCCAACAGATCTCCCCCTTCACTCATTTGAAGTGAATACAATCTCTTCTTCAAGAAGAACTTGTTCGTAAGAGATTTCGTCATGTAGATGCTTTTGAGTTTGAGCCATACCTCCGGAGCAGATTCGATTTCTACTACATATTGAAGGGCCTCATCCGATAGGTTCAATCGGATTGCGCTGCATGCCCTCTTCTCCATGTCGGCCCAATCATCATCAGTGATGGTGTTCGGCTTGTTCGATCTTCCCAAAAGAACCTTTGATAAACCTTGTTGAATCAACAAATCCTTCATCATTCTCCGCCATAGTGTGAAATTATTTTTCCCGGTGAATCGTTCAATATCAAATCGAACAGTTGAATCTTTTCCAACCATCTAGTTAGAAGTCGCAATACAGGAACGGAGAACCTGGATTGCTCTGATACCAATTGTTGTGCGGAAAAACACTCTAACTAGATGAAAAAATAAACAAGAATAATCAACAACACTGAGATTTACGTGGTTCGGCGAAAATCCACCTACATCCACGAGAGAGAGAGACGATTTCTTATTGAGCATATTATCAAGTACAAGGTACAATGCTGATATATATAAATCATCAGATCCCCACTTTCCTAATCAAAATAAGAAAAGAATTAAACCCTAAAGATATTACCTAATTTGAAACTTATTAATAATATCTTCAGTAATTATCCCATATATATTAGAGATATCATGATATATCCCAGTTACATTGAATCGGGACTATTTCCAATGAATACCTCTTATAGATAGGTTCAAATCTAGGAAATATATTAGTAAACAAATAGTCTGCAATCTTCAAGCCTTCCTAGATTTCCCGATCGACTTTTAATTCGAATTTCCAATCGATCGAAATTGTGGAATTCAAGACAATATCAACATGTCCCTCTCAAAGTAACCCAACTTAATGTTAAGCATCCAAATAATTGAAAAAGGAACGGTAAACAATGGAATGGTTGTCAGAATAACCAGACAAGGCCTCTAGGTTGAGAAGGAGATCAGGAATATGGACCTCACAAAAAATTATACTATTTGCGTGTCTTTGTCTCTCTAGACTCTACCCGCCTAACTCCGAGTCACCTCGAGATCACAACGTCACGAACAGGCCTTTTTCGAGCATGTCTTTGTCCAAACTATTGCCATCTCTTTGTCAGCAGTAACTTTTGTCTTTGAATTTTCTAATATCAGCGTGTCTTTGTCCATAGACATTTCTCCTTTTCTTACCTTCACCCAATTTTATTCTATTAAAACTCATTCACACACGCCTAAAATGTTAAAACTTTAGATAACTTTGAAGCATATGCTCCATTTATCTTTTGGAATAATAGTAATTGAAAATCACTTTTTTTCATTTTTATTCCACCATCTATATTGCTTAGAAAATGAATAACCGAGAATGTTTCAATTATCAATGAAAAACTATGGCTAAGCAATACTTTTAATGATAACAACATTTTCCGTTGATGCACTTTGCCATGAGAAAAAAAGTAGTGGATAATTAGAAAAATACTTATCAATTGGAGCTGATCGGTAAATGGAGTTTATATACTATCTTGTAGCGTACTGTTGCCAGATATTTAGTCTAACTTACTAAATTAAATATCAACATGGGGTCTGTCACGTCGTTGTATAGAGTTTTTTTTTTTTATCAACTTTAGTATACCTAACATTATTTGAAACTTCATAAGATAATGCAAAGTATGTTAAGATTGGCCTGCAAAATTGGTATACTAAATAATCGGGTCAAACTTTTTCTGTGTTTTGAATATAACCCACTTATTTAAAAGAAAGAGTCGAAGCTCATTACGTCCGAGCTGTCGTCTCCGAAGAGCCTCAAAAGTAATAGGACTGTTGCCTCCTTCGGCGACGTGAGTAAGACAACGTCAATGTCAACCAAGAATAGCTCGACGACGTTGGCTGTCCTGGGGTGGATAGAGATGGCAGTGGAGGTGAAGATGGTGGGGCAAGAGGCGGTAGTCCGCGTGTGGAGCCCGAATCTGGAGCATCCATGCGCGAGGTCGATGGACGTGCTCAGGGAATTGGAGTTAGCAGTCCAACACGCGAACATTTCGTGCCTGAAGGGGATGATGCGTCAGGATGTGGTGATTCGGACTCCGATCGACTGCTGGGTCAGCGACGAGTCCATCAGAGAAGCCATTTGGAGTAAGCTAGGCAAGATGTGAATTTTCTCTTTCTATTTGTATTGAAGGCAAGTACTGAATTTAGGAGTGTGATTTTTTTTTTCTGTATCTATTTGCACCAAAAAATGACCAACTTGGTTATTATCGACATGTGATTGAATTAGTCGATTAAAGTAGAGTTTGGTCATTTATGAATAATTATCGACAACTTGAAGGAATTGGCAAAAAGTGAAGTCAACAATCTTGGATGTAACCGTCAAAGAAGTAACTATCAACGTGGTGGAAAAAAGCAATTGTCAACACAGTAGAGTTGAAGAAACCATCAAGTTAGTAGAGTTGATATAACCGTTTGGTAAACATTTGTAACCTTTGTTTTTAAAGTTCTTTTGTGACCTCTATTTAATCTCCAACTATAACCTCCGTTGATAACCATCAATTGTAGGCTTCAAATAACCACATCGTACTCTTTAGAGGCCCCTTGCACACAAACAAACAAATCTATGATCTTTCAGTTATCTTTACTTTCCTCAAATGTAGTTTCAATTCCCAAACTCACGTCGTCTATTAAATTATGGCATGTTTCCTAGCTGTAGTTTCCAAATTCACATCGTCAATTAGATTTTGGCATCTATCTTTATCTTGGGCATCTTGTTGTTGATTAAATTTTGATGTTGCATGCTTGAGCTCTCAAGCTTTGTCATCAATTGAATTCCAACATAGCTTGTTTATGTCCAGTTCCATTGAAGTTGCTATATTTTCCAAGATTTGTCATAAATTAAATTCCAACACGGTTCTATTTCAAGTAAAGCTATTGATTTTTTTTTCTACCTATGATATTTCCTTTTCAGAGTTGCCATAGAACCCATCTCCTTTAATAAAAATTGAAGAACAACTTCAACGAAAGATATTTTGTCACCAGATCCAATTTGCATGAAACATTTTTTTGGCACATTTGGCAGGACTAGTGAGGTCAATTTAAAAAAGTATAATGCGGAGAACAAGTAACCAACTAAAGCCTAATCATGCTATAGGCAACAACCCTGGTGATACGACTACCCAATCCGACACCAGAACCTTTCTAACCAGAGAGCCAAGCCAATGAGGCAGCATCGAAATCTTACGACACTAAATGGAGGAGCAAACAAGGGAGTTAGCACCAAACCTTACTTTGGTAGCTACCATGAATAATCTGTTTGAGGAACAATAGAATAAAATGGTGAATCACATAGCAAGATACATTTGTAATTTGATTAGGTTGATGGTTGTCAATGCGATCAACAATGTCACCTCTAGCCCGGAACATTCAATCAGTCCATACTGATCCAATCGAACACAGTAGCTTCTAGGTATTTGTCATGCATTGACCCTCGAACATGCAACAATTCCTATTCTCTTGCGGTTATTTGAATGCAGCGTCCTAGAACGTGTCGCCGACCATTCTTTTTATTTTTCAGTTAAACACATACGAAAGCGAATCAATAAACACCCAACCAATCATAACAGCAAGAATAGTAAGAAAAGCACAGCAAACAATTGCAAAACACCACTTTTTATTTATATACTTTGATTAACCCTATTAAGACTATACAAGTCATTTTCAAATGGGTGACTTCCTTAGGGCAACAAAAAGATACAGGACCAAGGGTTAATTTACACCCTTCAAAAAGATAGGGTTAGCCAAAAAGAAGGCATCCGGCGCCTACACGCATGAGTTGCCCTTCAATTCCCTAGAAGGGCCCCAGCATGTCACCGCCAAACCAAATGAACTAGGCCATGTAGAGTTGTGGGACAGGCTCACCCCATCCTACATCTACTCAAACGGTAGTGGTAAACTTCAAAAAAATTGCTTCACTTCCTATTGCGATGAATACCGATACAAGTAGCTCAGTGGCTAGGGGAAGTCTAAACTGCACAAGGCAAAAAGCCATAACTAGGGGCCTAAAAAAAATTAACAACAACAAATGAAATATAAATCTCAATAAGTTAATGCCCTAAGTCTTAGTTAGGAAATTGACTCACCTCGGGTGCAACCTAAATATATAACCTTATATCGATGGCAGATTAATAGCAAAGTGACCCTCACTTTGGCTTAACTATATGCACGAACATGTGACCTTATAATAATACAGCAAGCCATCGAATTGACCCACAAGCATTCTTACCTCACCTTGGCCCATACCTTGCATGATAAATTGATGCAACAAGCATAACGCATAATCTAAACACATATTAAACTTTCCCACACACAATGCATTCATGTGTATTCCGATTATTACAACCTCACAAGGCCATAGCCAACACAAAAGTTGGCGGTCTTTCGGCATGACTGGGCATTGTCCTGCCCATCAGGCACAATAATGTCTAAGACCCCTGCCAACAGATGGCATTCCATAAAGGAGCATTGGTTCAATCTCAACCGCAACTCAATATCTGGATCTCCGCTAAGCATCTGATAAAATTAGGCATCATCTCCAAACCCCCGTTAAGTGACGGGTTCCTTTATATGACCACATGACCACACAAACCACCCAAGTTCATTTCATTTTTCAACAATTAACCAATACATGTGTGGTTCATGCTCCCAATAATAAACTATTGCAACTTTTATACATAAAAATGTAGTAAAATAATCACACATGATCATATGCACATAAATAACTCGTCAAACTTTGCGTGCTTTCCTTTTAAACTACCATTGCCCCATTTAATATATAAAATATGGCATATGAACCCGGCACATCGGTGTTTACTATTTATATGTCTATAAAAACCTTTTTAAAAATTAATAAACGAGGTTTTACATGGGGTTTTTCATGACAAATCAGGCATTAAACAACATGGAATGTTCATAGAATTTCCATAAAACTCAAACATAAATCATAACCTATCAAACCTTTCTCAATAATTTATCGCCTATATGGCATATCGATAGCTTATTACTCCTTTAGTGATAGCTTATCGCTTATTTTTTTGATAGTTTATCATTCATTGGATGATAGCTTATCACCATTTCCGATAGCTTATCGTCCCTTTGGTGATAGTTTATCAACTTTATCTAAATAGCCTATCATGATAGCTTATCAATTAAATTAATCAAGCTTAACTATAATTAACTATTCCTATTCAAGTTTAACTATAAACTAAACTACCCCTAGTCAAGTTTAATGTCCTAATCAAGGGATTGAGGAATTAACTCACCCTTTAACTACAACATTTGTGCAAGAACGACGGTAGTGGTGCAAGCAATGAGCAACTCAGTTCGAAACGACAAGGCAAACAATGGTGGCTTTCGATGGTGGTGGTGACAATTCCATGAGGGCGGTAGGTAGACGGAACGAACGGGCAGACAACAGGTGTGCACTACCACAACCCTTGATTAGGGGTCAAGCTGCAAATTATTTTTGCGATATCTTAGACTTGTCACTGATCCAATTAATTTTATTTTGTTATTATGCACATGTGGAAGCGTTAACACTTCAACCCCGACAATTAACGAGAGGGGAATCATGAGAACAAGGCAAACCCCAACAACTACTATATTACATATGTAGTATTCAAGGACAAGCTCACTTTAGCCTTGATCTATTTACATGATACAAAAGGCTCGGGTTTCCTATCTCTGCTACCATTGCTATCAAAATAAGAGCCCTTTTGCTACAGGCTAGTATTAAGGACTATAGTTCATCCCATTGGACATTGTCCTGCCACTTGGTTTTATTGGTCCCTTATATCCACGAAGAGGACTGATAAGGTCTCTATCAGACTAAACATACCAAACCACGTAATGGTGAGGGACCAACTCAATCCGTCCCTTGTTGATCCAAACAGTAGTAGGATACTTCTGATACGTTATTCATGCTTCAACATATATTACATCTATGGTCGACTCTTTCATTTTTATAGGAATACCAAAACATAAAGGAAGCAAGTTAGCCATACCTACAAACCTATAAGAGTAAAGAAGTGAGTTTAGGGAACTCAGTAAGAAAAAATCTCATTCTCAGCTAGCAAGACATTCCTTCAATGAAGGCTAGCCAAAATCACATGCAAATAGCATCGATAGCAAATCAATTGATATACCATGGCTATATGCAGGATCAATAAACTCATGACTTTCAGCTAATACAGGAATATACACAAGAAAAACTTATGCATAACTGACACTCATACAATATTCATTTAACATCATCCTGGCTTGGTCAGACCCTCTTGGCTCAACCGAGACGTCTAACTTCATGCTAAACTAGGGAATCCTGCTGGCGTGGGGGTATTTCGTTGGGGTGGGGCATTGTTGACACTTCAAGTGGCAACGATTCTTTTTTTTTTAAGTGATCACAGATACCGAAATATCATAAGCTAGTTTTATCTTCTTTCTTTAGCCAACTCATACATAGCTCAAAGGCATGCTTATTCAATAGTATATATGTCAATATCATTCTAATAACACGTTGGGTACGATTCTTGGCTTGTGGCTTAAACTAAACGCCTAGGTTGATCTCCTTATCAAGTAAGACTTGGAACCAGTATGTCTCAATGTCGCACCAAGACCATATGAGTTTGAACGATCCCCATACTAAATAAGACTAGGATTCCATACACCTCAATGTCAATCCAAGGCCTCACAGCTTTGGGTGATCCCTGTGCAGCGCAAGACTCGAGCTCGACACATCTCAATAGCGATTCTAAAGCGTCTTGGCTAAGACCATCGCATCTTGACATCAATTCCAAGTTAAACAAACCTCACCCATTGTTTTCAAATGTGAACACACACAAACACATATCAAAAGTACATGAAAAAAAAACTTGATTGGCAATATACCTCGAATGATTCTAAGTTTGAGGCTTAACCCAATCGTCAAGTATCGAGGTCCCCGCACCAATCTAAGGCATGTGCTCAATACATCTCAATACTAGTCAACGCCTTATAGCTCTTGGCAATCTAAACTTGTGTTGAACTTGAGCAAAGAACCTTAGCATCATTTTCAGTTGTGCAAGACCCAAGCACACAATCGGAATCACAAGATATGCAATATAGTCACTTATCTACCCATGGTTTAACGAGTAAGCACCACCTATCCTCAATGATGAAAATGATGATACTATGGAAAAATATGAAGTTCTACTTACCTGGACAAACCTCAAAAAATTAAAGAATTAACTTGACGAAGAGAGAGACATGCACGAACGGAGGAGAGAGGGTGGATGAGAGAACACTTAAGGAGAGAGAGAGAGGAGGAGAGGAATGCCAAAATGGTGAGGAATGATGGATAGTTTCCTCTATTTATAGTCCACATCCTCATCATTACATATCTAAACAACCCAATCAAATTTTCCGAAGTGGCACACCTACTTAGATGAGATGGCTAGTCTAGCAAGATTATGTGACAATCTAGAGCTTTAAAGAGTATTCTAGAATCCCGCTTGCCTTGCCTCAATTGGTCCACATAAACTCTCTCTCATTTAATGGCATTTGTTGCCTTCTTGAGGAGGTAGTGCCTAGAGTGCCAAATCAGCGCCTAAACTCATTAGGCTCATGATGAGAGTTTCAGTTGTCCATTTCTAATTGGCCCAAGTGCATGGTAACTCACTAGCTTGGCCATTAAGAAAAATCTTTGGTCATCATAACCAAATCTTGACTTGAATACCTCACCAGCATGACTCAACCCATGCATTTAATGAGGCAGTTCTTGAGAATTCCACCATTTGTCTTTTTCTTTAAGAATAAGGTGGTCACAATAAATTGATCATTTGAATTGGTTATGGGGCCAAGAGAGGGATCACAAGGGACACCCCTAAACAATTGATTCTCATGCACCTGAGATTCAGGCCATCATGCCCAAACCGTTTCCTTCAATAGTTATTTGGGCTTAGAGGGTCAACACTAGGTTGGCTTAATGGGTGGCCCTTGAGTCAGCATGGTTGGCTCATCTTGATCCAAGATTGGCCCTTAAGCTGGTCATCAGGCCTGGTATAAGGCCTGCACATGACCAATCCCTTGCACACGGCCCATGGTCTGTTAATTGATTCAAGGATGGCTCTAGGATTATCCATGGCTAAGCACTAAGTCGATGCACAAATGGATCCTACACTTAGTGATTCCATCACTAGGCTAATCCCATGACTCGTTCCAATCAGTCCTAATCCATCACATGGATCCATGATTGAACATCACCGAGTCATGATTCGCTTCCAATCACTAAAAATTAAATAGAGAATGATGCATTTTTTGTTGAAACACAATCGCATTTGGTTGAGTTGGATGGTTCATGAATCGGAACATGGCCTGGCGGAATCACTTGCGGCCAGGAATAATCGGTCGAGATCGATCCATGACCGTCCACCGATCCATGATGGTCCATGATCATCCCACAAGTAATTCTCGTGATCCAAAAATCATCTCATGAACAAATCACTCTATAATGCGTGAGAATAGAAATCTACACTTGAAACTAAATCGTCCACACTTCAATCCCTTAAAAGGTGGGGATTCAAACCCTCCACCTCCCCTTTTCTATATAGAAAAGGTAGCTACTATGACAAATCCCAATAATTTCTAATAAGCATTTACAAGACAAATAGATTCATTAAGTATTCAAGTGACCGATATTGAACATTGAAATTTTCGTCAATAGTCGGTCTCTCCCTACATGATCAGTTCAGATTTTCTCCTATTTTGCTATTTAGCTTCCCTCTTTGTCCATTTACGTGGCATCTATTCTGACATCCCGCTTTCCATCGAAGGAACTTTGTTCGGAAAAAATTATTTAAAAAATTCCCACACAATCAATTCAATCATGAACTCTCTTTTTTATCAATTAAGTTCTAAATCTTTTGACAATTTGGCAATTTTGAACATCCAGCCAATTTCAAATGAAAATCACTGATGTGACACCGGCCATATTACATGACGCCACCGGCTCTTATGTGGATAAATTTTATAAGTTTTTTGTTTATTCTCTTTTTTTAGTGACCACTCTAACTAGGCCAATGTGGCTCAACCTCGCCTACAGCTAGGCTAGCAAGGTTCAACCTCGTCAGTGACTAGAGGGTAGCCTAGGCAAGGCTGCATTACCAAGGGCAAGCAAGCCTCGCCAGCCCTTGCCTCTAGCTAGTCGCTAACTAGAGGAGAAACAAGGGAAGAAAAAAGAAAATACAAAATTATGGTTCGAAAATTTAAAAAATGTCTAAGTTAGAGCCGATGGCGCCACATAGGACGATTGGTGTCCATATCAACGGTTTTCGGCCAAAACTCACCAGATGGAATGAATTAGTATAAATACAAAAGATTTAAGACTCAATTGATATAAAAAAAAAGTTTAGGATGAAATTAATACAATTATAATAAATTTAAAACTCTTACGGTAATTGTCCAATTTTTTTATGCTTCTAGTTTTTAGAATCCAAATTTATAGGGGAAACTTTTCTTCCCTCTCCCAACTTTTCTCCAATGAGTCTGGCATTTGAGTCAAATTTGTCCATGGAAGTCAACAATCTCAATTTTTTGTTTTTATGCAACAATTTCAAGTTTTACAGTGTGAAATCTAACATCAAAAGTCGTAAATTAACCAAAGATTTGACAAACGAATAGGGCGAGCAGCACACATCATGACGGTACTCACGGGTTCCCAAAGATCTTCCTTTTTCGTACCACTTAGGACGGCATAGAAGATTTAACTTGAACTCAATTTTGCTAATTTAGATAAAATCAATTCATATTCTCCTATCATATTTTGAGTCTCTTGTTAAATTTTACTTTTAGTTCTCAATAATACGTATAAGGAATCGAGGATGAAATAGGTAACAAATTTACTTGACAAGATCATATTATTGTGTGATGTTGTGTCAGGCTGATGAATAAAGTTCTCCACATGTATAAAAGAAAGTATATGTTTTTGAGATACTTGCGAGGGAAAAGTGAAGAAATTGAGCAAAGAAGAATGTAAATTATGCATGTCATCCTAGGATTAGACAAAGTTAACCTTCTTGTATCTTAAATTTGCTCATAATACAAAGACGCGATGTAACTAAGCGAGACCTGTTTAGAATTGTTAATCGCTAGTTTGGAATATATGCCATATTTATTTATAGCTCAATGTTTTGTTTCATTAAGAAAAATTTGGGAAGAGTTTACCACATATTCGAATCCCCCAATTACTTCTCAATTTCTGGAAATCTTAGTTCATCATCTGTGATGTAGACTCGACTTGTGTATTAATTATGATTCAAATCAAATATTATGATAAAGATCTTATCGTAATATTTTATTTGGATCATAATTAATACTCACTTTGAATGAATCCATAATCGCTGCAATATTTGATGTGATTTGGAGTAAAGGAGGAGTAATCCTTACACCCGATACACAAGTCGAGTCTACGTCATAGAGGATGAACTAAGATTTCCAGATATTGAGGAGTAATTGGGGGATTCGAATCTGTGGTCAACATGGCTCAAATCTCTTGAAAGTAAGTTTCAATCAAATTGACCAACCATCATGGTATTATAACTAATACTCATTTTAAGCTAGCCCATCATCACTGCATTACTTGATACGATTGGAGTAATGACAAGTGATCCTTACATATGATGTGCAAGCTCAATCTACAATTGGGATTTCTATAAATTGAGGAGCAATTTGGAAATTCGAATTCGTGACTAAAATGGCTCACATCACTTGAAAGTAAGTCTTGATCAATTCAATCAATTATCTCGGTGTCCAAGGATAGCACAAAAAAACTCTGGTAGCTCGGACAGGAAGGACAAAACGTGAGAAACGAGAAGTACTAGCGTAGGGCTGTATCCCACTGGAACTATTATTGGTCCGAACGAGCAGAAAACCTACGACAAACGTCACTGTCGATCGCACCTCGACACGTGGGCTTTCACATTCTTCATCTGGTCCGGCCGTCCCGTGACAAGGAGGACGCTTCCATCTCTCGAGTTCGCTGCATGATGATGATTCAACAGTTCAACAACTGCACATTAAAGCACGCCAACTGTTGTCACGTGAAACAACGCTGCCGCTTCCATCCAATGTCAACTCCATCTTCAGGTCGGGTCCATCGATTTTCCGTGGAAGAAACCAAAACCCCCGAAGCTCCGAAGTTTGATTGGCTCGAGGAAAAGACGATCCCGAGGAGGTAATTATTACGGGGGACGAACGAAATTCTGGAAGGGGTTTTGATGGGGATGGGGATGGGGATGGGGACGGGGACTGGAATCTTTTCTGGGAGCGAATGACGCGGAACCAGCGCATAAGATGCATCATCAGGGTGAGCAAGAGAGCTAGGTTCATTTTCCCATGTTGAAATCACCGCGGGCTTTCGTGCAGCGCGGTTCGTTTTCCACCAAAAGAAAACAAAAGCCTTCGTCCTAAAGGCTCTCGGTACAATGATTGAAACCCCGGGAGGGCACTGTGGGGGAGCTGGAATCAACTGCGCGACAAAATTTTGACCTCGATTAAAGATCATCCCCGGAGCTCCTTTTATTTCGGAAAAAATAAATAATTCAAAAAAAATTTCTAAAATTAATTATTTATATCTCTTACAAAAACGAATGGACGGAGAATAATTTCATCAATCACGAAAATATTTGGACATAAATTATTGACGATAATAAAAATGTTTTCCATTGAACAATTGTTTTAAGGAAATTTTTTTCTAAATCATTTATTTTTTTATAAAACAAACGGAGCTGAAATCTTCAACAATTTTTGGGTTCAATGTGCAGGATTGGATTGCGATCCTATGATCTAGGGCAAGCTAGGTTTCTACTTAATGGGTAATTTAAAACTCTAAAAGCAGGTACCCTATGTCATTAAAACCGACCTTTTCCTCTACCAAAAAAATCTAAGGGTGGGTTTGTTTTAAGGAAAATGTTTTTCTTTGTTTTTCTGCATTTGCTTAGTTTAGGAAAATGATTCAATAGAAAATATATTCCTAACCAATGAAAAATGTTTTCCTAACAAAGCTTAAATTCAAAAAAATGATTTCCCCTTTAAAAGGATAGGAAAACATTTCCAAAAGGTTTTCTTAGTTTTAGAGTCTTAGTTGTTGAAAAGTTTTTTCTTATAAAAATCAATTTTAAAAATCATTATTTTTTCAAAATTTGAATTTATTATTATTATTCATTGTTTTTCTTTTCTCTTTTCTTTCTTTTTCTTCCACCTTCTTCCCCCTTCTTCCTCCGCTAGCAGCGATTAGCCAAGGCAGTGGGTCGACGAGCTCGACAGCTTGAGCTTCGTTAAGGCCAGCGAGCTCGCGACTCACCAAGTCCAAGTGAATTCGAGCTCATAGCTCGCTTGAGGCAAACAAGCTTGCGGCTCGGTTGATCTAAGCGAACCCAGCTCACTTTGTTGAGGCTAGTGAGCTCGTGGCTCGCCAGATTCAAGCAAGTCCGAGCTTTGTCAAGGCTAGTGAGCTTAGGGCTTGGCAGATCCAAGCAAGCTCCAACTTCACCATGGCCACGGTGAGGTCGTAGTTGGCCTAATCCTAGTGAGGCGAAGCTTGCCCATGGAAGTCGCCAGTCGATAGTAGTAGAGGAATAGATAAGGATGCCGCGTGACGAAGTAGACGAGCACCAAAGAAGAAGCAAAAAATAAAAAAATAAAAAAAAATTCACAAATAAAATATTAAAAATTTTGAATTTTTTTTTTTTGCTGAGATAAAATCATTTTCAATGACGTCCAATCATCAAAAAAAAAATTATCATATATCACCAAATAAAAAAATTAACTATTAACCTGAAAAATATTTTCGTTTTTATTAAATTTTTCGTAAAATAAATGAACTCTAAAATTGAACATGTAATCTCGTACAAATGTAGAGAAAAATTTAAGTCATTGTGGGTTTTCGTACGGCGTGGCTCGTTTTCCACCAAAAGAAAACAAAAGCCTTCGTCCTCAAGCTTCTCGATACAGTGATTGAAACCGCCCTTTTTTTTGTCCGCCGCCGGGGGCGGCATGGGAATTAGAGGGAGCTGGAATCAACGGCGGGACGAGCTCTTGACCTCGTTTAATCGCTTCATAGATCATTCCGTTCCAACTAAGGCTCCGTTTATTTCAAAAAAGAAAATTTAGAAAATATTTTCTTAAAAATAATCATTCATATTTCTTATTAAAAAATGAGAAAAAAATAGTTTCATCACCCATGAAAATATTTGAACATAAATTATTTGCGATAATAAAAATATTTTCCATTGAGTAATTATTTGAAGCGACATAAGCGGTTGTTTTAAGGAAATATTTTTCCAAGTCATTATTTTTTGCGAAACAAATGGATCTTAAAATTTTGAGCAATTTTTGGTTTCAATGTGTAGGATTGGATTGTGATCCTGTGATCTAGATCAAGCTAAGGTTCTACTTAATGGGTAATTTAAAACTCTAATTGCAGGAACCATATGCCATTAAAACGGGCCTTTTTTTTTCGCAAAAAACTTAAGATTGCTTATGTAGTCTCGTACTAATGTAGAAAAAATTTAATCACAAACATACATTTTCTTATGAAAACCACCGTTATTTCAATGATAATCTCGCTTCTCATTTATGGGTATTACAGATTTCAGATATTCGGGATCATGTGTTTTCTTACTTCGGAGATTTCCTGATTAAAGAAGATACACGTTGAGTCGACAATTTTCATTGCAAATTTGGTATTGTTAGTGTGAAGAATTCTTATATTCAAAAGTGCCATGGTATGTTTACATAACACAATTGGCTAAATTGGATATAATTCCTAACACCGTCAAAATTTGATAAAAGTAAACGATCACGGGCTTTGTTTGACGAACTCCCTTTAATAAAGCTTTGGATTGGCGGATTACAATGTATAACAACATGCAAGCTTACTTAATTATGAATACAAATGATGTCCATATTCGGAGCCCGCTATTTAGAACGCTAGTTTAGATGATCCTCCAATTCGGGATTGAGAAAAACATGATCCGTTTTTATTTTTCCTGAGCCAGCATGTGTACATTCTCAAACATCCATATAGTCACGCATGTATATGGTAACAACAGAACGATGGCATGCATTAGTTTGAAGTTGGAACGACATGACAAAGCGCTTGACCACGAGAGCAAGAAGTTTAAAGAAATTGAATACACAAGTTTGGTGGTCATGTGGCCTGTTAGCATGATGCACAAATTGAAACATGCATACTTGTTAAAAGATGCATTTTTTTATTTAGTTTATCTTTTGCACTGCCTGCGTTGAATTTTCATTCCGGTCCCCAACAGTCTTTACCATATTTAACACTCAAGGAATGGGACTCCACTTTCTAATTTTTTTTCTTTTCATGTTTGGCAAGATATTAAAATTTGGATTTGCAATCCTTGTACAATATGATTCCTCAAAAAATATGGAACTGCATGTATTACCTGACAAAACCTACTATTAGTATTGCGAAAGCACCTATCTTTTGAATTTTACAAGAAAGATCCCAGATTTGAGAATTTGATAAATCGAAAAAACAAATTATGAGAAAACGTCAGCAAAGAAAAAAAATTAAATAATGACAAAAAAAGAAGAAGTAATCTCCAGTGTTCTTCGTCGTCGTTGTGACTGCCTGCTTTGTTGTGTGCGTGAAATGGAATCAATGCAACCAAGCCCGACCACGACAGCCAAGGAGATCGGAACCACAAACCTAGCATCGCGCAACGTGGACACCACCATGGCGATTGAATGAAGAAAAGGCACCAAGACCACCACCACGACCATGGAGGCCGCTATGCAAGGCAAAAGACCCCAAATCTAAAGGTCATGACCTCCGCAGTGTCGGGTCCCAATCTCGGCGCTAAGAGATAGAGAGAGAGGCGCGAGTTGAGTAATTGAAATAATGAAAATTACTTCTTAGTTTTCCACCATTTGTATCGCTAAAAATATATGTGATCGAGAATGTTTTCGTTCGCCATGTTTCCTCTGCCACTAGGACAAGGAGAGGAAAATTATGTCCAAAGTTTTCATTGATGATGAAAAATACTTCCCATCGATGCACTTTCCCAAAGAATACAAATAATAAAGTATTTTTCTCATTATTGATTTTTCATGAAATAATTGGAGCCTACCAGTACAAAGAGTTGGTATGCTATATTGTAAAAAGCTATTATCAAATCCTGAGTATGATCCACCTGATTAAACATCGACTTCTGGTCCATTTCCTCACATACTGTATTGATATTGTGAATCCATTTTAGTATCCCTAGCATTATTTAGAACTTTATCAGATAATGCAAAGTATATTAAGATTGGCGTGCCAAATTTGTATACTAAATAACAGGTGAGACTGTTGTTATGTATTGAATATGACCCACTCGTGTGAAAGCTCAGCTACGACCATCCGCGTCCCTTAAAGTACCAATTAGGCAGAGCTTTGCCGTAACTTCTTATAAAAGGGAGAAATCCTGACCTAGCTTAATCACTTGCTAGTCATGGAAGAACTCATATGCAGTGCTTCCTCCTCCTTAGCTGTCCCTTTTTATCAGAAATGCTCACCCACTCTCCAGCAACTCGTCCACTCGATCCTCCAAACCCGAACTGAGGAGTGGGTTTACTCCATCTTTTGGCGGCCTTCAAGAGAGGAACACGGCGGTCTCGTCCTCACCTGGGCCGATGGCCATTTCCGAGGGACCACGAGAGACCAATTCGCATCCAAATCCGCCACCAAAAGGGCGCTCGAAGGAGCCTTATGTCTGGATGGTAAGTTTGCTCATGGCAGCGACATCGGTGACCCTGAATGGTACTACATATTCTCGGTCACGAAGTCGTATTCATCCGAGGACGGTATTCTCGGAAGAGCATTTTGCTCAGGAGGTCACATCTGGCTGAGCGGTGCAGACCGCCATGAGCTGGAGATGTACGAGTGTGATGAGAGGGTCAAAGAAGCAAGAATGCACGGAATCCAGAGCATAGTGTGCATATCAATCCCTAATGGTTCTGGAGTTCTTGAATTGGGTTCCTCAGAGATCATCAAAGAAGATTGGAGCTTGGTACATTTAGCCAAGTCACTCTTTCCTTCTCATTTCTCGAGCCCCCGAATCAATCCTCGCGGTGAGAACTCATCCAACGATGCCAGAGAAGAACCGGCACTCGTCGTCGCGAGCAAGCGTCCATTTGCTAAACCTGTCGGCATAGAATATCATAAGATATCTAAGAAGAGCGGTATGAAGAAACTAGTCGACGACCACGATAAAGAATCCCCGTTGTCGCCATCGCCGTCCAGCCCACCGAGCCACGTGGAGGCAGAGCGGCAGCGGAGGGAGAAGATGAACCAGCGGTTCTACGCGCTTCGATCCGTCGTCCCCCACGTGTCGAGGATGGACAAGGCGTCCCTCCTCAGCGATGCCGTCGGCTACATCAAGGAACTCCGGTCCCGAATCGACACGCTGGAGTCCAAGCTCGTCAAGTCTAAGCCGCCGTCTCCGAAGCGCCTCAAGAGTAGTAGGGCCGCTGCCGACGGGAGTGAAACAACGTCACTATCAAGCAAGAACAGCTCGACAATGGTGGTCCCGATGACGCCGGCCATCCCGGGGCCGAGAGAGATGGCGGTGGAGGTGAAGGTGGTGGGGCGGGAGGCGGTGGTCCGGGTTTGGAGCCCGAACCTGGGGCATCCGTGCGCGAGGTTGCTGGACGTGCTCAAGGAATTGGGGTTGGTAGTCCAGCACGCGAGCATGTCGTGCGTGAAGGGGATGATGCTGCAGGACGTGGTGATTAGGACTCCGGTCGACTGCCGGGTCAGCGAGGAGTCCATGACCGATGCCATTCGGGGCAAACTAGGCAACGTATGAATTTCCTGTTTCCATTTGAATTAAGGCGAGCACTGATGTTATCGTTCAGTAGTGTGAACTTCTTTTTTCCCCAACGGTTATCCATGTTTGTAAAGTAAACAGAAGGAAACAAAAGGAAGTGCTCCGACTTATATGCATATTGTCAGTCAGTTCGACAACTTTTCCTGATTCAACGAATTGGTTGCATTGCTTTTTTTAAAGGAGGTCTGCGCTTTTCTCTACCCATATTTGAGAGAGACCCTCTTGAACCGAGCCTCGAGACGGAAGATTACAAGTATAGACATCATTCGCGTGTAAAGCCCAACTAGAAACAGATATTAGCGATTTACATATTTGTAACTCGACGATCAAACAATCAATTGAAAATGTTTCTTTCGAGAAAAATATATTCGTATCCACACACACACAAAAATATCTATCAAGGTACTGAAATAGCTCCAATTGGTATTTGCCAGTTGACTCTAGATATGTGACAATGTAGAGTTGAGAGATCCGATGACCCTAGATATGTGACAATGTAGAATTGAGAGAGAAAGAGAGAGAGATTATTTTATGATGGATAGCACTTCCAAAGTTCCTAATGACCATGTATGAGATTAAGAATTGTCAACGATTTGGTTTAGTTCAGGTTTCTATGATACCGAACCATTTGGAATTGCACTTGTTTCAATCCGAACCATGGACTGACTTCACCCGAACCGAAAGTTCGATTTGGGTCAGGTTCTCCTCCTTTTTCGGCTATTTCAAGCATATGCCCAGTTATTCCAAACCTAGTCTAGCACATTTGACTTCATTATATATGTTCATACTTAACTGATTTATAATTTATTGGACAAAGAGATTTAGCAACAAGCTAAACTAGCAAAACCGCATAGGAAGTTCAGTTTCTTGAAACACCAAGACTTCAACTGTTGAACACATTCAATCAAGTTTAGTCTTAAACAATAGTTTAGCCTTGCAACGCAAATGCCTGCAAAGATATACAAACAAGCATGATAACATATATAAAATGATAAATGACCAAGATCTCTCCATCTTTTCATCTAACAAAGCCAAAGCCAATATTTCCTACAAATTCAATCATATTCAAGCAATCTTCATTATGGCCAAAAGGCCATATCAGCTAAATATCTTGAGGAGAATCTTTCAAAAGACGCAATTAATTATTTATATTGTGAATCTTTCGATCATGAGGAAGAATCAACATATATTTTTCAAATGATGCTCAAGTATGCATTTATGTCACAAACAATAATTGTACGACTCTACTTACAATTTTCGTCCTCGACTCTAAAGAATGAAAGCATCCAAGGGTGCAATCAATGAAGCTATAGGAAGAGTGATAAAACTTGCAATCGTTGGAGTCCAATGGCTCATGGACATATAGAGCGCCGATAGATAATCACTTACGCACGGAGAACCAGAAATCGAGAATCGAGAAGTGATGAAGAGTTTGAGCTCAAGGAGCAACTCACACAAACAGATCCTAAGATCTTCTACTTTGCCAAGGCTCGCGTAATTACTAGACATCACCGGGAACAGATCCTTTAATTGAGGGCAGCGTTGCGTGATTTCTCCATTAATCGCGCGAGATGAGAGAGAGATAGAGATCGATCTATGCACAATTAGAGAGATGAAGATGGTTGTTTTTGTTTGCTAGACGGTTCCCGACAGGACCATCGCTCTTGCTGGTGATGCCGCTAGCGAAACCGGCCACCATGGGCGACATGGCCATTGGCGAAGGGGCACTGCCGATAGCAGTCCTCTTAGCCTTTGCTCCCTCTTCTTCGACATCGACAGTTCTCAACATCTTCTGTTTTTTTTCCTTCAGCTAAAAGACTTTTGGGGCTGAAATTGACTAAAAATAAGTTTGTTTTAGACCCACTGAAACCCACAACTAGTTGAATTTTGATTATTGGTAACCCACCTTAGCCTGTTTTTAAATTTCTAAACAATCCGTATCTCACCAAACCCATTGAATTTGAGTTAAAAAAAAAAAATGGGGTAATGAACCCACTTTGCCTGCTCTACTTAATTTCCATAAATTCATGGTAAAGTAGGATTGCACCATTTATAAGATCGTGGTACTAATTTATTCATTCGAACAATTTTGAATGGAATATTATTATTTACACATATCATACGGTCAGTTATGAACCTGAAAAGTTGTTTCAAAAACCTAGTCCTGCTGACTGGAAACGTTTTTCCAGTCTGTTTAATTAGGCATAGTGCATGGGAAGCACAATCTATCCATAGGAGTTCCACTTTAAAAAAATGATTAAACTACGCTTGGAGTTTTGTCCTTGTTTTGTTGAATTTGAGTGTAGATTGAGGGGCAAATTGTCAAGGACAAACGTGAGACTCGTTTCAAATTCATTGATGAAGCATGATTGATGCATGAATTTTCATATGTATGCGTCATTTCTCTTCGTGACACTGCGCAATCACCATTTAATTCTAGTAGTGCTTACACACAAGAACCCACAAGATTGGTGAAATAAGTTGAGACTGACGTGGGATTTCTAGTTTAGAAATTAGAGGTTATTTGTTTGAATCTCACTAATTTCATGTAAACTACTATGTGTTAGGAGCATTTGCAAAGGTTAGAAACATAAATATAACAAGTTTGTGAGACTCTTAAGATGTATAAAAAAAGGAAAAAGGAAAGCTTATAATTGTAGGAGTGGTCTAAGAGACTCATCACTAGTAGGAGTGGTCTAAGAGACTCATCACTAGTTCCTTTCGTAATTAGGAGTGGCCAAAAATAGCTGAAAGGATTACACTAAAAAATCATCAAAATGTTCATAATTAAATTAGTCAAATTAAAAAAGTTTATGGCTAGATTACAGGTTGTATAATAAATTTGGGACATTTTATGAATTTGTCTAAAACTATCAGGTCCTTCTATTAAGCATCTTCACGAGTTACTATGTTTTGACATTTATTATGCATCTAGAGATGAAAATATAAAATTAAAAAATTTATAATTAAATTGGCCGCCGTATAAATAGATTCCGACAATTTAGACACGTTTTTTCCGGATGCGCTCGTTTGCAGCCATCAAGCCCTTCTGATAAGTATCTTCGTGAGTTGATGTGTTTCGGCGTTTGCCATGACGTCTCGAATTGGGAACGCAAAAGTCTGACCCCCTGTCTTCACGTGGCCCAACTACAAACCATTCTAGAAATTTTGAAAGATGGGGATTCCCTTGCATATGTTCCAAAAAGTCGGGATTTGATACCTTAAGCCTCCGCCAAATTTCGCAGGCGCTTTTCGTGCATGAGTTGGCCATCTTCATTGAATGAATCCAAAATTAGAACGTACGCACTCGCCTTATCCTCACACGAAGTCAATCATTACGTGCGATGAATCCTGTCATGGTGTTGGGATATCATCATCGTGCGGGGTAAAAATAATAGGTGAGGAGGACAAGTAAGATTTGTGGTCTATGATGCATGCGATATTTCCGGCTGTGGATGTGAAAATCTCGAACACTTTATATATGCCCTTTTTTTCCCAACCCTAGAAACTTTTGTGCTTATTATATAAAGTAATAATGCACAGTCCTTTCAACCTTACCCTTAGCTAGGGTGTGTCGTCGATCCATGATAGAAACCCAAGAGTTCCACCGAGGAGCCAGTTTTACTATCAATATCCGTATATCTCAATTCCCAATCAAGGCAAATTATTTTGTCTTCTTCCTTATTAGGGGAATACCTTCAAATATTACATCCTAAAATTAGAATATAGTAGCGCCAAACATTTTATATATTCATAATTTTCTAAAATTAGAAAATTTTGTGCTTATAATGTAAAGTAATTATGTGCAGTCCTTTCAACCTTAATCTTAATCAGGATGTATTGTGGATCCTCAATGGTGGTTAAGGTTGTACCTCACCATGACACGAGCCCAAAAGCTCTATTAGAAGCCATCTCATCTATCAAGCAATTAGGGTTGCATTCTTTATTTTTATATGCTAGTCTCATACGTCTTAATCCTCCGATTATTTTCATTTTTCCTTCTTTAGACTATTCTAAAGTCCTCGATTGACAAGAAAACCGTCCCGAAATCTAAGCCGCACGCTATGAAAATGCATGTGAGGCACATGGACGGACGGACATCTATCTTCACGCCCGATTTGAGTTTTTTATTCTGTCTAATCATGAAAGGAAAGTATTTCACTCTTCTGTGCGTTCTCACGCATGCAAGGGTTTCCATTTCCATCTTTGCGTCTCTTGGGTTTTGGATTGATGGCGGCCACTCAATTCGATTTCCGATTGGGGATCGTACGCATTGATGCGACGGGCACTTCGAAGCCCAATTGAAGTAATCTGGACCGCTGCCATGATCACATGAACAAGCTCGAGACTGCGAACGTAGACATGATTAGATATTTTTTAAAACGTCAACAAAGACGTCGTGAACTTTACCCCTTTTTACATGGATCGTCAAAGATGCTGATTTTTCACGCTATGCCAAAACATCAGGTCGGTCCCAATTTGGCACCACCATTATAATTCAAACATGTTGAGTGCCGGGCAAATGAAGCCACTTCGTGGCATGACGTCAAATTACACATTGTAAAAGTGCCGTACGGGTTCAAAGACCGATACAACCATCCATCAAAGTTGACTTGGCTGTTTTACACATTATGCTCCACCCAAATTACCTAGTCTCATCAATTGATTGGATTCGAATTCATGGATAGTTTCTCTCAAAAATTTAAACTATGAAAAAATAGTTTGCCATATTAAGTACAACTTGTCATAAGCATAAAAGAAAAATGTCGATTTTTCGGGAAGAATACGGTGGGTGCAAATCAATTAACCCTGACTTTAGGGAACCACACTGTACGAGCGTAGTAAATGTGAATCACCAAGAGTTTCGGCCACATTAATCCCTATTGACTCAATGATGACGAAAACTGGCGCACCCAATATTGATATCCCATCCAACTCATTCAGAATTTGTCAGACTCTAAAAGTGGGTCGTGCTTCTGGCCGAAAGAAGAAGTGGGTCGTGTTGGTTTTGAACATGGCTTAATGAGAATTGAGTCGGGCCCAAGAGTTCATGATTGTATGTTCACCTCCCGCGGTCGCCAATTCCCCCCCCTTTCCCCCCCCCCCAAAAAAAATGAAAATCCATTTATACGAAAGAAAATTGTTTACGAGAAATTATTTTGCGATTTTTCGATATTTTGATAATGGGGAAACATTTTTCATAGATCGAAAACAACAAGCATTGTTAGGTGAATTGCAAGTGCACAATATCAATAAGTAATAAAGTGATGAGTGAGTATCGTTCCCACAAGAACTGTTTTATTTATTTTATCCAATTACTTACCGAAAGTGATTAATCCAAAAATTTAGCTAACCAAATCGAAAAAACGAGTAAAAAGTGAACTAAACTAATTAAAAGTCTAAAATATAAAAGAGTAAAAAAAAATTAAAGGATTCAAAAGCTAATTAAAATTGTAAAATAAAAATAATCTAAAACAAACTAAAAATTAGCAATTATCAAGATCACAAAGTGTTAGAGCATCCAACTTCACTAATTTTTTGAACTTTTCATTAAACAAATTAATTTCCAATTGTGTTGGCGAAATTTCCCTAAGATGAATTAAAAGCCAACCTCGGTCTAATAATCCCTAATTAGGTATATTAACCCACACTAACCTTAGGTGAATTTAAACTACCTAAAAGCATTAAGTTCTTGTGGAAATTCCCGGATTTAATCTAAGTAGTCCCAACCTAGATCTACTACCGCAGCCACATAAATAACCTAGTATACATTGACCTAGATTTAATTTATGGTTCAATATCATTAATGCGCATGCACATAATCTCCACCCAGTATCATGTATACATCAAAAATCATTCAAAAGTTGGCCAGACTTCTAAAAGCATTAAGATCATGATAAAAAATGACACAATTAAAACAATTCTATTGCATGAAAGTCTTTGAAAATTAATCAATCATGATTAAGATTCATTGTAGCTCTAACAAAAGAAATTTAGAACATAATAAAAACTAAACTAACAAGAATTAAAGAAAACATAATACTAAATAAAAAAAATTCACCGAATTGAGATACAAGAAACTTCAGGTTTGTCTCCTCCTTCTCTCCTTGACATGCACCAACTCCACTGAAATCGAAGAACAAAATCTAAGAAAACTCAAAATCTTCTGCAAAGATGGTGTCTCCCCTGGATTCTCCCCTCTCTTTTTCTTTTTATATGCGTCACAAGAGCGGTATATATAGCCTCTAAAAATCTACCCTAAGTCGACTCCTACTAGGATTTGGAAAAGATTCCTCCTTATCTCTTTGATTTTCTTTGAACCTTATCTTCAATCATAGTCAAATTCTCCAAATATCTGATTTGGGCTGGTTTTTTTTTCAAGATAAAATATTCTGAAATATATTGCAATATTCTTGAAAGATCTGAAAATATTTCATACAAAATAAAATTATGTGAGTAGCAATTAAATTCACTCAAAATTCATCAAAATTTAGCAAATATCAAGTCTAATTTAGCAAGAATACTCTATTAAAAATAGAGTTATCAAGCATAAGTTGGAGGAAACCAAATCTCCATTTTGGGAAGAAGGAAATATTTTTTCTTGAACCATTAAATAAATCAAAATTAACTATTTTCCTTAAGAAAATATCCATGGAAGGTATTTTCCTATATTATAAAGTTTTCAATAAAATACAGGGTATGTTTGTTTTGAAGAATATTTTATGATAAAGAAAAATGCATTTTAGGAAGTCATTTTTCAAGAAATGTTTTCCCAATTCTCAGTTTGAGGAATTTATTTTCCTAACTTTAAGCATGCAAATTTTCTTTTACCTTAAATATTTTCCGTTGACTAATTATTTTCAGCAAACCAAATGCATGATAGTCCAAAAAAACTAATTCGCAAAAAATTCTTTCACTTAAACAAACAAACCTTCAATAATTCTTGTTTTGTTGAGACATACAATTTGTGGCTTGTGTAGATATGAGAATTCATTGGTTTCATTGGGGATTCAACCTCTCTATGCTTTTGGTAAATGCAATTTGTTAATTTATTTTATGGTCAATGATAATGTAATTTAAGTGCTTTGGATATGTAAATGTGCATTTGGTTCAACATTTTAAAAGCCCATTAGGGAAATACAAAGTAGTTTAGCTTAAAGGGTTTTAGGCATGTACAAAGCCCGTTTAGTAAACTATGCTTTGAGAAATAACTTTGAGAGAATTGCCATTTGGTAGAAAACATATTTGAAAAACCTTTTGGGTGATTAATATTAGTTTTTTAAATTTTTATTTGTTCAAAATTGGAAAAAATAATGTATATAATTTTTTAAATATAAATTTTGATAATAATATATAATATTTAAAAAAAAGGACCAAACGCTTTGCTGGTCCAACAAAGGGCTATGGTTGCTAGCTAGCCAGATTTAACGCCGGTGGCCATTGGTCGAGGTCACCCAACCTTGGGTGACCGTTCGCAAAGGTCATGCAACCCAAGCGACTACCGCCTAAGTCTCGCGGCCTGCCTACCCTCAAAAGGGTCGCGTGATCAATAGGCATAGGTGACCCTCGCACACGTTGGGCAACCTCCAACAGCCCTCAACAGGGTCACGTGACCCAAGCACCTAGGTAATTGTCACCTAGGTCTCGCAGCCTACCTACCTTCAAAAGGGTCGTGCGATCAACAAGCATGGGCAACCCTCGTACATGTTGGGCAACCTCCGGCAGCCCTCACCAGGGTCGCGCGACCCTCGCCGAAGGTTACCCGGCCTCGAGTGACCTCGATCAACTGCCATAGATGCCTGATTTGGCTCGCCAACAACCATAGCTCTTTGCCAGACAAGCGAAGGGTTTGGTTGTTTTTTAATTGTATATATTTGATTTTTTAGCATTATTGTCAATTTTAAAAAAAAAAAAATTGAGGGACAAAATCGGAAATTTGAAGAATTGATTAGAGTAGTTTTGAAAGAAAAAAGAGTTTCAACATTTGGCCAAATGCCGAAAGCCTATTACTAGTGGGGACTAGCATTGGGCCTTCAGCATTTCCCAATGCTAGCTTTGACTTGAAAGCTACTTCAAGATTATTGCCAAACCGTTCAGCATTTTCCTAAAGGGCTTTGGAGGCTGAAAGCCCCTTAGGAATACTAAACCAAACGCACCTTAAGTTAGTTAAAAGTAGGGCCATAAAATGGGTGGATCAAGTCGAGTTTAGGATGGGTTGAGAATGGTCTAACCCAAATTAACCCATTTTAACCATTTAGACCCATTTATATGCAATATAAATTTAATGACATGTACCCACTCCCAACACATTCACTAAAATACTTCCAGATTTAATCTAATTTATGAAAATTTGTATCCACCTAGTTAAGCCACTTTAAGCTTTTCATTTGTATGTCATTTGGATGAAATTACTATTTCAACTATAAAATGCTAAAGAAATGGTTGTCAACATTGCATAGAACTTTCGATTTTTGTCTTGATTCACAATGAAAAATAAGAAAAAGCTACTACTTGGTAGTGAATATATAAAATTATAGCAAAAAATAATGTGAAGGAATTGAAATTTTAATTAAATAGAATGTAAGATATTGAAAAAGATGATTTATGCCGACCATAGATTGCAATGATAAGAATTAAGATTAGAACTTACATAAAAATAACAATGTCAAATGTAACCAAAGAAAGATATACCCCCAAACTAACTGACAAAATTTACAAGATTAACAAAAATAAAAACATGACAAGGAAAAAAGAAGAAGCCATCTTAATATTTTTTATAAGAGTGAAGTCAAGGCCCATCTTGCTTGCCCACCAAGACTTCTTTGAACTTGGAATAGTGCAATAAATCCATTATTCTTTCATAGGGTAAAGAGTAAGTTACAAAGGTGGGTTCAATTTGGATGAACTAGGAACCCATTTAACACCCATATAATTTTAGACTTTACTATTCTAAACATATTTATAACTCATTTATTAAATTTAGCTAACTCATATAATGACTTAGCTTAATGAGTCTAATCAAAAGTAAATTGATTTTGCAATACACCATAAAGATGTTGAAATAATAGTTGTTTCTTCTTATGCAGATCATGGGTTTTACGGGTCCCATTTTGGTGGCGATTCTGTTATGTATTTAACTATTTAAAAACTTCAAAGTTCTGAATTAAATATAAGCTCTAGCCTCATCTCTCTTCTCCTTTAGATATTTCACACCTTTGTTTTATTGTTCTCAATTCTACAGTGATATAGAGCCTTGAGACCCTAAGAGTGAAAATATGTAAGGCAGCATTAAATTTCTTTCATATTTTTTTTTCATTTACCCAATGGCCACATATTCCAATTTTGTGCCAATAATCATCCCATGCTTTGGATGCTAATGGAGAATTTTTTACAGTCAAAGGAGAATTGGCCAGTCATCGAATTTGGAATTCAAGAGCCACCAATAGGCATGACTTTGATAGATTCCCAAAAAGCAAAATTGGAAGCTAGAAAGCAAAAGGACCTAAAGGCAAAAAATTATCTTTTTCAAGCTATTGATCATCCCATCTTGGAAACTATTCTTTGCAAAGAAACTTCCAAGGATATTTGGGATTCTATGAAGAAGAAATATCAAGGCTCTGTTAAGGCGAAGCATGCACAGTTCAAGCCTTGAGAAGGGATTTTGAGACATTAGCAATGAAGGATGGAGAATCTATCACGAGTTATTATGCCAGAACAATGGAGATCGGCAACAAGATATGATTCCATGGCGTGAAGATGGACGACATCATCATTGTGGAGAAGATTTTGCGTTCCCTAACACCAAAGTTTAATTATATTGTCTGCTCAATTGAAGTGTCAAAAGACATAGATGCGCTCTTTCTTGATAAATTGCAAAGCTCCTTATTGGTCCATGAATAGAAGATGTAGAGAAGTTCAACAATAGAGGAGCAAGTGTTGAAGGCTTATACCAATGCTCATTCCAACAATTTCAAAGGAAGGGGTAGCGATAGAGGTAGAGAAAGGGGAGATGGAGGATTGGATGTTAACAAGAATTTCAAACCAATAATGACCAATCTCAAGGCAAAGGCAGAGGACGGGATCTTCACAAATCTAAGGTAGAGTGCTTTAGATGTCATAAATTTAGTCATTATGCATTGGATGTTATACTGGGCTGCTTAATGATAAAGAAAAGGAATAAAATTCAAATTTTATCGAAAAGAAGGAAGCAGAAACGTTGTTGATGGTTGTTCAAAATAAAAAGAAAGCCGAGTTAGATATTTGGTATGTAAATATAGGTTGCAATAACCACTTGAGTGGAATTAAGTCTTCTTTTTCTTATCTAATAAAGATTTTCATTCTACTATGAGTTTTGGTGATCATTCTTCTATGAAAGTGATAGGAAAGGTGATATTAAGATAAAAACCAAGAATGGTTTTATGAAAAAAATCTCTAAGGTGCTACATGTTCCTGACCATAAAAGTAACTTATTCAGTGATGGTCAGTTATAAAAAAAGGAGAGAGGGACGGCGCAAATGCCAAAATTTAGCACGATAAGACATTTAAATGCCAAAAGTTATAAATGCTACATTTAAGTGTCACTTTTTTAAAAACTTTAGACATTTCAATGCCAACTCCAACGAAGGGTCCCAGAAATCTTACATGACATTTTTTAAATAATTTAACTCACCGACGTAGCTCACTGAAAAGTTGGTCTGCTTAGACTAGGCCAAAATGATGTCATTTTTCTCAAATTAAATTTTTAGTATAAAATTTAAAAAAAAAAAAAAAAGACAACACGAGCGGGCCTACAATTATCGCCCCATTGTTGATGGGACGACATCGATGGCCAGCGAGAGTCGTTGACTCCTAGGCAAGGGCCTACGACTCTCGTCGGCACTCACCCATGTGCTAGGAAGGTGGCGCATTGGGCGAAGGTCACCAGCACCTGTGCGAGGGCTAGCAACCCTCACCTAGGTTGAGGCAAAGGTGGGCAACCCTCACCCAAATCTTAGAGAGAGTTGCCGCCCTCTCCTAGAGCTTAGGCGAAAGCCTAAGGGCCGCAAGCCATTGCCAATGCCCCACGCTCCCACTTGTGTTGTCTTCTACTTTTTTTAAATTTCTAATTGTAGTTTTTAATCTAATTTTTATATTAAAAATCGAATTTGGGCAAAATGACAACGTTTTGGAGCTCATGTCATCAAAAAAATGCTATGTCTACATTTTGGTTGGAATTTATCACCATTAGCACTTTAGTGATCCATTCTTTTTTTATTTTGGCATTTAAGTGTACTTTTCAAAAAATTCGGCACTTAAGTGTCTCCTTGTGCCAACCCCGTACCAAATTTTGACACTTGAGGTGTTCTTCTCTCTAGGAAAAGGGTTATGTTATCACTATTAAGAAGGGTGTTTGTGAAATTTATGATTGTGTTAGAGGTGTTGTTGCAATTGTTAAGAGAGGAGTTCAAATAGATTGTTTCCATTAAAGATTGAAAGTATTCAATCTTGTTTGATGGCTGATATGAAAGATCCCTCATGGTCGTGGCATTTTTGCTATAGCCACTTGAGTTTTGGTGGATTGAAGACCCTCCAACAAAAAAAGAGGGTAATAGGTCCTCTTCAAATTACAACTCCTTCCTAAGTCTGTGAAGAATGTGTTGTGAGTAAACAACATCATTCTCAATTTCCCAAAGGAAAGTCATGAAGAGCAAAGGATGTTTCATAGCCGGAGCATTCGAACATTTGTGGTCTACTAAACCCATCTTCTAATGGAGGTAAAAGATACTTCAATATCTTCATTGATGATTTTTCTAGAAAATCTTGGGTTAATTTTTTATAGGAAAAATTAGAAGCTTTCTCTACATTTAAAAGCTTCAAAGTTAATGTGGAAAATGAAGCAGGTTAGATTAAGACCCTTCAAACAAATCATGGTAGTGATATTGCTCAAAAGAATTTGAAGTTTTTTATGTGAAGCATGGCATTTGAGTAGAGTTACAACTATATATACACCACAATGAAATGTTATATGTGAGAAGAAAAATAGAACCATTCTCAACATGGTGAGAAGGTTGTTGACAAAATGAAGAGTTTCATAGACTTTTTAGCCGAAAGCAGAAAATTGGAACATTCATTTTTAGAATAGAAGTCCAACTTTTGATGTTAAAATATGACACTGGGAGAGGTTTAGAGTGGGAGAAGACCAACTATAGATCACTCCAGAATCTTTGGATGTGTCACGTATGCCCATGTCCTTGAGGAGAAAAGGAAGAAACTTGATGACAAGGCCAAATAATGTGTCTTTCTTTGTGTAAGTGAAGCATCCAAAGCATATAAAGTATTCAATACATTGACAAAGAAGATTGTGACTACCAAGAAAGTTATTTTTTATGAAGAGAACACTTGGGATTGGAATAGGCAACGGCCTACCGTGGCAGCCCGCCCTCGACGACGGTCATTCATCAAGAGGGATGGAGGTCTTTAATGATATTTACTTACAAAATAACCCTCAAAAGGTACATCGTATCAAAGATGACTTGAACACATCATCAATGACAGTCATCCTATGAGATCCATCGATCATGAATATGGACTCTCCCAAGCCTATGCCACATGCGACAGCGGAAAGGCGTCGTGACCCGACTTTCACAACATGTATGAAAACAAAAGTGAACTAAGGGGTATCTTTACCTTGGTCACTCTTACGAGAGTACTTCCATAGATGGATGCTATCGACTCGCCCACTAAGGTCGTAGTAATGACTATGCTAAACCAAGGTAGCCCATAACCAAATCCTGTGCTCCACGGTCACTCTTACGAAGGTACTTTCATAGACAAACATCATCACCTCGCCCCATCTAAGATTGTAGTGACGAGTATGCTAAACCGTGGTGGATCTTGATTGAGGATTTATACCCTGCACAACAGTTTTTATTATCTAAGCTACTTAACAACCTAAGATAAATGTTTTGGAATCACCACTAGCCTCAATTTGGGGGACGGCTAGAAAGCCCGATTGAGGGTTTGGAGAAGTTCCTTGATTTATATGCAATTAAAGATTTAGGGTTCGGGGACTTGGGTTATGCTAATATTTCTATTAGCGCATTTTCGGTACCTAACAATTATCCTATTTTACCTAAAGTGATCATATGTGTCTTTTTAACTTTTTTGTGCGATTTAAGAATGAAAATGTGATCATGTGTGAATATCGGTTTCATACAATTCTAATTCTATAAAAGTAAGAAAAAAGAAAAGCAAACAATTTTAATTGAAATTGTAGTGTGGTAAGTAAACACCCAAGGAAATCAGTAAATCTAACATGCAACTCTAAGGAAAAGCATGTAAAAGAAAAGAAAGGAAAGAAGCCTGCAACTCATCGGGTTTTTATACAACGTGGTGGAAATCTTGAAACATATGTTGGGTATCAAATTAATAGTACAAAGAAAGGCCGGAAAAGACATCGACCATCATCATCTTTAGGGCTGTCTTTTCACCTATTCAAATTCTTTGACTAACGCTAAATGAACAATTTACAGTAGAAACATATGTTGGGTATCAAATATTCCCTCCATGCTATTCAAGAAGAATTACTACTGAACCCACAGAATTTTGATCTTGCAGAAACTGAGAGGGCACGAGCGCGGGATTACTATGACCTTCGATCTGCAGAGGAATCCTTCTTCAAGCAGAAATCAAGGATCAGATGGCTGAAGGAAGGAGACCAAAATACAAAGTTTTTTCACCATTCGGTGAATCGACATCACTTACGGAATCGTATTATTTCAATCCAAGATGACTCGGGATCTTTGCTAACAGAACCGAGAGGTATCCAGTAGGCATTCATTGGCCATTTCTCGGATCTTCTGGCACCGGTCATTAGGCCTGCCCCTCCATCTCCGGCTGAGATCAAGCAGTTTATCCATCGGCCTCTTACTGATGAACTGGTTAGTATGCTTTCTACCCCTGTTCTGGCCCAGGATGTTAGAGATGCCATGTTTTCTTTGGCGGGGGCAAAGCCCCAGGCCCGGATGGATTTAATTCGGATTTCTTTAAGAAGAATTGGACCATAGTTGGCCCGTCTGTTGTGGAAGCAGTGCTTGATTTTTTTCCGAAATGGGAGACTACTTAGGGAGATTAATTGCACAATTATAGCCCTTGTCCCCAAGATCCCAAATGCATCTTCTGTGAATGACTTCCGACCTATTGCGTGTTGTAACACTGTCTACAAGTGCATTACCAAGATTATCGCCAACAGAATTGCTAAGGTCCTACCACACATAATCAGCCCTGGCCAAACTGCTTTTGTCAAGGGTAGACGCATTACTGATAACATTCTATTGGCCCAAGAATTATTCTGCGGGTTTCATTCTCCTAACTATTCCCCAAAATGTGCAATCAAGGTTGATTTTTGCAAGGCATATGATACAGTGGATTGGGAATTCCTAAAGGCTACTCTTCTGGCTTTTAGATTCCCTGATCATCTTGTGCGTGTAATCATGGAATGTGTTAGAACCCCAAAATTTTCCATCTCTATTAATGGGGAAATACATGGCTTCTTTAGTAGTGGTAGGGGTCTCAGACAGGGAGACCCGGTCTCGCCCTATTTATTCACTCTGGTAATGGAAATTCTCTCCGGTATTTTGGAAGCTCAAGCTCGGTGCCCAGCATTTCGATTCTATTGGAGATGCAAAAATACCCGCTTGTCGCACCTTTTCTTTGTAGATGATGTTTTCATCTTCTGTGAGGCCAAGGAGTCTTCCGTTGCTTGTATGAAGGAAGGCCTGGAATTATTCTCAAAGTGGAGTGGACTTATGCCGAACAACAACAAAAGCGAAGCTTTTATATCAGGCGGCTTTAGAGCCTTGCGGGACTGTATACTAGAAATGCTCAATTTTCGGATGGGCGCTCTCCCTATTAGATACTTGGGCGTCCCAATCATCACTGCAAGACTGAGCAAAGTGGACTGCAATGCCCTGGTATGCTTACTAACTGCTAGAATTCAGTCTTGGACCATCAGATTTCTTTCATTTGCGGGTAGGTTACAATTGATTAAATCTTTCTTACATGCCATACAAGTGCATTGGGCCTCTATCTTTTGGCTCCCATCGTCCATTGTAAATAAGATAGAACAAATATGCCGCCAGTTTCTATGGAAAGGTCCGGTCCTAGGCACAGGAGGTGCTAGAGTGTCTTGGGAGGATGTATGTCTTCCCAAAAAAGAGAGAGGACTTGGTATCCGAAGAATTCGCGATAACAACATTGCCGCGATGATCAAACACATATGGATCATTTTCACTGACAAGGAATCCCTCTGGTGTAATGGGTTCATTCGAATCACCTCAAAAATGCATATTTTTGGATTGCATCTGCCCCGACTTTTTGCTCATGGGCATGGCGCAAGTTACTTGCCTTGAGGGACGTAGTTAATGGCTACTTTACTTGGAAGATTGGGGACGGTACAACTACTTCCCTATGGTTCGATCCTTGGTTGGAATTAGGCCTCCTTAGTAGGTTCTATTCCGACGTGGATATCTACCACTCACCTATTAACCACGAAGCTCGAGTTGTGGACTTTTTCTCAATTAATGGCCAAGTCATTCATCAGGAATTGCTATCCCTCCAGGTTACGTTCCCAACTCTTTCTCCTATACCAAACTCGTTTTTGTGGAAATTGCATCCATCAAGTCGATTCTCCATTGCCTCTGCCTGGGACGAAGTCAGAAGGAAAGTATCATTGGTCCCATGGGCTGCACTAGTGTGGGACAAGGCGATCCTTCCTCGGCATCAATTTTTGCTCTGGATCATCACCCGGCGACGCCTCCCTACGCAGGTATTCTTGATGTCCTATGGTAGGCTTACAGGTGGCCGGTGTGTGTTTTGCAAAGATAGATCGGATTCAATAGACCATTTGTTTTTTGAATGTCCAATCCCCAACTCTCTAGCGAATTTTTGGGCTGGGAAATGCAATCTTCCTTGGTCTAACCGACCCTGGCTTCAAAACATTCTCTGGATCAGCCAGTATCTATCTGGAAGTGGCTTTTACTTCGATATTGCCAAATTTTCGTTTGGGGCTTTATGTTATGTAATATGGAAAACCAAGAATAATCTTATATTCCGGTCCTCTAGCCTATTTGTGCCCTCGATGCAACAACATCTCATCAAGGCAATCAAGGACAGAGCCATGACTTTTCAAAGAGTTGCTGATTCCCCGAGGAATAGAAGGTTGCAACGTTGTTGGGGCTTCGACCCTAGTATGTTTGTTTAGGTCTTAGTAGGAGGGTTGGCATGTATTTGCTCCTTTTCTTTACTGTACTTGTACTTCCTTTGTGAACTCGGCCCCCTCTCACTCTTGAGACACTTGATCTCTTTGAGTATTTGTTGGTGCCGACTTCCACCTTTGTAATTTGTTGGTTGAAAATCATATATATAAACTTACCATTTACCAAAAAAACAATTTACATTAGAAACAAATACCAATTCAAACAAAAGCACACAAGACATGGAAATTAAACAAACAAGAGTTGTCCGATCGATCAATTCGAATTGGCCTCAAGAACAACCTTTGAGATTACACAAGTAATGTGCCATAAAGTGTTACCCCCATTCATTATTAGACACTACTTATGATAATTAACCGTCATTAGTATTCACTCACGGTGGCTAACACCATAAGTTCCTAAAGTCGGGTTCTAATGAATGATCTCCATTTTAACCCACAAACATGCATCAGGCTTGCATGATATCTATCAACCTCATACATTGAACTCAAAAATAAACATCTAAGCAAGTCCAGAGACTTTGGCTCTCATTCAATCAGACAATTAGTGTACCAGCATTAGTTCACTTCATTCATTCAATCATGTATTGAACAAATTTAAGAGCATTGAAGAGGTCTTTGAATGGTCTTTTTTATTTTCTGAAAATTTGTGTGCTTAAATTTCAAGAAAAGAAAATCAAAATTCATGAAGACATCAAAGGTCAGTTCTGCGTGCATCGTTTTCTAAAATATTTAGAACGTGAACATATCATATAGAACAAAATAGGGAAATTCAAAACGCCAGATTGAAAGGCAAACAATTGAACATGACTCGTTGGACAATTGACTTCAAAAAAATTAGGGTACATCAAGAGCACAATATAAAACAACTTTCATGAAGAAAATTTTCTCAACATAGCATCACATGATTTTATAAAAATCGAAGAACATGCCAAAATGAATCAAGACAGAACAGAACAGCAGCAATTTGATGCAATTACATGACAATATGACCATGTTAATGACATCTAGAAATTCTCAATTTTGTCACATGATAGCCCTAAAGATGAAAAACAAAGTTTGTCAGGGTCTGGCTTCTAAATCATAACAGAAAAATTCGAACAAAAATGGCAAAGTGCTCATATGAAAATGCTCATGCATGTCATCCAAATTTCACAATTTCTCAGATTTCAGGGACACTTTGCAAAAATTGAAAAGTTGGTCAATTGGCATGAAAATGACTTGATCTTGGTGTCATTAGAAAGCTTGGTGAATTTTCTAAGACTTTCTAAAAGATGACATTCTCAAATAAGGTTATTTACCTATTCAATTTTGAACATCTTCATAAACATGCTAAATGATCATATTCAGGACAGCATTATAACAAAAAAAAAAAAAAAATGCATGGTTTATTTCTCCCATATGAGGTGACAAAAGTACGAGAAAAATCATATAAAGCAAGCATTAAATAAAAAAAAAATTCATTAAGGGGTCTAAGCCTTAATACAACTACAAAGCATGATACGATGCATAACGACAAAACGATATTTCATCAATACATGCAACTAATGATTCATTAAAACTCATTTGAAGCAACTTAAGCATTCCTAAGTGATATTAGGGCATGAGATGACATTCGTGAAAGTTTCATGGCCAAAAAATACAATTATATGCATAATTGCACATGAATGCACACTTAGGTTTGTACAGGGAAAAAGTGAATTTAGGACGATTTTTGAAAGAATTCACCTAATGGATGGTGTTTAAAAATAATGAGAAAAATATATGTTATGATCAACATCTATATGAATAAATGTCCAGGAGGAGTCATCTCAAAAAGAGTTCGGGAAAAATCACAATAAAATGGACAATATGATGACTCAGATTCGGAAATGCACTGACCAGCAGAACCAGAGGACGATTTTTAGAGAATTTGGCTTAGATATACTCATTGAAAATTTTTGAGAAAAAAGTATGTCATGATCAACATTCCTACGCACAACTTTCATGAGAAATCGAAGTCCAAGACATAGCACAATGATGTCAAAGCATTTCGTCCTAAGTTGATGACCTCAAAAAAATTTGAGAAAAATATATTCTCTAGGTAGACAAGTTATGAACGATAGGAATCATATCAAAATTAAGATCACAAAAATTAACAAAAAATCGTGAAACTACATAGGTTGAGGTAATCACAAAACAACTGAAATCAGGAAATAACCACAAAACATATAGGTAAATTTGACAGAGGTTTCCATGTATCAATCGGAGTCCGATCGGGGTGTCTATGGCTCATCAGAAAGGTCATTGTATCTATTTCAAAAGTCATAGAGACCTTGAACACGTTTTCAAGCTCAAACAAAAATTTCTCAGATCAGTCACTCAGCCATCTAAAAATTGCAAATTAAGCTCAAACACCAAATCAAGTCCAATCAATCCACATTCATCGATGCAAATCCATTCCTAATCATCCTAACACATCATAGCAGCCACATTAGATCGATCCTAACCTTGTGCTCTAGCCCCCATCATCTAGTACGATCTCACTTCATTGAGCTCGAGTTTATGGTTCCTACCTTTATCGGAGCTTTGTCACCGAATTGGTCCTAAAACTACAAAAACAGAACGCAGCAACACAAGTGGACATCGGAGAGACACCGAGGATGATCTTCATCACTGGAGAGGGAAGGATTGGCGCCGGAATGGCACCAATTTGCGCCTGAATAGGATCGAGTCTGGTTGGACCCGATGTGCATCGCTGTGGAGAAAACTGGCCACCGGAGGAGTTCTAGTGGCTCTCAATGAAGCCCCAACCACCTAGAGGTTGGGGACACATCACAAGATGGATTAGAGGCGGCTGGATCACCAAGGATGGCCGTCGAACCGCCAGTCTATGCTAGAGAACTAGCGGATACCTCACCAGCAAGAAAGCCAGTCTTCGACACCGGAGGGAAAGAACATCGAGACGGGCGATTAGAGAGGCGGAGCAGGGCAACACGACTTCGACGATGATGAATGGAGACTGAGGGAGGTTGCAGGGGGGTGGCAATCAGTCTTCGGGGGCTCCATCGAGTGGCGGTTGAGGCAACAAGGAGAGATGGTGCAACGGTTAAGGCGGTTAGGAGAGAGAGAAAATGGAGGGAAAGAAAGGGAAATTAGAGAAATTTGTAAAAACACCCCCCTTTGAAAAAATAGAGGGAAATGAATATGTAATCCTCCATAATCTCAAATCTTAACAGTCGAATTAATTCGACAGCTAAGTTTAGCCTCATTAGTCTTTAAGCATATTTAACATTTGCTCATTTCAATGGTTGTGATTTCACAAGATCAATGGTCCAAAAATATTTTGTGATTAAGAATCTAATTATGGGCAATTTTGTAATTTCATGAAAACTCGGGGGCATTTTCGCAAATTCTGAAAAATATGAGGGCATGGAGTTGGGATTTGGGCTGGGCCACCACGTGGTGGTGGTCGTCAGCCAAGAACCGGCCAAAGGAGGGCTAAACCGGCATCCTTCACTGTTGACTAGTGTGATCGATCGGACCTGTCTTGCACCGATTCAACCGTTTCTTGGTCGGTTTAGTCTCATTCTTTTTTTGGTCTATGAGATTTAGTCTCTCATGGACTAAATTGACAAGAAAATTTACCTAATTAGAAAAGAAATGGTCCAATTTTAAAGAGAAATGATCCAATTTCAAACAAATTAGGCTAATTAATTCACATAAATTCAATTTTATGATTTTTTTATTAACCTAATTGTCGGGACAACACTAGGAATGCCACAACTTTCATATAGTGCTCACTTAAGTGCCACAAGTTTAAAAAAAACGTTCACTTGAGTGTCACTTCCAATTTGTCCACGGAAAAATTGGCGTGGCCGCTGGAAAGCTAACGTGGCCACAAGTGAACAATATTTTAATATTTTAAAATATTTTAATTAATTTTTTGAATTTTTTTTTTTTTTTTTTTTTTTTTTTATGGTCGACAAGGGCCACCGTTAACCTTCGCCAGTCGCAGAACACTCACCATCGATTGCGAAGGCCTTGGGTGAGGCCATCGCGGCCTCCCCGTGGCTATTGAGGGCCATTGTGGCCTTGCCTAAGGCCTTTCCAAGCCAGATCTGGGCAAGGGGCCATCTAGCCCTCGTTGTAGCTGCCATAGGTGAGGCCGTCGGGCCCTCGCCGACCGCTAACGAGGCCACAATAGCCCTCGCCGACTCTAGGCAGCCCTCACGACCCATCACCCAAAGCTAGCGAGGGTTGTCATAGCCTCACCAGCAGTCAGCGAGGACCCGACGGCCTCACCTGCGGCAGCCACAGCGAGGGCCACTTGGCCCTCGCCCAAATTTGGCCGCAAAGGCCTTGAGCAAGGCCACGATGGCCTCGCCGGCCTCACCTAGGGCCTTTGCGGCCGACGGCAAAGGGCCCTCACCTAGATTCAGTGGCCAACAAGGGTTAACAATGGCCTTGCCAGCCCTAGAAAAAAATCAAAAAAATAAATAATTAATTAAAAATTAAAATATTGTTCACCGCGGCTACGTCAACTTTCCGGCACCTCGTCAGCTTTTCCAATGGGTAAATTGGAAGTGGCACTCAAGTGAATGTTTTTTCAAACTTGTGACATTTAACTAAGTGAAAAAAAAAAGTTTTGGCACCAAAGCGAGCGCCATATGAAAATTATGGCACTCCTAGTGCTCTTCCCCCCTAATTGCCTAATTGCATAGAAATTATTGGGCTCATGCCATGGCTGTACTAAATTGGACTTTCTCTAAGTTAAATTGGGCAATTCTATCTAATTGTTGGTCAAAACTTGCAAATTAATTGAATTCAACTAAAAATTGCGAGACACCTATTAAACTAATTGTCTATGCTTAAAGATACTTATTACATCCAAATTGACATTTAATTGATGATACAACATTTTTGCCAAAATTAAATTAAGGGATAATGTCGCAATTGAATCTCAATTCATCAAATTAAAACTTAAGCATAGATAGGTCAATTTGAATTTCTTGAATCGAAACTCAATAATCATATTTCCTTAAAACTAAGTAAGCTAAATCTCTTAGATCAATAAGATGGCAAGTGAATTTGCTAAAATTGACCCCAAATTTGGATTTAACTCACAAAATTGAGTAGAATGAAAATTTCGTTCACAAATCATGAAGAATCGGTTGGGTAGAATAAAAGTGTTCATTCACAAATCATGAAGAATCGGTTGGCACTCCTAATTAGTGGCAAAAATTTTAATTCACATTTCGCTTTGTCCGATCTTGAAATTAATTGAACAAATGAATGGGTAATTGTCTTTAGATCAAATGTTGTAAAAGGAACTAACACAATTTTGACTAGAATGAAAGTAATTTCATTTTCGATTGATTTTGAATCTAAAATAAAAAAATTCTAAAAATGAGATTCTTAATCGATTTTCGCAAAATTCTTGATGCTAAAGTCAACTTGAAGCTAGAATAAAGTGATTTTGTGATTTTTGTAATTTTCAATTTTTTTTTTTATCAAAGGTTTGATCAAAAGTCAAATCCTAATTGACTTTTTACCAAGAGTTCAATTTTATGGTCAAATTTTTGAATTTTTCCGAAACTTCCACTTTTAAAGTGAAATTAAACTTGAAAGGAACATTTTGATGCCAAAAACCAAAATTTAACTCGGTGCAAAAAACCAAAATTTTACTTAGTGTAAAAGGCCAAAATTTGACTCAGGATCGACTTTTGGTCAAAGGTTTGACTAAAAAGTCAACTCGAAAGTCAAATGTTTGAAATTTTCGAGTTTTTGTATGAAATGGATGGGAAATTACCTAAGGCTAGGCTAACAAATTGAATTGAAAAACGACACTTTTTGTCTGAAAAAAGATTCCGTAACAATCAAAAACCCCTAATTCAATTTTTCTAGTTTTATCGATGCGTTAACTAAAAATCAAGTGTCGGCACCTCCCCAAGTCCTTTATGATAGTGATGCTAAAGAGAAGCAAATTTCAACTCCTTGTATACCCAAAAAATTTATCAAATACAACTTCTACAGCTGCTAAAACTTCACCAACATCTATGAAGAGGAAGCTTAATCTCTTCACCATGTTAAAAGAAAACCTGCTTGGAAGGAAGATTATGAGGTAACTAGAATTGAAGATCCAATTACTCACTTTGCTTTATTTTCAAATTGTGACCCTACAACTTTTGAGAGTGTTGTCAAAGAAGCAAAATGGCAAAAAAAGATGGATGATGAAATTGATGCCATTGAAAGAAATGATACTTGGGAGCTATCTGATCTTTCGAATGGACACAAAACCATTGGCATAAAGTGGCCCTTCAAAATAAAGCTGAAAGAAAATGGTGAAGTTGACAAGTACGATGCACAATTAGTAGCCAAGGGATACAAGTAGCAATACGAGATCAACTATATAGAAGTTTTTTCTCTAGTTGCAAGATATGACACAGTTAGATTGGTGGTTGCATTGGCAACATAAAATTCTTGGCTTATTTTCCAATTAGATGTCAAATTGGCAATCTTGCATGGGTACTTGGAGGAAGAAGTTTGTCGAACAACCCCTAGTTATGTCAAGATTGGAAATGGGTATAAAGTTTACAAATTGAATAAAACCCTTTTATGGGCTAAAAAAGCCCCATGGGCTTGGTATAGTCGCATTGAGATTTATTTTCTTAAAGTTGGTTTTTCAAAATGTCCCTATAAGCATACACTTTTTGTTAAGAATGGAGATAAAGGGAAAATGCTCATTGTCTACTTGTATGTTGATGATCTTATATTTACTGAAAATTGTGATGTCATATTTAAAGAATTCAAGAAGTCTTTGATGGATGAGTTCAAAATGTTTAATCTTGGTATGATGCATTACTTTCTTGGCATAGAGTAGTACAATCAAGTGATAAGATCTTCATTTCTCAAAAGAAATATGCAGGAGATATTTTGGACAAGTTTCAGATGAAGGATTGTAATCCTATAAACACTCCAATTGAGTTTACCTTAAAGCTTCACAAAGATCATGAAGGGAAGAAGGTTGATAGCACATTTTACAAACGAATTGTGGGTAGTTTGATGTATCTAACTGCAACAAGACCAAACATAATGTATTCTATGAGCTTAATCAATAGATATATGGAGAATCCTTGAAAAATGCATTTGTTATCTGCCAAGAGAATCCTTCACTACTTGCAAGGAACTAGAGACTTTGGGCTATTTCACAATAAGGATGAAAAGTCCAATTTGCGGGGGTTTACAAACAGTGATTATGCAGGAGATCAAGATGATAGGAGGCACACTTTGGGTTATGCTTTTATGTTTGGGACATGTGCTTTTTTGTGATCATCCAAGAAACAACCAATTGTCACATTGTCAAGTACAGAAGCTAAATTTGTTGCTACTATAGCTTGTGCTTGTCAAGCTATTTGGCTAAGAAGAATTCTTGAGGAGCTACAATTCAAGCAACTAGAAGCTACTAAAAATTTTTTGTGACAACAACTTAGCAATCAAACTCCCCAAGAATCATGTGCTACATGGAAGAAGCAAGCACATTAATATTAAGTTTTATTTCTTGAGAGATTTTAGCAATAATGGAACGATTGATCTAATGTACTACACGAGTGAAGATCAGGTTATTGATATATTCACTAAGGTCCTCAATATGGAGTTGTTCATAAAGCTCAGAAGGTTATTAGGGGTGCGCATGGTAATGCTTCTATGCTCGAAAACAATTTCTACTTAGAAATTATTCTATTTTATTCTATTCCCGGGAATAATTTCTAAATATTTGAAGATGTTTGATAACTATCCAAAATTTTTACTACTGGGATAGAAATGTTTTTAGTAGAACCTTAAAATTTCTAGTCCAAAATATTTTCTTTTAATTTTTTAATGATTTAAATACATTTTTCTCTTTTTTTCTTTTCTTTTTCCCTTTTCGTCTTTTTCTTCCTTATGTCGCTGTCGACCGACAACAAGCCAAACGAGGGCTGGCATCCTCATTGAAGTGTCACCGACACTTGGCGACGCCAAGCCATGATGAGGCTCGAGCCACAAGCCTCCCAGCAAGCTGGGCGAGGCTCATTAGCCCACCGCTAGGTCAACATCAACTTGGCTGGGCGACGCCGACCTAGTGGTGCACCAACGAGGTTGGCCTTGCTAGCCCACCACGAGGCTAGTGTTGCCCAACCAAGCTAACATTGACCTAGCAATGGGTCGACGAGGTCGAGCCTCATCGGTGGCTAGGCAAGCTCGACCTTGCCCAACCATAGCGAAGCTCGACATCACCAGGGGCCAACCCTTGTCTAGCCGATCACTAATCATGGCCAAGGCCAAGGAAGATGAAGAAAATGAAATGAAAGAGAAGAGAAATATAAATGAAAAAATTTGGTTTTGATCCTGGAATTGTTCCTGGGAACAAAGAAGCAACTTTTTTTTTTATTATTCTTGATTCCGTTCCAAATCTATTTCCGAGAACAAAAATTTTATCAAACGAATTTATGTGCCAAATGTAATTTTAGAAACAAAAGAATAAAATCAAACACTATTTAGCCAATTAACAAACAAGCCCTAGGTGTCTGCATGTTGAAAACAGTTAAGGCTTTAAACTGAATGTTAGCAAACATCAATTTAAGGAAGGGATTGTTGAAATAATAGTTGTTTATTTTTCTACACATTTAGCCGATTTGTTTCTCAGTTGTCCTAATCTTTGGCAGTTAGTGGAGTAATTGATTTATGCAGATCATGGGATGTTATGGGTCTTATTTTGGTGGTGTTTCTGGTATGTATTTGCCTATTTGAAGATTTCAATGTTCTGAATGAAAAATAAGCTTCAGCCTCATCTCTCCACTTCTTTAGATATTTCACACCTCTGTTTTATTGTTCTAGATTCTACAAAAGAAACTTCATCATGAATACTTATCCAGAGAACAAGATCGCTTGCAAGAAGTAGGATAACGAGTAGGACTTGCGTTTGCCACACGTCTCAACTATTACATGGTTGGCAGAAATCCAACTCACCAAGAAAGAATATATATAGGAGATGAAAAGGAGAAGTTAGTGAACGCAACATTGGAAAATATTAAGATTTCGAATGCGACATTTTGCTCAGATCTCATCAAACTCCGCTAATATATATGCAATTGATCATATTTCACTCATCGAACAATAGGGGCCTGAGGCCTATCCAATTTCGAGCAACTTCAGTTCGATCTGATTCTGGTTTTGGTAGAACATATATCAGTAACGAACAATCGTGTACTTCTCCGCTCCTCCACGGCGCGACTAGAGACTTTAGGGGATCGATTCAGCCGCTCGAATTCCTCCATATCTCCTCAAGCTCCCGTGCAAACGCTCTCTGCCTGCCGACCACGATCGTGATGTGGTCCTTGTTCTTGATCACCTTCACGTGGGCCCGGCGGACCCTCCTCTGGACGCTGTAGCTGCACTCAACAGGGATGAGCTCGTCGTCCTCGCCGTGGAAGATGGTCACATTGCAACTCAGGCGGTCCCGCACCGTGTCAAGGTAGCCGTCGAGCTTGCCGGCCATACCACAGATGATGTTGTGGAGCGTGTGCCACGCCGCGTTGTGGGTGTGGCAGAAGAACCCCTCGAACAAGAACGTCCTAATCCTGTATCACCACAAGTTTTTCGGATGTTACAAAATAGAGAGCGACTCAACAATAAACGGATGAGGGTTGTTTAATTCACTTTCCATGGTCAGACCAGCATTGGTATTCCTAGTTTGAGTTAGAGTACATGGTCGTGTGTTGTGTTAAGGTTGGTGAGAACAGGCGAGACGGGCTCACCTGTTTCTGGTGATGATTTTGGTGAGGAGCTCCCAGAACCGGTGGTTCTTGCAGGCGAGCAGGCACCATGCCCGGGTGATGTGCTCGTACCAGCACGCGACAGATGCGCCGAACGTGATGGGTGGCCACACCCGCCGCGGCGCCACCCTCCTCATCACGTACTGTGCTGCCTTCTCGCCCTTCGGTACTGGGTAATAGGGCTGCATCACGCGTGGGCACTTGACTTAGGGTCATCGAAGAAAGGGGTAAAAAAGCGACCTTCGAATGCAACATGACATCATGGTTCTATGTCCTAAAATAATGTCGTTACTCTAGATAATTCACAAGCAATAGCATATATGTATGCAGTCTATAGTTAGCATCTCTGTATATAAACTGATAATTACGGAGGCAAACATATAAGTTAACCATTCGAAAATATGTTTCACCAAAAAAGAAAAAGACATCGAAACAGCACTTACTACTCTTATACCATGTTCAATTGAGTATGCAAGTTATCATATTATTGAAGCGTAAGAAAATAACAGCAATCGGCTCAGTTCGAATTTCATGTCATCTATATTAAGGCAAAGAAACAACTCACCGGCGCAAGCAAGGTTAGAGACTTAACCGAGGTAGGGCGCTTGACGGCGAGAGCAAGGGCCAGGATGCAACCCAAGGAATGAGCCACAATGTGGAAGGACTTGACCTTGTAGGGCTCGAGTACCGACTGCTCGATCATGTCCAAGTGCTCCCTCAGCGTGTAGAGCGAGTCGCTCGGCTTTGGGCTCCGCCCGAACCCGAGCAAATCCACGGCCAGGAGCCGGTATGTGGACTTGGCCGAGCTGGAGAAGTTCGGGAACAGCGTCTCCGTCCAGAACGCAGAGGATGAGATGAAGCCATGAATGAAGAGCACATCTTCCCGGGGTTTATCCGACAATCCTGTCAAACGCAAATGCATCAATCGATGATCAATTCGCATATCATCAAATAGGATTCCATTACAAGATGTGGACGCCCAAAATTTTGCGGATCTCAAATCAGAAATGTTAAATGCAACTTGCCCCCTGGGTTATGATAAAACATGCAATTTCGACCTCGTGCCCAGGTCAATGATTGTGCGCATTGCACCCCGACCTTTCTATTATATTTTTTTTACAATTAGATCCCGACACGAACTGTTCTTGAGGCCAACGCAAGAAAGTATCATTGTCGTTCCAAATCAGCTATTAGAATCTTGGGAGGGGCGGTAGAGGCACGTTTGGAATGTTTGTTCACCATAAAGAATGACGTACCAAAGTGAAACGCTCGATGTGATAGTTTGAGTTTGGTGGGGATCTCTTCCTAACTCATAATCTTTTCATTATTGTCTCAAAAAATTATGTAAGAAGCTTGCGATGTCCCCCCATGTTTTCCAAAAGGGTAACGTTGATTTCGGATGAGCAAACGAATTCTTTAACAGGCCAAAAGGGTTAATGATGAGGACCCTTTTGTCAACATCAGAATGTCGTATTGGTATTTCAACAATCTTAATTGTCGATGCCAAATTTTGAATCAAACCGCAAAATATTTTCTATCCGTGTATTTACATCATCGCCTTCTAAGTTACCTTATTCTAATGAAGAAAGGGACGTGCGAATTCTGAATCTTTCAATATGAAAATACATGGTGAACCGTGATTATGAGAGTTGAGAAGTGGATAGTCTATATACGTCGATACAACCTAAAATTCAAGTTAAGGTAAGCCTCGTGAGCAAATAAAATGAGATGCCCCAGCATTGTCAGTCGAACATGTTCCAAGAACTGCCCACAAATTAATTCGATCTTCACCACCTCCTCAGGTCAAAATACATACTCTGTGTGAACTCTGTTTCTTGGTTTTCTTATGATTTTGTCCAAAAATAACAATTACATTAATCAATGTAATTAACGTTTTGTTTATATAGTTCAATATTTTCCACCCTGCAAATATGTTTAAACATAATATCCTTCCGAAAAATGATATGTTGGAGATTATACCTTTAGCTCCGGCGACTCTGACAAAGAGGCTCTTCCTCCCCCGCCATGCCCACGACGTGCAATCCTCGCAGACGCAGTCCGACCACCTCGGGATCGGATGCGGCTGCTTCCCCACCATCCTCCCCTGCAGCATCTCCACCACGGCGGAGTCCACCCCGAACATAGTCGTGGCCTTCGCCGCCCTTTCCTTCCCCCTCTTCAGCCGCTTTATGGACCCGGAGACCTCGTGGAGTATCGACGGCCTCGTGTAGAGCGTGTCGGACACCTGGTCGAGCCGGACCTTATTGACATTGCCGCCGCCGCCGCCCACGCCCGAGCTGAGGCACACGATCTTGGACTCGCCGCGCTCGGAGACCAGGATCTCGCCACCGGCAGCGCCGTGGATGGCCTCCTTGGCGGAGGAGGAGGAGCAGTAGCAGGGCTTCCACTCGGCCTCGGCGAGGAAGTCGACGACCTTGAAGGCGAGGCAGAGGGCGGTGTCCAGCAGGTCCAGGAGCGAGAAGACGAAGACGCTCACCACCTCGTTCATGAGCCTCCCGCACAACGAGAGCACCCTTCTCGATCTCGTTGCCATTCCGCCCATATCCCACGCAAAATCCCGCCGCCGCCCGCTGCGGTCACCTCCGCCGCGGAAACGTCAGTGAAGGAGAAGCATTCACGCCTTCTTGCCTCTGGTGAACTTGGTGAACTTGTTCTTTTTTCCTCCTCGAGGCTGAGTTTTAGAAATGATATAAGGAGAAAAGGGAAAAGGAATTTGGGGAAGTGGGGTTTCTTGTAGGTTTCGAGGATTCTTTTGGTTGTTCTTGAAAGTGCTGAGCGGGGGCAATCAAACGGACCACCAGACCACCATGAACATCGAACCAACTTCTACATTATGATGCCATGTTTCGATGTTGTTTGGTGGTGGTTTTAAATACTAGAAAAAGCGTGTGGGAACGGTAACGTTAGAGAGAGAAAGAGAGAGTTGGAAAACACGAAAAGGAGTTGCAGATAAATGAATTGATGGTGTCTATTTAAGCAAATGGGGAGGGGAGATTTAGAGAGAGGTAGGTGGTGGTTGAACCCACTCGGGTTCAAGACGGGAAAAAATAAAAAGAACACTGGACCTCTGCAAAAGTCCTCCACGTACTCTCTGGTCTCCCCACATACGCACCACAGAATGAGGAACACATCGAGAGAGAAATTTGGTTCAAAAGCTTCCATCGAACAACACCCTTCTACACCAATTAAGAAAAACCTTGTACGTAACATTTGCCGGCACTGTAAAATTTCTAGGGTTTCCAGACATTCCGATGAAGCATTTCCTAGGAGTTTCGTCTTTTCTTTTGATTTTCCAAAGAGGTTAACAGCTCATCCTAAATGGGTCAAGGAAAGTTGCCCGAACTCATAAATGAGAAGAGTATTACTCAGGAACCACCCCCCCTCAAAGCCTCCCCGTCCATTTATTGCGGGCTCTCCTTCGCCACATGACTCCCATTCCTCTCCCCGGCTAGGGTTAGCAGCAGCATGCCCCACCGTATGTATTGCCACCGTCCTCAGATCCTGCCGGTGTCTCCCAAGATCCATATACTCTCCTCGCCGTATAACGATTCGATTGAGGAGTACATAGTGCACGTAGTTTATCAAAGCGTCTGCTGTCGAAGTTTTCCTGCCTTTTCGGTGAAGGAATTGTAAGGCGAGTGATGGACTCAGATTCGAGCGCGATGCCAGAGAGTTCTCCTAGAGCAATTGCCAATGCGGAAACTACTGCGCCGTAATCAATGATAAAGGAAAGTACTGATCTTAAAGGGTTCCATTGTCTTGCGATGCGTGACATGGTGCATTTTCCTAGCTTGTTTATTATTAGAGAATACAAATGACTTTTTAAATAAGACGTGTCTCTTCACGTCGTTCATTTAATATATCTCTCTTTGTGCATGCACTCTTGTGACACGTTTCTTTCTCCTTTATTATCAATATTAAAGTATACTACATTGCTTTTTGTCCATGGAACTCCATCGGGTGTTATATTCCCTTACAAGACCCGACCTCATGGCCCTCGGATCACGCACATCTACAAGAGAATTGCGCATTGTCCATCCATCCGGCATGGGGACATTATGCCAGAATGGTACCCCCTGCCTTTCTATGGGTCTTATATTCATGTGCTCTCCCTTCGCCCTACCTATTTAAACGTTGCGAGCTCTCGTGAAAACAACGTTTGGCGAGGGAGACGTTTTGATTCGTTGGGTTTCTATCAGCTTAAATTAGCTTAGGGTACATCCATCAAATTCTTGGCTATGGTGGAGTTCCGATTGCTTGCATCAATTCGTGCACAACCCCTACTGCCAGACAGGAGGGCACACGTCATTGACGGTCAATTCACGACTCCAGGGGTCCGCGCCTACAGGATTAGAGAGAGATACATATGCATTTATGGTATGCATTTATTGACTTTCCCAAACCTCGTGTTTGGATTTATTTTTGGCAATAGCCAGCAACCGTCCCCCCTGCTTGGGATTTATATTGCCCCGTCGGCGTCAAGATGTTGATATGCTATAAAAAAGAAATTTATTTTATTGTTTTTTGGGTCTTTTGCGTTTGCATACTGTTTATTTAGATGGAAACTCGCTAACTTATCATTAATGCATGCGCTTGGAAGATAAAAGTCTCTTCTACACGAGTGTCATTCCCTTCCATTGTACGACGTATTTTCAAGAGATACCGAAAATATTAACGTGGATCCGCACATTAACGTCACGTCGGTATGAATTGAAGAATTCAATATTTATAATTTTTTTAGGAACATTAAAACCCTAAGTGAAAAGAGAGAACAAGAAAGCGAGGCAATAGGGTCATGCCCACCAAAGTCGCATTGACATTGACATTGACATCGACATCGACATCGACACGCAATACGATACAACACTTGGACACGTTATTTTTAAAAAATATATAAAATTTCGACATGTTAGGGCATGTTATATATTAAATCTTTATTTTTCTATATACCTGATGAATTCTCATTTTTATAATTATTTCAATCAAATTAATTTGATTCAAATTCACAAAAAAGAATTTACTCTAAAAATATTAATTCACCATTTGTTAATATCATTCATTGTTTCAATTTGACAAATTCAACTCCATGTTAACAACCCATAAAACTTAGAGGAAAAAAATAATAATCCATTTTGGATTCGTATGTCAAAGTGTGTTGGAAGAGAAGAGAAAAAAAATAAATTTAGAGGGTGAATTATGTGTCACGAGAAATAAGAGTTAGAATAAAAGATAAAACTAGGTTTTCTTCTTTCCCCATTTATTATTATTATTATTATTATTATTATTATTATTATTATTATTATTATTATTATTATTATTTTACATTTTTACCGCTAATTTATTGAAAATTTTAAAATTAACCCAATACATGTCGAAATCACATATTAGAAATCTGAACTCACATGTCAGAATTCCGAATTTGAGTTGACTATGTATCGAATTTTTCGACAGTTGAGATTTATATTATCCCATCAGCATCAAGATGTTGATATGCTATAAAAAAATATTTTACTGTTCTTTTTTTTATTTTTTGGGTATTTTGAGTTTGCATAATGTTTATTTAGATGGAAAATCGCTAACTTATCGTAAATGCATGCGTTTGGAAGATAAAAGTGTTTCTTCTACACGAGAGTCATTCTCTTCTATTGTACATCTTTCCTAGAGTTATCGGAATTATTGACCTGTATCAGCACATTAACGTCACGTCAATAGTAATGGAAGAATTTGATATTTATAAATTTCTTTAGGAACATTAAAACCCTAAGAGAAAGAGAGAGAATAAGAAGGTGAGGCGACAAGGGCGTGCCCACCAAAGTAGCATTGACATTGACATTGACATCAACACAAGATGCGATATTACGCAACATGAGATACGTTATATATTAAATATTTACTTTTATATATACATGATGATTTATCATTTTTATGATTATTTCAATCAAACTAAATTGATTAAAATTCACAAAAAATAAATAATAAAAAAACTTAGAATGAATTTATACTAAAACATTAATCTATCATTTATTAATATCATTCATTATTTTAATTTGATAAATTTAATTCCATTCCAATAACCCATAAAATTTGGAGGAAAAAAAAAGCAATACACATTTTGGACTCATATGTCAAAGAGTGTTGGAAGATAAAAGAAAAAACAAATTTCAAGAGTGAATTGTGTGTCACGGGAAATTATGGTTAAAATAGAAGACAAAACTAGGTTTTTCTTCTTCCCCTTATTATTTTTATTATTATTTACATATTTATATTTTAATCCTTTATTTATTGAAAATTTGAAAACTGACCTTATATGTGTTAGAATCACTTATCAGAATTTCAAACTCACGTGTCAGAATTCTGAACTCAAGTTGACTAAGTGTCGAAATTTTCGACACTTTAGATTTATACAACCTCATCAGCATTAAGATGTTGATATGCGATAAAAAAATGTTATTTTACCGTTCTTTATTTTTATTTTTTGGGTCTTTTGAGTTTGCATAATATTTATTTAGATGGAAACTTGCTAACTTATCATAAATGCACGTGTTTGGAAGATAAAAGTGTTTCTTCTACATGAGCGTCATTCTCTTCTATCGTACGACATCTTTCCTAGAGATATCGAAAATAATAACTTGGATCGGTGCATTAAAGTCACGTCAGCATTAATTGAAGATTTCGACATTTATAAATTTCTTTAGGAACATTAAAACCCTAAGAGAAAGAGAGAGAATCAAAGGTCAGGCAATAGGGCTGTGCCTACCTAAGTAGCACTGATATCAATACGAGACACAATATGTCAATACGTTATTTTTCAAAAAATATAGAATTTTAATATATTGGGACACTTTGTATATTAAACATATATTTTTATATATGCATGATAAGTTATAGTTTTTATGATTATTTCAATCTAATTAATTTAATTCAATTTTATAAATACATAAATAATAATAAAAAGAGTTTAGAATGAATTTACACTAAAAATATTAATCCACTATTTGTTAATATGATCGATTGTTTAATTTGATAAATTCAACTTCATTCCAATAATTTGTAAAACTTGCAGGAACAAAAACAAACAATTCATATTATGAACTCGCGTGTTAAAATATGTTGGAAGAGGAGGAAAAAATACAAATTTAAAAAGTGAATTATATGTCACAGGAAGTGAGAGTTAGAAGATGATATAAAACTATGTTTTTTCCCCTTTTATTATTTTTATTAACCTCTCGTTTATTGAATTTTTTTTAAAATTAACACATTCACATTGAAATTCCAAAGTCATATGTCAAAATTCCAAACTCAAATGTTGGAAAGTTGACTAAGTGTCAAATTTTCCAACACTCATTGACCAAGTTTCGAAAAGTATTGTAGAATGTTGGAGAATGTCAAGCATGTGTCGAAATATCTAGCACAACATGAATGCTCCCGAAAAATGTTGGTGCTTCCTAATTGCCCACACTCCCATGAGCCTTGGCAAGCTGTTGTTAGGGTAGCACAAGCCCAAGGTAAGCCAAATCTAGCTTGGGCTTGCCGTAGTCGCCTAACCCTAGCCGTTGCCTAGTCAAGGCGAAGTTGTGTGACATTAAGCCTCACTTGGGAGACATTACACCACCGCAAGCTGGATTTGGCATGTCATGAGCTGCGAGACATCTCTCTCCCTTATCATCTCTTATTTCTATTACAAATTCCCTTATTTCTCAATATTTTTATTTTTATTTTTATTTTAATATTTTTCAATCGATGTATTTTTAAAATAAAAAATTTGAATACTACGTCAACATCGAAACGATAACTATACAGAAGTGAACAGCTTTGTTCATAATTTTGACGGAGAAGCCCACTTGAACAGAAAATAGTCTATATAAAGTTGCATTTTTCCTCTAAACGGAGGAGACATTTTAATTGGTGAATCCCAAATATAAACATTAATAATATTCACTTTTAGTCTAATGTGTATACGTATATTATATTCATTATATGTAAAACCATCGATTAAATGTAGAGATACTCGGGAACATTATCATTTCTAACATGCCTTCGAAAGTGCAAAGAATTATCAAATTTCAACAGTACTTGCGGATTTTCTTTTCTTTTTTTCTTTTTTTGGGCGTGTGAATTTTCCCTTGACTGTAGCCATATGGCAATGGTACGAAACTTCGGGCCCTAGGATAGTGACCAAGGACCACAAAAATCATAAATGCACCGGATAATTATAAATCTAGACGGTGGAAATCCACGAGTGACTTTTAAAGGAAAAAAGAAAAAGAAAAAGTGTCGAGCAACATGATTACACCGCGAGGACCGTATCGAAGCGAAGTCCGCGGCGAATTGAATGTTATTTTTTCACAAATTCGGTGTTCGGGATTACGTACCGCAGCAATAAATTTCTTGCCCAGGCATCATAATACGATATAGGCATTTAAAATTTGCTGTTTCGATTGGTTATGTCATATGTATGTGGTTGGGACTCATGATGATATATCCCTAGGTATAATGGATCTAAGTACAAGACATTACTAAGCTAGCGATGGATGTATCGCCATTGAACCCACATGCTCCTAGATCCTACGTGAATTCGACCGAAAGTGACGACCTAGAACGAATTCGAGGGCCAAAGTGTCTGAGTACTTGTTCGAGCATTTGATGAGCCTTCGGCGGCGTAAAATTGGTCCAAATGCTTGAGACAACGTTTTTCTTATCCGTCGGTTCCTCCCACCAATTTCTAATTTGCAGATTGTGTGACAATATGTAATTTACATGTAATTCTAACATAATATTAATAGTAATTTTGAAATACCTCATAATGCTTGACTATGAAGTTTATATGCTTTTTATACATATGCAATATCTCTCATCTTATTAACTTTAGTTTTTAATTTGAACTTTCTAACGTGATATCAAAAGCCAAGTTCTATTAGGGTTTATTCCGCACGTGCATCTAATCCCGTTAGTGAAATTTCATGTGTCGTTCCTAATTTGTTATGTACTATTTATATACATATAATCTCCCTTCACCTAATTATTTTAATTTTTGGGTTGACTTTTATGAGATCCAATTTATGTCCTAGTTTATTTCTCATATACATTCACCTCATTTATTAAATTCGATGTGTAATTCTTGTGAGATTTTGTGGAACTACTGTTATCTATTCTAAAAGTTTAAGCTATTAGATGAAGACATGGCTTAATATTTAATTACTCTAACACTCCCTACATGCTTAGTTTAGTCTTTTTGCCTAGTACTAAGCATAAATATATTTAATTGGGGAGTTAAATGGGACCTAGAAAGATTTGAACTCAGGATCTTTAGTTCTAATACCATGTGAAATTTTATAGGGATCACTATCAACTATTCTAAAAGCTTAAACTGATAGATGAATGCATGGTTTATTATTTAAATATTCTCACACTCCCTCTCATGCTTAATCTAGTCTTTTACCTAATACTAAGCATGGAAATTTAATTGGGAATGCAAATAGAGCCTGCTAAGATTTGAATTCAAAACCCTCCAACTCCAATACCATGTAAGATTTGGTAGGACTACTCTCCCTTATGCTTAATCTGATCATTTTGCCTAGTACTGAGCATAGACATATTGAATTGGGTAAGCAAATGGGGTCTAGAAAAATTTGAACTCAATACTTCCAACACTAATACTACGTGAGATTTTGTAATGATCACTGCCAATTGTTCTAAGGGTGCAACATTTCTAAAGGGCTTTCAACTTTCAAAGCCCCTTGGGAAAATGCTATACTATTTGACAACCATTTTGAAGTAGCTTTCAAGTGAAAGTCAGCATTAGGAAGGTTAAGGGTACATTTGGTTCAACATTTCCAAGGGGTTTTCAATTGAGAAGCTAATAATGCATTTGGTTTAGCATTTCCAATGGGCTTTTAGGGGAAATGTTAGACCGTTTGGTAACAATTTAGAAATGGTTTTCAGTTGAAAGCTAGCCTTATGAATGCTGAAAACCTAATGCTAGTAGGGACTAGTTTTGAGCTTTCAGCATATGCCCGAATGCTCAAATTAATTTTTCCCTTCCAATACTATCCTTAACAATTCTTCATATTTTTGATTTTGCCCCTAATTAAAAAAAATTATTAAAAAAAGAGGCAACCATTCGCCGGACCGGCAAAGGGCTACGATCACCGGCAAGCCAAATCCAGTGCTGGTGGCCGCCAAGGCCGCACAACCTCGAGCAACCCTTGCTCGACTCGGAGCACTGCGCAACACAGGCGAGACCCGCCTAAGGTTGCAAGACCTAAGCAACAGTCGCCTGGGTCAAACGTTGTCTAGGTCGAGCAACCCTCGCCGAGGGTCGCGCAACCCTCATCGGAGGTCACTCGACCTCATGCAATCTCAATCGACAGTTGCTAGTGCCAAATTTAGCTCATCAACAGCTGTAACCCTTCATTATTCCGGCCAAGGGTTTAGTTCAATTTTTCAAAAAAAAAAATTAAAAAATATATATATATACCCTAAAAGCCCATTGCAAAAGTTGATTTTAACCAAACACACATTCAATTCAAAATCTATTTGCAAAAAAAATTTCCAAACACAATTTGCATTTCCCCAAATAACTTGAGCTTTCAGCATTTGTATTAGACACAAAGCTCATTTACAAAGCTAAACCAAACGCACCTTAAAATCCCAATGTTAGTAAATAGCATTGGGCTTTCAGCATTTGGCCAAATGCTAAAACTCTTTTTTTTTCTTCCAAAACTACCCTCACCAATTCTTCAAATTTTCGATTTTGTCCATTATTATTATTTTTATAAATTTTGACAATAATAATAAAAAATTAAATATATATAGTTTCTTTATAAATAAATAAAAAAGACCAAACCCTTCGTCAGTTCGAGGAAGGGCTATGACCGTTGGAGAGCCAAATCTAGTGCCAATAGCCGCCGATCAAGGTCACCCGAGGTCAAGCGACCTCCGGTGAGGTTCGCGCGATCCAGCCGAAGGTCGCTACCCAGGCGACTACCGATTGGGTCTCATGAGGGTCGCTTGATAACGATTGTCGATCGCGCAACCCTCGTTAGAGGTCACCCAACCTCGGACAACTTCAACCGACGGCCACCTGTGCTAGATTTGGTTCACCGATGGCCGTAGGCCTTCGCAGGACCAACAAAGGATTTGCTCTCTCTTTTTTTAAAATAAATTATATATATTTGATTTTTTTAGCATTATTGTCAAATTTTATATTTAAAAAGTTGTGAACATTTTTTTTTCAATTTTAAACAAATAAAAACTAAAAACTAAAATTAATCACTCAAATGTGTTTTCTAATGAACGGTATTTCTTTCAAAGTTGTTTCTCAATGCATAATTTACTAAATAGTTTTTGCATTTGCCCAAAGCTCTTTTGGCAAAACTGCTTTATATTTCTCTAATGGACTTTCAAAATACTGAACTAAACGCACCCTAAAAGCTTAAGCTGTTAAATGAATATGTAATTTATTATTTAAATATTCTTACCATTCCTAATTTGACTTACATACGAGGGGTTTTTAATTATTCCCCCTCCCCACCCCAACCGTAATATTTATTCCGCCACCGTCGTGTTGCCTGTCACCCTGTCCAGTGTCCATGCCATCTTCAGTGGCCGGACCACTCGGGTCGACTGACGTGCCCATCGTGTGCCCTGTTGCCACATTCCAAGCCAACACCTTATCGCGGGCTCCATGGGGAGAGGGAAGGAGAGAGGGAGAGGAACTACGATTTTCTTTTTCTCATGTTTGTAATTGTGGGGTGAAAGTCTATTATTGTAGATCAATTTTAGAGTTCATAGATCTTAGGTTTGGTTGGAGGAAAATATAGATCACCCAATCTAAAATGTGCCATACTTGCACAACACAGATATGGACACCATTATTATCAACTTGTGAATCTGCTCATTGATGAAGTCCATTGATTTAGACAAACTTTACCTAGTTTGATTTTATTCTTTGCTGAATTTGTTCATTTGTTGATTCTATCCATTGTTGAATCTGTTCATTTGTAAATCTATCAATTTGTTGAATATGTTCTTTTTTATTCTGTAAACTTTTATCAAGTCAGAATTTACCGTTTTGATTGTTCAGACTCAAATTTCTCCCATTTGCATGTTCAGACTTTACGATTATTACCGAATCGAACCAAGTAAATTAGCATGAAAAATGAGGAGGGGACACAAAGTGACGAGAGAACAGACTTAATTGCAATCCATAACCGGGGTCCAACGTTGTGCCGCAGCTATCAAAGGTTATTCTTCTATAAAAACAACGAGCCATCTAGGTGGGAAAACGAAGGTCGGATGTTTGAGGAAGGAGGTTCCCCGGGATTTCACCACACATTAATTTCTGCAAACACAGGTTCCAGAACCCAACCGAAGTCAACACTGCGTGTTAATTAGTTTCTGATCAAGGAGAAACCGAAGTCAAACATACAGCTAGCTCTATCTGTGCATGGAGCCACCGGATTTCTCAGCCAGTGACATCTTGCTCTCTTCACCGCCACAGCTTCCCTTCCTCCGTTCTCGAACTCCACGTGTGAGCAAGAAGCTGAGCTGATGGAAGCCTCGAGGGTTGACCTTCCCCACCCTAACACAGTCATCATCATCATCACTTCGTCAAGATTTTCGATCCCAAGGCATCATCACGACAGCACGGTAAAAAGAAGAGACAGTGAGAGATAGAGAGAGACTTCTTGAGGCGTTGACTCTCATTGAATGAAGCGGCAATGCCATACCAGATGAGCTATGGCCAAAGCTGTGTCGTTGAGGTTCCTGAGCAGATGCCATTGCTTGAGGCCCGGTTATCTATTTCCTGCTCTGCACCGGCCAACAGGATGATGGGATTTTCTCTTTCCTCCAGCATTATAAAATCTTATATATTTGAGTATGTCAGAATTCAGAAGTAATGAAGAGAACTTTTCATCATGAGCTGTGTTGTCATATGGACATGTTGGAGACAGGGAGAGAGAGAAAGAGAGAGAGAAAGAGAGAGAGAGACTCTGCATCTTCTTAAAACTCTGATCGCATCATGTGGTGGTTAGCAGTTGGCAATGGCAAACTTTCTGCAACTATAGTTTTCAAGCTTTGGACAAAACAAATTTTGAAAAAGAAACACAATTGATCACTTTACAAAAAGAAAGAAGTGAAAAAAAAGAAGAAGGTTTTTAATTGCTCTGATCCAACGGATGTGCGGATATAAATTCTCATATCATCCACAAACTACTTTGCGCTCCTTTTTTTTTTGTCAGTCATAGATGATTTTTCAGATTTTATCATATTACGAGAAAAAAATAACAATGAGATACAGAAAAAGAATTTGTCATAATAGTACGAATTTCATTACTAATTGAAAGGTGGATAACAAAGGTTTCCAAAATCCATACACAAAATCATCCAAAGGGGATGAGAAGGTTCGGAAATCCAAGTAGGTGGAAGTGAGCTCACTCCATGGGTCTTCACAATCCAATCGGCAGCCCGGTTTGTTTCTTTGGGCTCAAAGAGAACGTTAACATTTTGCAGCTAGCCCAGGAGAGATCTACAATCTTTGATAATCGTCCGGGCAGCCCATGGAACTTCTATCCAACCCATTGAGCCATCAAGAACCAACTATAAACATCACATGGTCAAAACTTTACTCGATTTCATGGATAATTACCAATGCAAAGTCTAAATCAGAAGAGAAAAGAAACTCCACAAAACCTTTGGGGCATTATGCTCGGATGAACCGGATGCATCTAACGGTTTCTCATACTAGATAGCATAGCTCGACATGAGCCTGCCTAGTGCTTGGGCTTCATCAATCCAAATCGGCTCAAGTGACCTACTCAGGCAAGTTTCGTATAGGCCATTTATTACCTAGAAAGCCCGACCAGGCACAGCCGGGCTCAGACCATGCTCAGCTCGACTCAATAGATCAAATTAAGCCCCCAATGTATTTACTTCTCAACAAATTTTTGTACCTTACAACTTGGACGTCTACATTTGGAACTCTCGTGGGGCTAAAGGTCCTCGGATAACCATCAACGAAGAGACCCGATCAGAGGCCCGAAGTTGAATAGTAAAGCCCAATTGGACCGGCCCTCCTCAAACGCATGGGCCTCGGCCTCTTCACCAGAATGCATTGCGATGAGCCCAATGTATTGCGATTCGACTCGGTAGACTTGTAGCCCCATTCGTGCGCCGCCCCGAACCTTGTCTTGCCCCTAGATTAAGCAAGTGTGAAAAGTTCGATTGTTCTTTTTTTTCTTCTTCTTCTTTTATTATGAAATTAATTAGGAAAAAGTCCTAAAATAAAAAGTGCACGGTGGGCATATATGCAGCCTCACTCGTGCGCACATGAGGTGACACGTGACTTTCTCCTTGCCCAAATGATTACTGCACATCATCCTTGAAGCTGTTATGAATGCTGTGATCTACTAAATGACCATTGATGACTTGATTAACTATTTTGTGAGATGTTAATTCACATTACAAACTGTTAATTATACCATCTTGTCCTAATCCCTGGATTGTATAATTGTTGTCACTATCGTTGTCTATAACTATATTTCACACGATTCATCATAATCTCACTCGTAGAAATATAATAGTCAAAAAAATGAAGTAATCAACACGCAAACCGGACTGAAAATTCTCACTTTGTTTAAAAAACCGACCATTGACCTGGTCTCGTTGCCTATGATCAAGACAGTAATTAAAAGACAACATCAACGACGTAACTAAAAAAACCTAAATCTCAAGCCCATTTTAAAAAAAAAAAAGGAGTCGAGATTCTAATCGAAATTAAAAGCCCGGATTTCTTAACCAAAAAGGAACTCGAAATGGAAGTCCCTTCTTCCCCACGCGCCCTCCCTAGCGTAGGCCGCCGTTCGGCGAAATCCCGAAACCGCCCTTCCGCCGGCGGAGGGCAAGGCCGCGATTCCAGCGAGCCCGCGTGGGCAGGAAGGTAAATTCGCGTGGCTAGGAAGGGAAGAAAATCCCAAGTCGTCGATCCCCGACCCCTTACTGAGGAAAGTCGTCGCTAAAGAAAAAATTAATTTATTTAAAATTAATTTATTTAATTTTTTGGGTGGGGGTTGGTCACGGAATAAACCCCGTCGTCTTCCTCCCTCCTCACGCCATTCAGATCGAAGAAGAGAGAGAGAGAGAGAGAGAGAGAGCACCGACGTCTCCGATCCGAGATCCGATCTCTTTCTAGAATCCTTCAGATCCCGACGCCGCCGCCATGGCGATCGCCGCCGCGCTCCTCCGCCCCGCGGCGCTGCTGCTCGCCCTCCTCGCATCGGCCGCCGTCGCCGAGATCCGGTTCGCCGAGATCCGATCCGACGGGCGGCCCATAATCCCGCTCGACGAGTTCGGGTTCACCCACCGGGGCCACCTCGAGCTCAACGTCTCCGGCGTCGCGCTGTCGAAGCCCGGGCTCGACCTCGCCAACGTCGGGTTCTTCCTCTGCACCCGGGACTCGTGGTTCAACGTGCTGAAGCAGCTCGAGGATGAGGATATCACCTGCGCCCTCCAGTCCAACTACGTGAAGCACGTCCTCACCTTCAATAAGCTAGGGCAGAAGACGAGATTCGACGGCGAGTTCACGCAGGACGACGCGAACCAGTACACGCTCTTGTTCGCCAACTGCCTCCAGCAGCAGCAGCTCCGGGTGTCCATGGACGTCCGGTCCGCGATGTACAACCTCGACGGGAAGAGCGGCCAGCGGGACTACCTCTCCGCAGGCAAGACAGTCCTCCCCCGGATTTACTATCTGTTCTCGTTGATTTACTTCGTCCTCGCCGGTCTCTGGGTCTACGTCTTGTATAAGAAACGGTTGACTGTGTTTAAGATCCATTTCTTCATGCTGGCCGTCCTGATATTGAAGGGCTTGAATTTGTTGTGTGAGGCGGAGGATAAGTCGTACATTAAGCGGACGGGGAGTGCGCATGGCTGGGATGTGTTGTTCTATATATTCAGCTTCTTGAAGGGGATCACTCTCTTCACTTTGATCGTGTTGATCGGTACTGGGTGGTCCTTTTTGAAGCCTTACCTGCAGGACAAGGAGAAGAAGGTCTTGATGATCGTTATCCCGCTCCAGGTCGTTGCAAATATCGCTCAGGTAGTGATCGATGAGACTGGGCCTTTCGGTCAGGACTGGCTCACTTGGAGGCAGGTGTTCTTGCTAGTCGATGTGGTGTGCTGTTGTGCGGTTCTGTTCCCGATTGTCTGGTCGATTAAGAACTTGCGTGAGGCTGCCAGAACTGATGGGAAGGCAGCAGTGAACTTGATGAAGTTGACTTTGTTTAGGCAGTATTACATTGTTGTTATATGCTATATCTACTTCACGCGTGTAGTGGTGTATGCATTGGAGACCATTACTTCGTATAAGTATCTCTGGACGAGTGTGGTGGCTGCAGAGTTGGCAACACTGGCATTCTATATGTTTACCGGGTACAAGTTCAAGCCTGAGGCTCATAATCCTTATTTTGCTATTGACGATGAGGAAGAAGAGGCAGCAGCTGAAGCTTTGAAGCTTGAAGATGAGTTTGAATTGTAAGCGAAAAATTGAGGGCTTTGGACTTGGAAGTGGTGAAGCAGCTGGCATAGTGGTTGGTTCGGGATATTTGAGGTAGACATTTAAGCATTGTGATTATTTCATAGTCTAAACCATATTAGGCATGCTTGTGTAACAAAAATGTGTTTTTTCCTGTTTTGCTGTTTCCATACTTGTGAGATGGTACATATTATCAAATTTACATTGCCCATTGGATGATATTTGTAAGTCCCGATACTAAATTTCGCAATAATTTTCTGGAGCAGTATGTGCATTTCTTCTTTGCTCATTGCCTTCCATTTTCTTAACTTCTGTTTTTTGAAAATTGACCCTGATAATGCTTCATGCATGAATTGAGCCCCCTCCTTTGTCATTAATAGTTTATAAGTTCCATTATCGGAACTAGTCCTGGAAGTGAGAATTTATTTTGGGCAATGAACCTGTTTTACTCATTCTTGTTATCTACAGAGCATTTGAAATTAATTACGACAGCCTGTGTTCTATCATACACTTAACAATTACTTATTCCCTTTCCTAAGCTTAAGTTTATGGCAGCATGAGTTGTTTGTCTATTCACGCATATCTTACTTGAAAAGGTGTAGAACACTTGACTAGCACTTCTTTAAGGAGCTTTTCAAGCTTACCTTTTTAGTGCTGCTTGGCTTTGCCAATGGTCAACTGATTATGGTTTAAATTAAACACATGATAAGGCTATAGTGCCGAAACAAGTTAGTCTTGTTATTATTATAGAAGCAGGTGCCTTTGTTGTTGAAACCATAATACTGAAGCTTTTCCATGGCTGTAGGAAAATGCAGAAGCTTGAGTTGTATCCGGATATGTTCGCAAGTCAGAACTACTTGATTTAAGTAATATGTTGATGTTGTTGTCATAATGTCAGTTACAAACGATGGGCAAGTGGAACTTGGTTTTCATAGAAGATTAGACTGATGGGTTATATGTACATTTCTCAGAAAATTATATCCTTTTGTTAATTACTCTGTACAATGGGTTCTATTTAGTGCTCGCCATGTGAGAACACTTTATTAGATTATTTTGTTTTTCAAAAACGACAACCAAGGAGAATCACTGATGCATACTGAAATCACCTCTAAACAAGTTATAGCTACATTCTTTATCAATTGGATGACATTGATTTATATCCTAAACCTTTTTTTGGGGACATGCATAGGACATCCTCAGCCTATGCAGAAATTCTCATTGTCTCTGAAGAACTAAACCTGATAGTGAGTGATGCTTTTTTCCTGCTAGAAACAAGTGTAAATTTCATTTCTAAATATCAGGTACATCACAGAGGTCCCATGTTCACATCAACAGCTTATGGAGTTTTGTGGTTGGTTTCTAATTTTATGGTGTTTACATAGTCTCCATGTTGAGTTTGGGATCTTACTTTTCTCTGGTCTCCTGCATTGTGCTTGTTAAAGAAATTAGACACATGTTCGCAAGTTGATAACTTTTCGTTCGTCGGTTGTAATTACTTCTCTCTCATCCTATCACTAAGGGGTCTTCCTTTCTATCATAAGCAGATAAAGGTTACAACTTGATTCCTTCCTCCTCTCCTTTGGTATATAAACCTGAACTTTACATTGTTTTTCCCCTCCTATTGGTTTTGGTTGGGATGAGAGAGGGGAAGAGGTTTCTTCTCCTTTAGTTTTTGGTGTTGTCAAGGATGATGTGCAGGTGATGTGGGAACTGTGATAAGTTCTGATATATAGAAGTTTTGTGATAAGTAGTTTTCACTTGGATTGTTGTCTTAATTAGCGGCTAGTGGTCATGTTCAGGGATAACGGGCATCAGTTGGTGGTGTATTCTTCTCTGTATTATATTCCTATCATTTTCGCGTTCCTAGAAGAAAGGCAAGCTAATCCTAATGTAATGTCGCTTCATGAATCATTTTCCCTTTTCCTAACTGCAGATAAAGAAAAGGACCATCTCTCTCGTCATATTCATCTGCGATTAGACATCAATGATCGATTGATTAGTTATATGGCTTGTCAATGGTCTCAAGTATGTCCTAGATGACTGGACAGCGGAAGTGACCATATGGCTTTTTGAGCCCTTTGTTTACCACTGCGTCAACTTTAAATTGTTGGGCAGTCTTGAAATTCTGACGATTGTTCGATAGAAAAACTAAGAAAAATTCGAAGTTTTGATTGGGATCTTGAGTTTTCTTTAGGCGACGATGCTGTGTCTGTGTTAGGGAGGGAAGGGGGTTAGGATGTGGTCAAAGCAGCTTTTCCCTCTTCCTTCATTTCTCTAGACTCGGTACTCTCTTCCTTCAATTCCATAGCGTTTCTAGGCTTTGACGGGCAAGTCATGACCTTTCGGTGGAAGCTGGCTTTCCTTCTCTCGAGATGGCTATTTTCTTCTAGAGATAACCTAAGATCCACTACTGAGTTGACAGAGGCTGTCTCTGTCTCTCAAACATGATACAGTTAGAGGTAAGCATGATTTTAGGATATAATCTGAAACTTAAGAACCACACCAATGGAAATCTATATGTTCCAGGTTCTAAGGTACAAATGGTAGGTTTTAGGTTTCAAAATTTGGAGAATCTGTATTCGAGAATAGGTTTTAGGTTTTCGGTTGATGGAACATAGAACTTGGAATATGTAATTGAGAACTTAAAATTTAGTACAAATTTTATTTTTTTTTTTAATCTATACCTTCATGCGATTCTTAAGTATTTCATGGTGTTTGATGATAAGTATATAATCCGAAACCATTAGTCAAACTTCCATTTTATGATTGAAAATTGTATTTTCGTAAACTAAGAGACCAGTAGAAATTTGAATTGCTTTTTTGATGCGATTATATTGGACAATTGCTTCTTTTAAGATAATGATTTTATATAATACAAGATCAATCAATGTATTAAAATTATAAAATTTCCTTAATACTATTTGACAAGTGCATATAGACAATCGTTTTGAGGCAATCGATAATAAAATCCTTATTCATTTTTATTATTTTATTTATTTTCATTTTGCTTAACTAAATATTTAAAAAAGAACTTAGAATCAACCCTAAAACCTGTAGTAGGGTAGGTTCCAAGTTTCACGTTTCTAATATATAGGCTCCGGGTTCTAAAAAATGATGAACATGTACCTAAGAGTAGGTTTCAGGTTCTAAATGGAATTTGTAAGGAATTTGAAATCGCTCACCCCTAGGTGTAGTGTTTTAACTTATCAAACAATGCCTTTTGTGAATACGGTGTGCAAATGTTTTGTTTCTCTTTGGTTTTTTTCGACATGTTTTCCATGCATGGTTGCTAGTCTTATGAAACGAGTTGATTGGATCGAGTTATAAATGATTTGATCCATAATGATTCATTAGCCTATTTATAACTCCATTTATTCGTAATGTAGATTAATCGACCGAATTCATATTATTAAAACACTTCAATATTCAACTTAATGTAGAATAACTTTTTTTTTATGATTTTTTAGAAATTTGTATTCTTAAAACATTTCCATACAATACATATCTCGTTGATTATTTTTATAATTTGAAAAATATGATTGTTTATTTTTATTTTTGTCTCTTTCTTTAGTTTTTTTCCTTCTACATTTAGTGGGGGGTCGTTGGCCATTGAGCGATGGCCGTGAGTAGGGTGTAAACAATTCGGTTTGGTTTGGTTTTTTGGAAAAATTGAATCGAATCGAACCAATAAGAGATGATACCAAACCGAACCAAAACCGTCCTAAACCGAATACGAACCGAATCGAAAATGCGATTTAGTTCGGTTCGAGACGGTTTTTTAGTTTTCCTATTTTTACTTTGCTTATTGGAATTTAAGTAAATAAGAGATAATAAATAAGAAAGATTATTCAATTTTTATTAAGAATTTTGATTCGGTTAACCAAACCGAAAACATATGAAATTTCGGTTCGGTTTAGTCCGGTTCGGTTTTCCATTTCGGTTCGATTATTGACACCCCTAGCCGTGAGGCCCTTGCCTGTTGTGGGATAAGAATATCGCAAGTGATCATCTTCAATTTGTAGGAGCCTCACCTCACCATCTTTAACAATTGTAAGAGCATGTTTGGTAATAATTATATTTTCGATAACAATTTATGTTCAGAAATAACCTTTTTCATTTTATTCCTAAAAATAATTTCTAAGCATTTAAAAATGTTTGGTAAATTGCTTAAAATTTATATTTTTGAAATAAAAATGCGTTTAATGGGACTCTTAAATTTTTTTTTCTTTTAATTTTTTAATACTTTTATACTTTTTTTCTTATATGTTTTCTCTTTTTCTCTTTCCTCCTATGTGGCTAGCCACCAACGCCGATGGTGGCTAGTGAGTGGCTAGGTAAGGTCAAGTGAGCTTGTTGAAGGTTCACCTAGCCATTGCGAGCCTCAGCCTCGCCCAGGCAACACGAGGTTAACCTCGCCAAATCTTGCCTTGCCCAGCCACCGGCGACACCTGAGCAAGGTTGAATCTTGCTAGTGGACTAGTAAGGCTCACCTAGCCACTGCAAGCCTATGAGGCAAGGTGAGCTTGCTGAACCTTGCCAAGGTGGCCATCATTGGCAATAGGCAGTGATGGGGTAGTGGTAGGCCGGTGATGGGCTAAGAGGACAAAGAAGAAGAAGAAAAAAAATGAAAGAAGTAAAGAAAACTTAATTCTTGGAATTGTTTTTGGGAGCAAAAATCAACTTTTCATTTTATTCTTAATTCTATTTTCAGTAAAAAAATTTACCACATGGATTTATATTCCAAATCTTCTTCCGTAAACAAAAAAAATAAAATCAGTTACTATTTGGTCGGAAAATAAAGAGGCCCTAAATGGCCCTTCCTAGTTCCTACCATCATATCGAATATCAATCATGTCATAATGTTTGCCCATTTAGATAAATCAATGGGATAAAGAAATCACAAGTGTTATGACTTTCGACACTCATTGGAGTTTCATAATTTAAAAAATAAATAAAGCATTCATTTGAGTATCAAAATTTTCAATTAATCATTAGAGTGCTATAATGTACTCATGGTAAAATTTTTTAAAAAATTATAACATTCAAGTTATCAATTAAAAGTTTATATGATAATTAAATAATTTGAAAAAGTTAAATTCATGTGAGCATAAACGTAGTATGAAAATCATGAACCTTTTCTCCAAATTATTTGTTCGAAGGGTCTCATATCCGTCGAAAGGTGGATTGGATTCTCTGTCCCCCAAATCGAAATCTCACGCAGCTGATTAATGCACCTTCTCTTCTCTTCCTTTCGTTTCTTTTCTTTTTTTCCAACTCTACGCGTGTTGTGGGGGTCACATTTTGGGGAATTCCCTATACCGTGGTTTTTCCAATACGATGCTTTGTCCTGGGCATGTGGAGGCACATGATCCCTCTTTAATGCAAAAGGCCTTGAGACCTCGGGATACCTTCCCCTTTTTTTGTGGCGCCATCATGGGTATCCCCAGGGGAAAAAGCTCGAATCCGCATGCGAGCATGACAATCTTTTCTTTCTTCGCTCGCGGTCATTTAATTCTCCTAAGTCACATGATCCTCCTCACCAGGTGGGAAATTGCAAAAAGAACGTAATTTACTTATTTATCCATGTGTATACACACACATTTAATGTTCGTAAATGGGTTTTCTAATGTCGATGCGATTTGCTCTTTAACATGGTTGTAGCAATGATTTTCCCTTAGTTCATTTCGAGGTAAAATACTTTTGCCGTCCCGTCGTCCTCATTTACTTGTCGGTCAATATTCTATATAGATCATAGAGGAAACTCTCAAAAGCCCCATAAAGTGAAGCTTCGTTGTATTGTCAGAGACACCAAAATGACAACTTTGGATGTATTTTGTCGCACCGAAAGCGATGCTATTGCCTACGTCCAGCCTGAATAATTGACCTAATAACTCCTGCAAGATGAGGATGCATAAGCTCAGTTGAGTTCTACCGGCCCGGCCGGTGCGACAGCTCTTTTCATTTTTTCCTCCATGGGTCCACTAGTAATTGCATAATTATTTCCATATGCCCCCCAAAATTCACTAACACATTGGAAAATAAATATATAAGAAAAAGGAAAAGGAATAGAATATTAAATCGGGCCATTTTTTATATTAAGGCTGGGGAATGTGGTGGCAGAAGATCGTAGGGTCCTCCATGTTCACCTGAAGTGTCCTTTTTCTTGTCAAACTTTTTTTTTCCCCCTTTCTTGAGGAATTTTACACTTTTGAGTTGGATATTTAATGCATTCGTCTTGAGCAATCTCTTCACAAATATTTGGTCGCCGGAATTTTTCTTGTTGCACTTGCTTGGATGGAGTGATTAGAAAGGAAACGAATTCTTCAGATTGTGATGATGGCAAAGAAGAGAACAAATTTGAAGGAAGTGAAATGTGAGGGAAAATTCCGAATAAATATATGAAATATCCTCATTTTTTTAAATAATGACATGAAGTGGATATTATTTCAAATAAGGGCCTGAACAATCCTCATTTTCTCAAATAAGAATTTGAAGTGGATTTTGTTATAAATAAGGGTCTAAAATAATTATGTTAGTTTCAAAAAATGATTTGACTTTTCAATTGGTCAAGAGCATCTTCGTCCTTTATCTTTTTTGAGTTTTTTCTTTCCTTTTTTCTTTTCTAGTATTTTTTGTTCTCACCGATGGCCAATCTCAAGCGATGCCTAGAGAGAGCTGGGCAAGGGTCGCCCTCACTCGATTTAGTGAGAGCCATCCTCAATCGCCATAAGCAAAGGACGGCCTCACCCAGGTGAGACCACCCTCACCCTCTAGGAGGTCACCCTCCACTCATGGGCAAGGCCGACCCTTGCGACCCTTGCCTAGCAGTTGACAAGGGTCACCAGGCCTTCAATGACACTTGCCAAAAAGTAAAGAGAAAAAAGAAAAAAAATCATTTGTGGCAATTTTACTCTAAACTTTTTTTGTACCACAAAAAACCCCAAATTATGCCACTTGTGATAATTTTACCCTAAACTTTTTTTTGTGTCACAAAAAACCCCAAACTTTTTTGCTAAATGGCATTTTCATCCTTTTCCATTCTCTTTTTTTCTTTTTCTTTTTCTTTTTCTTTTTTTTCCCTTCTCCTTCTTTCCCAAGGGGAACTAGCCATGGCCACCCTTGCTAACATCGGAGGCGGGGGAGGACTGCCCTCTTCCGGCCTCGCTTGGGTTGAGCAAGGCAAGGTTGGGCCTCGCCTGTGTCAGGCGAAGGTGGCCTAGCCATATTTGGCTTGGGTGGCCCTCGCCCGACTCCAATGCTGGTGAGGGCCGGCGAGGGCAGCCATCACCGGCTTCCCTGGTAGAGGGAAGGAAGGAGAAAGGAAAAAAAGAAAAAAAGAAAATGGAAAAGGATGAAAATACCCTTTGGCAAAAAAGTTTGGGATTTTTTTGTAGCACAAAAAAAGTTTAAAGTAAAATTATCGTAAATTGCATGGTTTGGGGGATTTAATGGCATAAAAAAGAATTTAAAGTCAAATTGTCATAAGTGACATAGTTTAGAGTTTTTGGTAATATTTGCCCTAATTTAAAATGCCTTTGATCAATCAACAATTGGCGAAATGAAGTCCTTATTTGAGATTGCCATAGGCGCTCAGGCTCTTATTTGAGATTAACATGACAAATTCAAATCATTATTTGAGAAAATTAAGGCATTTTAGACTTATTATAATGTTTTGAATATTAGCGAAGGGAAAAAAAAAAGAAATGAATGCATTTGGACATAACATATAATTTATGTGCCTATGAATATTTCTAAAATAAAGGTGCAAGTGAGAAAGGCGTAAAAATCTGTTTTTCACTAATCAAATCCCTCCAAATCCCTTCATATTTATAGAAATTCAAAGGAATTTAAAGTGTACATACAATTAACTAGATCAGTCCGCCTGATCTTTCCTAATTCCTTCTAATCATTTTCCTTTGTCTCTTTCTCTCCATTCAAACATCATTGTGTTTATAAATCCTTTCTCTTCCATCCTGATCCCTTCCAACAGACGTGGTGTTGGGATTGGAAATTACAGTGGTGACGTAACAATCGCACAGCTTTTCATGAACAAGTTGACTACAACTCATTGGATTTCAATTAAATAATAAAAGGTTAAACAACCATGATGAATCGCTCAGAAGCACCCGACCAAAAAAAAATCACTTTGAAGTAAACGGATCAAATGAAGAACGCAAAATATTGGGAACAAGCATAATTTCAAAGTATAACCTGATCAAATTGGTAGGAATCTATTCGATTCTAAATTTTAAAATTTGAAGAATTTATTCTCATGCTAATTAAAACCTGAATTTAAAATAATTTTTTGTATTTTTCTTGATTTATATTTTCATGTGATCTTGTGATATATCATAGCGTTTGATAATGAGTATATAATTTAAAATTACTAATATGGATTTTTTTTTATAATTGAGACATTCACTTTGTTAATGTTTCATATTTTTCATATGTTTAAATATAAGTTACGATCGATGGATTATTAAATGTGATAATTATTGTAATCATTTAATTAATAATATAGGAAAAACCTGAATAGACTTTTAGAACCAACCCTATAACCTATGATAGGTTAGATTATAAGTTCTAAGATATATAGGGTAGATTATAAGCTCAAAAAATGAAAAATTTATTCAAACGGAAGGTTTCTAAGTTCAAATTAAAATATGTATAGAACTTGAAACTATTTACTTCTACAAAATATTTAAAAAAATTAGTTATGTATGAATGGCTACTCGAATCTGGACCTTCTATTTCGATCCAGTGCGATTTGCAATCCGATTCGCTCACCCTTAATAGCATCTAGCTGCCCTTCTTATTCAACCAAAAGGCTAGTCTTAAATTTTCTGTTGACCGCACGATATAATGCTTTGCTGAAGAGACCGGCACGTAATAATTTCGCTTCCTACGCAATAAATGATGGCCAGAGAAGGGAACCTCTCTGCATCATTATCGTTCCAACAGGAAAAATTAGGTGCCCCTATCCCCATAGATGAAGCGGGGGGCGGTCCATTATTCTCAATTGAATTAACGACAGAAGACGATGTGGAAATAAATAGAGAAACCCCTGAATTGAGAGAGAATCCAAGCTGATAAGGGTTTATTTGGTAATTGATTATATTCTTTTTATTTTCAGGAGTAAATTTGACACAAAAATTCATTTGATAAATTTTTTTATTTCCAAAAATAGATTTGAAATAGAATAAAAAAAGTTGATTCTTATTATCAAGAATAATTCCAAGAATCAACTCCCAACTTTTCTTCTTTTTTTCTTTTCTTCTTCTTCTTCAACATCCAGTCGATCGTCGGTCTCGGGATGGCCGACGACACTGGCCCCAGCGAGGCCGAGCTCACCTAGCCATCGACAAGGCTCAACCTCGCCAAGCCACTATGAGCTTGGTGAGGCCCAACTAAGGCGAGGCGGACTTTGGGGTGGCCCGATGAGGTCGAGCTTGTCATTGGCTAGGCGGGCTTGGCCTAGCTAGATCTGGGTGAGCTCACCTAGTTGTAGGCGAGGCTCAGCTTCGCTGGCTTGGGGCCTAGTAGCCCTCTTGTGAGGTCACCGACCTTGGTTTGGCCATTCACTGGCCATCCTGAGGCCGGCAATTGGCTGAAACTGGAGAGAGGAATGAAAAAAGAAAAATATAATAAAAATTAAAAAAATCAAAAAAATTATTAATTACAAAAGAATCTAAAGTTCCCACCAAACGCATTTCTATCATAAGAATAAAAATCTTGAGTAATTACTAAACGTTTTCAAATGCTCAAAAATTGTTCCAGAAAATATAATTAAAAAAAAATCATTTCTAAGTAAAAATTGTATCTAATTATAGAATCATTACTATACGCACCCTAACAAACTAATTTACAATGTCATGTTTATTAGTGTCTACTTAACAAAAAAGATTTTTCTTTGTTATGTATTTAATGTCATTTTGATGGCCATAACTTACTTAGGTTAGCATCCTCATCGTCCAAAAGAATAATAAAAAAAAAAAAAAACAAGGATCTTTGTGAATGAGGTGGTCTTAATATGGAGGCAAATTACCTTCTAATTTAGGTTCATTGATGATAGAGAAGTTTTTGAATCGTCCCAAAGACAAATTCCCCTTGCCACGTATTGACATTCCAGTAGACAATGACATATCATTTTTGCACTTCCCACACGAAGTATGACTGTATGAGGGCATCGAATTTACAAGCGATAAGCCCTTACTCTGATCGATTTGATAACGCCGAATAAACAAATTATGTAGCGATGGAGATTTCGTATGTGCCGTGGAAATAATAAAGCTTAATCATATTGTTCTAATAATAATGGTATACCTCATAATGCATTACTATAAAAATATATATTTTTAAGTGAGAATAGCTCATTTAAATGAGAAAAAAATTATTTTGAATTACACTCAAATCGATCTATAAAACTATCATTTGAAGGATGTGATAGACATTTGTGAACGGGCATTTCACTTAGTAATCCATATCCTGCACTTGATAAACCATCGAACAAATTACTTTGGTACATCAATTATGTACTCCGGTTTGGACGTGAATACCATCATTCATATATGGATGGACATGTGGATGGACGGACAATGGGGCGGGACGGGTTCATTCAAATAAACGGCGGAGGAAGAATGCACCTCGAGGCCACCCCGACGCCATTAATAAATAACCAAGAGGCAGCATGTGATCGTATCCTCCATTCCTACACCAAACTCCTTTTTTTTTGCCCTCTCTCTGAATTTTTTTGTTACTAGACACATGATTTTCAATTCGAGCCAAAGCCTCCCTAGTACAATCACATCCATGACCCTATCGCCCCACCTCCCTATCGCTTTCATGATCCCCATCGCCCCCAAAAGATCACCTCATCATAATTCTCAGCCCGAAGGAAAAGGAGACGGAAAGAGATCGACAGAGCGAAAAGCAAAGAGAGGGAAGAGAAAAAAGGCATCAAAAGGGGAGGCGGCCCTACGAAAGGAAGCGAGGAAAAGGCTTCTCTAATTAGGAAAGAGGAGATACCCTGGAGAAGTAGAGGAGTGAAGGAGGAGGAGGAGGAGGAGGAGGAACAGGAAGGACGATGGAACGTGGGGAGGAGGAAGAAGAAGAGGATCAGCTCCTAATGATGACGATCAGTCGCGGCATTAGCCCAGAAGATCGAAACCACCCCACATTCGAACCGAGCTGGAAACTTTACGAGAACCCGTTTTATATTTCCCCTCTCAATCATCAGCCCCATCACCAACATCTTCATCATTCATCTTCATCATCGCCATATTCTTCATCTCCCTCTGTCGAACTCTCGCAAGATTGCTGCTGCTGCTTCTTCTTCTTCTACTTCTTCTGCCATTGTGGATCTTGCGTACTTGAGAGCTTCCATGGACTCCGAGCTCCAGCTCCTCCGCGCCCAGATCAAGGAAGTGAGGTCCGAGCTGGAGCACGAGCGCAAGGCGCGCAAGAAGGTCGAGCACGCGAACAAGAAGCTGGGGAAGGAGCTGGCCGAGGAGAGGCGGGGGCGGGAGGCGCTCGAGCGGGTCTGCGAGAAGCTCGCTAGGGAGGTGTCCTCCGACAAGGCCGACATCGACCGGATGAAGCGCGAGATGGAGGAGGAGAGGAAGATGCTGCGGCTCGCCGAGGTGTTGAGGGAGGAGAGGGTCCAGATGAAGCTCGCCGAGGCTAGGGTTTTGCTGGAGGAGAAGATTCAAGAACTCGAGACAGCTGGCCGTTCCACCAAGAATGGAGGGCCAAGCGATTATGAAGATGACCGCGTCGAGCTGGTGTCGAGGAAAATTGGCAGGATCTTGTTATTCGGAGACCGGTCGAAGAGTCGGCTTGTTCTGAGCGAGAAGAGGTCGACTTGCAGCGACGGCAACGTCGTCGGTCATCATCCTAACCATGTGATTACGAGAGAGAATTCATCTTCGGCCCACGGCGCGGCTTCAATGAGAGAGACGGCGTCCGGCGACACCTGCGACCGCCGGTCCAGCGCCATAGAGCCTGGCAAGGCTGGCTCGACCGGCGGGAAAGCTTGCGGCGATCACGACAAGAACGGGGCGGTCTCAGCGGCGGCAGCGGGCCACCGGAGGCCATCGCCGGAGCCGGAGAACCCGCACATCAAGAGAGGGATCAAAGGGTTCGTCGAGTTCCCGAGGGTGGTGCGGGCAATCGGGTCGAAGAGCAGCCGGCATTGGGGGACGAAGCTGGAGTGCCAGAAGGCTCAGATCAGGATTCTGCTCAAGCAGAAGAGCGCACCAGCTGCTGCTGCTAGATCCAGCGGTCTCATCTGGAGTTAAACGATGGCGATCGAACCGCTGATCAAACCACATAATCGACCAGGTTCTGATGATGATTGGGGATAGATTTTGATGAATTTTGTTTCATATTTTTTCAATTTTTTTTTTGTTTATCTGTACAAGATTTGTTGTTTTGGGTTAGTTGATCTGCTGAAAGTGGGTTTTACTCCTGCGATTGTTCGAGATGGAGATGGTCAAGGTTGAATGTGAATACTGTTTTGCACCGTTTTGCTTCATTTCTTGGAATCTGATGGAAAAGCTGGCAGGCATTTATGTGGATCTGCAATGCATGGACCCAATTACATGTACTATGGTATAGATGATTGAAGTATGTGAAAGTCTTAAATGGGAGGGAATTCACTTTGGCTAGACCCGTCAAATGGGTGGGTCGGATCGGGTTTGGATCGGGTCAAAAATGGTCCGACCCATATTGACCAATTTAACCCGTTTTGACCCAAATTCATGTAATATAAATCTAATGACCCATACCCGACCCAACCCACACCCGACCCATACTCGACTCGACCCGTATTGCTAAAAGCCATTATTATTGTAGAGAAACCAAAACTCACTCGAAGCTCTATGTTAAATGACTCACTCAACCCATATTTGACATATATTTAACTTTTACTTAACTCATATTTGGTCAATATTTAATTTTCACTTAACCCATATTTGACCAATATTCAACTTTCATTTGACCCATATTCAACTTTCACTTGACCCATATTTGATCCATTTAACTAAAAGTAAGTCATAATATGGATTTATGACCCATTTTGACACATCTAACTTTGGCCAACCCCCCCAAAATAAAAATAAAATTGAAGATCTGAGAATTAAATTCGATGTAGTAGGTGTTGTGTTGGGTACCGTTCCTGAGACATGAAGACAGCTGGACATGATTGACTAGTTGACTTCAGAATTTGTCTTATTTTTGTTTTATTCACAAGGACTTGAGAATTTAGTTAGATAGGAATGGTGAAAGGGTCTTGGCATGGGCGATGAACTTTTACTGTAATTATTCCAGCGAATTTTGATTGCAAATCGTTGATTTAGACACCAATTGTCCTAAGTAGCAAGTTCAACGCTAATGTGGATAATTTTACAGTTTTAAAAAGTTTTAAAAAAATTCTTTCTTTTTTTTATTTTCTTCTTCTTTTCACCGACGACCAATTGCCGGCCACACCATAGGTGAGAGTTGCAACATCCTCACCTAAATCTAGCTAGGGCATTGTGACCCTTGCCGGGGTGGTCAACGAGGGCCACAAGCCGGTACTTGTGGTGGGTCGCCAACCATCATCAAGATCGGCCACAAGCAAAAAAGAAAAGAAAAAGAAATAGAAAGGAAAGAAGGAAAAAAATAGAAAAATTATAAACGTAAGTGCTAGCTGGTGTTAAACTGTTGCGTCAATGATTGTAATCAAAATTGGTCAGAAAGATTACATTGAAAAATTGTCATAAAATTTAAAAATAAATTGGCTAAATTGAAAAGTTTATGATTGAAATGATTGTTGTACAATAAACTTATAATTTTTTAGATAATTATCCCATTTTTTTTTCCTTTCAAAAGAGACATTTTAGCTAGGTGATAAGAAGTCTACTCTAAAAATGCATTTTAGAGGTGACAATGAAGTCATCATTAGGGCAAGCTATATAGGTTGACCAAAAAATTAGTATGATACAATTTACAATCCTTTGTTGACATACTCCTCTCTATCTCTTAGATTATTGTCAATCCATTTCATAGTTTAAACTATAATAAGAATGATGTTAATGGAACTCATTGATAGCTTAGCATTAGAGCTGGGACACTACGATCTCTTGATTGCCTTAATTAATAGTAAAGCTCCTACAGATAGAATGATGAAGCATGCGTGCAAGTCTATGCTTCTCTTCATAGCATGTCTACAAGAGAACAAGCTCGTGATTAGCTAAACATGATGATCATCTCCACAAACAAAGTTATAATGATCATCAAGATGAAAAGTTGGATCTAAACTCTCATTTTTTAGTGTTTTGGATCTAAACTCTCATTCTTTAATTAATTAAAACTCAGTGGAAAGAAGCTAAATGTGTAATGAAAAATGATTAAACATCATTAGCTAGATAATAAAAAAGAAGCAACTTTTAGGTAAAAAGAGTGTGCTGGATGTGTTACACAGCCTGGCAAACTTGCTTCCCTGATGGTTTATTCATTTTAGTTCCCAGCACCATTAGGGATGAGTAATCAGGTCAATTCTATTAGGGAATCGAACTGAATGGGCCTTACTTGACCGATTCACATGAGGATGGAGTAAGCCGCTGGATAAAAAGTAGAAGAACCGGCATTGATTGGTTCGGCTCCTTCTTTTGTACCGTGAACTGTCAAATGTAGATACATTGGAGATGTGTTTTAAACATTTGAAAATTAGGATATTCATCATTGCCTTAACTACTATGCCGAGGATTGTTCACATGATTTGTTTGCCTAAAATAATGGTTGCATTACTTACAATTGGGCTCGGTTCCAAAGCCACCACTCAAACCAACTTGAAACCTGTCTATTCTAGGCCGGTTCGGTATGCAACTCCAAAAATCGAGAATCGACTTTAACATGATAGGTTACAAGTTCTTGGTTTGAAACATATTCTCTCTTGAACTGATGAGCCCCAATCACTATGATCTGACGAGGCTCGTAAGTTTTTGTATGGTTAAAAAGAAGTAAAATGAAAAAAAAAGTGTTCGTAAGGAAAGGAAGATATGACGGGGGTTGGCTCCAAGCTTGGCATATTTTTAGACCCACGCCATTACTGTAAGACACAAACAATATTGGTTTGAGTTTGAAGCTATCTGGGTTCTTACACGAATTACGTGAATTCTTTCATGGGCCAAGCCCAAGGGATCGACAACGTCGAATATCATTGGGCCTTATTATGGTGTCTGGGCTTTCACCGTTGAAAGCCCAGAACCCTTTAATTGGTAGTCTTGTCTGAATGCTGGGCTTTTCACTGGTTATAGTACATGCTACAATCGGGCTTGGACTTTTATGAGGCAAGCCTGCTAAAAATGGAGAGCGAATGGTACCAAGAGTTGACCCAAGCCCATCCTAGTTGACCATTTTGGGCGCATTACTTGTAGACCTAAATGATCCCTTTTCCCCTTTCATTTTTTAGGGTTTTGGTTAAACCACAACACCACCTCGCATGAGCCATATGGTAGAGTTTCCGGGGCTCTTTGAGTACCTGACTCTTGTGATGAGGTGCGGCATCTCTGTTCTTTGGGATAGAAGAGGTCGGGGTTCAAATGCCAGGTCTCAAGATTGGGTGCAAACACAAATGAATTTCGGTAGAATCATTGAGTCATCGCCTTGCTTGAGAAAAATGAAATGGGAAATGACTACTAGTATGTTTGTCTCCTACACACGCCATGCGCACTAAAATAAAATTGAAGAATTACCAATGCATATGTGCATCAATAGCTACAAATATACAATAGACCTAATCCTCATCATGAATGCCTCTGAATAGGTGCATTCCTTAAACTGCGGTATGGTGACTATATAATATATTTATATAAATCAATATTTCAAGTGGAGCAGGTCCAGACTTTTAAAAGTGCATGTAGATGCAGCAAATAATATTGTATATATTTATAGCAAAGCAAAAGTGGGTTTTGTCTCACCTTTTGCTGTCTCATTTAATTCTCATCCATGTGTGATTTAATAATGTAATGCAATTTGACTTTGAAAAGGGAAAAAAAGGGAAGGTATAATAGGCCAACGAAAAAGGACAGAAGATTATCTTTTTTGTGCAATAACCGACTTCACCCTTCTTTCACGTTCCTTTTTTTTTTTTTTTAAATCTTGAACAAATATCGGTTTCTAAATATTGAAGGAACAGTAAAATTTCCATTCAATGTTTGCTTTCCTGAAAAAGGTATGGTGGTAAAAAAAATTATAATACTTAATAATTTATTTCTCCATAGACTAAATTGATTAATCAGATTGCTATATCGTGTCACGAGACAAGACATCAAAAATTAATCATATACAAGCATAGCACACACAAGAAAATTTGCAACCATCCTCATTTTTCCTTACTAAACAAATCCTCATGGTCCAAACAGCATTTGATGATAAAAAAACTCACGATGATATTTTATTTTTTTCCTCATGTTTAACAGAATTCCGTCTAGCTGTGGAACACGACTCAATTATGAATACTAATTTAATCTTAAACTTTCCAATTTTGTCAATATAGACCTCAATCTTTGCGTGAAATTCCAATGTATATATCTCCTTAAGGAATACAACTCAATACTTATGATGTGTCCACTGCCTATGACACATGGAGCTCATACGATGAACCCTGTATTTTGGGGCAAATAATCGATCGACACCCACCAAAATAAGGGGGAGAAAGGGGAGGAAAGGGAGAAAAAAGGCAAAGGACTCGTGTGGAGCGGATGGACATTGCGAAAGGACAAAGATTTTGTTATCTGATTGCCATGGATTAGGGTTAGCACTTTGGGAGTTGCTATTGATGAGCAATCGAGTGCGTTTTTTATGTTAAAGCGGACCCAAAGTGCCTGCCTCAGTCAAAGAGAAGATCATGTCGTGCCAAGAAATCAGCAATTGCTGTCCCGAATTGCCCCGACAAATCAGACCATGTGCTTGGTCCGGTTCTGTGTGTCTGACTCCATAGAATATTCTCGTTAGGTGTCCGTATTTATGGGTGTTTATATATATACATTATTGTGTGCATATTTATGTATTTATGTACGTATATGCATGTATTTGTAAGACCCTCACTCCATATATTTTGTGCTTGGCCAAAAGAAAATTCTTTCTGGTGCACTCGCGATAATAAGCGGTCAATAAAACAGTATGCCTCCGTGCTCGAAAAAAAAAATGGAAAAGATAAAAATTTGTATTCTCTCGGCAATCCGAAAGCAAAGACAAATTCAAAGGTAAGTTTTCCAAAATTAAAAAATATATAAATCACTATTTTCTTGTTAAAAATAACAAATGCCATCGAGACACTCACTCATGCCATCTTACATAGGAATATTTCGATAACCCCTTCTTCATCGAGAAATAGACCCATCAAATAAGTGGGTCGGGTCGGATTTGGGTCGGGTTAAATCTGATTGACCCAAAATAAACCTATTTAACATATTTTGACCCATTTTCATAAAACACAAATCTAGTAACTCATACGTGGTCACATACCCGACCCAACTTATATTGCTAAAGCACTTATATATTCAACTCAATTTACAAAAATTCATACCAATGAGAATGTGGAGTAAGTGAATGCAAGATTGAGTGAGTGTAAGAGAGAATAAGAATAGAGTAATAGAAGGTGGTTAAGTCTAAGTAAGTTGTAAATTTATTTATGACCTATTTAACGCCCATATTATGTTTAAATTCATTTATAATCCATTTACTAAATATGATTAACCTATATAACAACTAAGCCCATCGCATATGGGTTGAGATATGAGTCTATGACTCCTTTCGAAAGGTTTGTTGACGATAAGAGCTAGGGGGCAAGGGCACGCAGAATATTAATTGTCAGATTTTTCCATGGGTGGCTAATTATAAAGTGCTTGTTGTTGTTGTGGAGTCATTTGAAAATTGCGTATTGCGACGCTCTCAATCATCACTATTTAAAGCTGAAACTCCTTTTTTGCTATTCAATCTCGGGCTGCAATCGACATCACCGGGAAAGAAACGAGCGGTGCAATGATTCTATACAAATCGAGTCAAGATACGGGGGGTCGGCAGGGTGAGGCATATCAAAAGTGTCTCTCTACTTTTCACGTTTTTCATAATTTCCATCTTTTCCCTCTCAAAAAACATAAATTCATTGATCGAGTATTGTCGAGCCTGTCTATTATATTTAATAATACTAGCTTAACTAACGTCATTAGTCTTAAATATGTGAGTTTTTTTCTTCATGTCGTACTAGAAATGTCACAGGATGTGCCAATCGTATCATGTGTTGCATATTCTTGATACACTTAGAAGATACTCTAATACTACCGTGGAAAGTGAGTCTAACACATAATCATTATAAGAAAGACCGACGTCCTTATCTTGACCCTCAATTTCCGCATACAACGAAAGTATATTGGCATGAGAGAGAAGGTCGATTTATTAAATAAAATAAATGGTGATTCGTATCAGAGCTTAATGCAAGTTGTACTTATTCACATGTCAAGTTGTAACCTAGGAGCAGAATTGCTATGCGCACATGCCGGACCGCTTTCGATTTTCACTTGCTAGATACGTGTGTCCAGCGAAGATTGGTAGATATGTCAGTATCGAGCAAAGACCTTAGCGTGCATGGCGATCATGGTAAATTGGCCCCTTCGTCGCCTTGTTAACAAACACGGTAGTAACGTATTGGCAATCACGTAGAAAAAGTCAATTGAAGATCGTGCATGGAGTTGCGCGAGAGTTCATGAATCCATTGTTGAAAGCGATCTCTTCATTTGGCAATCCTCTGTCCTTGTTCGATTCCACGTAACAAGCTACGATAATGCTGGACTTAGAGGTTTCTGTCTTCTTATTTTACTGTTATTTCTTTAATGTCCTCTTTGTTTTGTGCGTCTCGCCCGTGAAAAATTCCAACTCGTGTACGCAAGTGTCGTTCTCAAGGATAGGGAAGACGTAGCTTTCAAGCGTGACGGCAAACAATGAGTAGTTATATATATAATCATTAATCTCCCTCGAGATGTGAAATCTCAAGCGTGCTTCATGGGGGGGGGGGAATCCGGTTCAATGATTAGTACATCTCGCAAATTCTTACAATTTATGGTCATTTTTGCATGCGAAAGAAAAGAATAGAGTTCTAACTTGAGTTATTATTATTATGTATCTATAGATTACTGTAATTGTCGACCTACTCTCAAGTTGGAACTTAGTGTACACTGAGACCCTCTAAAGATCCAACCTTATTATCGAGATATCCAAGCTCTACCCAACACCCGGGATTTTAAACGAACGCCATATACACAAACCCTAATATTCTTCTCTCTGCTAATCTACTAGGAACTATGGTTGGCTGCAGCAATTTATGTGTGCATGCACATGTATGATCTCAAACCCTTAATTGAGAGTAGTTTGCACATAACCGGTAGGATTTGCAAATGCACTTTCCAATACTTGAGATCAAAATCCCCTGACGCCCAATCAGTTGCCCCAATTCTAGGGGTCTTGTTAAGCATATTTGATATGGCATCAACGAAAGATATAAATAACATATATAATGGTGAAAAGAATAGCCTGCTGAAAATCTCTAAAATTTGTTAATTGATTAATTAATAAGTGTCTCTGAGGCACTCTTACTGAAAGATATATATGTAAGGGAACCCAAGAAGGTCATAGGTTTATAGGTGATATTTCCTTGGCCGAGGAAGATGGCTAAAAACAACATATTAAAAGACTTCTAAGAAGGATCATAGTTTCCCCAGTTCTGCAATGATGAAACAGTTCCAAATGTCTTGATTGCTAATCGAATAATTTACGCACAAATTTCACTGACAATTATAAAAAGAAGCCATCACCCTGACCCATAAACCAAGGGGAAGGAATCTTGAATCCGACCCCCTAGGAACAAGACAAAAGATGATGAAGCTTTTTCGCTTTGTGATACTCGTGCTGCTAATGGCGTAAAGATATTCAACCATTTTTCCTAGAAGCGTATACTTACGAAAGTATCTCTATACACATTTTTTTTTTATAAATATAGAAAAGGAAAAGTTAGGTGAGATAGCTCTCTCTCTCTCTCTCTCTCCTCTCATCTTCTAGAAAAACATTAACGGATTGATACTCTTCGAATGACATCTTACCAATTGTTGTTTGGACCATGTCAAGTGGGTATCATGTTAGATGTCTGTGGGGGATGTCTGAGACCCAGCTTCTGCTTCAAAGTCAATTTAGCGCCATGATTAGGCTTTGTCAAGCTTTTCGAAGGGTTAATCTTGGGGAGGGGGGAGAAAAAAGGGCCATGACGATGGACAAAAGCGGGGAAAATAATGAAGCTTATAATAATAATAATGATTGATATTAGGAAAGGGAACGTGGTACTCAACTCGAGCTCTTGTTCACAAACTTGTAGAGAACCTTGTAGTGTTTTTCTTCCCTTTTTGCTGCTAAGTGGGACTTAACAAGTGATGAAAGGCTATTGAACGCTTCATGACGTGACATATATTTCAATATATTTTGAAAAATTGATAATCACTTAATCGGTCAATTTTAACTGAATACATGTCGATTTTCTATTAATCGTACTATTGCCTCTCTTTTTTCGCACTTACTGTATTGGATAGAAATTTGCTTTATATTTTTTCACGAGAGCTTTATCGAAGAAAAATTTTATGCTGTCACTAGACAGGTGATTTACGGACACTACCAACCCTTAGGCAATAATTTCTCATTATTGCTTGTGGAAAGATAATGTTAGCTTGAAAAAAGAAGCACCATGTGCAAAATCGTTATCGGTTGGTGAGTGGAAGATATTTGGTCATTGGGGAAAGATATGGGCATGACAAAGCCCCACCATCTCTATTTACACATACGTACAAAGATATATAAATATGTATATATATAGTTATGTCTATATATTGCAAAGAATTGGTTTCTTTTCTTTTTTTTCTTATTCACTACATGCATGTCCGTAACCTGTATATCTCACAAACCTAGGCGGTCACTTCTTCTCTTTGTTGTTACAACATATCAAATCCTAGGTTCTAGGAAGTAAATAGGTTTTGATATTATATATCTCAAAGCACTCCCCGTTATACCGACAAATGGCGTAATGGGTCAGACGACGACGTCGACGTCGACTTCGTGAAGCTCCACAAGTCGTTGCTCTCGCAGCCGTACATCTCCAGGCTTTGCTGACCCGAAGGCTTGTTACTTAATCTGGTGTGCGAAAACTGCACCTCATCGTCCATGTTCAGGCCGCCGACGTCGGAGCCGGGGTCGTTGCTGAAGCAGCTCGAGAGCTGCTTTGGTGTCTCGGCAACTTGGCCGTTGAGCTGAGAAGCCACCAGCCGGTCCACGGCAACCCAATCCGGGGTGGGAGACCTGCCGATCCCGTGGTGCCCCGAGGTCTCGGCGAGCATCTCGTCCAGGGTATGGTAAGACAGCTTGTAAGAGCAGTCTTGGTGGTCGAACGGTGAGCTCGCTGCAGGGATTAAAGGGAAGCTCGGGCTCTCGAGCCTCGGGAGATGCATGAACTTCCCGTGGAGGAGATCGGTGTTCGAAACGGAGTACTTGATGCTGCTGTTGTGGTTGTAATTGCTGTGGGAGAGATTTAGTTTGGTGGGAGTCTCGCTTTCGACCTTGCACGTTCTTCCCATGTAGGAGAGTATCTGGTCCAGTACGCCGTCATTGGCAGTGGCGGCAAGCATCTGTTGCATGGTCTTCGAGTCCATGGAGGTCGAAGACGACGGACTCTTGGGGCTGTCTAAGGTTTTCTGATAGTTCTTCTTCTTGAACACTCGACACACCACCCACCCTTCTTCTGGGGATGGATCTCCAGCTGGACTCAGAGCCTGGTTTTTTTTTTTTTAAGAAATACAAGGGATTACAACGTTTGGCCAAATGATTTTGATTTTTTCACGTGCGTGCGTTTGAGAAGTAGAGTGACTGATTTGTTAAGTGAGGACATTTTTATTCTATATACATGATGTGATGCTTTTTTGTCAACAAGTTGATGTAGAAAAAGTCATGTTTTCATTTGGTGGACAAAGCAAAGAACAGGTTCATTTGATTATGCCAATTGCACGCGTACCATCCTGTGTGTAAAAATACTTTAAGATCTTGGGTGGGATTTCTTTAACATAAGTGATCTCATCCTCTCACCAAAAATCAACATTTCAAACGAGTTTTACGAACAGTTCATACTTCAGAAGACAGAATTCACATTTCTGAACATCTTTCTGGTATCTTCTAATTATGTGTTGTGCAAGCTTCGTTAATATGTCGTTCCAAACGTAAAGTATACAGACAATATAAATCTTGTGAGTGGTATGTTTAGTTTTTAAGTTATATTTTAAAAGCAGAAATAACTCGATAAAAAGTGAATCTTCTACCGGTCAAGCATTTTTCTTTGGCTGGATTCCACTAATCAATATCATGGAGGCCACTAAAGAGCGCACTTCTGAAGGGTAATTTTCAGAGACGATTCATTCACTTAGTACCAATTAATGCTAATAATTCACTTTAGGCGCAGGAGTTCGAAAAGGGCTTACATTCGGGTCATGTGTGTTCTCATCCAGCCGATACTCATGCATGATCCAATCCGACTTCTGTCCGTGCGGAGCTCGTCCTTTGTAAAACACCAGCGTCTTCCTCAGCCCTATGCGCTTGAACCCGCTGTAGATGATCTTGTCGCGTCCCGTGGCCTTCCAGAACCCGGCGGCCGTCGCCCGGTTCGTCCTCGTCCCAGTAGGGTACTTCTTGTCCTTGTGGCTGAAGAAGTACCAGTCGTTCTGCGGGGTCGATCCAATCCTGCACTTCTCTGCAGCACCGAGAAATAAAATTAGGAGGAGAAAGGAGGGGGCGGGGGGAGGAGAGAGAGAGGGAGAGAGAGAGATGCCTTGGATGTCCCATGGTTCGAGCTTATTGAGATCAACCTCGCGGATCACGTCCAAGTCGATCTTCTCATAGGCAACTTTCTTTCTCAAGTAGTAATGCAAGAGCTCTTCTTCGGTGGGATGGAATCTGAATCCCGGCGGCACCTGGGACTGGCCGTTTATGGACAGGTTCATTTTCTCTGACACCAGAAGGACCAGAATTCACCAGCTATGTCTCTGCTCAGTGCGTTGAGTTGGAAAGCGTTGCGTGTCGAGATTTTTGTTCTATATGAGCAACTCCATAGGAAAAGACCCCAAGGAAGAGAAAAACGAAAGAAACTTGTCCTTTGAGATGGAAGAGAGAGGAACCAGTAGAGAGAGAGAGAGAGAGAGAGAGGGAGGAGGTTGGGGGCTGTGCGTAAAGTGTAACGCAGCGATGATAATTTATAATGGCGGTAAGGCACATGTAGGTCCAAAGTTGCATGGAAAGTTAGAATATGATTGTTCATACTGGGTACTTAAGGTGGGGTCTGCCTTCCGGAAGAGCCAACCACCTAGCTATAGAGAGAGGGAGAGAGAGAGAGAGAGATTTTTGCAAAGTTAGATTAGGTCAATCACATTTTAAGAACATAAGTAGGATCGTATGTATTAGTGTTGGTATTGTTAGGTGCGATCCTTGTCTTTTCAAGTTTGAATGGTTAAGTCTATTAAAAGAAATGCCATATAAAGACTTAGCTTTTGTCGTAGCTATCATGACTAAATTGATCGAGTGAGGAGCTTCATTGATGACTTAATTAAATGTAATGAATCTAAATGCTTAGCCATTAGCACTCTTGGCAAGATCAAATCCGTTTGTGAACATTAATTAGTTTTGACTCAAAGTGTTCAATTCAGTCAAAAATGCACTTAATATGCCCAATGTTTGGTGTGCTGCTTATTCTGTTCAGGGAAACATTCAAAATAGAAAACCGACAGTCATGTTTGGTAAGATTTAATTATTTCTATTCTCAACACTATTCAATTACACAGAAAATTCGTAATTTAAAATCTTTACATATTTATTTACAAATCATTGCTTATAGGTCACTTGTTTAAAATGTCATTCACAACTTGACACATCACTAAGTAAATCAATTTTGTAAATAAGCCATGAAGCATATGATTAGATTATATTGACTAAGTTATAGTTACTGTTGGTTAGTATTGACAAGTTGGCCACTCAAATATGACCTTTTGATATGACCTTTTGTAAATGACAAAAATAAGTTTTACCACTCATACCGCTATTACCTTTGATATGCTATGATATGATTAAAAGAATCTACTATGTCCCTACCAAAATGAAAAATATTTGACTCTTAAAAAGAATTGAAACTTGAAAATATCTAGTTCAAATTCACCCCTATGAAAATAAAAATTGTACTGCCAATTTATCTCATAAAACAGTTAAAAGGAAAACTAATAAGTGAACATATATATAATTAAATGCAAGATTCATTACCTAAATACTATATATCACCGTGCAAAATTCAATCTTTTCAACTATTAATTGACGTCGAAATGTTTGAAGACTGAATTTTATTTTTTTTAGTGCCAGGTCAGCAAGCGAGTGTGTATAGCAATCAAAAGGCAGGACAAGTCTGCCATACGATCCGTAAAATATCAATGTCCACTTCCTACGATTTTTTTTTTTTTGATGACCCAGGGAACCCCACACCCCGCCGGCAGCCGGGGGAGTAAACCCTGAAAGACACGCGTCCCACCACACACACGTGTACCGGATAAATCACCAAGCGCCTCCACGAAGATTCGAACCCCTCCCTTTTAGCGAAAGGGTCACGGGAGCCTATCCAGTGGAGCCACCACGGTGGGTGGTAGTTCCTACGAATTTTCCGACCGCTATTAAACAAAATGTTATATCGAAAGGTACTCTGCGGAACGTCGCGGGCAGAAGCCCCGCGACTTTTCAAAAGAAAAGCGACTTGATCAACCTGCTCCATCACCATGGTCGTGGCTATCCGGTGCACATCTAGCTTCCTCCCCGGGATCAGACGTGATCATACGAAGGTAATTCAGAACGGAGAGACAGGGGAAGATGAGGTCCCACGATCTTTTTCGACCACCCATAGGAAAATGCGTTCCAAGAAGCAACAAGTAAAAATAGCCGAAAGAAGAGGGCAGGGCTCCATCCGAAAAACTATGACGTTCGACCTTAAAATCTATCTGAAAAGCGCCCCCGAAACTACCACACTTTCCCCTACTCTCTCTCTCTCTCTCTCTCTCTCTCTCTCTCTCTCTCTCTCTCTTAAACACTCGCATGAAAAACCTTGGCTCGTTTTGCTTGCGCAACAAACCCTCAACGACAACGACAACGACAACGACAACGAGTCCCCTGAAGAGAGAGAGATGATGATGACGGGGTCGGAAATACTGAGCTTTCAAGGTCGCCATGGGGAAGGAAGGCATGATGGCCTTTGTGGAGACTCCCTCTCCTCCCACTCTAATCCTCCCTACCTCTCTCTCTCTCTCTACCCCCACACCTTTTGTCCCCCTGACATTATTGGAGTCGCCGATTTTTAACCTACCGCATAATGACATGTATATAGATACTACGACAAATAATAATAATAATAACAAAGAGATCTCAATGAATCGATGAGCCATCTAGTGGTTTTGTTGTTAAGGAACGGACTTGTGATTGTGGATTAGATTCATTATACTAGTTCGATTCCCTAGATTATGGGATCTTAGAAATGTGTCTGTAGTTGCTCTTTGCATCTTATTTGGTGTGCAAGGTTAATAAATATTTTATGGATGAGGAATTAAAAAGGCCTTGAGGCAACGCAAATGATATGTATGCAGATAATGAGAGATAATGCGGGTGTAGTTGCAACTGTTCTGATTATGGAGATATAAAGAGCGAAGATTGAATGTTGCAAGTGACTTAAAAGAGTTATGTGACGAAAGCCTCAAGGCGGCCTTGTCATAGAGTTGAGAAATTTTATAAGTAACCCAATTTGCTGCACATTATAAATTGTTTAGATTATCATGGTGACATTGGATGTAAGTGAAGCATTTGTCCCAGTTTTTACGTGCTATTGCTGATGGTTGTTTAAGTTATGCCGTGAATAGTATTATGCCTAATCTTTCACGAGCAGGCAGGAGAATGTAAACAGTTAATGTAGTTTTCATTGTGATGCTTTGAAGTGGATCCTCCTCGTTTTCTTGGGGATGACGAACATTAAGGTATGTCTCAAAAGATGCAATTCAGATAGGGCGGAAATAGTTGGGTTTGCAAACCTTGGTCACACAGGAAATTGACAATTGGTCAAATTCTAAGTAGTTCTGCCTTTTGCTTTTGTGAATTGTGTTGTGAGTTCGAAAAGATGTCGAGAGACACCATGGTTTCATCCATGCGGAAACATGGTAGCAAAGGAAGGGTTTGAAGAGACGGTGTGATATAATGACTTGATATGTGATGTTGGCATAGGGCATTGGGCTGATGCGGTGTTCAATGTGTGACGGCTCAAGTAATGGTGTGCGGAAATGAGGGATGGTGGTGAGTAGGCGCCTCGGTCCTTGGATATGCATAGGGAGGGAGCGTGTCTCTTGTCCCACATCGCCTAGAGGAGAGTTTTGGATTGACTTATAAGCTTATGGGTTCTCTATCTATACATATACGTTTTCTGAGCGAAACCCAAATGAACAAAATTGTAAGAGGGTCCAGTGGAGTTCAAAGTAGACAATATATATACAGTGATGGAACTACACATTACACAGTGAAAACCAAAGATCTCTTTTTTATGTCAAAAATAACATGTCGGGAGAAGATGTGATCATGAAGAACTTCTTGCGGCAGAGAATCCTAATGTGATCACGTTACACGTTACACAATGAAAATCAAAGATATATTTCTCTGTCATAAATAACATGTCGGGAGAAGATGTGACCGTGAAGAATTTCTTGCGGTAGAGAATCCTACTTCGTGTGGCGGAGTTCGTTAGTTCGTTCCTCTAGACAAGTACAAGCTCAAAGATGTGACTGTTTCTTGCGACGGAGATTCCTACGGACATATGAATTGAGTTTTGTTCATTTGTTCCTCTAGACAAGTACAAGCTCAACGGCTTGATAGATGACTGATGGTTGTGCGCTTGTGAGGGCATTTAGAGGGTCAACATAGATAAGAACATTATGACTTGGCTGCACACATTGACCTAAGTTGGAGAATTGTTCAATTATGTTTCAAAATGAAATCGAAATTGGTATGAGTCAGGCCAGTACTATATTTCACAACAAGTTGTGTGGTCCTCTATGTCCTTTTTGTCGTCTTATGCTAAAAGCAAGTAGGATCCACATCATTTAATGACTTCCGAGGACATAAAATACGCGCATTCCATCTACAGAAGACTGTCCCCTAAACTTTCCATTATTAACCAATAACCACTAGTGTCTAGGACTAGGATGAACGAAAAAGAGGAGTCTTGGCCTCTCTCAAGAAACCAAATCTCTCTCTCTCTCTCTCTCATTTTTTAGGATTGCTTTTATTCGCCACTCATTATTCAAGTATTTACATGATTTTCCGTTTGAACCTGTCATTGAAATGAAGAGTTGCATTAAGACAAAACCCTAAAAAAGCTAATAGCAGACACGGTCTAGAAATGAAAAGACGCGTCTATTGATGGAACTGATTGAGCCTGCTTGTGCAGTGACAAAAGCCAGTACACTCCATACAAAATTCCAAATAAATGCACTGAACGGTATCGGGAACAGAGCTCATACGGCTCAAACAAAGTCATCCTTATCCCTAGCGTGGAAAACGTGTACCATAAAGTCCCGGACCTCATTTGAAAAATGCATTCAGGGTCTTGACCTTTTCGATCTCGATTCGAGACCTTTCGCGCGTGGAATCGTCGGGGTTAGGTAAAAATATTTTATTAACGCTGCCGGATTTGGTTATTTTGGCGAGAGGAAATTGAACGAAGACGGTTTCTTCTTCACGTTTTTGTCTTTAGCGTCGGTGCGGGTCGCGGTGCGAGATCGTGCAACGCCATCTCTCCCTTTTTTTCCCCCTCGTAAGCCCCGGGTCGTGCATGAGGGCAGGTGCTCGATTTTTGCTTACGTTTACCGCCATACCATAACATGGAGAAGAAGATTTCAACGCATCGCTCCAATTAGTCAACACGACCTAACTTCTACGTCAACATTGTTATCATTGGACAAAGGTTACAAAAAATTACACTAGAGAATCCTTTTTTCTGTTGTTGCTAAAATCCCCACGACACCGAACGTGTCGTTGATCCCTCGATCGATCCGAAGAGCCTCCGTCCGCCCTAGGATTTGTCCTATCTCAACTTGATGTCGCACCCGCACCTCATTAATGTCTTATTTGCTCCTAACATGTGGAATATTTAGTTAAATCTCGACGTCAGATGGTGCCCCCTTGATGAAGTCAAAGACAGTGCGATGGATGGGGGCATTAATACGACTTATCGAGGGCAAACCAACCGGCTTGTAGTTTGTCGCTCGCTAGGGTCTTCGTCAACGTTGTTTAAGCAAAGAGCCATCGTACTTAAACGAGTGTGTAGTAGCGGCAGAGTCTCGTACGACGTCGCCATCGGAGCTGCTTCACGTACGTAGCTATCCCCACAGAAATTACGTCGCTTTCTCTTATGTACTCGTTTCTTCGTTTGGCGTCTTGCTTCTGGTAGCCGACTTTGACGGGATTAACGTTATTCTACTCTCTCTCTCTCTCTCTCTCTCTCTCTCTCTCCCGTGTCGGATCGTCTAAAATCACCGAAACGTCTTTTCATTTGGTAATGATACTTGCAAAATATTGAGAGAAAGGTCAGTCTAGCTCACATCAAGATTTGGATGGGTAGATATACACTGTAACGTGCTCAATAAGCCTTTAATTTACCGAGCACTCATTGAAGATATTTGACGAGAAAAGTATTCAACTTTTTAAATATTAATCGTGCAACTTATGAGGGTAGTAAATTACTAAGATTTATCCCAGTGGTCATCATTCTCACATGAAAATGTGGAGGTGGAGGTGGAGGTAGGAGTTTGAGAGGTTGGTTGGGTGAAGACAAATTTAGTTTCAGGTGTGAATATCTTTCCACGTCTTACAAGAAAGCAAACCAAAAGTTTAAAAGTGAAAATTAGAATATAAATAAAGTAAGGCCAACAAATAAAAAATTATGACGGCAGCATACATTAGGAAATTATTATATTCCCTCGATTAGTTGCCTAACGATCGTTACTGTGGTGCCTTTTAACAAAACCACTTTTAGTCATTTTTAACCAAGGGCTTAGTTTCAAGAATTATTTCAAATTGGGGTATTCAAGGGGACTTAAGTTGCACTAACCGCAAGAATTACCCAAGTAAATATAAATCGCAAAATAAGTATGTTTATTTATCTCTAAGTAAAATAAAGAGAAATGATTGTGTGAAAGTATTTAATATTTGTAAAAATAACAATCTATTCTGAACCACAAAAAACTATTATACTAACAAAGTCCTAATATAAACTATTGCCATAATTTTTATTATATAAAGAATTCTTGAAAGTAGAGTTGTTTTTTGTGCTTTGCTAAGCAAGCAAGCAATGATATTAACAAATCAAAAAGACAAAGATCGAGTTGTTTCTATTTGTCTCGTACCTGATATATAAATTAGTGGAGACAATTCATGGATAGATTATTATTTATATGAATTGTCTTTCTCATAATAAAAACAAAACCTTCTCTCCATAAATAACATTAGACCGGGCCACGCGTGTAGTTGATGTAGTTTGGCATAAGTAGGTTTCACTGTACACATGCTCATACTTGATACTCTACCCGAATTTTTGTCCCATGATATAAGTGTTTTTTTTTTTTTTTTTTTGGCGATATTTTAAAGTAATTTCAAAGGAAACACATTAGTAATGCGACGACACTTGCATAAAATTTTCCATAAGTATTAAAGAATCAGTTTACATATAGCAGTGGCCTGCTGGAAACCTAGAGTCTTTACTCGATACTTTCTCATTCTTTCTCCAGACCCCATTGTAGAGATCAACAGGTGGGCTGAGCTGCCCGCCCCTCCCATAGGTCGGCTTTCGCAATACTCTTATGTGAGAAAACATGTTCTGCTGATCTTTGGCTCGGCTGAAAAATTACCGTATGCAATTTTTTGACATAGGCGGTGTTTGGGAAACATAGTAGACCCACTCTTCAGGATCGGGTCCGCTTTCATCCGACCCCGCCCAATAATATTCTCCACTCACATGTTGTTCACCGTGGAAATTGAATGAAGTTTCCCATGTCTTTTTTTTTTTTTTTTTTTGACTTGAGAGCGAGTTGGAAGGAAGATGAGTGGATGCCATCAGAAAACCAATGAAGTCTCCAATGCAATGACAAAATCCGTGATCAACTTTGAGAATCGTCTAGAGAAGGAACGCTCTCTCGCATCTCGAATTTAGAATTATGTAAAAAAGCGGTTGCGTGACATATGACGCATTTAAGTAAAACCCTATGTTTAATTGACTAATACCACCTCTCTTTTTAACTAACCTCGTCACTACAACAACTGCGCACCACATGTTAATGGCCATGATGATGGTTTTTGGCATAGGTGAAGACACACGATGCTTGCCGACTTGTACTTCGAGCCCACTTGCCTACACAAATGGCGATGCTTATGATTACGACCATGATAGTTCTATCTTTCCCGAGAAAATTCCGACGTAATTTTGAAAACACGACTTTTCAGTTCGCCCAGATTATTTGCACCATATCGGGCAATACAAATTTCTTCAATTTTCTCCCGGGACCGTGCTATCTGGTGCGTGGTGATTGGCTCTGGCGGATTAAAATCGTCACGTTTGAAGAGCACCGGACATTCTCTGGTAACTTATGTCTTGTCTTTTTCATTTCGGGGTTGTTTTTCTTCTGCTTCTTCTTTTCTTCCTCTTTTTTTCCTTGGCTCTTTTGAATATTAGCGGAAGCACTGCGAAGTTCGTTACGTTGTTGTTGGTCTTTTTTGTGTCCAAGCTCTAATCATTATCATTACTTCACAAAATTCCATGCTTAATGATGATCTTTCAGCTGACAATTGACGGAGCAACTAACCTTTACTCACCTGACGCACTTGACATCTCACCACCCCATCCCCACATTCCCCTTTATCATTTCATTATCGATTGCCCCCCAAAAAAAAATTAATAATAATAGTAGTAATAATCAAAACGTGTCTAGATTTTTTAGTTGGGGGGTTTTGTTGAAAAGGGTTCTTATTTTCTTAGTTATAATATATAGGGTGTTTGGGGGGTCGGCCCCTGGAAGTTATGCCATTTGCGCAATTGAGCTACCGAAATTTTTTATTTATGCAATTGAGTCTTTCAACTTGTGTGATTATTATGCAATAAATCCTTTCACCATGGACACTTAATTTCGTTGACGTTGCTACTAACATTGTTATTCTTTTTAGAGTAACAAGAGAAAAGAAGAAAAAGAAGTATCCTAAGATTTGAAATCTGTTGCGCCAGTAAATAAAGACACTACAAAAATGCATGTACCACAATTTGACATACATAAAGATAAATGTGTTATTTATTCCGTCATTAATTTGAAAATGATATCACCGTGTATTATGAAATGTGGAGATGAAGTGAAATTAATGAAGTTACCGAGGGGTTAATGGTGAAGTAAAAATTATCATTTGATTATTCCTATATAAAATTATTGAATTACGTCTTTTTCCTGGCACACAATGTTTTATAATATCAGTAACCTAAGGACATTTGAGGAAGAGGTTCGCGTTTGTGCAATAGAATTGGCCAATATCTCACAAATTGGCCAAGTGACAACCAACAAATATAATAAATAGTTCGAGAATGAAGTGTCAAAAAAAATATTGAATCACAAATTATTATTATTATTATTATTATTATTATTATTATTATTATTATTATTATTATTATTATTATTATTATTATTGTTATTGTTATTGTTATTGTTATTATTATTATTATTATTATTAAAAGAGAATGAAGGGTTCAAAATCTATTGGCATCCCGGATAATATGGAGGATGTGTAATTGTGTATTATCATTGCTAGACAAATTAGAGATCTGCTAGGAGAAGATGGTTCACGAAAAGGTAGCGCACGAGATTGGTATATAAATGCAATATCTTATTGAACTTCTATTTTCTATTTTCTTTTTATTTTTTTTATGTTAGTTAGGAGAGGGGCTATGTAATTTGAATGAGAAGCAATCTTTTTCGAGGTCATGCCAACGTCAATAGTGGTCGGATCGGGATGCACGTCGCCATCGTTCGTGGCAAGAACAAAGAGATCTTGCTAATTTCTCCGGATACCCTCAACAAGAAATTAGACTTCGAGGCCAACAAAAACAATTATTAGTTAAAAGAAACAAGTACTAGGCCCTAACAACCTCCAATCTTATGGAAACAAGTATAGAATAATGCTTATGCGAGGGCGACGTCTAGGGCTTGGAGCGATCGAAAAAACACCGGTATGTCCTCGTCGCTTGTTCTTGTTGTCTTGGTTTTTGTCGATAAGCGGCGGTGGGGGCTCGTCATTAGCTCTTTGTTTCGCGTAAGTGCCGGATCGCTCAGTAGCTGTAACGAAGTGAAGTGCGCGTCCCCATAACTCGATATGTACAAAAGATTGGACAGTGGAGATTAAAGTTTGTCTGGGTGTTCCGAACCCTAGGCCCGCCCTTTCTCCATTGTTCGGTCCCGTTGCTTTCGTATGTTTCTATGCAGATTTCATTAATCTGTCTCTGTCTTTTGTATAATGACAAGTCGGGATTCTGCTATCGGAGAGGAGGTGCTTTCTGAGTTCCTTCCATTGAGGAGCATTGTGCAATGTCGTTCTCAAATTTTTCCTTTAATTTGATTAGGTTCTCATATAATGTAGCATTTTCCATTGACGTTACTCCTTTCGTTGAAAATTTAAATGAGATGATGACCTCTTCCACGTTTAACACCTCATCAGCAAACTTACACCTCCACGCCATGAGTGCCACGGAGGAAAAGGAGAGAGAAAAGAAGGGAGAGCGAGAGAGGGGGCTGAGCTAGTTAGAGGGGGTTGGAGTGGTTGGCGACGCGGTCACGTCGCCCAAACATGGACATCGTGAGAGGCCTAGTGACCTGTCATCGGCTTCAAGAATACCTAATCGATCCGCGACCTCTTTCGTGGAACATGAAGGCGCAATCTCATTGTCCATTTCAAAATAGTTTTCCACCAAGGATAAATTTTCAAGAAAACACGAGAAGTAAAACTCATCGTGTGAAAATAAGCACTGGCTTAAGGATTTGGTCGTCCGTTAAGAGATATTTCAGAGATATTTTGCTTCTGTTTTGGATGGGCGTCGGTGGAGTAATCAATCGTAAGAATAAGCCCTAGTCTTTTCATTGTCACACCAGCTGCACCGAAGACTTCAATTGTGCGCAATGTATTCTCATCGCAAGCAGCAAGGGGAAGCTGCGGTGAGTTCTCCATTAAGATCACAATCCAGGGAGGACAATGGTCTCAGGCCTCGTTCAGATCTAGGTCGACGGTCGAATGCAAGGGCCAGGAGTGGTGGTGGGGGTCGTAACTCTCATCACCTATCTTGGGTCGTGACTAAATCCATGAAAATGGGTTATAAACTCATTTCTTAATGCATATTCAATGGGTTGAGTCATTATATGAGTCACTTATGTTTAGTAAATTGGTTATGAATGGGTTTAAAATTGCAAAGCTAAAAAAAGAAAAATATGAATGTTAAATGGTTTGCGATTTACCTAAACCTAACTCGCCTTTGTGACTTTCTTTTATCTTCTGTGAAAAAATAATGAACTCATCGGACCATTCCAAATTTAGAAAAGTTTTGGTAGGCTCACAAGATGAGCTCAACTTCACTCTTATTAAAAATATCAAGATGGCTTCTTTTTTTCTACATATTTTATTATTTGTATAAATCTTGTAAATTTCATATGCCAGTTGTTGGAGTATAACTTTCCTTGATTGCACTTGGCGTTGTCATTTTTACATAATATTCTAATCTAAGTTTTTGTCATTGCAATCCATGGTCAGCATAAATCATCTTTTGCAATATCTTACATTCCATCTAGTTAAAATTTCAACTCCTCCACTTTATTTGTTGCTGTAATTTTGTATATTCACTACCAAGTACTAATTTCTCTTTTTCTTCATTGTGAATTAATAAAACAAATTGAAAATTCTATGCAATGTTGAAAACCAATTCTTCAGTCGTTCCACATTATATGCCATCTTTGCATTTAACGAGAATCTAAAAGAAATTCTGGTCAACCAACATTTCCATCCATCTTTTTTTTTTTTATGTGAATGACCCACATGAACAGCATTTAGGAATCACATTGAACCAAAGAAAAAGCTCAATGACAATATTATGCAAATTGTAAAAGCTCACGAATAGCGATGTCCTTACCCTTGTTAAGTTCTTAATTTGCAGATAGTCGAACAATGGAAAAAAAAGTTAATCCATGACAGTTATCAAATAGATAGTATTCTAAAATCTCATCCCAATCCACATTGTTCCTAATTAAAATTCATCTAATCATAGAAGAAGAAAAAAAGCAACTCTCTAACGTTGCTAATTTCGTTAGCCAATAGAAAGGATCTTCTAATCAAGCCAAAAATCATTTCGATTCCATCAATAATGATGAGCTGGAATGTCAAACATTGATCAATCAAAAGAATGATTACAAAATAAAGAGAAGCACCAATGTCGACAAAAAGTAGAGGCCTAGGTTTCTTCTTGGTAATAAAAAATTTTCATGTGGATTATGCGCAACAATCATAACAATCGTGAGTACTTCAAAAAAAAAAAAAAGAGCTTCTCACACAGAAAACTAGGAGGAATATTTACTGCTGCATAAAGCGGAGATTCTCTCTCCCTTTTTGGCACAAATCCACATTCTCATCAGCAAGAAGGAATATTTACTGCTGCATGACAAGCAAGTCTTTGCCACCCGCTATTAAAGCGAGATTATCTTGCTCCTTTGCACACATTCCCATCGGAAATGGGAGGAATATTCACTGCTGCATGACAAGCAAGTCTTTCCTGGAGTTAAAGCGAGATTTATTATTATCTTTAACCTTTTGCACACATCCCGACCACACGAGGAATATTTACTGCTGCATGACAAGCCCCGGTCTCACGGCCCAAAGTTAAAGTTGAGAGATTATTCTTCTCTTTTGCACACATTCCATCGATATTGGGGCCGATAATTACAAAGGGATACTTTTAACCGCGGCCCAAAAGTTAGAGTATAGCCCCTTCTCTCCTTTTTGTTTTACGTCATCGGGGGTGTTCGGCACTTATTAACAGCTGACTAATATTGTATCGAAACGTGTTGGTCCTCTTATCCGATATATAGTAAGTGATTATTGGAGCACATAGGTGTAGGAATGTAATCAAGCCGGATCGATCTGACAAAGTCTCGAACTTGAGCTCGACTTAGATCAATATACTCAAAAACATTGATGGCAACCTCATCGATATCAAGCTTGACTTGACATGATACACACTTAATTAACTTCAAGATCACTTCGAATTCGTCAATTCACTTCCAAGTAATGATCAATACCAAGCTTGACTTGACTTGACATGATATTTGCTTAAGTAGTTTCGAGATTGCTCCAAATTAGTTAACTCACTTGCGAGTAATGATCGAGCCTTGCCGGAGTTACATGCAAGTAACATGAATGAAGGTGGCCGAGTATGTTAAACCACTTAAGCATATCTCGAGGGCTGTACAAGGACTTGGCTCCCGAGGTAAGTTTTACAAGAAAGAGAGTGCAGAGTCCCCTCAAATTTACAACTCGGTGCATTATCTTGGGAAAACCAATTTCTATCTTTTAAAATACTTCTCCACTGCCATCATTTCCCAAAGATTTCGTGCTCCCACCAACTCGGACAATGATGATCTACATGTCGAAAGAATCTGTTAATCTTACTGTGGCGGCCTTGTTCCGAATCAATCACTCCAAAGTTTAGACTAAATAATTGAACTCGGGAGCTTTTCACATCAAATGAGAGCGCGTGCCAGCACAAAGAAAGAAACTCCGAATCTCGCAACAGATGAAAAAGCTTTGTTTATCTCTGACTTTGGACGACGAAAGGAATCTCTCGTGCGTAATTCTTGATAATTGCGTGGCATATTTGAATTGATCAAGCCACATTTGATCGAAGAAAGCTTGCATGCCGAGACTCCTGCGATTTGAAAATTCGTCGCGACTTTGCTCCCCGTACTGTTTCGAGCATGATAATCATGGACCATGTTGTCGACTGATATTGTTCGGCAATCCGATATTCTCTGTATAGGAGGAACAATGACGCCTTGCTTTACAGCTCATGCATGCATGAATTGATAGAACCCTAGTTTTTCCGTCTCTTTTTTTATTTTCTAGGCAAGGACATGACCGTAGGTTTTCTTTAATGTAGATTAGCGGCGTGTAGCAACATGTTTTACAAATTTAATATTCTGGCTGGCCAGGAAAGTCAGAGAATGTAGCTCCGGGATAAAGACCCTATAGCTAAAAATCGTGGAATAATGAAACAGAAGCTGTTCCGCTTTTTAGCAAAACATTACCACCTTATCCTAGTTGAATGTCACCGAAGGTGTCTTCCTCGGGTTTCTAGGGGCACGGATTGCACGTTCTTGAAGTGATTCCAGGTCACTGTTCAATGAAAATCGAGTCTACCATACTTTGTACAAAACAATATTTATGGACTTCGGAGATTTTCTGACGTACTTAAGCATCTTCTTAGTTTCTATTCTATCAAATTTTATATATCCGTGCTTAGATACGCGTGGAGCCAAGTGTACCACAAGAAAGGACGGTTTCCTCATATTATAGTTAAAAATGCTTTCGTGCGCAAATCTCGTATGATTGTACAAAATAAATAACTAATGCCAATTGCAAAACAGAAACTCTGTTTAGTTAATTATGGAAAATAAGAGCGCCGAAGATGATTAGGGCAAAGCGATCTATTTCACTTCAGGGCCTTACCTCTTTACTACAGATCATGGGATGGGGGATGAGCTTCATAGTGCAGTCAGAAGCAGACAATCTTTACGGTCTCGGATGGAAATCGAAATGCGACACACGGAGTTTTGTTGCTAAAAAAGGCATCTGTCCAACTAGTGTTAAGGTGCATGCATGAGGGAGTTACATGAAAGAAGTCCTACATAAATGATGCAGTGTAACGTGGAGTAGTTAATATATGTGTTAATACTACGAAAAACTCAATTAATATACATGTGATAAATTTACTCAAAACTATTTTTTCCACCAAAAATCTTAAATTATTATAACTGTGATAAACCACCAAAAACTCAAACTTGGTTTGTTTGTGACAAATTTAACTCTCTATTAGTTTCTGTTAAATTAGTTTGTTTGTCACGTATAATCCAACTCGGCAATTTGATAGTAAAATTTAACAGAAACTAACGTACTAGTTTAGGGTTTTCCATGGTATTAACCCTCAATATATCATAGTCACTAACTCAAGCTTTTGAATAATGGTGGGTCGAATGGGATACTTTGACGGGTTTGGGCTCGAACTCTCTTTCGGTGATCACGTGGAAATCGGGAAACCATTTTCCTCTCCCATTTTGGAAGAAATTATCTCCATGGTACTAATATGGACGCGTCCAGAGAGCAGACCCCATGCATCCATCCATCCATCCATCCATCCATCCATTCCCTACTAAAAGCTGGCCAGAATAGAAAGGAAGGGTCCGCGCGGTACGTCCTCCAAAGAATTTCAGTGTCCAGAGATAAGGATGTGCAGAGGCCCCATCTTTACCAACCAAAGAGAATCATTTTAAAGATGATTTAACCGCAAATTTAAATCAGATGAAGCTTCTTCTGTCCATCCGTCCCGAGTGTGGTTTTTTTCCCTGAACAGAATCTCCACAAAGCCGCTTTATCAGGGGTGGTGGAGAGAGAATGGAGAGGGAGAGAGGGAAAGAGAGGGGACGAAAGTTGCCCGTCCAACGTGCAATTATTAGTCAATCATTCACTTTTCCCTTGTGCCTTGTTTTCTTTCAGATTGTTTATTGAAAGATTGGAACGTGGGGGCGAGATACATGCTGGTGACGGAGTCATCGCAAATGTGAACGCCTCTCTCTCCCTGGCTCTTGAGATTGACATGGCCGCTGAGCGCGAGCAATAGTTACGACATCCCCGTCGTCCGTCTGCTGAGTATGGCTCGACGTCCTAACGAACGAAACGCAATAGGCCCTTCGCTTTTGACTTTGTTGTAGGGTGGTTTTTCCGTCTTGGCTCCGCCCTCACTGATTAGGTCTAGAAGCGAGCGAGCGATGGCAGCGTCGGTGGCGACAGTGTTTTTATTCATGACGACAGCGGAAAAGTTCCTCCGTCCCTTTCGGCCCCTTTCAGCAACGGGACGTTGAAAAGACAGTGATGCGTGTGTATCGACGCAATCATCGTAGGAAGAATCTTCTTTTCTTTTGTACGTATCACGTGGTCGGCCGTGCTGGAGATGGGGGGGAGGAAGGAGGTCTTTTCCCGTCACGGACGGGGAAGACCTGAGCAGATCACGGAGCCAGACAGAGCCGCTTGGGAGAGATTAGGGTTTGACACGTGTTTTACAGAGGGGGGAAGTAAGAGCGACGCAACTGTTTAAGCTAATTATAGTTCGCGCCGCTTAGATTCGACATGCATTGGAGCCCCGTCTCCCCCAAGATCTAATTCCAAATTCCGTGGGATCAAATCTAATTCGGATATGTCGTGATATTGGGCGAACAAAACTGTGATGTCCCCTCATGGCCTCCTTGATGACCTCTGCCACCATCTCCGCCGCCAACTCCGCCATCTAGTTTGCTGCTGCCATCCTCCAGGGCCTCCTCCTCGTCAACTCCTACCGCCCCATAATTGGTGCCAAGCCTCCCTTGTCTTCATCAAAGACGCTTAGAAGGCGCTCTTTGGGGGCCTCTCTTTACGGGTTCAACGCATCCGCCATGATCCAGCTTGGCATCGTGGCTATGCCGTTGGGACTAATCCTGAAGGATGGGGAGGGTTGGATTGCTAGAGGACGCAGCTGCGGTCATGACACAAATTGTATGTTGTGAATAGGGAACTTTCAATCTTATCCTAGGTGCATCAAACACATAATAAGTTTTTTTCGCAACTAAGTGGATTTCTGGTCATATCATCTTTGCCTAGCCAATCAAACATGGCCTTAAGATTAAATAGGTATGTAAATAGATATGTTTGAATCACGAAGGTTGTTTAATTTAGGGCTTTGCACCGTCTTGTGGAATTTAATAGGCGACTTTAGGCCTCAATCAAAATATATAGCGATTAGCCTGGAAGCATCCAGAGTCCATTACTCAAGTACAATTGGCTGTAGGCAACAGGCATGTTTAGCTGAGGTCTAGCATGCAACCTCAATCCAGCAGGTCTATGCTGCACTGGGCTTTCCCATAATCTTGAGCCCAATTAAAAGTGAGAAATCCAAGGAATCGGAGAACAATAAAAATGAGAATTTAATCAATGACCCAATACGTTGGGCTGTCTTATCAATTTGAGACTGTCCTGGTTTGACTCAAAAGCCTGCTTGATCCATATCTTGAGTTCCATTGCATGATTCAAATTGAGCCGATCCAGCATCTAACTTAGAGACCAACCCCACTGTATTTGGTCCCCAATTTTTAGGAAGAGGGATTGACCCTATTGAGCCTAAAGCCGAGAATGAACCAATCCCGTAAGTCCAATATGATTCTAGGGTCAATTCAGGACCAACCGATCCTTTTATTGCTTCATTTTTGTATTCCTCGAATGGACAAATGTAATTTTTGAAATTACATATCCATCAACAATGCGATATTGAGCAAACAAACTGTGAATACCAATACAAATCAAATAGAGATTTAAGATAGGGTAACAACAAAATATCCGCTTGCCAAAAGCAACAAACCATAGAAGACTAACACTTGAAATAAAATAAAATAATAAAAATTTTAAAATATAATATAAATCATAAATTATACAACTTCATATCTTGTTCATTCCTAAAATATTACTTCAAATTATTTAACACTAAAACAAAACAAGCAACAAGCATAGCTAATACTTAATAATAGTTTTAAATTGAAATTACTGTTAATGAAATTGATGGAACATCTTGTTACTTGACCACATGATTAGATTTTCAAATTTATCATCTTTGTTTCAAGCATGAGAAGGGAGATCATGATATTATAGATTTTGACGAGGACCCTAGTTTTTTTGGAACAAATCTCATTTCATTTCACTTCAAGTAGGTAATGTAGAAGAACAACCCAAATGGGCTTCAAAGCAAAGAATATCCAACAACGATTGAGGGGGGCTTGAGATCCAGTTCACAGGGAGGGAATACCGGAGTTGGACTTTAACGACCCAATCCGCAGTTTTATTTTGGTCTTTATAACAATGGGTCAAGCTTAAAAGAGGCAAAGAAGAAAGTGCAGCCTGGACTTTCTCGACAAATAAAAATATTTCCCACGGTACTTGCCTTGTTCCCAAAAGTGCCCGAATTAAAGGAAGGCGGTTAGACTCAACAGTTGCTACGCTTTTCAACTTTTTCTTTTCCCACACGTTCGTCAACTCTACTCCCTCAATAAGTGCTAGGGTTTCAGCGTGCAATGCAAATTGCACCTTCACCTTGTGGGTGAATCCACCAATTAATACTATAGTCGCATCTCTACACACTCCAATGATCGCTCCTATGGATGTTCCGGCTTTGACGGCTCCATCAATGTTGATTTTAAGATACTCTGAGGCAGGTGGAACCCAATTCAACAATGAGGTTTGGTCTCTTGCTGAGCTATCCCTCTAGTTAGGACTCTAGATTTTAAAATTTCCATGCTTTGCAAGTTTTTCAGCCACAACTTCTTTTGGATCTAGTAGCTTGGCTCGAAAAATGGCCCCATTCCTCTCTTTCCAGACAAATTAAAGCACTTCGGCTACTAATTTGAGGGTGGGAGTTTCAGGTAATGTGCTCTCGTAATTAAGAAGCCATCAATACAAACCCTGTTTTGTTATTTTATTTTATTTTCAAATTGTAAGATGTTTGTTCAAGTTGATGGTATTTACGTATTGTTATTGTGATTGTTGACGAAGATGCAAAATGAATATGGCCATTAAAGTAAGATTCTTGGCCTCTGTTTCTCTTAGAATCGAGTATGGAGGCACTTACCTTTTAAATGCATATGTTGACTACGAATGATAGAGAGAGAGAGAGCCGCAGCAAGTGAGAGTGAAATTCGAAGAGAGGGAGAGAGGCAAAGGGCAAACGAAAAGGAGAGGCTGAGCACTATAGTTTATATACCTAGTATTTAGGAAAAAAAAAGTTACAAAGTTGGTCCGAGTTAGACTAAGAATTAACCTACACAATACAAGTTCCAGGAGGGAGAATTACCAAAAAAAAGTCCTAAATTAATTGCAATTGTGCAAATTCAATTATAAACTTTTTTTTTACTATTTCAATCGTACACTTTTTGCAATTGTGCCAATTTAATCCATTCGGCCATAATTGGTCAACTACAATGACATGGACATCAGCTAGTGCCAGCCATCCAACAAATGCTGACATGATAATTTTTAATAATAATGTTTATTTTTTTCGAATTTTTTATTAAGTTTTTCTTCTTCTTTTTTCCTTTCCTTTTCTTCTTTGTTTTTATTTTTCTCTTATTCCTCTTTGGCTTCCTTACCCCGTGATGGGCCACTAGGCAAGCAAGGGCTTCACAGCCCTTGCCCACCCTCGTTAGTAGCCTCACCCACATTTGGGCGAGGCCTGAGGCCATAGGCAAGGCAACTTCTCCCAAATTTGGGTGAGGCTAGCCTTGCCATGGGCAAAGGCAACCTCGCCTGTGGCTATGGCTAGCAAGGCTATGGCGGCTAGTGACGAAGCCAATTCGGCAGATGGCTCGAGGATGGAGGAGGAGGAGGGTGACAATGAAGGGGTTAGGGTCTAGTTAAAAGTGAGCTTGGCGTTGGACAACTGCTTCTCCCTAAGCCGCAAGTCGCAATAGCACTCGAAGAAGAGGTCCTATGTCGCAGGGCTCCCGAAGAAGCCGTAGTTGTTCACACAAAGGTGTGGAGCTTGGCATCGGTGCTCTTTAGCCATCTTTTCTTTTTCTGGGACTTGCAAAACACACATCAAAATCGAAGTGATTTTCAAAGACACGATGATTGTGACCTCAAACACACGCAAAACCCACAAATCGAAAATCCAGCAAATAGACATATCCATATCTACCCATCTAAGGGTCCTCTTTTCCCTCCAAACACACTAAATCAAAATCAACGTTGTTGGAGACCTTCAAAGGTCGGAGAGAGATGGAGACTGGCCTCACCTAGATCTAAGCAAGATCATTGGTGAGGGCTTCACAGCCCTCGCCCAATGGTCAGCAAGCCTTGCCTGAGCCTTGTTGGTTGTTGTAGGGTAAGAAAGCCAAAGACGAAGAAGAGAAAAAAGAAAAGGAAAAGATAAATAATAATAATAATGATAATAATAATAATAATAATAATAATAATAATATTGAAATAATAAAAATAATATTTAAAAATTGCCAGGTCAGCATTTGCCGGATGGCTAGCACTGACTAGTGTCCACATCAACATTGGCCAGCCAAATTTGGCTGAGTAGACTACATTGGCATAATTGCAAAAAGATTTAAAATTGAATTGGCAAAAAATAAAAAGTTTATAATTGAATTAGTATAATAACAATAGGTTTATGACTTTTTTGGTAATTCTCCTAGTTTCAAGAGCCTCAGGACTAGGAACCGGCCCAATCTCCCTCGAACTTGGACTAGGACTAGCATGGTTTGGCTAGATCAACTCAACCCTAAATATTGATGCTCACCCCATTGTTGCTCATCATTTCTCACATTATTGAAGATCCCCTTTCCTTGATATTCTTTCTTAACAACCTAAGGACTTAGCTGAATTCCCTAAGCCAGTTTAGAGACACCATAGAATCGCCCGGTCCTTGATCCAAAATTACGATCATCTTGTCAATTTGCCTTTGGTCCAATCGTGAGACTCGATAATTACCCGGTGCGCGTAAAATCGAGAACATTACATGCGTTAGATCTGATTGATTGTGATTTGAAGCGCCCCCTTGCCCTCGGTATACCGGAAAAAAGAAAGATTTCAACTAAACTTACTATAGAGTACAAGCAAGACATAAAATAAATTAAAAAAGCAGCTCGAGACCAACAATTCCAGCTAAATATCCACCACGCCTTCAGTCTTAGAGAAACCACTCCCACTGGCACTGCTTGGAAGGCTCCATTGGTCGGAGAACCCGCCGGATGCCGGGCTATTTCCACACTTCACGACGGCTCTAACGCTCTCGATCAGCTCCTGCGTCCGGCATTCTTGTGATAATATCTCGAGCAGCTGCTCCGGACAAATCACGAGCTTCACCTTCCAAACCCCGTTGTTGCTCTTGCCACTATCCCTAGAGAAGACCTCGGTGTACGACCTCTTCAACGTGCCTTGGTAATCCAGCGACATCCGGTACGGCGCGACGAGTGACGAAGGTATACTTGTGGACCGGACATGGCCTTCTCTCACGACCTCGTTACCTAATAACAATCTTTGATCTCGTGATTTGCTACCGTCACCACTGCCGTAAGGGAGCAAGTAGTACGACGCTCCTGCCACAAGCTCCTCCTGGAGAGGGAGCGGATTCCAGAAGAGGTCATGCGCACGGAAGATGCCATGGCCTGGAAACTCATCAGCGATGGTTCGGACGGCGATCGGGGTGTAGAACTCCATGACTCCGCCATTGGTCGCCACCACCTTGACGAGCTGTTGTTTAGCCTCTCCTAAGCCTCCAAAGAGACAATTCCCCATATCGATCACTCAAGCGTATAGTCAAGAGAGAGTATATCGCAATGGTGTTCTTCTTTTCTCCTTGTGTGTGCATATACACTAGGGTTTTGGAGGATGGTAGGAAAGCGTGGGGAAATTTTCTGGAGGGAGAGGGAAAACAAAAGACATCGTCGGTGAGATTCTTCTTGAAAGCTTTCTTGCTCTAACCTAGCCCACATAAATAAATATATAAGCAAAATTGAGATAGGAAAGGGACAAGAAAATTGCTAATGGGGCCAACTTTTGTTAGAGCATATGTTAAATTTATGTTACTGGAAAATTTTATGGACCACTCACACTTTGGGAAGTGGTCCAACTGTTCATGACGTGATGTTGACGTTTCTCATTTGGTGCGACAAAGTGATGGTTGCATTCTTAAAAAATAAAAATAATGGAGCAATAAAGTTTTATATTTTTATTTAGTAATGTCGGGACCAAATATGAGCGGGAGTGTCTAAAGACATTGGCTTGAAGCACTTTATGGAGGGGTCCAGTCGAAGAAATTGGACCGGTCAAGGAATTGAGAAACATCACTTTTCTCTTTAGTTCTTTAAACAAACTTTGGTCCCTTTTGAGGGGCTGTGGCATGGAAACTTGGGAGTTGTGACACATCATGATGATTTCTCTAATTTTGGATCTGCCTTTGTTCTTTAGGTTCTGTTCGAGAGTTCCATCTATTACTTATAAAAAAGGAAAATAAGATTGGATAATAACAGCAATCGGAGAAGAGCAACCAAGTCAGTTCAATCCGGGAATAGGCCCAAACTAGGGGTGAACATATTCGACTGCCCAATTCGGGATTGGACCACACCAGCCAATGTGGTCCAATTCCCGGAGGCATTGATCCAATGCTCGGTTCCATAAAAATGGAATTAGTAATTTTCAGTCCGATTCCTAATTCCAGGGAGGAACCCTGGAATTGGATTGAACTGGACCAACTCTTTTTTTTTAATATTTTTTAATTTCTTCACAATAGTAATAAATTTTCAAATAGACTATTTTATTTCTTAAACAATTGGATTGAACTGACCAACTCTTTTTTTTTAATATTTTTTAATTTCTTCACAATAGTAATAAATTTTCAAATAGACTATTTTATTTCTTAAACACACACACACACACACACACACACACACACACACACACACACACACACACACACACACACACACACACACACACACACACACACACACACACACACACACACACACACACACACACACACACACACACACACACACACACACACACACACACACACACACACACACACACACACACACACACACACACACACACACACACACACACACACACACACACACACACACACACACACACACACACACACACACACACACACACACACACACACACATATATAAACTTAAACACAAGTGGAGTTTAACTTTTAAGTACATGGGAACATATGCGATTGATTTTATTGGGACTGCCCAAGAATCGAATCAGATCGATCAATCCGGAGCACGACCACTTTTTAGTGGAAAAAAAAGTGGTCAGTTTTGTTGGACCAAACTGGAATTGACGATCTGCTCCCTGGTTCCCAGTTCCACTTTGGAATCGGATCGAACCGCGAATCAATCACCCCTAAGCCGAACCTACCTTATCCAGTTGGTTCAAGGTCAATTCACAAGAGACCCATTTGATTCCCTATTTCAAAAATGAGGAACCAACCGGTTATACTCTAGAACTTAAAACATGAAACCTGTAAGGTCGGATTTAGGGTAGAATTTGGAAATGGACCAATTTTGAACTAGCATGCTCCTAACTCTAAATTGGGTTTTTTTTACTCTTTTTTCGAAAACAGAAAATATTTATTGAAATTGAATAAAAAGAATTTTATTCATGTTTCAACACATGCATATTATGTATATAATTTAATGAATCAAAGAAAAGCTCCAACCCATTCCAACGTCAACGGGATTAGTTTCTAATTCCAAAATTTGGGAATCAATCCTACAGGTTAGATTTTGGGTTCTAGACCTAAAACATACCATCACTAAAACCAATCACCTAATAGAATCCTGAGCATGCATATAATGATTCTCAAACCATGTTTATTTGAGTGCATGAGCGATGAATTTGAGAGCTTAAATACTGATGAACAACGACACAAACTATATTTTGGGTGCATTTGGTAGAGCATTTAGAAAGCCCCTTAGGGCCCCAAAGCCCATTGGGGAAAATTTGGGGCATTTGGCAATCCATCCCCAAGGAGCTTTCAAGTAAATGTCAGCATTTTGAATGCTGAAAGCTCAAAGCAAGTCCCCCCTTCTTTGAGCTTTCGGCATTTTCGGAATGCTAAAGGCATCAACTAATGAAAAATTATTATTTGCCTATTTTGCCCTTAAAATATTATTGAAAACTCACTTTTACCCTTCTTAAAAATGTGAAACCCTAGTTCCTTTGCAAGTCCGCGTTCTTTCCCTCACTCCCTCACGACATCAAATTTTGCTCCTCTTCCAACACTGCGCTCTCTCCTACGCGACAATTGTCGTTGCTCTTCCAACGCTACGCTCTATTGCTCCTCGCTTGATTGTGCTGGCAACAACCCTGGCTCCTCTTCCGACGCGATGACCGATGCTCCTCTTTTGACGCACGTCGCAAGGGCTCCTCTTCCAATGCTATGCTCCGTTGCTTCTCGCTCAACTGTGCCGACAACAACCGCGGCAAGCTCTAAGGTAAAAATCAATTTTGGGTGTTTTGGCAAGGAGTTCCAATTTTTGGTTTTGCTTGCTCTAATTCTGGGTTTTGCTTGTAAAGGGAGGAATTCCTTGATTCTGGATTTTGCTTGCTCGATCCTGAATTTTGCTTGGGTTTTGCAATTTTGGATTTTGCTTGCTCCGATTCTGGGTTTTGCTTGTAATGGGAGGAATTCCACCTATCTTATGGCTGGAGATGACTCACTGAGCTTCAATTGCTTTGATGTCTAGTTTCAGTAAAAAGTTTGTGCAGAAAGACTCAAATTCCTTTTGCTTTTGTGAAGACTAACAAGTTTAATCAATAAAGAATAATTGCAATCCTGTGTGGATAAAAGAAAAGGTACAAATAAAGGAAATCAAGACTCAAACATATGGAGAGGTTTTTCCAACTAAGATATACTGATGCAGCCTTCAACTGATCTCTTGATCAGCCTTCAAATCTGACCCTCTGTTTTCATCTCCAGTAAGAAGAAGCTTTTTGTGGCATTACCAGGAGCATTCCATCTTTCAATCAAAAAGTTACAGTCATAGATAGAAAATGGATTATAATATGATCCACAGATGGCCCTCTTCTTGCAAAGGCTCAACATGGTAATATTACAGAGTTTAGTTTGTATTTTGTCAGAACATGCTGTGCATTTGACAGAAGTGACTCAATGGGGCTTTAACTTTCGAGATTTGCTGTCATGAGAAACATCCCTGCTGTATTTATTTCTGGAAGCATTTTACTGATGTTTCTAGTCGTTTCTTGGATACTTCGATGCTCAATTTATATACATCGGATTCCAATGATGTAAATGAGAAGAGTAATTCTTCAGATGATGATGTAGCATCTGATATGACACGTTTATGTGATCAAATAGCTATGAATTTAATAAATAGTTAGGGATGTTTGTAATTTTTAAGGATAATGAGTTTCTTTCCCCGAAGTATGTGTTACTATATTTATTATAATGAAAATATTCTTCTTATAATTAAAAAGAGGGTACATGAATTTTTTTCATTTGATATTTTTAACAAAAAAAAATTATTTTTAATAAAATTGTTTATATAACATCTTTAACATTGTTGTCAAATATAAATTTAAAAAGTTGTAAACATTTTTTTTAATTTTAAGCATATAAAAATTTAAAAGCTTAGATTAATCACCAAAGGGGTTTTTCAAATGTGTTTTATACCAAAGATTATTCTTCTCAAAGTTGCATTTGAAAGCACAATTTATCAAACGGTCTTTTACATTTCCTCAAAGCCCTTTAGGCTTAATTACTTTGCATTTCCCCAAGGAGCTTTCTAAATACCATACCAAACACACCCTTCATCCATCGTGCCAAATGAATTCATTGTCAAATTTTTACATCGTCCACTTAGAGTAACTTTAGGAGGCCACACATGCCATCAACTGGGCATAGGTTCTTTAGGTTCGTTCGAGGGTTCCGTCTATTACTAACAAAAAAGGAAAATAAGATTGGATAATAATGAGAATTGGGGAGAGTGACCGGACCAGTTCAACTTGGCAACTAATTCGAACCTATCCAACCAGTTCGAGGTTAGTTCACAAGGAGACCGATTTGATTCATAGTTTCAAAAACAGGGAACCAACCAATTGTACCCAGAAATTTGAAACATGAAACCCACAAGGTCGGCCCTAGGATAGAACTTGGAATTGAACTAGTTTGGAATTGGTTTACTCCTAATTTTAAATTTTTTTATTATTTTTTTAAACAGAAAATATTTGTTGAAATTAAATATGTCTGACATATTATCCTCAAGCAAAAAGAATTATATTTATATTTGACACATGCGCATATATATATATATATATATATATATAATTAATTAATTAAGGCTCTGAATCAATTCCAAAGTCAACAACATCGATTCCTGATTCCAAAATTTGGGAGCCAATCATGACAAGTTAAGTTTCAAGCTATTGTAGACTTAGAGTAGACCTTGTTGAAACTAATCACCCTAATAAGAAATATAATGATTCTCAAACCATGTTAATTTGAGTGCATGAGCGATGAATTCGAGATCTTAAATATTGATGAACAATGGACACAAGCTATATTTTATCCATCATGCCAAATGAATTTATTGTCAAATTTTGTACATCTTCCACTTAGAGTGACTTTAGGAGGCCACACTTGCCATCAAATGGGTAAAGGTTCATTCGATAACTCATGCGATCGGAGTAATTTGCATACATTTATAAAGATGACCGACATACATTGATAAATAATTAAAGAGCATGTGGCCGATTACATTAAAGTAGTCTAAAAGAAGAAAGAACGTAACATGATCATGCCACAGTGTCAGCGACTTGAGATTCGAATTCACCGATGGCTCTAAAATGCGTTTTTCAAAGAAAATGAATTCACGAACTTGGGACCTAATGGTATCGACACACTACGCTCAAAAAAATTAGAATTTTTGACAAATGAAGGACGGGAGCCACTCAACGCCAAAGGCCCAGTAAACTTGGGCCGGCCCGCAAGCCCATTCATATCGACACCCTCCACATCGTTCTAGAAGGCTCATAATCCACATTCTCTGATCCACTTGCTGTTTTCATTTCTATGTTTTTTTTCTCTCTTGAATTCTGTCACAACAGCGATTAACAGAAGGATATTTTCGTCACAATTTTCGTCTTTTGTAGAAAAATAAAAGCTCAAAGGAGAGGACCTTCACAGACCTACCTAAGGCTCTCTAGAAAACATAAAAGAAATTGACACAAACCGTCATTGAACTTTGATATAACGTGTAACATTGAACTTTGATATAACATGTAACATGATTTTTGGATGTTTTATTTGTTCAACTTGATTCTTGAAATAATGATGAACATATAAATTCTCTAATCAATTTTTTTTTATTTTATAAAGTAGATGGAAAAAAAGATAGGCATAGCATATAATAATTCAAGTTTGATTTATCATTTGAGCGATCAGAAAGACTACATGGAATATTTATTGATAGTTTAGGGATCACATTGAACAAATTAAACATCTATATATCAAATTGCAATTGGAGCAAGGTTCATAGAACATGTCATTTTCTCAAAATGTGAATCCTCTGTTTTTTAGAGCTCGGAGCTCTATTGTGCCAGTTCTCCAGCTTCACATCCAATTCACATACATTCTTAGGCTGCGTATGATAACCATTCTTTTTCTATTTCTGGAATAGATTTCTATTCCAAACCTGTTTTTGAAATAGAAATCCGTTTAGTAAAATGATTTCGTCTTTCTATTTCTGGAATAGATTTCTATTCCAGAATTCCAGAAACAGGTTTGGAATAGAAATCGGAAACAAAAAATTTTACATTTCTATCTCTAGAATAGAAATCAGAAATTGTTTCTCTCTTTCTTACTTTTCACTCGATGAAGTTTCTTGCCATTCGCCACTCACCACCACCACCGGCCACCACCCCGCCCGCCCCGCCACCCCTCCCATTGTTGTCATCACTTGGGAAAGTGAAATTTTATTGATTATCAAACGAATTTCTATTCCAAGAATAGAAATTTTTTGTCGTTATCAAACATGTTTTTTAGCTTGAAAACTCATCCATAAATAGAAATAGAAAAATCTATTTCTCTTCTAGGAATATTATCATTCGCGCCCTTAGTTTCCATTGTGCAGAGCTCTTCCCTCTTATCTATGTTCTGCTTCTTCGTTACAAGCCGAGAATTCTGAACTAAGTATTAGTAGAAAAATTTGAAGGATCAAGGCACTCACACGGATCGTTGACCTCACGACTTCAATCCACGATTCAATGAATCGGACACTGCAATTTGTATCGTGTACATATTTGGCTTTCGGAGATTCTTGTGGATTGATGCTGAGTTTGAGTTCATAGTAGGATTGTTTCATATTTTCAAATGCATTTCAATCACTCAAAACTGAAATCGAACTGTGGACACCTCTGAACTGCTTGTATTGATCGTAAGATTCGTGATTCTGTTTTAGTTCTGAGTTCAGCACGTCTCTTGAACCAATTTGTGATGCTTGTAGATGCAAGTAGCCGAGAGGAAATTTGATGACTACAACTGTTTGACCGAATTTCTGAGTCGGTTGTTGCTAGATAGTTCTTATGCGGTTCAGTTTGTATTGTAAGAGATTACACTATGTCCAAACGAGCAATTTATGGCTTGTTTGATAACCGGTCAAATAGTGAAAATTTCTATTCTTTTGTTTCCAGGAATAGATTTAGAATAAAAATCCATTTGTTAAAATTTTTGTTCTCAGGAATAAATTTGGAACAGAATCAAGAATCAAAAAAAGTTACTTCTTGTTCCCGGGAACAATTTCAAAAATCAGTTTTTTTTTCCCTTTCTTTTTTGTTCTCCTCTTTCTCTTTCCTTTTCTTTTTCCTCTCTCAACCTAATGCCGCCCATTGTCACCCACCGTTCGCCGGCGCCGACGATGGTCAACGAGTGGCTTGGTGAGGGTCAACCTCACCCAAGTGGCGCAAGGTCGGCCTCGCCCTGGCCTAGCGAGGCCAACCCTCGCCTCACCCAGATCGGGCAAGGAGAGCCTCACCCAGCAACCGACGAGGGTCGACCTCGCCAGGCTAGGGCGAGGCGGGGCAAGGTTGACCCTCGCCAGTGGCTCGATGAGGCTCCAACGAGCTCGTCGGGCCTCGCCTAGCCAATCACCGACCACCATGGGTGGCAATGATCGGCTACAATGGAGGAAGGGAAAAATAAAAAAATAAAAAGAAAAAAGAAAAAGAAAGATGTATTTAAATCATTGAAAAAATTTAAAAATATATTTGGACTAAAAATTTTAAAATTTTACCAAACACATTTCTTACCAAACACATTTCTATTTTGGGAATAAAAGTTTTGAACGGTTACCAAACGCTTTTAAGTGCTCAGAAATTGTTTCTGGGAATAGAAGTGTTACCATGCGCACCCCTAGTAACCATGGGATGGTAGAACTGAATTGAACCAACATTTCGTGCATTTTCAATTATCTTCAATTTTTGGTTCGGATAATTATAAAAATTAAATTTCCTTTTACAAGTTTGGATTTTATTAGTTCGATTCAATTAACTGAATCCATTCTTCAAAAACACATAACTCTCTCTACCGATCCTTCCTCTACCAAATCCCCAACCGACTAAAAAGAAAAAAAAATCCCCAACCAAACCCCCTCCCTCCCTTGCTTTCTCCCTCTAAAATCATTATGCAAAAGCTTCGTTCTCAACTCGACCGAATTCCTCCTTTATCTCTTTGTTTAATTCGATCTGGCTTGGAGGAGAGCTATTATCAAGACTATGAACTTCGCAGCATCATTTTGGAGGAGAGCTATTATCAAAGAGCTTACCACCAGCATCCCAGTCTCTAACAGGACCAGTAGTAGACACCCTCCCTCTCTCGCGCACGAGCACGCGTGCACTTGCAGAGGCCTTACGACTTGCTAATTGTATTAATTTCTTCTGCGGGCTTAAGATGCATCTGGCGGAGGATCGAGTTTGCTGTTCCGGCGTTGTTGGGCCACTAAGAAGATGGCCGGATCGACAATGAACGGGAGAGACTCGAAACTGAAGAATCTTGAAGCGAAGAAGTTTGGCAGAGAGATAAGTGACCACCGATTCGGCAATTGCAGGACAGCCACATGAGGAATTGAAGAAGTGAATCTAGCCCATCGGTCTTTCTTATTCTCTCTGCGACGACATCTTCCTTATCGGTGACTCTGTGGAGAGTCATACCAGGAAACATGGGGAAAGATCGCACCCTCTTCGCAACGAAAGAAGGGCTGGTGCGGTTAGAGAAGCACAAGCTCGGCGAGCGCAAGTGCACATAGCGCCCGACCTGAGGACGGCTGCTTATCGGTCTTGCGAGAGCCCTGGCTAAACTTATCTGGCATCTGCACAGGGTAGGTGTTATGGATAGCTTAGATGGACGATGAAAAGTTAAACACTTAAATCCCTCGTTTGCCTTTTGAATAATGCTCCAAAGCTGAATTGATTGAGGACTTATCTCGGTCTGCCGTGGAGTGGGAGTAGGTAGAGACACTTTAGTCAATCTACCAATCTCTATGAATCAAGATGCCTCCTTATGGCCGTAACGATAATTTTTAAAGATTTAATCATTTGGCCGGCACGACTATGGAGACGTGCAACACACCCAAAGGCACAGTTTCGAGAAATCCTCTCTCTCTCTCTCTCTCTCTACTCCCGAAATGAGGTCAAAAGTGTTCTACCGATAATTTCAAAATTAACCATGAGAAGAGTAAAATTTCTTATCATAAATTGATTTTTCTATTTATTCTTCAAACGAGTTTCTGAGACAAATTAGGTGTTTGATAATAATATTAAATTTATGTTCTCAAAATATAAATTCATTTGACAATAATATAAAATTTCTATTTCGAAGGGGTGGTGGGAGACGATCGGCTAGGAGTGGCAATGGCGGCTCGCATCTAGCAACAGGGGGCAGGCGAGCGAGCGGGGGTGTAAGATCAAACGATGAGGAGAGTTTTTATTTATCATTTTTATTCCAAAAATAGAGAAGTAAAAAATTTTAACTTCTAATTTATATTCTAAATCTATTTTGGAGTAGAAAATTTGTTAGAAATAGAAAAATGAAATTGTGATATCAAACAAATTTATATTCCAACCCTATTTCCAAAAACAGAAAAATAAAGAAATAAAGAAACATAAATTTTGTCATACATACTCTAAGAAAAATCCATAGTGGCAATCAAATACAAACCGGCTCAAAATAGGTGCAAAAATATGGGTCTAAATACATAACAATAGATTGAAAAATGGCTTGAAACCGATTTGAATTTAATGGTTCATTTGTTTTACGGAAAATGGATGATTCGAAACCATTTTCTCAAAGAGTGATCATATGAATTGCTTGCAAAAATGAATGAACAAAAAATATTTTCTTCATCGAGGGAAATATTCAGACATAAATTATTACCGGTAATAAAGACATTTTCCATTGATTGATTATTTCAAGCGACATAAATAATTATTTTTAGGAAAATATTTTAAAAATTATTATTTTTTACGAAATAAACGAAATGTAAAAACCGAGAAAAACCTCAAATGGGCTTCCCACATTTAGGCACGACATTAAGCTCCAAATGAGCAACTCAGATAGTTTCTTCAAAGCTATGATTGGTTAATTATAATGCATGTATTCTTGTTCCAAGCCGACCTTTAGGGCTTTGCCCTAGAAAGTCATCGGTAACCGAGCCCGCATCGACATCTTATATACGTATCTCAGTATTTGTTTCACAGCAATAGCAATTATACTATAAGGTTTATTAGAGTCAAAGTCGTAGTAGCTATTATATGCCGCCCATGTAATCGTTGTTACAGCTCAGGTGTCTATTTTAAAGCCAAAAGCGTCTGGACTCGCTTTATAAATGTTTCATAACTTGCACTATTACCCTTATGTGAAATTTAAAAAAGTACCCAGTGCTTTCTCTTAATCAAGCGACCACCCGATTCACAAATCTAATAAAATATATCATACTAAAACTGACTTGTGATAACATAATTACATTAATTAGGTACATTTTCTTTTTTGTTGAATCTAATATGTATTATATATTTTAGGGATAAGAGCACTATAAGTCCTAAAATTTGTCACAAAGATGTAATTCAGTCATAAAACTTTCAAAAAGTATAAGTCCTATAATTGAATCATAAAATTTTCAAAAAAATATAATAAAGTCCTAAAATTTTCAAAAATTGCAATAAATGGAAGAACTTGATTTGACCAATTTGACAAGTTTTAGGACTTAATTGAATTTTTTGAAAATTTTAGGATTTAATTGCATTTTTGTGATAAGTTTTAGGACTTAATTGCACTTTTTTAAAAATTTAGAACTTAATTACACTTACATATCCTTATATTATGTAAGACTAACCTTTGGACATTTATGTTGAATTTGATTGCCAAAACAAGATTGTGATAGGATAAAAAAGGAAGAGGTGGTTTATTTGGATAATAAAGTAGACATATCAAATCCTATTAAGTGTTTGGTGCATCTTGAGATAAGATGGGAATCCATATCCTTCACAGCTCTCATCTTCGGGAGCTTCCATCTCGTCCAAGTAGCCCAAATCACAATAAAAGGAAGTTGATTTGAAGGATAAAGAATGAGGGACATGGGGATTTTTCTTCCCTAAGATGGTGATATTTTTCCATTTCTAGGTTTCATTCTCAACATTCCAATTACTCGACATGATTGCAATGTTGGGATCACTAAATAGGCCAAATCGCAATAAAAGGATGTTGAATTTCATTTTTTTTTTGTCAGAAAAAAGGATGTTGATTTGACGGATAATGAATGAGGGACGTGGGGATTTTTCTACCCTATTATGGTGATATTTTCCATTTCCAGATTTCATTCTCAACATTCCAATTCCTCGACATGATTGCCATGTTGGGATCACTAACTAGCCCAATCGCAATAAAGGATATTGATTGAAGGATAAAGAATGAGGGACGTGGGGATTTTTCTTCCCTAACAAGTTGATATTTTCCATTTCTAGGTTTCATTCTCAACATTCCAATTCCAAATGATGCTTGCTCTCTCCTCCTTTCTCTTTCCACTTGCACAAATTTTCATTTCGTCATATCCACAAAAGTCGGTCATCAACCTTCCCCTTCCGGCCCCAACTAGCTCTTACCACCCAACTCACCAGCACCACATTAGACAACGCCCGTGAGTTGCCGGTCCTTGCCTAGGCCGCAACTTATCTTGCTCGGCTGCTGAGGTTCCCAACCTTGCTCAGGCACGACGGTCCTCACCGACATTTGCCCAACCCCCATTTTCTCCCTTATTTCACCATTGATGAATGAAGGGAGAGTGTCGGGCACTGATTTATTACTGTGGATCACGTATCCTATCCGACTTTATCGTAAGATTTTTTTATCCGGTCCATATATAGACCAAATCCTCAACCCCAAAGAGTTTCTCGGCTTTGAACTTTCCCTTTCTCTCAGGGTGATCAAACATCGCCGTTGCAATCGATTTCATGGTCGGGACCATGAGAAATCACTCGGCGATGGTTTTCGCATTCTCTGTTTATTTGCTTTTGGTGAGTCGCCTTCAAACACGAGTAGTGTGCTCGTCGTCTTCAGGGCCGCTCGCCCCAGCGTTGTATGTTTTCGGGGATTCGCTGGTCGACGGCGGCAACAACAACCTGTTGCCCACTCTTGCCAAGGCAAATTTTCTTCCTTACGGCTGCAATTTCTCGGGGGGTGTCACCGGACGATTCACCAACGGGAGGACCGTCTTTGATTGCATCGGTACATATCGAAATCTAAAGCTTCGATTCTCGGCTTTGAATATTTCTCTCTCCCTCACGAGTCAAACATCATCGTAACTTCATTGATCGCTCGGAATTGGTTGGATTTGCATTATTTTTGTTCCTTGTTTTTTTACCAACATTTTCTCATTAAATTGTCCTGATTTATTAGCCGAATTATTGGGCCTGCCTCATCCTCCACCGTACCTGAGTTCTAGGACATCAGGAGTGATCACCGGACTAAACTTCGCCTCCGGGGGATGTGGCATCCTCCCTAAAACAGGAAACTTCGTGGTAGGAGCTCATTACCAACATTTTCTCATTAAATTGTCCTGATTTATTAGCCGAATTATTGGGCCTGCCTTATCCTCCACCATACCAAGTAGCGGTATGAACTTTGACCGTATAAAATACACCAAAGTTTCGATTAGACATAACAAGAAAAAGAGAAAAGAAAATACGGTCGCAAAACCGGCTTGAATTGAACTTTGGAAACGCATGATATGAGTTGTCTTTGCAGGGCAAATGTCTTAACTTAGATGAACAAGTGAGGTTGTTTGAGAGTGCCGTCCTCAATGATTTGCCAAGACTCTTCAATAGCTCCGATGAGTTCTCCAGCTACTTGGCCAAGTCAATCTTGGTCTTCTCGATTGGCAACAACGACTACATCCTCAACTACCTCAATCCAACTTTCTACAACACGAGCAAGACCTACGAGCCTCAGCCATTCGCAAAGCTCCTCGTCGCCATGCTTTCTCAGCGTCTAGAGGTACTTCGCTATTCTATCGACATCGTTGATTTCATAACTAAATTTCTAAGAAAACTTATTAATACATTAGGGTTACTTATCAGAACATGACATTTATATATGCTTATCATGGTATCACACATATTGAAGACGGGTTCGGTGATCGGCCATCAATTTTAATTGAGGAAGTCATAGATTTGCTCTTTGAGCGCGTAACCCGGACCCCTAACCTTGTTCTCATTATTCATCTCGTTATCTAGAGTTTATTTTGTTTTGAAACTGTCTCAAATTTATCCTAGTTTGTATTTGGATTGTGTTGTGTCTCTCTTGTATATTCATGGAAATGAATGGAATGTTATCATGACCACGTACTGCTTAGGTTGACACTCAATCTTAGCAGATGTTGGGCAATATTATTGCAGAGGCTATATAATGGAGGAGCAAGAAAGTTTGTTGTCTTCGAGATTGGCCCGATTGGATGCATCCCAACGATCGCGAAGAAATCAAAACACGATGGAGCATGTGACGAAGGATCAAACCTGCTAGTTTCCTACTTCAATCAAATGCTTCAACCGGTGCTGGAGAACTTGACATCCAGTCTCGCGGGATCAATGTTCGTTCTCGGTGGAGCGAATTCGCTTGCCTACGATGCAATAAACAATCCTTCCATACATGGTACGAACTCAACTCATATGAATCAAAAAAGGCTTACCATGATTAAAATTTCAATAAGTTGTTCCTTACCAGGATTAAGTTCACGGGATTAAATCCATCATAACCGCTAGATCACATGACACCAATTGTGAATCCAATGGCTAGTTGATCCGTGCATGGAATGGAATCCTACTAAAATATTTTTCTCATTTTGAAATAGGATTGATGGAGACGAGAAACCCTTGTTGCAAAACATGGGTAGACGGAACTTTGCCATGCATTCCATTGCTAACCCCGTGCCCTAATGCCGATAAATACTTCTTTTGGGATGGATATCATCCGACCGATGTGATTTCCATGCTCACAGCTTCCAGGTGTTTCAATGACACAAAAGTTTGTTCTCCGGTCAACATACAAGATCTCGTGCATATATGAACATCTCATTTGACTAGACCTATCTAAGGCTACTTATCATCTTGGGTTATCATCAGTGATCAGAGGACGTCTCTGGCATAATGTTTTATCAATTTAAGCGACATTTGTTTGTCTAGATGTCTAATATGGATAGGATAGGATATGAAATCCATGAATTTTATCATATTCTATCCACTATTTTGTAAATCAAAATAATAAAGACAAATATTTTCATATCTTATCCCATTTCTATTTAGTATGAATATCACATTAATGTAAGTGAACTTAAAAATGCATAAACGAAGATGGTAAAAATCTTTTATGATTCACTACAATCAATCTAAACGAAGGAGTTCATTACAGCTTTATAGTTCAACTATGACAAGAAATACAAATGAATCACAACAATATCTACAAGTAAAATCAATCAACAAATGCCGAGTCTTGCAAGAGAACCATTTTCACAATTTTGAAAAATATAGTACTCTATTGCATATTTCATTTTTATTTACTTGTTTTTTCCCTCTCTTTTCCATTTTTTTCTTTTATTATTTCTTTTATATTTTCATCAATCCATAATAAAAAATTTATTAAATAATTAACTACATTGATATACATGAAATACTACTATACCTATATATGTAATAAATATAAATAATAGACATATACACACACATTTTAAATCATAGAATAGAAAGAAATTCAATTATATAGATAAAAATAGGAATAAATATAAAAGAAAATTGTTCTTTTTTGGTTATTTTGATTATATTATTATTAGAATTTTAGTTATATTTAATTATTATTTTAATTTTATTAATGAAAGAAAATTTTCATTTGAGAAAAATGGCTTTTATATGTCTCTTATATCCGACTTTGTCTTATATTAAGCAAGAGCCAAATACAAAATGGCATAAATTTCATCTTATCCAATCTTTTGTTTGAATTACCAAATGTAGTCTTGATGTAGTTTGATAATGCAAGAAAAAAATCAGGCTAAACAAACCAACTAAATCAATTATTTTTGCCATAAAGTACAACTTAGAACCACAATTTCTTGAATAATCCATTCAAATGTCAGTAACCATGCCTCTTCTACTTTGCACGGAGAGATCCAAATCTCTCTCGGAGTCACAATTAGCGGTAAGCTTTCTGATTTTGACTAATTCAACCATTTCTTTTCTTTTCTTTTTTCTTGATTTATTCAACTTTGACTGTTTGATTTTGCAATGATTTCTCAATGTATCCGAGATTTTCATCGTTCATTTGTCAATTGTGTTAACATGTTTGCAAGTTCTATATTGATCTCACTTGATATGTGAACATTCAATCCATTTTACTGAATATTTCAAAAGCGGCTCCCGAATTATATCGATTTTAATTAAATTATTTAATATATGTACTCGATTTCGAAATTGCAATATGAATTGTTATGGATTGGAAGTTTTGAAGATCGTGTTTCCTTTTTATGATGTGTTTGTATTGAAGAGAAAGGATTTTGATTGGTGAGTTCCCCTTTTTTATGACGGTTGCTTGGTGTCGAAGAAAACTTCCAATTATGTTTTGAAAATTGACAAAACATTCCTTAAGCGTTTTATGATTATGATGATAAGATTTCTAGGTGTGATATTGGAGCATATATTCATCAAATTATGTGATCAGTTCGTGTTGAAGACAATGGATTAATTCATATGAATATTTATCTAGAAGATATGCATATTTAACTGAATTGAGAAGATATCAGATCCTTGCGACTAGGAATATGGCATGGATTTCTTGCCATAATCATTGATTGTCCAGGAGGGATGTAAGTCAACATAATCTTTCCAATATGAGGTTCTCAACTTAAGGAAACTCAATATGGGCAACAAAATCAACGGAGACTTCATTCTTGGCAATCTTGAAGCAATCAAATCTTCCAGTATTGTTCAAGTCCAACAAGTAGATTGGCTGAATCATTCTCAAATGTTCTGTCCAACGGTTAGTTTGGAAGGTGAGGAGTATGAAAGGAGACCGTGGTGCCAAAGGAAAAACAAGAGTTTTGAGGTCTAAAATTCCAAATTTCAAAGAGAGTTTCGATATTACACACTTATCTTTGTAAGTTGAAATTGTAATCATTTGATAGGTGTATACTTGTCTTTGGAAGTTGAAGTTGTAATCTCTTGAAAAGTGTGAACATTGTCACATAAATGTGTGCTTTAGTATAAGATAGTGAGTCCTATCAACTTGGGTATAAGTAGCACCAGTTTTGGGTAGAAACACTTAAATATAAACGGTAGGGATGTGCAACTAGACTGAATTTACTCGAGAACCGGATTGAACCACCCAAAAATAGGGTCGCGAACCGATTCTCGGTGAAATCGTCCAAGAACTAGTTCTAGTTTTTAAGAATCGATTACAAGCAAAAACCCACTCGGATTAGTTTTGGTACCGATTTTCTTAAACTTAAAAAAGAAAACACCTCATGGAACAAATTGTCATTGGGGGAGTAGAAGCCAAGCTCCCTTGTTTCGATGGGAGGCGGAGGCGGGGGGAGGAGATAAGGCAAGACGCGAAAGCGGGAGAGGAGATAAGGCAGGAGAAGGAGGCGGAGGGAAGAAGCGGGGATGAGGCTAGGTGGTGGAGGAGGCGGGCGCAAGTGGCAACTAGGGGAGGCGGCTACCTAGTGGCCAAACTAGGTATGTTTAAACCAAACCAAATTTGGATTAAAAACAAGGTCAAGGCCAAACCAGATCCGGAAGTTGGGTTACGTAGGACGTGGGGCGAAAGTAGGAGGAGGTTAGGAGGAGGAGGCTAGGTGACCAAACCACTAGATCAAGTTAAACTAGACTAGATTTGGATTAGAGACAGGTCGAGGCCTAACCAAATCCGGAAGTTAGCTACGGAGGAGGCGAGGCGAAGGTGGAGATGGGAGGAGGAGGTTGGGTGGCTAGACTAGATCTAGTTAAACCATACTAGATTTGGATATGGCAAAGGAGGTGGGCTGGAAGAGACAAGAGGAGGGGTGGCAAAAGAGGCGGGTTGAGCAGAGGTGAGTAGGCAAAGGCGAGAGTAGGAGCCGGATTGAGCCGAGGTGGGTTGGCTATATCCACAAGTGAACATCTTCTTAGCCCTAATGATTGTTGTTGCTTGTTATGTCGATCGTTGCTCACTACTCATTGCCTTTTCTCGCTATTCAACCACCATAACCAAGCTCAAACCATTGCCAGGCTTTCTACCACTCACTATTGCGGGTCACTACCCAAAACAAGTTCCAATAGAAAACAAGGTATACCATGTTCCTATTGTTCCTGAACTTGAAAAACAAAATTATATCCAAAACATGGTCCAATGCAAACAAGGTAAGGTACATAGTTCAAAAAACAAAACTAGTTATAACATGGGCAAGTACAAGTTCTAGGTTTAGACTCTATCCACCCTAGACATAATCACCCATAATAAACGACATAACTTGATTGTGACCTTTGATTGATTCATTAGTGAAATTCAACCAATAGGCTGTCGGTGCAGCAAAGTGAACGTAAACTTATCATAAGCCAAACTATTATAATTGTTGTATGGAATTTTCTCTTTCCTTTAATCTCTCATTTATTTTGTTTGTTGCACAATTCTTCATTAGATGTTGCAAAATATCTTATTATTTTGAAGTTTTTCTTAGACTTTATTCTTTCATGATATTGAACTTGATTGTTTTAAATTCCGCTTTAATTGTTTATAATCACCTATTCACCCCCTCAGGTGATAGTGCTAGCCCAAGCACTTGGTAATTGGTAGTAAAGAAGTTGGCAAGTTGATTAGCACAAACCAATCATATTTTGGGCATTTCACCCACCACTCTATATATTTACTAGTGAGAGTAGCTATTATCTAGCTAACTCCTTAGACATCCTTCTAAAATGCAGAATCAAGCAGAGTTTACCTTGCTTAAGAAGCCCTTTAATCTTTATGTCTATCTTTATCTTCCTAATCAGAGAAGAAATATCACTACATTTTTTAAGTCTTAGAATTCAGAAACCATTTAAAAGGTTTGCTCAAGTCCAGAGTTGCTTATTTGGATAGACTTATAAAGAAAGAAGTGGAATGAAAGCATGATATCCCTTTGAGCCCACCATTTATATCCAATAATGAAAGGAAAAATATAAAAAGGAAATTAAGTTTTGGCGTTTTTCTCAATTTTCTCCATCATTTTGTTATGTACAAATAAGATAAATGACACTTTTAGACAAAACGGATATCCCAAAAAGGAAGAAAAATTACGATGTTCTTTTTTCTGTTCATTTCCTTCCATTCCGTTCACCTCACTCTTTATCAAACTAAGAGTGGCGAAACCTCAACTTCGAAAATGGACAGGCCAATGGTTGAAGCTTTCACTCTTGAGATACAAAGAAAAAAATTTATTTTAAAAATTAATATCATAAAAAATCTCAAAAGGATACACCTACAACAAATTTTACCTCAAATTAAAATTTTTAATCACAAAAACCTCAACACAGTATATTTATAACAAATTTATTCTCCATTAGTTTTCATTAAATCGTATCATTACTATGAAAAATCATAAATAGAATGAAGGAAAAAAAAAACCCAAACTAGTATGGGAACTAAGAGAATGTAAACTTATCGCATATATATCAATTTGAGAATTTTTAATAGTCAAAAAATAAATTTATAATAAATTTATTATAAATATATTAATTTTGAATTTTTCGTAATATTAATTATTATTTTTATAAAGGGTGATACTATAGTCCACCGAGAGACGGATCCTCACGTCACAAAAGAATCGTAATTTAGTACTTTTTCTCATCGATCTTATAGAAAAAAACAAACATCGGAACGCACAGAAATCTCGAAAACCTCGAATCAACAATCGGGATTTTATTATTTTACGATTTTTGCTCGACGGCCATATCTCGTTTTAGGGTTTATCAGGCCCGCTCCGCAACACAACGGAAGTCGGAGAAAAAAGGGCGCTCCCTCATTAGAAACCCCCACGTGGCGCGACGTGACGACACGAGGGGCACTTGCGTAATTGCGCCGTCCAGATATTTTCCCCCGGGCCGGTGTAAAATATCTCGGGGGCCCGGGGGGCGCGGGGGAGAGAAAGTAATGATAAATTCGAAAATATCTCTCGGCCTCGGCCCCCGCTCTTTTGTCCGTTTCTCCACCACGGCAGCGTCACGTGACAACGGCCCCCCGGCGGGCCCCACCCGATCCCACTGGCTCTGGTTGAGTTTTCTCGTGACCGCGGTTAGCGTGGCCGCCCGGGTCAACTCAGTCGCCGCCTCGGCCCCCCCCGGCCGCCCCTTGGCTCGCGCTGCATAATCCAGGCTTGGGGACAAGCCGAGCCGAGACCCGGGGACGACCCCGGTCGGCTCTGACACGCGTCGCGTCTTCATTGGCGGAATGACATGGCGGTCCCGGATTGCCTGATATTTTCTCGGTGACGTACACTTTCCTCTGTGCGTTTTTCTTTTTGTTTTTTTTTTTCTGGTTCTATTTTTGTAGTGAGAATTTAGTGATAAACTCGTTCTGAATTTGATCCCGGTCGTCACGAAATTACAATCTACCATGCTTGTCGCTTTGGCGATTACTCGTGAATTTCAGGACTATAAAGGTAAGTCGCTGGAAGAATGTGAATTGAACGATACATGAACACTTTTAAAAAAGAAAATAGTTAAATAAATTTATTTAAAATTTTATTCTCGATATGCCATCGCATTTTTGCAAATTCAATCTAGTGATTAGTTTCTAGAAATTTTATAGACCTTGCACCAATCAATCCCCACTTGGACTTTGAGTTAGCATTTTTAAAAGAATAACCTTTCCTCAAAAGAATATCTCCATCTTTATTATATATAAAGTCAACTTTCAAAATTCCATATTCACTTATACTTTTGCAGCTAAAATTAAGTCTAATTTAGCGGGACAGTTAAGGGGTAATTATGAATTTAGAGATTTTATAGTTACAATTCCTTTTTTTTTTTGGATAAATGAGATTGAAAAAAAGAGAGGAGATAGTAGAAACAGTTTCCTTTGATATCTAAGTAAAAAATTTAGAAATAATAATACACATGTTATGCAAGCATATATTGATTCACAATAATTCAAAAATCTCACGCCTGTATGGCGCATGCACGAAGGTAGATTACTGTTATGGCAAATGCAATGCAATATTTCAATCTCAGATATAAAAAGAAAAATGCCATTATATACTGTTGATCATTGAAATAACATATTAGAAAACAAAAAATCAAGATGATTGCAGAACAAAATCTTATACAAATCAGCATAAAATAATACATCAAGTAGAGTATCTACGAAAATAATACCGTCGTGGTAAACTTTAATGATACACCAAGACAAAATCTCCTAGCAATATATTTTGAAAGGTGAAGATAATTGTCAAAAGAGTGGCCTCGATTAATACATCATTTATTAAAATCTAATTCAAATCTCCCTCATTATGCTTGTGCTAATCTTCTGGTAATAAGAAATCTACCATGCGAAAATTATCAACAAATTCCTCGGTGGTTGACTCGACTTATTGATTGATGTCACGATAGTTCATCATAGAGTTATTATTCGATGAGGTGTTGAGATATTAAAAGGGACAAATTTAACCACTCCATCTCTTTAAATTTTCTATTAGTTAAGAAAAAGTCCATGCCACATCAAATCCTCTCATTCCAATCGTTTCTAATACATTCACGACTAACTCTATATAATAATTCATTTTGAAATTTAGAAAATGTCTTCCAGCACTTTCTTTTTCCTTTAATTTCATAGGCACAAATTGGTAAATCCCTCATTGAGTTGTTTTTATATTTTTAGCAAACTAGCACATTTATTTTCTCTTACTTTTATTTTATTGTCAACGGTGATTTGTTATTTTAAATTACTCATTTTACCAATCAGAAAAATTTATTGAATTTACCTTTCAAATGGGGCCGAGATATTTATTGAAGAAGATAAATCAATTATGTATTATTTAAATTAAAGATAAGGCCATGTATATTTTGTCATATACCAATAGTCTAATCAGTAGGTATTTAATGCAAAGTGAGCTGTCTTATTCTTGGATCTAGATTAGGGTGACACGTTTCAATTGTTTTATGCCACATATGGCAAGTAAGATTTGCAAAAGTGGGCACTTGGTTCGATTCAACTCAAGAATCAACCCAAAGTGGCCAGTTCTCACGAGTACTAATTCAATTTCCGATTTCAAAATTTTGGAACTAACCTTGACTGGTCCAATTCAACTCGGGAATTGCCTAAGTAGAATCAGCCCTAATCAAGAATTAAATCCAGGTGAATTTCACAACTATTGCATCAAGAGGAGAATTAAATCACACAATTAATGTAACGTATCATTCATTAATAATTTGTCATGCTCTTTCGAAGAACAAAAAATGAAACTAAATAATAATAAAAAGAATTAATCGGTCCTCGAGTCGAAAACCGGCGTGGACCGGCGTGGTCAGTTCCCATTTCCAAAACCCGGGAATCGGCCTGAATAGGGATCCCACGTCGGTACCGATCGCCCTAAAGGCCATTCTTATCCCTGGACCCAACTATACATGCAACCATATCCAAACAACGCTAACCATGGTTAGCGTATAAACCACACTATGCGCAGTGCGCACCCTCCGCCTCCCCGGCTATAAATACCAGCCTCCCCCTCCCCAAATATCTCATTCCTTTCTCCCCCGGTTTTCCGTAAACCCTAGAAATCGCCGCCTCCTTCCCCTCTCTCTCCCAAGCTTTTCGTTTTTCCGTCAATGGCTTCAGCAGAGGTTGAGTATAGGTGCTTCGTCGGCGGTCTCGCATGGGCCACCGACGACCAGTCCCTCGAGAGGGCGTTCAGCCAGTTTGGTGACATCCTCGATTCGAAGGTCCGTTTGTCGCATCAGGAGATCCAGATCTGGATCTGACCGCGGTCTCGAATCGACTCCCGGATCCGATCTGATCTGATCTGTTTGTGTTACTTGCTACTATGTTCTCTGCCCTTACTCTTGTGAAAAATTTTTGTTACTGTGCCTCGAATCGGTACGTCCATCTTCATCTTTTCACACAGAGACGGAAGATCGATCGATAACACAGATCCCGATGCGTTTCAGGACCCCGATCTGATGTGTTTGCTGTTTATTTGTTTGCAGATCATCAACGATCGCGAAACCGGGAGGTCACGCGGCTTCGGATTCGTCACCTTCGGCAACGAGAAGGCGATGAGGGACGCGATCGAGGGCATGAACGGCCAGAACCTCGACGGAGGAACATCACCGTGAACGAGGCTCAGTCCCGCTCCGGTGGCGGTGGTGGCGGCTTCAGCCGCGGCGGAGGCGGCGGGTACGGAGGCGGCCGCCGTGAGGGAGGTGGAGGCGGAGGCTACAACCGCGGTAGCGGTGGCTACGGTAGCGGCGGCGGCGGCGGGTACGGAGGCAGCCGTGACCGCGGTGACGGCGGGTACGGCGGCGGCTCCAGGTACTCCAGGGGCGGTGACTCCGGCGGTGACTGGAGGAACTGAGTTCGTCGTCGGTGGTGCTGCTTTCAATATTTTTGCTCAAGTTCGCGTTATGTCATGTGAGGGCTTAGGTTGGGTCCCGTGTTCGTGGTTCTATGGTTATGGTGATCATGTTATGGTTTCGTGTTCGGTTTCCTTGCTTTTTTGATCGGTGTTGCTGAAAAAGAATTAAAAGAAATGAAGTACAGATCTTCGTTCCTAAGCCTCATCTTCCCTCATTTCGACGCTCGTGTGTTATTTTTAGATGCTTGAATGTGTGGAGAGTCTTGTGGAGTCTGCTTTCGATAGTCGTTGCATTTCTCTGTGAAAGCCTCAGTTTACTGAGAGACGCTTCAACGAAAGCCTACAGAAAAATTTTAATCACGGATCCCCCGAGATATTCATGCGATCTGCGGCTCGATAGATTGATCGGTTGTGGATCGTTTTTGGGCGGTGGATCGTGCCATTTTTGTTTGTTTCATCTGCTAGTTTGCAGTTTCGATTATGATTTTTTGAGGTGTGGGTCGTTGCTTCCTAATGGTGATCTCCCTGTAATGAAAAAGATGGGGATGATACAAGTTTCGAAGCATATATTCAAATCAGTTTTAAACAGCGCCAGCGTGTTACGTTTGTGTTGCCCTGGCGTTACCTGTCTGCTGATAAATTACTTTAGAATGTACGATTCTCAAAGAATTTTCGTTGAAATCCAAATTTGATTTCCTGCGAAATGATCCACTTAGTACCATTTTACTCGGATCATGCGGTGGGGATATATGCTTCATTGTCGAGATCGGATATGCTTCATTGTCGAGGTCCCCATGCTATTGGACAAATTGATTGGGGAAACATATTAAGCCAGTCTTTGTAAAAACCAAACGCGCCTCCGTGGCCCTCTTCCTCGTTCCAAAAAATCTTGCTCCAAAACTCGGTTTCCTAATAACAAACGGCAAAATCTAAAAGCTCCTCCGTCTGAGCATTGGCTGCCCCTGTTGCATGCCGTCCATCTCCTCCGGCTGACGCCGCCCACGATAGAGCCCCGTTCTCTAGGCCATTGGCCGCCCACGACACATTGCTCGGAATCCACCGAAGCACCATCTCCAGGTCGCCCACTGCGTAGGATGTCACTGATGCGGTCCTCTCCTTTATCTGGTGAAAGATGCCTCTTAGATCTGGAGGCGTCGAGCCTTGGCTCCTCCGTGGACTTCGAGATCCAATGGCAATGGAGGAGCCGTCGAGCTTAGCAGCGGGTTCGCCAATGAAATATGGAGAGAAAAAGAGAGAAAAAGAGAGATAAGGGGGCCCAAGGGGGTCTGTTTTTCTCAGATTTGAGTGCGAATATGCTCAATTATAGCAATAGTACAGCGTGGATGAATAAGATTTTATATATCCGTACAATCATATTCTTGACATCCATATATAAAGACAGTATCCTCATCAAATTCAATTTCTTAATCTGGTAGATTCACATTCTTGATTCTCATACCCATATTGCTTCTCAATATTTATCAAGAACCTAGCTAGTACAATCTAATGTAAAGAAAAGAATAAGATGGACCATTAGGGTTGCCCCATTGACTATTTTCTCATTTGGAAATAAAGAAGTGGAGAATTTGATTCGCCATCTTCTTAAAGGGTTGGATGGGAACGTGTAAGCGAACACAATGGCTTGTAAAATAATATAGGATATGACCAGATAATAAAATAAAATAAAAGTAAGATGGCAAAGAAAATATATGATAATGCGATATCAATAGGGAAAAAATCATAAAAATAGCATAAGATCCAACCTAACCTAAACCTTGTTAATAATTAACAAGGCTTATTACAAATATATATTTGTTTTATCATTATATACTGCGACCTTCACTTTTTCGTACCAATTAAAGCTTTTGAAATAACTTGGCATATTTGACCCCTTAAAAAAAAAAAAAACACTTGGCATCTTTGGGTATACAATCTTTTGATTTTGGACGTGAATGGCCCACTTGGTACGTCTAAGATTTTCAATGTCCATGGATCAGGATTTGTAAAGGCCCCGTCTTTACCAACCATGAGAATCGATTAAAGTTGCGCCAAAGACGATTCAACACGCAATTAAATCAAAATGAAGCTTCTCCTGTCTAATCTAACAATAGTTTCTTCTGAGCAGAATCTCCATAAAGCAACTTCTTCAGGGGGGTAAGAAAGGCGCCTGTGCCTGTCCGGGAGTGCAATTGTTCGTTATTCATCTTCTTTGCCCCGCGTTTTACTCGAGATATTTGATATGGGATAATTAAAAAGAAGTAAATATCATGAAAAATTTTTTAAACGGAATATAATTATGGATAAAATTATCTTAAATTAATTTTTAGAGTTCATTAATTTTCATCAAATTTTATTGTGAAATTACTTAATTGGATAGTAAGTTAATGTAGAAATTCATATCGATTTGGGGAAAAATTACTATAGGTATATTAGTTTGGATTTTTTGGTATCCCAAAAATTTATTTGTAAAAAATTTATCATAAGTGTACTAATTGGTATTTTTCATGATATTAACTCATTAAAAAATGGGGTGATACGGTGAAGGTTATGCTGATGCATGTTTATTGTGAGGAGGGATGCAAGTGCATTTTGATTCATTAGGTAATTATATTTTATGTGATTTAGATTTGATATGTATAGGACCCCATCTCCATCGACATCTTATTCCACGACTCTCAGGAGATCGGATAGGTGCATTTGTATGCAAACAAATTGTTTTGTAATCTAGGATTTCGCCCTGGAACTTATGTGGGGGCCTTTGGGCCTCGATCAAACATTAGAGTGATTAACCCCAAATGATCCAGAAAAATCAGTCCATCGATCAAGTAATTAGCTGTAAGCAGTAGGCATGTTTAGCTAAAGTCCAGCATGCAAGCTCAATCCGATGGGTCTTCTGCACTGGGCCATCTTATCAACTTGTGACCGGGCCGATTTGACTTAAAAACCTTACGCAATCTAAGATCTTATCATTATTTCACGTGATATAACACCAAATTATCTTTTTCTTTTTTATCTTCTTGGACAGCCCAAGGGCTTAGCTGAATGTCGCAAGTCAGTCCAGAGGAAACATTACAATCGTCAAGTCCCTAATCCAAAATTAAACCCTCTTGTCGATTTGTCTTTAGTCCAACCTTAAGACTTGATATTTATCCGGTATGTGTAAAAGTGAAAACATTACATGCGCGAGATCGACCGATTGCGTTCCGAAGCACCACCTGTGCCTTTGCTAGAAACACAAGAACTTTAACTTGACTATAGAGTAAAAGAAGAACATCAAATTAAGGAAAAAAAGAAAAAGGAAAAGAGGAAGTTTGAGACCTACAATCCTAATTAAATATCCACCAGGCCTTCAGTGTTAGAGGAACCAGTCCTGCTGGCGCTGCTTGGGAGGCTCCACTGGTCGGAGAACCCGCCGGACGCCGGGCTGTTCCCACACTTCACCACGGCTCTGATGCTCTCGATCAGCTCCTGTGTCCGGCCCTCCTGCGATAATATCTCGACAAGCTGCTTTGGGCTGATCACGAGCTTAACCTTCCAAACCCCATCGTTTCTCTTGCCGCTTTCCCTAGCGAAGACCTCGGTGTACGACCTCTTCAACATGCCTTGGTAATCCAGCGACATCCGGTATGGCGCGACGAGCGACGTCGGTATGCTGTTGGACCGGACGTGGCCCGCTCTCACTACCTCATTACCCAACAACAGTCTATGCTCTCCCGTCTTGTTATTGTCATCGTCGTAGGGGAGCAAGTAGTACGATTCTCCTACCACCAGCTCCTCGTGGGGAGGGAGCGGATTCCAGAAGAGGTCATGCGCGCGGAAGACTTTGTGGCCCGGGAACTCGTCAGTGATGGACCAGACGGCGATCGGGGCATAGAACTCCATGACCCCGCCGTTGAGGCGCCACCACCTTGACGATCTCTTGCTTAGCAGCCTCTCCAAAGCCTCCGAAGAGGCAATTCCCCATGTCGATCGCTCAGTTATATAGTCAAGAGCGGGAGAGAATATCGCAATGCAATGATGCTCTTCTTTTCTCCTTGTGCCTGCATGTACTCTATGGTTTTGGAGGAAGGTAAGAAAGAGGGGGAAGAATTCCTGGAGGGAGAGGGAAAACAAAAGTATGTGGTGGGTGGGGTTCTTCTTTAAAGCTTCCTAGCTCCAGCCTAGCCCACATATATTAATAATTAATCAATTAATTAGTTAGAAATATATATATTATGTATTAATGATGGTAAAAATATTCTCCACTTACACCGCGGGAAGTGGTCCAACTTTACAGAACATAACAATAATGGAGCACTAAAGTTTTTTTTTTTTAATGTTTTGATATAATAATGTAAAGCCCGAAAATATGGTAAGGTCTAAAGACATTGGCTTAAAGCACTTTCTGGAGGGGTCCAGTCAAAAAATTTGGACCGGTCATTGCTCTCTTTAGTTCTTTAAGCAAAACTTTGGTCGCTTTTGAGAGGCTGTGGCATGGAAAATTGGGACACATCATGATGGTTCTCCAGCTTTGGATCTATCTTGTTCTCTTTAGGTTTCGTTCCAAGGTTCCCACATGTAACTTACAAAAAGAGGATAGTGAGATTATAGAATGAGGAGAATCCAAAGCCATGTGTGTCAAGATTCTAAGACTCTGTTTATTTAGGCGCATAAGCAATGGCATTTAAAAGGTCACGTATTGATTATTGTGTAAAGTCGACTTATTATTCTCGATTCAGCTTATAGCAATCTATGAATGGTTAAGCGCTTAATTTGAATGTGGTAGATCTGATTTTCAAATTGCAATATCGTTCATTATGAGTAATTTTATGAGGCCACACTCGCCATCAAAGTGGAGCAAAGGTTTATTTGACAACACTTGCGGATTGAGCAATTTACATGCATTTATGAGGTTAATTGCCCAAATCGCACTGAAGATTCAATTACCTATATTGTATAATATTACAATACAAGAAATTAGTCGGGCAAGGGTGCATTTGGTCATGCAGATGACGACGTATATTATACATGGCATTTGATTACATTATAATAAAGAAAACACTAAAATAAAAGGACCAAAATGTGGTCATATCTTGTTGCTTTATTGGCTTGACCTAATCAATTGTGAGTAATGTAGGGTGCGTTTAATAATATTTCTATTCTTGATAACAATTTCTATTCTCATAATAAAAAAATAATAATACGTTTGATAGAAATCACAAATTTTGTTGTGACGTAAAATTTCTTTTAAATTTTAATAATTTTTTGAGATTTTTCTTTTTTTTTTTTTTTTTTTCCCTCTTCTTCTTCTTCTTCCTCTAGTTGGTTACTGGGTGGCTATGGTTGGCAAGGCTCTAGCGACCGGTTATAAGAGGAGGAAGAAGAAAAAAAAGACTTACTTCAAAAAGTGTTCCCGGAAGTAAGAAGTAATTTGTTTCTATTTATTGTTTTTGTTCCAAATCTAATCCCTAGCTACCGTTCTATTCCAGATAATAGAAAAATTAACTGACATTACCAAATGAATTTTTGTTTTTCTTTTTTTTATTCTCGAGAGCAAAAGAACATAAAAATAGATATGTTAACAAATAGAGTCATAATTGTTGAGATCACTAAAGAGAGATGCAGCTTTGGCTTCTATGATTGTTGAACCTTGATAATATCATGAACTTGGACGAGTCAGCAAACTAATGTAATAAGGATCAAAGAATAGTCGAATTCTAAACACCCGCTAATTCAGTCTTAAACAATTTTAAAGTTTCCCAATATAATTTTAAATTTTTCGACGATTTTCTAATATAATTCATCCAGCTAATTTAGACCAAAAAAACTATGACGTGACCGTCTAATCAATATCAGCCGTCCTACATGGTATGACTGATCTTAACGTGGACGATTCTTGTAGTTTTTTGGATTTTATATCTTTTCCCTTCTCTTTTCTTTATTGTTTTCTGTCTTCTTCTTTTTTTCCCTATTATTCTATTTATCTTTTTCCTATTTTGATAGCTAGGCCTCACTGATGGCTAATGAAGGTTGCCTATCATAGGCAAGAGCCATGATGCCATCACTAAATCTAGGCTAGGCTAGCTAGCAAGGGCGACTCTCCCCGAACATCTTCGAGGGTCATCGATAGTGGAGGAAGAAGAAGAACAGCATAATAGAAAAAATAAAAATAAATAAAAAGCTCAAAAAATTTATAAACGGTTACACAAATTGTCCTTGCCAGAGCCTAGATTGGCCGATGAACTACATCGAAACAACCGTCAAAAATTTTTGGACTATATTGACCAAATTGAAAAATCTAATACTGAATTAACAGTTATACAATAAGTTGAGGACTTGTACAACAATTTTTCCTAATAAAAAGGTATAGGGTCAAATATACAGATGCAACCGATGATATTAAAAGCTTAGATTGATACCTAGAGAATAGCGGGATAAATATTCCTTTGCATCTCAACAGAAGGCACTTCGTCGTATCAATAAAGAGAAATGGACGAATTAGGAGCGATAAATATATGCCATCTCGGAGTGCAAATTCGCGCGGTGGGCCGAATCTGGAGGAGATTTTTGGCCCGGTTCAAACAGACCGAGCCTGACCTTTTCAGGACCGGCCTGACAAAATATAAAAAGGGCCCGGACCGAGCCCAAATTTTCTTGACAAAAAATACTATTAGCTATCCAACATGCAGTATAAAATAATTAACACAAAATGACTTTAAAAAAACTTAAAATAAAACGGAAAATACCCAAAAAAATCCTAAACTATGCCCACTACAGCACAAATACCTTGATTTTTTTTTGGTATCACAAAAGACTATAAATTTACCCATTATGATACAAATACTTCTAACTTTTTTTGTGTGACAGAAAAACCTAAATTTATACATGCGTAATATATATACCATCTATTTCAGTTCCATCTAGGATATATCTGTCACACTAGTATAAGTTCGGGATTTTTAATGATAAAAAAAAGTTTTGTGTGCTTGTGTCATAATGGACAAGTAAGGGTTTTTAGTTACATAAAAATATTTAGGATATTTATGTCGCAATAAATATAGTTTGGAGCCTTTTGTGATATTAACCAAAAATAATATTCTCACTTTTCGACTTTGACAGAGCATAACTTTTGATTCGGGTGTTTAAGTACAATTTGAAAAGCCCATTTGCATGCCGTGACCTACAAACATGCCATCCTCTATTAAATAAGGTTTATTGTACTTAAGCAAAAGTTGAAATCGAGCCTAAATATACTTTCAGAATATTCTCTTGTGACCCTAGTTTTTCGAGCCAAGTTTGAGGGGACACACTTTTTTTTTCTATGCTATTCTAATTCTCAACTCACCTTCAAATTTTTACTCTATCTCTTTGTGGGATATGGAAGTCGAACCTACACCTAGAACTAAATGTTCCCACTTTACAGTGGCATAAATTGGAGATTTCTAAAAAAATTTCTTCTAATTTTTGAACTAAGTTGTAAAATTAAGCAGCATTCCAATGAGCAACTTCAATGAATAAATGAGGTCATTTATCAAACATTGATTGTTGTACCTATTGAGGTTTTTGTTAGAGGTGATCGGTTTTGGATTTGATCTGCTCCGGTTCTGGTCTAATGGAACCGATCACTTTTTTTTTTAAAGAAAAACCTATCTTGCTCTTCAAGTCCTCCTTCCACAAAAGAAGAACAAAAAATGAAAGCACCCTCACAATGACGCTAATAGTCATCAGCTACGGTAGACGACAGCGAGCGAGCAATGGAGTTTGTTCCAGACAAGAGCAAGATCGTCCACGAAGACTGCACTGTTCTTGTCCTAGTCAGCTCGCGCTTCATCCTTCAAACTCTCAAGTGTTCTTTCTTGAATTCTTCTTTTTTGGCATCCTGGTCTTCGGTGCAGCCATAGTGAGCTAGGGTTTTTGTGAATAATACCCCTTCGCTCATGGAAAGGAACCTCGAATTTTACTAATTTTCTTAAGGAATAAAAATAATAATAAAAGGTTATATGTAGTTGGTCTGGTCTAATCTAAATTTCCTCTTGAAACTAGGAACAAGAGCTGAGAGCCAAACCAACATTTCCAGGAACTAGACCTACCTGGTCAATTCAGTTTGATCTGGATTATTCTCAATTTGGATGCTCCATTTTGCTAGCCCCTAATTTTAAATTTGGATGGAAAACATCTCAATTTTCAAGATCCTCCCACCATACAATTCCTTTTGCATTTGTATTTTTGTCTTGCCTTCTTCCTTTACAAAGAGACACATCTTCCTTGTGACTATTCAGCACGGGGCCACGTACATATTCTCCTTTTGGCAAAAATATAATAATAATAGTACTAATTAAAAATATGTTTATTTTTCAAAAAATAAGTTATTTAGAAAAACAATTTCTTAAGAATAATTGCTTCGTCCTTGCAACCCTAAATCCACTTCCATGACATGCTCTTAACGAAGGAGATTTCTATGATACCATTAAAGTATCGTTAAATCATCGTCTTCACAATTGGATTGGCATTAGCTCAAAAAATATCAAGCATGACGTGGATTAAAAAACGATCTCCATCATTTGAAAGAAAGATAGAAAGCAAGAAAACAACTTTTTCCTCAATCAAACAAGAGAAATGAAATCAGACTGGCAATTGACATTTCTATTTTGAGAAAATTTCCGTTTCTTCTTAAAGATGAAACATGACCATTACAGCCATTGACGGAATAAACATTCCTTGACGAATTCTCGAACTGAGCGACAAGACTTCCACTCTTTCTGCAATATTTTTATTTTATTTATTTATTAATTTCTAAATATTAGGAAGAAGAAAGTTCTTTGTATTAAATCTACATTGCATCTTCAAGTGACTTGAGAGGATATATTCAACAACAATCTTAGACTTCTTTGAGTATCAAATACTCATAAGAAATCATTCGATTCAAATAGTTATTGAATTGAAAAAAATAACTACTTGCATATCACTATTTGAATAAAGTTTTACTAAAGATTGCATTTATCATCATAAATAATTCATCTTTGAAACCTAAAGCATTTGACCTGATGACATTTTGAAAACTCCGGACATCAATATATCATCTTCATTTCATTCCCCAAAGCTTCACACGAGGCAAAGGAGTAAAAATTAACTTTCCAAAGCAGAAGATCATCAAGTGTCCGATGCGTGAGGGGATTTACTCCATTATGTAGAAGCTCGTCAACAACAAAGCAATTGACGGAATTACAAAAGTCAGCTTTATCAAATTGTAGACTTATGAAGATGCGCGTAAGCATGGCTGAGACGAGTTTCCGCGAGGGGACACGACGAATGGCATGACTCAGTCGACAATGCATATTTTATTCGGGGAGAATACCCGTATAACTTTAGCTGCTTTCGATATCATATAAAATAATCTAAGACCTCTTCCGTTACATTTAAAGAAATGATTAATACCACAAAAAAAGTCTAAATTTATACATTTATGACAAATTTATCCCATACTAATTTTTTTACTATAAAAAACCTCAAATTGGTATATTTATGACAAATTTACTATTTACTAGCTTCCGTTAAATTGCATTAATATTACGAAAAATCGCAAACCGGTACACTTATGATAAATGGAAGGTAGAACCTAAAACTAGTAATCCAAATCAACAATTTGACGGTAAAGTTTAATGGAAACTAATAGAATAGGGTAAATTTGCTATAAATTTATTAGTTTGAAATTTTTGGTGGTCAAAAAGTTAGTTTAAAATCTAGTCTGGAGATTTTTATTTATATTAATCCCTAAGGAAATATACTTGAAAAGGTGGGAGGCGCCCAATGCTGTGCTCATATTTTTATTTGTCTAAAGCACCGAATTTTAAGGTAAATAAGGTCGCGAAGAATTCGTGTCAACGGCAAAAAATTGGTCGTTGTCGTCAAGGTCCGGCTTCTCCCCCTCGTGGGTAGAGAGAGAGAGAGAGAGAGATGGACCTTCGATGAAAGATACGGGAAAGTAACCTTAAATACGAAGACAAGGACATCGTCACATGATTCGTGTCGACCCATGAATTAGGATTGCCAAAAGGAGGAGGGATCCTAGAAGACTTCAGCAACCCCAGCCAACCTCAATTTGGAAATTCGTCCTTAAGAAGGAATCGACCGGCCTCGTCAACCGGTCCCAATCATCTACCAATTTCCATCCTCATGTCACCTCATCTTCGCACTTTTCTCAATCGGACCACGTGCAAAACCCCACGACGCATTATCTGCCAAAAAAAGTTATAAAATTTGCAAAATTATTCCTTGTTAATAGTGAGAGCTTCAATCACCAATTTACCAACCAGGTCGGTGTCAATGATTTGATGTCCGCAATTAATTAGGTCTGAAAATTACCAATTCAGCTTTAAATGTTTAGTATGAATATTGATAAAGCTCTAATTTTTTCAATTCCACCAACGTAATCTTAAACTTTTACATGAAATTTCAATATAATCTTTCTAGTTAATTGATGTCGGAAATAGCTGACACGACAATTCAAGTAAGCAATCATTCCAAATAAAGTTGACCACATTAGCATGCCACGTAAGCCAACTTGACGGCGATGGCTCCCGAAGGACTACCACAAATTTTCGCTAGAGGTTTTAGAACCGTTAAGAGCTAAAATTATCACTTAGAGGAGGTTAGATAGGTGAAAATATGGAATTAAAAGAAAATTGAATTCAATATCACAATAGGACAACATTCAGTGACAAATTTGTGCGACAATTAGATCTTATCAATGTGCAATATTTTATCACAAGAAATAAATAAGAGTTTGAGGAATATATAGTGCACAAAAAAATTATTGTGGTTCAATTTATGATAAGCCTATGTTTACTCTCCTGTACTAACAATGAGTTAATTGGATTTCACTAAAATACCAATAAGAAGTTACAATAGCTGAGTGCTCACGACACGCGAGTAGGTGTGACCAAATTTTCTGATCTCACACTCCAAGAACAACGTTACAAATAAGCTCACAAAGACAAGTGTGTATGGTTGAACCTCTCTAGAACGTTTGAATTTTTAGACTCCGATTCTTCTACTTCCTTTAGCATCAGGATCTCCTTTAAATACTCCTTGTTCTCCAAGCCAACCGTCGGATATAAACTTTGATGATCATTTATCCAATCTATCCATTGGACCTTGAATGATATAGGGATATTTGATTATCTTTGGAATGCCGAGAATTAAGTCTCCTTTAATTCTGCTACCTATACAATAGAGATTAGGTTTCCATAAGTTGAATTCCTCATTTGGAAATTGATTATAGCATGGATTCCAAATCCTTATTAGGAAATAATTGGTTGCTAATAATCCCCTCTAGACAACCAATAAATGGAAGGAAATCCAAGCCAATGCCTAGCCATTGCTCAAGAATTTGATATATTTTCTAAATTCAGTTTAACGTGCATATCTTCTGGATCATTCTTCATATGAACTAGATCTTTGTCTTTGACAATCATGTCCGTAGAGAACCGATCGCATAATCCATTGAATCTGATGGATATTCACTCCAAGGTATGAAAGAGTTATCATCAGAATCATATACATGCAAAATGTTTTGTCAATCCTCAAAAAACTTCTTAGAGAAATTTTCTCGGCAAGAACCATGGCGATAGAATTGAAGCGTGTACAATAGGTGCATAATTGACTTTGACAGGATAGAGTGTCTAGCAACATAGATAAGCACATACATAATTAGAGAAACAATCCGATTTGGACGGGGATGGGGTCTCTATACTTTGATTTTATTGATATTTATTTATTCAAAGAATCTGGTCACGTAGATAAGCAGGGACATACTTAGGGATATGATCCGATTTCGTTGACCTGATCTGGCGACATTCAGTGCGACAGAAGGGAGAACACGCCATAGCCAAGTTGTCGATGAGAGGACATTGAATTTTTCCTGTCAACTTCCCAACCGTCCAAGAGCAGGTGGGCACCACGAGTTGTCCGGACGTGATTTTCTTTTCTCGTCCCTTCCTATCCTATCCTCTCCCTAGCCTAGCCTCGGCTATATATACATATGAGAAGGTCGCCTGTCGGTGCAAATTTCACAGGGGAAAACCCTCGTCAGCTAAACTGTTTTCCATCCTCAGGAGCAAGATTTTGCAGCCAAGAGAGAAGAAAGACAGCGATATGGAAAGCACCACAGTAGGGAAGGTCATCACCTGCAAAGGTAAAAAAGACATCCTAGAATACCATCTTTTGGCTGCTAGTTTTTCCCTGGATGGGTGATCGGATGATGTTTTCTGTTTTCCGCATCGGTTGCAGCCGCTGTGGCTTGGGGACCGGGAGAGCCACTGGTCATGGAGGAGATCCTGGTGGATCCGCCACAGAAGATGGAGGTCCGGATCAAGGTCCTCTTCACCTCGGTATGCCACACGGATCTCAGCGCTTGGAAAGGCGAGGTAATCAGGTCTTCGATATCTCTACCATTATTTCTCTGCCATATCGAGTGCTGACATTCCCTCTATTCCCTTGCAGAACGAAGCTCAGAGAGCGTATCCCCGGATCTTCGGCCACGAGGCGTCCGGGTAGCGAACTCGAACTCTGACACGACCGTCCTGACGCGACCGTCTTTCGACTGATTTTTTCGGATGAACGATGATTGGCAGGATCGTGGAGAGCGTGGGAGAGGGGGTGACGGGCCTGAAGGAAGGAGACCACGTGATCCCCATCTTCCACGGGGAGTGCGGCGAGTGCGAGTACTGCAAGTGCGAGAGGACCAACATGTGCCGCGACTACGGCGTGAACCCGATGAAGAAGGCGATGATCGCCGACGGCAAGTGCAGGTTCTGGACCAAGGAGAAGAGGGAGCCCATCTTCCACTTCCTCAACACCTCCACCTTCAGCGAGTTCACGGTGATCGAGTCCGCCTGTGTCGTCAAGGTCGACCCCGACTTCCCCCTCAACAAGATGACCATGCTCAGCTGCGGCGTCACCACCGGTCTCTCTCTCTCTCTCACATTTTGAGCAGTTGATGCAAATAAATGCGTACTCGTTTTGGAAGAGATTCTCTGTGCGAATATCGCTGTTTTTCCTAATTTGGAACTAGTTGGCAAGTCTTGCTTTATGCAAAGAACGTTATCCAGAAAACAATGACATCGTCATCGACTTTGCAATGAAGGTGTCGGAGCTGCATGGAACACGGCTGGTGTGAAGGCAGGGTCGACCGTCGCCGTCTTCGGCTTGGGCTCCGTGGGTCTCGCGGTACGTACCTGTTCCTGCTCGATCCATTTGAGCTCGATTTCATCATATTCGTTCTGTCAAACTTGCCCGTCTCGCAAGTTCGCGGCAAGTTCAACAGAGCGCAATCGTTGCTTGCTCGAACGCCCCTGCGTCCGCATGAAAAACTCATCCAACACAATCAACAGCGACGTCGCGTAGGGCGCGAAAGGAAAAGACGTGCCTGCGGATGTAAATTATTTTATTTTTTATTTTCTTGACTTTGATCAAGTTTAAATCAAGTCGGCATTAAGCAATTTAACTAGAGATTAGTCCGATTTACATGGATTAATCACATTTAGACAACGTTTTTGAAAGAAAATTGCCAAAAATATTGAGGATTATCGCCTTAATTTCCATGGGAAATGACAGTTTGATGGTTCCCTTTGATCATGTATAGGTTGCGGCCGGAGCACGTGCAAGAGGAGCGTCTAAGATAATAGGCGTTGACATCAACCCTGGTAAATATGTCAAAGGTAATTAATTAATTTAATTTAATTGACTTTATCAAATTAACTTAGGTCATCGAAATATGAGGAATTTCTTTTTGATATTCTCGTTTATGACGTCATGATGCGACTCGCCGTTTGAACTTTGAAGCCCAAGCGCTAGGGGTCACCGATTGCATCAACCCCAAGGAGCTCGAGACGGCGTCGCACGAGGTATGACTATGACTCACGTGTGCTTCGGAAGAAACCTACAATTTATTTATAAACGTAGGTAGATCCAATGGTCGGGAGGGCACGAGTGATACTTGACTGTTGGCAATCGACGGTCCCTGGTTTGCAGGAGATCAAGAGGTTGACTGGAGGCGGCGGCGTCGACTACAGCTTCGAGTGCACTGGGAACTTGGCCGTTCTGCGCGAGGCCTTCCTCTCCACCCATCTCGTACGTAAATCTCCCCTCCATCAAAATACTAATATTCTCCATATACCTGTCTATTGAGTGATTTGAGTCGTATGGATGGTTCAATCTAAATTAACTCATTTAACTTGTTTGTTGGAACAATGCTCGATCTTGATAGGGCTGGGGCCTGACTGTGCTGCTCGGAGTCCACCCGGGCCCAAAGACACTGCCGCTGCACCCGATGGAGCTGTTCAACGGGCAACAGATCACCGGCTCAGTCTTCGGCGGCTTCAAGGGGAGGACCCAGATCGCTGGCTTCGCCGAGGAATGCATGCGTGGGGTAAAAAGGACTCGCCGTCCCGTCTTATCTTTTCACACCCCAATTTTCCCTCGAAATGCAAAATTTTTAACCACGTTGGCATGTACGTTAAAAGTTAAATTTTAACTTGGCAGGTGGTGAACTTGGATGAGTTCATATCGCACGAGCTCCCGTTCGAGAAGATCAACGAAGCGTTTCAGCTGCTCCAGGGAGGAGAGTCCTTGAGATGCCTCATGCACCTCTGATTCTTTTGTGTCCCTCCCCCCCGTATTGTTGTTGCATCTTACTTTGAGAGTTTTTACATGTAATAAATCTCTTGATCTGGAGAGGTTCTTGTAATTAAGGCAAGGCCTATTCCCAATAATAAAGGCAATTATTGAATAGAAAGTGACCTGAGAGAGAGGAAGGGAGGAGAATAGAGAGATCTGTTTGGAAAGCGAAACACTAGCCGTCCTATTAATTAAATCACTTTGAACCTCAGCCTTTTGCGATTATTCGTGTGTTCCGATGCTCCATGGCCAAATGGAAACAAATGATCACGATGCCTTGATGTTGAGATGCGTGATGTCAACTAAATTTGACACAAAAAGGTGGGAGAATAGAGAAAGGACAGCATCACCTATCTTTTGTCTCCATAACCCTTCCCTTTGCATTGAATGAGTTTAGATGAGCACCAAACGTTAGGTGTTGCATAGAGCTTATATTATTTGCACCATCAACTAGAAAAATTTGTCCAGCAGGCGCTAACCTCAACACGAGGTGCCCCTCTACCTAATTCCATTTACGGAGTGCTGGAAATGGAATTGATATAAAACTGCATCGTGCCCCTTACACGGGGGATTCTCATTAATACGATCACTTCATTATTACTAGTATATATGTACTTGAAAACATTGATGACCAATCAATTAGTATACGATTGCTTGTATTGATTGGGATCATTTGGATCTTTTGTGAAGGTGCCGAAGCAGGTTGGAACACCATCGACATGCCAGTTGGATTCAATGCTGGATCCCATCATGGGGATTCTCATTAATATGAGCGCTTCATTATTAAAAAAATTATCAAAAAAATTATAAATCTATTACAATTGTGTCAATTTAGTCTTAAACCTTTGAATAAGGTCTTTAATTGCTTATCTATATGTCATGTTCTCATCAGACCGATTTACCTATTTGATTTTACGGTTGAAGATCCAAGAGAATTTTTCATGTTTTGATGAATGCGCAACTTTTAGGCATGCGACTCAGTTGTTAAAAGCTAGGATAATTATACAAATGGTTCATAAACTTTAATTCAATGTGCAATATCATCCATTAACTTTTGATTTGTTTAATATCGTCCATGAATAACCTAATATGCAATGTCGTCCTCAAACTTTTAATTTATTTAGTGTGATACTTGAATTTTTTTTGTAAATGTTTAATCCTGTCCCTAACTTATATGAAAATTTCCAATATTATCTTTCCATTAACTCAAGTTTAGGAACAACATTAAATATTTTAATATAGTCTAGAGATGAAATTAAACACATGCCACTCTTGACAAAGTGTACTCCTGAATTGTTCCCTGTCCATAGCGATTTGTCTTGACTAGGATTTTGGCTCAATAGGGTAGCTAGGATTTCCTTGGCTATTCTCTCTTCAGAGATCGTGTTTACTACCTGAGTTCGCCATTCACCTGTTTCCTAGATTATTAAGTCTACTACAACCATGGGTTTGCCTTGATTCGTAGGCCCCTTACATCCTTCCCTAAAGCAACCATTCGTCTTCCCTGACCTTGATACTTTTGCCATCACCCACCTCCCACCTTACCCCCGATTCGATCACTTCTCGTCCCGTCAAGAGGCTTTGCCATCCCATGAAGGTCAAAGGCCTTTGTTTGAAGTCTAGAAATCTTATCTTGGAAAATAGATGCCCTTAATGAGTTTATACCATAGGGCTTCCACGGCTTGTACTAGTCTCCAAGCTTGTTTCCCTAACATCACTTTGTTAAAGGCTACTAGGTCTTTGAATCTCAAACTGTCTTAATCTTTTCTGATTTTTAGTGATTCCCACCTCTTCTAGTGAACGCCAACATGTGCATCACTCTTTTTCCACCTGCTCTATTTCCACCGAATGAGGTTATTCACTATTTGATTGCTCTACAAATAGGCATAATATCCTAAATATTGACATGGCTTATTGTGGTAATGCTTGGACCACTATTTTGACTAGGATTTCCTTCCCCACCTTGGTCATCATCTTCTCTTTCCATCCTTCCAATTTCATGTTAACTCTGGCAAGAATCCATGCGAATATCTATTTTTTAGTTTGGCCCTAGTCTGATGGAATTCCAAGGTACTTCCCAGTCTTCTCAATGATGGAAACCCAAAATTCAGTTGCTATATTCTCCCTAAGTTGCTGAGGACAGTCTTTTTTGAAGTAGATACCAGACTTGTTTAAGTTGATAGCTTGGCCCAACCAAAAGCAATATTGATTTAGTATATTCCCCACATTCTGGGCCTCCTGGATAGTCCCATCTAGAAGAAGGTCACATCATTTGCAAACAGTAGGTGTGATACTGTAGGACAACTTCTATTCAACCGGATCCCCTTCACATACCCTTTTCCTATTGCCTTGTTCATGAGCGTTCGGAGAACATTGGCCACTAGGATGAATAAATAGGGGGGGCAGTTGGTCCCCTTGTCTAATTCCACAAGATGGGCAGAAAGATTCGCTCGGTTCTCCATTTACCTTGACACTAAAGGATGCTGTGGAGATATACTATTTTACTAGTGAGACCTACCTATCACTAAAGCTTGTCTTCTCTATATAGGTATACAAGAAATCCCATTCTACTCTATTGTATGCCTTCTACATATCTAGTTTAAGAACTGCCCGAAATTTCCACTTCCTTTTCCTCATCCTAAGTTGATGCAATGCCTCGTGAACAATAAAAATATTATCTTGGATCTGACAACCGCTTACAAAAGTGCTTTATTTAGTGGCAATCAATTTTGGTAGGCAAAGTCTTAATTGGTTGGCCATCACCTTTGCAATAATCTTGTAGTTGAAATTGCATAGGCTAATAGGCCTATACTGAGTTATATCCTCTGGGTTCGGTACTTTAGGGATGAGCACAATATAGCTTTGGTTTAGGGCTAGGTTGAGTGTACTTGATTTGAAGAAGGAGTCCACCATCTTGCATATGTCACCATGAATCATCGGCTAATGGCTTTGGTAAAATTGCCCGTTGGGACTGTTAGGCCCAGCTGCTTTAGTGGCTATAGTACATACTTCTTCTAGAGTAATTGGGCTTATCAATGCATCATTCATCTTCTTACACGCCAAGCGTGAACTGATCAAGGATTGGCTAAAAGTTTCTTAGTCCTTCTAAAGTATAGAATGACTAGTAAAATCTACTAATACATTACTTGAGTGTTGAAGGATCTCGAATTCAATTATGTTCATCAATACGTAACATGGAGATCCCATTTTCTTGTCTTCATTGAACCATCGTGGCATGAAACAATTTGATGTTTCTATCTCCCCATTTCATCCAGTTAATCCGAGCCCTCATGCACCAAAACATTTCCTCTTGTCTATAAAGATTCTCGATATGCTCATTGATTTTTCAGGCCTCGTCTCTTCCTGAACCCCTTCCATTATTGTTAGTCAGCTCCACGAGTCTCCTTTTAAGCACCTCAATATGTCTAAATGAATTGTGGAATTTCTTTTTACTCTAGTTTTCCAAGCTCGCTGCCACCTTTTTTTTCTTTCTTGCAATGTCTAGATGGGGGTTGTCTCCATCGTTCCAAGACTCTTGGACTACTTCTTTGCATTATGGATCCTTTAGTCAATATGCCTCAAAGCGAAATTCCTTCCTCCTTTTAACTCTATTAGGGCTAAGAGAGAGTAGAAGTGGTCTATAGTTCGATCCAATGGCTAGTAGTGCGAAGGCCTCCGCATTTGGATGTTGTGCTCTCCATTCCTTGTTCCATGGGGCCCTATCTATTCTCTCTTTAACCTCAGCTTCTCCATCCCGTTTGTTGGTCCAAGTGTAAGCACATCCCTTAGTTTCAATATCGAGGAGCAAACAATCATATACTAATTCCCAAAAAGCCACGACTCTAAAATTATCCACTCCTCTCCCCCCTACCTTCTCCCGATGATATAAGATTTTTTTAAAATCACCTATGCAAATCCATGGCAGGCCGTTGTGTGTGTGAATAGAGCATAACTTTTTCCATAGAAGGGTCATTTCCTGATAGTTGGTAGATGCGTAAAGAAAGGACATTCTCGTGACGACTCCACTGCTTAGATCCTTGCAAATAACATCAATAAGCTCTCTAGAACTATATTCCACTTCCACCTTTGCCTCATTATCCCATAATAATGCTAGACCACCTGCAATACCTACTGGATTGATAATTTCAAAGAACTAGAACTGGAGGCACTTCCTTACCCTGTCAATCATGGTTTCTTTATTTTGTCTCCATAAGGAAAACTAAGTTGGGCTTTTCCTGAGCCACTAAGGCCCAAAGGTGTTGAAATGTCAGGGAATAGCCCAAACCTTGACAATTCCAACTCAAGAGATTCACTTATCCCCCGATGGCTTATTAGGGCTAGCTACCAAAGCCCGTCCTTTGGGTCCTTCATTAATCACTATAAGAGTTTCCATTAATAGAGAGTTGTCTAGCATAGTTGTCTAAATGCCTTGGGAAGTTTTAGAATTGTGCCTTCGCATCTTCTTTGTTACTCGAGCCTTGTGGTCCTTGCCTTTTTCCTTGGATGGGTTGCCGGTATTACTTACTGTGGTCTTGATCCAAGGAGTGTCCGAGATTAGCAGCTTGGTTCTTTGGCATCTTTTTCCCCTTGCTATCATCATCACATCTACTATTTCTTTCCCTTTATGAATGGCTGAATTAGCAAGTTGAATTTTCATCGGTCTTGTAAGATGCTCCAAATCCATGCCAACGAGCACTACCCCTTACAAAGCATCCTCCTGAAGCTATGTCTCTAGTACACTTTCCTCTTCTTCTTGTACATAGAATTCCTCCCCATTGAACAACCTCCGAAAAGGGCTTGTATCACTAGATTCTACTTTCAACTAGTGCCCGTAGTTCACCTCAGAGATTTCTCCCTATTTTTTCTCCTTATATGGTATCCTCTCATAGCTAGTAGTATAATGGCCCATTTTTCCGCAAGAATAGCAAAAGAAGGGGAGGTGTTCATATTTAAAATCGACCTATAGCTGGTCATCTTCGATGTTCACAACCATCCTCAGCTTCAAGGGGCTCACTAAATCTAACAACACTCTTGTTCTTTTGACTTTGCAAGGACTACCATTTTTGCTTCTAGTTTGAGTTTTAGGACTTTCCCCAACTTTGACGTTATTTCTAGCATTGTTGTTTCAGTAATACACGCTATTGGAAGTACCCACTCTTGTACCTAGAAGGCATAGTGAGTAAATTTGTGACAATGGGTGGGAATCCTTAGGTTCAGCTGCGAAAGTATTAATAGGATATCATAAAAGCACTATGGGCTTTCTTCCAACACTCGCTTCCTGTCGTTTTCCAAGGTGACATAAACATAAAGAGCCCTAGTTCTATTTGATCATACACCACTTTTTCGGTTTTCCGTACCTTCCTCATGGTGGAGAAAAATGCCTATTGGTTGACCGTAGGCCTAGAGAAAAGTTTCCCCGACAGGGTTAAGTTGCAGACTTCCAGTTTCTCCTCTGGAAGTTTCTCAAACACATTGGTTATGACGTCCTCTAACCACATTTTACCCATCCTTTTACACAACACAGTCATTCTCCGTTCCTTATCTATTTCCCCCTCCATTCTAATCCTTCAACTATTCTCACAGGGTGAAGGGACTTGTTCTGCCTTATCAAAGAACTTTCAAGAGAGACCAACTTGGGGACTTACTGACTCCAAGAGTGCTAAGGATGCTTCATCTTCGAAAGCTTATTCCAAGCTTATCTCAATGGGTTTAGGGTTTGGTTAGAGCTTGGTACACCATTGACTTGAAGGGGTTGAGCTTTGTTAACACTGGTAGGGCGAGATTAGAGCTACAGGTGAGACTCAGGCTGTGGAAAGTGAAGATTTTGGCGCAACTCCTTCATGGAACAAGAGTAGAGAGGTGGCAAATGGACAATGAAGACTAGAAAGCCAATGAGAGCATTGAAGAGGCAAGGAGGTGATGGAGACGAAGGTTGTCATGTGCATTTTCCTAGAGGAGAAAGGGATTTAAGGTTCCAATGGGTATTCTATCACCACGGATAAAAAGGGCTCTCACATAGAGAGGGATGATTAACTTTCACAGGAATTGAGTTTGGATGAATTTATGATGTATGAGCTTCCCTTGGAGAGAGAGGATCAACAAAGCATTTCAGCTGCTCATGGAAGGCAAAGTCCTTGAGATGCCTCCTCATGCACCTCTAATGATATTACTGGCTTGTGCCAAACTACCAGTCAGTCGAAAGAAAGAAAAACACTTTTTTCCTCAATCAAACGAGAAACGAAATCAGACTAGCAATTCACACTCCTGTTTTTGGAAAATTTCCATCCCCTCTTAAAGATGAACTGTGTCCATTATAGCCATTGATAGAATAAACGTTCCTTGATGAATTCTCAAACCAACTGACACAACCTCCACTCTTTCTGCTCTCAATGCATTCAACTTGATGACATTTTGAAAACTCTGGACATCAACATGCCATCTCCATTTCATGCTCCAAAGCTTTGCACGAAGCAAAAGAGTAAACATTAACTTTCCAAAACCGAAGATCATCAAGTGTCCGATGCGTGAGGGAATTTACTCCATTATGCAGAAGCTTGTGAACAAAGCAATTGACGGAATTACAGAAGTCAGCTTTATTGAATTGTAGACTTACGAAGATGCGCGTAAGCATGGCCAAGACGAGAATTCCGGGCTCACTTTCCACGAGGGGACATGACGAATGACATGACTCAATCTTGTGCGAGGCCTTCCTCTCCACCCATCTCGTACGTAATCTCTACCTCCATCAAAATACTAATATTCCGCCAATAAATCAATTAAAAAAAAAGAAAATTACATAATTTTATTACACACCCAACATGATAAAAGATTGAATTCTGATTCTACTTATCACTAAGGTATGCAAAAAAATCAAGGACCACCTAGACCGGCCAGAACCAGAACAGGCCGTTCCCAAGGAATCGGTTTGGTTTCCGATTCCAATTTTTCAGAACTAATCCTTTCCTTTACTTATCACACAAGATAGTGTAATGATTATATGTATGTTTGCTAGACATTTAATTTTGTGTGGAACGATGCTCGATTTTGCTAGGATTGGGGCCTGACCGTGCTCCTTGGAGTCCACCCGGGCCCGAAGACACTGCCGCTGGACCCAATGGAGCTGTTCAACGGGCAACAGATTACTGGCTCGGTCTTCGTCGGCTTCAAGGGGAGGACCCAGTTGCCCGGCTTCGCTGAGGAATGCATGCGCAAGGTCAAAAAGACTCCCCATCTCATCTTATCTTTTCACACCCCTATTTTCCCCCAAAACGCAAATTTTTAACCACGTTATCATGTACGTAAAAGTCAAATTTGAACTTGGCAGGCGGTGAACTTGGATGAGTTCATATCGCATGAGCTCCCGTTCGAGAAGATCAACGAAGCGCTGCAGCTGCTCCAGGGAGGGGAGTCCTCGAGATGCCTCATGCACCTCTGATTCTTTTGTGTCGCTCCCTATATTTTTGTTTCATCGTACTTTGAGAGTTTTACATGTAACAAATCTCTTGATCAGGAGAGGTTCTTGTAATTAAGACAAAGGCCAATTTGCAATAATAAAGGCGATTATCGAATAGAAAGCGACCCAAGAGAGAGTAGAATAGAGGGATTCTCTTAAAAGCGAATTTCGCTACACGAGCCGTCCTGTTAATTAAATCACTTTGAACCTAGCCTTTCGTGATTCATTCATGTGTTCCAACGCTCCATGGCTGAATGGAAACAGACAGTTACTATGCCTTGATGTTGAGATGCGCGATGTGGATCGCTTTCTTGCATAAAATCTCAATAGACACAGTGAAACGACTTTACAAAATCATTCAATAAATTTGACATAAATAGGTGGGGGAACAGAGAATGTATAGCATCATCCATCCTTTTGTCTCCATAATCCTTCCCTTTGCATCGAATGAGTTTAGATGGGCACAAACTTTTGGTGTTGCATCAGAGCTTCTATCTTTTGCGCCATCAACTAGAAAAATTTGTCCAGTAGGCGCTAACCTCAACACCAGGCACCCCTCTACCTCATTCCATTTATAGAGCACTGGAAATGGAATCGATACGAATCTTCATCGTGCCCCTAATGCGGGGGATTCTCCTTAATAAATCGCTTCATTATTACCGATATATATGTACTTGAAAACATTGATTACCACTCAATTAGTATACGGTTGCTTGTATTGATTGGGACTGGATGGATCTTTCGTGAAGGTGCTGGAGCAACTTGGAATATTGCCAACACGCTAGCTGGGTTGAGTGCTCGATCCCATCGTGGGGATTCTCATTAATATGAGCATTTCATTATTGGGATAATTATAAAAAAAAATTTAAACCTATTGCAATTATGTCAATTTAGTTGTAAAATATTTGAATAAGGTCTTTAATTGCTTATCTATATGCCATGTTCTCATCAGACCGATTTACCTCTTTTATTTGATTGTTGAAGATCCGAGAGAGAAAATTTTTTGTGCTTTGATGAATGCGCAACTTTTGGACGTCTGACTCATTTGTTAAAAGCTAGGATAATTGCACAAATGGTTCCCCAACTTTAATTCAATGTGCAATATGGTCCCTCAACTTTTAATTTGTTCAATATTGTCCCTGAACAACCCAATATGCAATGCCATCCTTGAACTTTTAATTTGTTTAGTGTGATACCTGAATTTTTTTGTAAATGTTTAATTTAGTCCCTAAATTATATAAAAATTTCCAATATCATCCTTTTATTAACTCAAATTTAGGAACAACATTAAATATTTTAATATAGTATAGAGACTAAATTGAATACATACCAAACATTTAAAGACTATGTTGAAATAATAAATAGTTTAGAGCCAACATCGCACATTGAACTAAAGTTCATGGACTATATCAAACAAATAAAATTTTAGAGTCGACATTATACGTTAAGTCAAAATTCATAAATTATTCATGTCATTTTCCTTTAAAAAAAAAAACTCCTAAGAGGAAACATTGAGAAAGTACGTAGATCGAACGGACATCGGTTATTGAAATCACTGCCGTTGTAGGAGATCGAGAAGTTGGCCGGAGGTGGCGGCGCTGGCAGCAGCTTGGAGTGTGTTGGGAGAATGGATAACGCCATCCTGTGAGGCCTTTTGCTCTCTACCCGTCTTCGTACATAATCATGCACATTAACTTAAAGTAAATTTAAAAAAACGTAATTGAATTAGTTAATTAAAAAAATTAGTGAAAAGAGTTCTCTATCATGTTGATATGATTTATAACTCAATGAGGAAATTCGTTTTCCTTGACAAAAAATATTATAAAGCCTTCCTTTCTGTTCTTTCTTTTACCAAAATTACATACGAATTAGCACGCATGGAAATCGTAAAAATTATAATTTCTTTTCTTTTCTTTATCTTAATTTTCATTAGTTGATATTAATATTGTGAAAGTAAAAGGAAAGAAAATGTGAGGGGATAAAATCTACCGACGAATGCCTCTTGATAAAATAATAATCACCAACTCCCGGGATGGAGGAGGAGAGCAGTATTTTTAGGGACTCCTGAGGGGCCCGGCATGCTGCCGATCCATCCAACGGAGTTATTTGATGGCCGGCAGGTCACCGGCTCCGTTTTCAGCCGGACGAGTCATGCAAGCAGCCGAGTCTCCTCTTCTTCTACTTCAAATTGTGTGATTCATTATATGCATGAAGCATCTTTAATTCTAAGGCGTGGGTTTCAAATTCTATGTTAAATTGGAGAAAAACTTTCGCAGGAATTGAACTTGGATGAATTCATGATGCATGAGCTTCCCTTGGAGATTGACGATCAACGAAGCATTTCAGCTGCTCATGGAAGGCAAAGTCCTTGAGATGCCTCCTTATGCACCTCTGATGATACTATCGGCTCATGCCTAACTGTCGGTCCATTGAAAGAAAGAAAAACACTTCATCCTCAAACAAATGAGAGAAACGAATTCAGACTAGCAAGTCACACTTCTGTTTTTGAAAATTTTCCATCTCCTCTTAAAGATGGACCATGTCCATTATAGCCGTTGACAGGAACGTTCGTTGACGAACTCTTGAGTCGACCGACACGATTTCCACTTTTTCTGCTCTCAAGGCATTCGACCTGATGACATTTTGAAAACTCTGGACATCAACGTGTCATCTCCATTTCATTCTCCAAAGCTTCACACGAAGCAAAATAGTAAACATTACCTTTCCAAAACAGGAGATCATCAAGTGTTCGATGCATGAGGGAATTTACCCCGTTATGCAGAAGCTTGTGAATGAAGCAATTGACGGAATTACAAAAGTCAGCTTTTTTGAATTGTAGACTTATGAAGATGCACGTAAGCATGGCCGAGACGAGAATTCCGAGCACACTTTCCATGATGGGGACATGACGGCTGACTTGACTAAGTCGTCAATGCATATTTTATTTAGGGAGAATACTGATATAACTCTAGCTGCTTTTGATATCATATAAGATAATTTAAGATCTCTTCCGCTATATTTAAAGAAATAATTAATACTATGAAAAATTTTAAATCTTTACATCCATAATAATTTTTTTACTATAAAAAACCTTAAATTAGTATATTTATGATAAATTTACCGTTCGTTAATTTCCATTAAATTAGATTAATACTAGGGGAGAGCATGGTTCCAGGGTAAAACCTGGAACCTATAGGTTCCAAGTTCTAAGGTATGCAGGATAGGTTCTAGGTTCCAAAATTTGGAGAACCTATACCCGATGGTAGGTTCTAGGTTTTCGATTGGTGAAACCTGGAACCTATAACTCGAAACCTATAACTTAATACAAGTTTTTATGTTTTTCTTAATCTATGTCTCCACGCGATTCTGAGGTATTCAATGGTATTTGATGATAAATGTATAATCCGAAACCATTAGTCTAAACTTTCATTTTATGATTGAGAATTTTATTTTCGTAAACTATCAGATTAGTGGAAACTCAAATTGCTTCTTTTAAGATAATGATCCTATATAATACAAGAGTAACAAGTACATTAAAATCACAAAATTTCCTTAATACTATTCGACATGTGCATATAGACACTCGTTCTCAAGCAATCGATAATAAAATCCTTATTCATTTTTATTGTTGTGTTTATTTTCATGTTGCTTATCTTCAGGGTAGGTTCCAGGTTTCATGTTCCGATGGGTAGGTTCCAGGTTCTAAAAAATGAGAAACCTGTACCTGAGGGTAGATTCTAGGTTCTAGGCGGAACTTGTAAAGAACCTGGAACCATTCACCCCTAATTAATACCACGAAAAATAAATAATCGGTACACCTGTGATAAACGGAAGGTGGAACTCCAAACTAATACATCTGTCAATTATAATCTAAATCAATAATTTGGTGGTAAAATTTAACGGAAACTATAATATGGTAAATTTGTCACAGGTTTATTAGTTTGGGATTTTTGATAATCAATATATTAGTTTGGATAAATCTGCCATAAGTGTACCAGTTTTGGGATTTTTTTTGTGATATAGATGCCTAATGACATGCACATGCATGTGTCGGGATAAGGCGTTGTCTGAAGTACCAAATTTTTAAGTGAGTTAGGTCGCGAAGAGTTCATGTCAACCACAAAAAATTGGTCGTTCTCATCAAAGTCCGGCTTCTTCTCTTCGTGTGTAGAGAGAGAGAGAGAGAGATCGGCCTTCGATGGAAAGATACGTGACGGTAACCTTAAATGCGAAGACAAGGACATCTTCACATGATTCGTGACGACCCATGAATTAGGATTGCCAAAAGTAGGAGGGATCCTAGAAGACTTCAGCAACCTAAAGCAACCTCAATTTGGATCATTTGTCCTTAAGAGGGTATCGACCGGCCTCGTCAACGGGTCCAAATCATCTACCAATTTCCATCCTCATGTCACCTCATCTTCGCACTCTTCCCAATCGGACAACATGCAAAGACCTCCACGAAACCCACGATGCCTTATCTGCCAAAAACGGTTACAAAAATTGCAAAAGTATTCCTTGTTGATAGTGAGAGCTTCAATCACCAATTTACCAACCAGGTCGGCGTCAATGATTTGATGTTGCAATTAATTAGGTCTGAAAATTACCAATTCAGCTCTAAACGTTAAGTATGAATATCGATTAAGCTCTAAGTTTTCAATTCTACCAACGTAATCCTAAACCTTTGTACGAAATTTCAACGTAATTTTTCTAGCCAATTGCTACCGAAAATAACTGACACGACGATTCAAGTAGGGCATCATTCCAAGTAAAGCTGACCACATCGACGTGCCACATAAGCCATTCCCGACGGCGATTGCCCCCTAACAACTACTACAGATTTTCGCTAGAGGTTTTAGAACTGTTAAGCCTAGAATTGTCGCCTAGAGGGGGTGAATATGTGACAATGCAGAATTAAAAGAAAATTGAATCCAATGTCACAATAGGACAACATTTGATGACAATTGTGTGCGAATGTACAATATTCTATCACAAAAAAATAAAGAATAGTTTAAGAGATGGAAAAGTGCACAAAACAATTATAGTGGTTTGGCTTATGATAAGCTTATGTCCACTTTCTCGTGCTAACAACGCATTAGCCGTGTTTCACCTAAATATCAATAGGAGGTTACAACAACTGAGTGCTCACGACGCAAGTAGGTGTGATCAAATCTTCTAATCTCACACTCCAAGAACAACCTCTAAATGATTACAAATAAAGCTCACAAAAACGAGTATGTATGGTCAAAGCTCTCTGGAGCTTTGGAATTTCAGACTGCAATTCTTCTAGTTCTTTTAGCATCATGCTCTCCTTTATATACTCCTTGTTCTCCAAGTCGACCATTAGATATAAACTTTAGTCATCATTCATCTAATCTAGCCCTTGGACCTTGAATGATACAGGGAGATCTATACAACAGAGATCAGGTTTCCATAAGTTGAGTTCTACGTATGGAAAGAGCATCCCGTATCCAATTGATCATAGCATGAATTCCAAATCCTTATTAGGAAATAATTACGTCGCTAATAATCCCCTCTGGATAACTAATATATGGAAAGAAATCCAAGCCAATGCCTAGTTGCTGCACAAGGATTTGATATATTTTCTCAATTCAATTTAACATGCATATCTTTTGGATAATTCTTTATATGAATTAGACCTTTGTCTTTGACAATTATGTTCGTACAAAACCGATCGCATAATCCATTGAATATGATGGATGTTCACTCCAAGATATCACTTGAAAGAGTTATCATCATAATCATATATGCAGAATGTTTTGTCAATCCTCAAAAAACTTCTTAGGGAAATTCCCTCGACAAGAACCATGCTGGCAGAATTGATAAGTTGAGAATAGAATCAAGATGTGTATAATAGGTGCACAATTGACTTCAACAGGGATAGAGTGTCTAGCAATGTAGATAAGCAGGGACATAATTAGGGAAATTATCCGATTTCGTTGACCTGACCTGGCAACATTTAGTACAACAGAAAGGAGGACGGGTCATAGCCAAGTTGTCGATAATAGGGGTAAGTATACGAGAAGTGCCAAAACTTGTGAACAACACTCACTTTAGTGCCAAAAGTTTATTTTGGATCAGTTGAGTATCACAAATTTGAAAAATTGATCACTTCAATGTCACAAATTTAAAAAAACGATCACTTGAGTGCTATTTTTGACATGACTCCTGAAAAAGCTGACGTGAATGCCGGAATGGCCGTTGGTCCACATCAGCTTTTTTGACAACCACGTCAAACGACCTGCGGCTACGTCAACTTTTTCGCCGTCCATGTTAAAAGTGGTTTTCAAGTTATCGATTTTTCAAACTTGTGGTACTCAGCTGATCCAAAATAAACTTTTCACACAAAAATAAGTGTTTTACACAAGTTTTAGCACTTCTAGTGTTCTAACCCTGTTGATAAGAGGACATTGAATTTTTCCTCTTAACTTCCCAACCATCCGAGATCAGGCGGGCACCATGACTTGTCCGGACGTGATTTTCTTTTCTCATCCCTTCCTATCCTATATATAAGAGACGGTCACCTGTCAGTGCATATTTCACAGAGGAAAACCCTCGTCAGCTATACCGTTTTCCATTCTCAGGAGCAAGATTTTGCAGCGGCAGAAGCAAGTAGCCAAGAGAGAAGCAACACAAGCGATATGGAAAGCACCACAGTAGGGAAGGTCATCACCTGCAGAGGTAAAAAAGACATCCTAGATGAACCCTCTTTTCGTGGCTAGGTTTTTTCTGGATGGGTGATCGGATGGTCATTTCTGTTTTCCGCATCGGTTGCAGCTGCCGTGGCATGGGGACCGGGAGAGCTGCTGGTCATGGAGAAGATCCTGGTGGATCCGCCGCAGAAGATGGAGGTCCGGATCAAGGTCCTCTTTACCTCGGTATGCCACACGGATCTCAGCGCTTGGAAAGGCGAGGTAATCAGGTCTTTGATATCTCTACCATTATTTCTCTGCCATATCGAGTGCTGACATTCCCTCTATTCCCTTGCAGAACGAAGCTCAGAGAGCGTATCCCCGGATCTTCGGCCATGAGGCGTCCGGGTAGCAAACTCGAACTCTGACACGACCGTCCCGACACAACCGTCTGAGGACTGATTTTTTTGGATGAACGATGATTGACAGGATCGTGGAGAGCGTGGGAGAGGGGGTGACGGGCCTGAAGGAAGGAGACCACGTGATCCCCATCTTCCACGGGGAGTGTGGCGAGTGCGAGTACTGCAAGTGCGAGAGGACCAACATGTGCCGGGACTACGGCGTGAACCCGATGAAGAAGGTGATGATCGCCGACGGCAAGTGCAGGTTCTGGACCAAGGAGAAGAGGGAGCCCATCTTCCACTTCCTCAACACCTCCACCTTCAGCGAGTTCACGGTGATCGAGTCCGCCTGCGTCGTCAAGGTCAACCCCGACTTCCCTCTCAACAAGATGACCATGCTCAGCTGCGGCGTCACCACCGCTCTCTCTCTCTCTCTCTCTCTCTCTCGTTTTGAGCAGTTGATGCAAACAAGTGCGTACTCGTTTTGGAAGAGATTCTCTGTGCGAATATCGCTGTTTTTCCTAGTTTGGAACTAGTTGGCAAGTCTTGCTTTATGCAAAGAACATTATCCAGAAAACAATGACATCGTCATCGATTTTGCAATGAAGGTATCGGAGCTGCATGGAACACGGCTGGTGTGAAGGCCGGGTCGACTGTCGCCATCTTCGGCTTGGGCTCCGTGGGTCTCGCGGTACGTACCTGTTCCCGCTCGATCCATTCGAGCTCGATTTCATCATATTCATTCTGTCGAGATCGCCCGTCTCGCAAGTCTGCAGAGCGCAACCGTTGCTTGCTCGAGCACCCCTCCGCCCGCATGAAAAACTCATCTAAGACAAGTGTCACGGGCCGATCGTTTGGGATCGTGGCCGTGCGGCGACTTAGGCTATTTCGGACCGCTTGGGATCGTCGGGGCCTAAGCCAAGTCTTCTTCGGATCAACCGATCACTCACTCACCCGGATCTTAGAGAGAGAAGCTATGAACAAAAGAAGGGAACTAGATTGCTTAATAGTTGGATGGATCCAAATGAGAGGGAGAGCACCCCTTCTTATACTTGAGGCCCTCAAATTACAACCATTGATCGACTTTCGATCTAGCGGACGAAATCGTACCGCCCCAACTACCATCTACCGACACTTATGACGTCACCTACCAACATTTAAGACGAGAAGACTCTAGACCACAGCGCAATTACGGGATCGCCCGTCCTTGAGAACATTCCGAAAGTGCTTGGATCCTTTGAGAGGCGTTTTAGTCGTTCTTCCTTGATCACGAAGGCTCCGTTGACCCAGGAAACTTCTCCTCCATGACATTCTCCCCCACTCATTTGAGCGACGTCCTCGGTGCTCACAGCATGGAGAGAATTCTTCTTGGTGCGGGCTTTTTCCCTCTTTTTCCTATTCCGCTTGGCCCTGACTAACTCGAACGGAACTTCGAACGGCTTCTCAAACAATCAGTTGGGTGGCTTCACGATATGCGGCATGCACTCCACTTCGGGGAAGAGGACTTCGATCGGCATGTTGTGAGTTGGTGCAAGAGGTCCTAACTCTACCTTCGACTTCTCGGTTGGTGGTGTCTTTGATTGTTGATCGGCCATGCGCTTGGCCGCCTTCAAACTCTTGTCGAGGAGGTGGACCACGGCAATCGTCTTGGTGTTCATCGCCCCCTTGAGCATCGACACCATTGACGAACACTTCAAATCTAGCACTATGATGCACTTGGACCCCATGTCAATCATGGCTCTTGCTCGGTCGAAGAACTGCATTCCCAAGATAAGATCGTAGTCGTTGAGCGGGACTACCTCGAACGGGAGCTTACCTTTCCAACCGCCAATTTGGATTTCGACCTCCGAGGTTGTACCTTCACTTGCAAGGTCTTTCGAGTTGACGGTCTTGAATCGCCTCCCGTTCGGCATCGCTTCCAAGCCCAACTTCTTTGCTACCTCGGTCGCCATGAACACGTTGGACGCACCCGTATCGACTAAGGCATAGAGAGTGATTCCACATACCTCAAGTTCGACGAAGTACATGTCCGTTTGTTCCTTCTTCTTGGGCGGTGGTTGAGCTTGCATAGAGTTGAGAGTCATCCCACCAAGTCGGATTTGACGCTTTTCCTCCTTTGGCCACTCTTCATCTTCGACGGAGAGGATGGCGTTGACTCGGTGCTTTTGAGGACACTTTTGTGTCCAATGGTTTCCCTTGCAAATGAAACAAGGAGTGGACGGAGGTTGATCGTACTTACTTGTGAAGTTCGCTTGTGGTCGACCTCTCCATGGACAGGTGGTTTGGACGAACTTTCTCCCCAAGTCTTTCGGCCACCTTGATCCTTGGGCCCACGGGAGTTGTCTCCACCTTCATCCTTGGAGGACCGATCCGACCTCCAATCCCTCGATCGATATTTCGTTGGGTCGAATTTGTTGAGGTCAATGAGCGACTCGGCAACAGTTAGGGCCCTCGAGAGACTCCTCACATCCCGACGCACTAGCTCTTGCCTCGCCCATGGCTTCAGTCCATCTAAGAACGCTCCGAAAGCCTCCTCTTCTCCAAGATTGTTGATCTGGAGCTTGAATTCGGTGAATTCCTTCACGTACTCTTGGACCGTACCTCATTACTCGAGGCGATGGAGCTTGCTACAGGCTTATTGTTGAGCAAACTCGGGGAAGAAGTACTCCCGAAACTCCTTCACGAAGTCATCCCATGTCTCCACGGGATGGGCACCGCGCTTGGTCTCATCACACCTATTGCACCACCAAAGCATAGTGGTATTAGTAAGGAACATTGCAGCAGTTCGTACCTTAACATTCTCGTGTTGGATGTTGGCGGCTCCGAAGTACTGCTCCATGCCCCAAATGAAGTTGTCCACTTCTTTGGCGGATCGATCACCCTTGAATTCCTTGGGCTTCGGCACCTCTATCTTGGACACCGCTTGGGTAGGCACCGCTCCGTTCGCGATGCTCAACTTGCATAGGGCGAGCTCCGTCCTGAGCTCTTGGATCTCCACCTTCATGGCTTCGACCTCGTCCCGTCGGGGGTTCTTCTCTTCCATTGTGCGAAAATGCTCCCTCAAGTCGTCGATCGATGTCTCGAGGTCATCATCCTTCGCTTGAAGAGGGACCATTGCATCGTTGATGGCGTCCGTGAAGTCTTTACGAAGGGAGCCTTCAACCTCTACGATCCGGTCTCGAACATCATCGAGTCCGTCAATGAGGTCGGCCATGGCACTTCGCATCTTCGCAAACTTTTCATCAAGCGCGGCAATGGTTTCCGACGAGGTTCCTCTCTTCTTGCTTCGACCGCGAGTCTTTTTGACTTGAGCGACCTCTCCATCCACAATAACTTCTTGGCTCAACATTCCTTCGAACAATTGGTGCTTCTCCTTGGATCTCTCTTCTTTGCTCTGATACCACTTGTCACGGGCCGATCGTTTGGGATCGCGACCGTGCGGTGACTTAGGCTATTTCGGACCACTTGGGATCGTCGGGGCCTAAGCTAAGCCTTCTTCGGATCGATCAATCACTCACTCACCCGAATCTTAGAGAGAGAAACTAGAGAGAAGCTCTAAACAAAAGAATGGAACTAGATTGCTTAATAGTTGGATGGATCCAAATGAGAGGGAGAGCACCCCTTCTTATACTTGAGGCCCTCAAATTACAACCATTAATCGACTTTCGATCTAGCGGACGAGATTGTACCGCCCCAACTACCATCTACCGACACTTATGACGTCACCTACCAACATTTAAGACGAGAAGACTCTAGACCACGGCACAATTACGGGATCACCCGTCCTTGAGAACATTCTGGAAGTGCTTGGATCCTTTGAGGAGCGTTTTGGTCGTTCCTCCTCGATCATGAAGGTTCCGTTGACCCAGGAAACTTCTCCTCCGTGACATAAGCAACAGCGACGTGGCGTAGGGCGCGAAAGTAAAAGACGTGCATGCTGATGTAAATCATTATTATTATTATTATTATTATTTTGACTTTGACCAAGTTTAAATCAAGTCGGCATAAAGCAATTTAATTAGAAATTAGTCCAATTTACGTAGGTTAATCACATCGAGCAAACGTTTTTGAAAGCAAAAATATCAAAACTTATCACCTTAATTTCTATGAGGAATGTTGCTTTGACGGTCCCTTGGATCATGTGCAGGTTGCGGCCGGAGCACGTGCGAGGGGAGCATCTAAGATAATAGGCGTTGAGATCAATCCTGCTAAATATGTCAAAGGTAATTAATTAATTAAATTATTTGACTTTATCAGATTAACTTTAGTCATCGAAATATAAGGATTTCTTCTTTTTTGATATTCTCTTTTATGATGTCATGATGCAATTTGCCATTTGAAGCCCAAGCGCTGGGGGTGACCGACTTCATCAACCCCAAGGAGATAGAGACGTCGTCGCACGAGGTATGGCTATAACCCAGGTGTGCTTCAAAAGAAACCCAAAAAAAAAAAAAAAAAAATTGAACTATGTAGATCCAACGGTCGGGACGGCATGGGTGATATTTGACTAACGGAAATCGGCGGTCGCTGGTTTGCCTCGCAGGAGATCAAGAGGTTGACCGGAGGCAGCGGCGTCGACTACAGCTTTGAGTGCATCGGGAATTTGGCCGTCCTGCGCGAGGCCTTCCTCTCCACCCATCTCGTACGTAAATCTCCCCCCAATCAAAATACTAATATTTTCCCTGCACCTATCTAACGAGTGATTTGGGTCATATAGATGATTCGACCCAAATTGGCTCATTTAACCCGTTTGTGGGAACAATGCTTAATTTTATTAGGGCTGGGACCTGATAGTGTTGATAGGAGTCCACCCGGGCCCGAAGATGCTGCCGCTGCACCCGATGGAGCTGTTCAACGGGCAACAGATCACTGCCTCGGTCTTCGGCGGCTTCAAGGGGAGGACCCAGATCGCAGGCTTCGCCGAGGAATGCATGCGCGGGGTAAAAAGGACTCGCCGTCCCGTCTTATCTTTTTACACCCTTATTTTCCCTCGAAATGCAATATTTTTAACCACGTTGGCATGTACGTTAAAAGTTAAATTTTAACTTGGCAGGCGGTGAACTTGGATGAGTTCATATCGCACGAGCTCCCATTTGAGAAGATCAACAAAGCGTTTCAGCTGCTCCAGGGAGGAGAGTCCTTGAGATGCCTCATGCACCTCTGATTCTTTTGTGTCCCTCCTTGTATTGTTGTTCCATCTTACTTTTGAGAGTTTTTACATGTAAAAAATCTCTTGATCAGGAGAGGTTCTTGTAATTAAGGCAAGGCCTATTCGCAATAATAAAGGCGATTATTGAATAGGAAGCGACCTCTATGAGAGAGAGAACAAAGGGATATGTCTGAAAAGTGAATTTCGCGACACAAGCTATCCTGTTAATTAAATCACTTTGAACCCTAGCCTTTCGCAATTCATTTGTGTGTTCTGATGCTCCATGGCCAAATGGAAACGGATGATTAAAATCGTACAGCAAGATGACTTTATAGAGTCATTCGATAAATTTGACATAAATAGGTGGGGAATAGAGAAAGGACAGCATCACCCATCTTTTATTTCCATGACCCTTCCCTTTGCATTGAATGAGTTTAGATGCGCACCAAACATTAGGTGTTGCATAGAGCTTATATCATTCGTCATCAATTAGAAAAATTTGTCCAGCAGGCACCAACCTCAACACCAGGCGCCTCTCTACCTAATTCCATTTATGGAGGGCTGGAAATGGAATTGATATAAAACTGCAATGTGCCCCTTACACAGGGGATTCTCATTAATACGATCGCTTCATTATTGCCAGTATATATGTACTTGAAAACATTGATGACCACTCAATTAATATACAATTGCTTGTATTGATTGGGATCATATGGGTGCCGAAGCAGCTTGGAACATCGCCGACACACCAGCTAGTTTGAGCATTGGATTTCATTGTGGGGATTCTCATTAATATGAATGCTTCATTACTGGGGAAAATTATCAAAAAAATTCTAAATCTATTGCAATTGTGTTAATTCAGTTTTAAACCTTTGAATAAGGTCTGTCATTGCTTATCTATATGTCATGTTCTCATCAAACCGATTTACTTATTTGATTTGACGGTTGAAGATCTGAGAAATTTTCGTGCTTTATGAATGCACAAATTTTCGACGTGCGACTCACTTGTTAAAAGCTAGTATAATTATACAAATGGTTCAAAAACTTTAATTCAATGTGCAATATCATCCATTAACTTTTGATTTGTTCAATATCGTCCTTGAACAACCCAATATGCAATATCGTCTCGGAACTTTTAATTTGTTCAGCATGATACTCGAATTATTTTTTGTAAATGTTTAACGTAATCCCTAAATTATATGAAAATTTCCAATGTTATCCTTCCATTACCTCAAGTTTAGGAACAATATTAAATATTTTAATATAGTCTAGAGATGAAATTAAACACATGCCAAAAGTTTATGTACCGCATCAAAACAAATAATAGTTCGGGGTGACATCATACATTAGGCTAAAGTTCAAAAACCACATCAAACAAATAATAATTTAAACTCCAAAAAAGACATTGCACATTAGGTCAAAGTTCATAAATTATTCACACCATTTTTCCTGTAAAAAAAATTTCCTAAGAGGAAACATTGAGAAAGTAAGTAAATCAAACGAACATCAATTATTGAAATCACGACGGTTGCAGGAGATCAAGAAGTTGACCAGAGGCGGCGGTGTTGGCGATAGCTTGAGTGTGTTGGGAGGTTGGATAATGCCTTCCCGTGAGGCCCTTTGCTCTCCGCCCATCTTCGTAAGTAATCGTGCACATTAACATAAATTAATTGAAACACTTAACTAAATTATTTAATTGAATAAATTAGTGAAAAGAGTTCTCTATCATGTTGGTTTTATTTATAGCTCAATGAGGAAATTTGTTTTCCTCAAAAAAAAATATTATAAAGCTTTCCTTTCTCTTATTTCTTTTGCTAAATTTAAGTGCGAATTAGCGTGCTTGGAAATCATAAAAATTATAATTTATTTTATTTTCTTTATCTTAATTTTCGTTAGTTGTTATTAATATTGAAAAAGAAAAATGAAAGAAAACGGGAACGGATAATATCTACCCACGAATGTCTCTTAATAAATATAATCACCAACTCCTAGGATGGAGGAGGAAAACAATATTTTTAGGGGTTCCCGAGGGCCCGGCACACTTCCCATCCATCCAGTGGAGATGTTTGATGGCCAGTAGCTCAGCGGCTCCGTTTAGGGTAGCCTCAAGGGGAAGACCCATCTCCCCCGTTTCACCAAACGAGTCAGGCAAGTAGTCAAGTCTCTTCTTCTACTTCAAATTGTGTGATTCATTATATGCATGAAGCATATTTATTTCTAAGGCCTGGATTTCAAATTTTAAAGGCTACTAGGTCTTTGAATCCAAAACCGCCTTGATCTTTTCTGATTTTTAGTGATTCCCACCTCTTCCAATGAATGCCAGCACGTGCATCATTTTGTTCCCACCAGAATGAGGCTATTCATTGTTCGATTGCTCTACAAATAGACATAGGTCTTGAATATTGACATGGTGTACTATGGTAATGCTTGGACCACTGTTTTGACTAGGATTTCCTTCCCCGCCTTGGTCATTATCTTCTCTTTCCATTCCTCCAATTTCATATTAACTTTGGCAAGAATCCATGTGAATATTTGTTTTTTTTATTTTGGCCCAAGTCCGATGGCGTTCCAAGGTATTTCCCAATCTTCTTAATGATGGGAACCCGCAATTCAGTTGCTATATTTTTCTAAGTTGCTAAGGACATTCTTTCCCAAGTAGATACCGGGCTTGTTTAAGTTGATAGCTTGGCCCAACGCAGAGCGGTATTGAGTTAGTATATTCCCCACATTCTAGACCTCCTGGATAGTCCCATCCAAGAAGAAGATCGCATCATCTACAAACAGTAGGTGTGATGATGTAAGACAACTTCTATTCAACTGAATCCCCTTCACATACCCTTCCTCTATTGCCTTTTTCATAAGAGTTGAGAGAACGTTGGCCATTAGGATGAATAAATACGGGGATAGGGGGTCCCCTTGTCTAATTCCACAATACGGGCAGAAAGATTCGCTCGACTCTCCATTTACCTTGACACTAAAGGATACTGTGGAGATACATTGTTTTACCAGTGAGACCCACCTATCACTAAAGCCCATCTTCTCCATACAAGCATATAGAAAATCTCATTCCACTCTATCGTATGCCTTCTACATTTCTAGTTTAAGAACCACCTAAAATTTCTACTTCCTTTTCCTTATCCTAAGTTGATGATATGCCTCCTGAACAATAAAAATATTATTCTAGATCTGATGACCGCTTACAAAAACACTTTGTTCAGTGGCAATCAATTTAGGTAGGCAAGGTCTTAATAGGGGCCATCACCTTTGCAATAGTCTTGTAGTTGAAATTGCATAGGCTAATAGGCCTATACTGAGTTATACCCTTCGGGTTCAATACTGTAGGGATGAGCACAATATGGGCTTGGTCTAGGGTTAGGTCGAGTGTACTTGATTTGAAGAAGGAGTCCACCATCCTACATATGTCACCGTGAATCATCGACCAATGGCTCTAGTAAAATTGCCTGTTGAGATTGTCAAGCCTAGGTGCTTTAGTAGCACCTATCCGAAAAATTGTAGTCCGTACTTCTTCTAGAGTAACCGGGCTTATCAATGCATCATTCATCTCCTTATTCACCATGCGTGAGCACATCCCTTAGTTTCTTGGTCCCTCTAAAGTAAACAATGACCGGTAAAATCTACTAATACGTTGCTTGAGTGTTGAAGGATCTTGACTCCAATTATGTCCATCAATATGTAACATGGAGATCCTATTTCGTTGTCTTCGTTGCACCATCATGGCATGAAACAATTTGGTGTTTCTATCTCCCCATTTCATCCAATTAATCCAAGCCCCCGTGCACCAAAACATCTCCTCTTGTCTCCAAATGTTCTTGATATGCTCATTAATTTTTGGGGCCTCGTCTCTTCTTGAACCCCTTCTATCATTGTTGATCAACTCCGTGAATCTCCTTTTAAGCACCTCAATCTATCTGTATGAATTACGGAATTTCTTTTTACTCCAATTTTCCAAGGCTACTGCCACCTTTTTTTTTTTCTTTCTAGCAATGTCTAGCTAGGGGTTGTCTCCATCGATCCAAGCCTCTTGGACTACTTCTTTGCATTCCAGATCCTCTAGCCAATATGCCTCAAAGCGAATTTCCTTCCTCCTTCTAACTCTATTTGGGCTAAGAGAGAGTAGAAGTGGGCTATAATCCAATCCGGTGACCGGTAGTGCAAAGGCCTCTGCATTTGGATATTGTACTCTCCATTCTATATTGCACAGGGCCCTATCTATTCTCTCTTTAACCTCAGCTTCTCCATCCTATTTGTTGGTCCAAGTGTAAGCACATCCCTTAGTTTCAATATCAAGGAGCGAACAATCATATACTAATTCCTAAAAAGCCACGACTCTAATAATATCCACTCATCTCCCCTCTACCTTCTCCCAATGATATAAGACTTCATTAAAATCACCTATGCAAATCCATGGCAAGTTGTTGTGTGTGTGAATATAGTGTAACTTTTTCCATAGAAGGGTCCTTTCCTGATAGTTGGTAGATGCATGAAGAAAGGATATACTTGTGACGACTCCGCCGCTTAGATCCTTGCAAATAACATCAATAAGCTCCCCATAACAATATTCTACTTCCATCTTTGCTTCATTATCCCATAATAATGCTAGACCACCTGCAATACCATATGGATTGATAATTTCAGAGAAATAGAACTGGAGGCACTTCCTTACCCTGTCAACCACGGTTTCTTTATTTTTTGTCTCCATAAAGAAAACTAAATTGAGCTTTTCCCAAGCCACTAAGGCCTGAAGGTGCTACAATGTCAAGGATGGGCCCAAACCCTGACAATTCCAACTTAAAAGATTCACTTATCCCCTAATGACTTATAAGAGCTAGCCACCAAAGCCCATCATTTAGGTCCTTCATCAATTACTATAGGAGTTTCCATTAATAGAGAGTTATCTAGCATAGTTGTCTCAGTGCCTTGGGAAGTTTCATAATCGTGCCTTCCCATCTTCTTTGTTACCCGAGCTTTGTGGTCTTTGCCTTTTTCCTTGGATGGGTCGCCGGTATTACTTACTATGGTCTCAGTCCAAGGATTGTCCGAGATTAGTGGTTGGGTTCTTTGGCTCCTTTTTCCCCTTGCTATCATCATCACATCTGCTATTTCTTTCCCTTTATGAATGGCTAAATTAGCAAGTTGAATTTTCCATCGGTCTCGGAAGATGCTCCAAATCCATGCTGACAGGTGCTACTCCTTCCGAAGCATCCTCTTGAAGCTGCGTCTCTAGTACACTTTCCTCTTCTTCTTGTACATAGAATTCTTCCCCATTGAACAACCTCCAAAAAGGGCTTGTATCACTGGATTTTGCTTTTCAGTTAGTGCCCATAATTCACCTTAGAGATTTCTCCCGATTCTTTCTCCTTATATGTTATCTCCTTGCAGCTGGTAGTATAATGGCCCATTTTCCCGCAAGAATAGTAGAAGAAGGAGGTGTTCATATTTAAAATCAACCCATAGTTGATCATCTTCGATGTTCACAACCATCCTCAAATTCAAGGGGCTCACTAAATCTAACAGCACTCTTGCTCTTATGACTTTGCAAGGACTACCCCCTTTTGATTCCAGTTTGAATTCTAGGACTTTCCCCAACTTTGATGTTATTTCTAGTATTGTTGTTTTAGTAATACACGCTATTGGAAGTCCCCGCTCTTGTACCCAAAAGGCGCAGTGAGTAAATCTATGACGATGGGTGGGAATCCTTGGATTCAACTACTAAATTTTTAATAGGTTATCAAAAAAGCACTATGGGCTTTCTTCCAACGGTCACTTCTTATTGCTTTTCAAGGTGAACGTAAACATAAAGAGCCCCGGTTCTAATTGATCACACACCACTTTTTGGGTTTTCCAAACCTTCCTCAAGATGGAGAGGAATGCATGTTGGTTGACCATAGGCTTAGAGAAAAGTCTCCCCAACAAGGCTAAGTTGTAGAGTTTCTCCTCTGAAATTTTCTTAAACACATTGGCTATGACATCCTCTGACCACATTTTTACCCATCCTTATACACAATGCAACCATTCTCCATTCCTTATCTATTTCCCCCTCCATTCTAATCCTTTGACTATTCTCACAGGGTGAAGGGATCGATTATGCCTTATCAAAGAAACTTTAGAGAGAGACCAGTTGAGGGACTTACTGATGCCTATAGTGCTGAGGATGTTTCATCTTCGAAAGCTTGATCCAAGCTTATCTCAATGGGTTTAGGGTTTGGTAGAGCTGGGTACACTATTGACTTGAAGGGGTTGAGCTTTGTGAACGCAGGTTAGGCGGGATTAGAGCTAGGGGTGAGACTTAGGTTGTGGGAAGTGAAGAATTTGGCGCAACTCCTTCATGGAACAAGAGCAGAGAGGCAGCAAATGGGCAATGAAGACCAGAAAGCCAGTGAGAGCATTGAAGAGGCAACGGGGTGATGGAGATGAAGTTCATCTTGTGGATTTTCCTAGAGGAGAAAGGGATTTAAGGTTTTAATGGGTATTATATCACCATGGATAGAAAGGGCTCTCACATAGAGAGGGACGATTAACTTTCGTAGGAATTGAACTTGGATAAATTCATGACGCATGAGCTTCCCTCGGAGAGAGAGGATCAACGAAGCATTTCAACTGCTCATGGAAGGCGAAGTCCTTGAGATGCCTCCTCATGCATCTCTGATGATGCTACTGGCTCGTGCCAAACTGCTAGTCAGTCAAAAGAAAGAAAAACACTTTTTCCTCAATCAAATGAGAAACGAAATCAGACTAGCAATTCACACTTCTATTTTTCGAAAATTTCCGCCCCCTCTTGAAGATGAACTGTGTCCATTATAGCCATTGACAGAATAAACGTTCCTTGACGAACTCTCGAACCGACTGACACGACTCTTTCTACACTCAATGCATTCAACCTGATGACATTTTGAAAACTCTAGACTTCAACATATCATCTCTATACCCACCGGTGGGCAGCTGAGTTGATTCGACTTTGGGCATCTTATCACAAAGGTCTCGGGGTCGAAACTCCGCAATTGCTAACACATCTTAAGTGGGGAACCCTGGTGGTGGGTTCCTAGGCTAGCTCCCCTTCAGGTATAGTCGGTGATCGTCGTTAGGCCTGTTAGACCCGCGAAGGCCGTACGCTCCTGTAAGGTTGAACCAAGCTGGATCTTGGATACAAAAAAAGAAAAAGAAAAACAAATCATCTCCATTTCATTCTCCAAAGCTTCACACGAAGCAAAGGAGTAAAAATAAACTTTCCAAAAGTCATCAAGTGTCCGATACGTGGGGGAATTTACTCCATTACGCAGGAGCTTGTCAACAAAGCAGTTGACGGAATTACAAAAGTCAGCTTTATTGAATTGTAGACTTACGAAGATGCGTGTAAGCATGGCCGAGACGAGAATTCCGAGCACACTTTCCATGAGGGGACATGACGAATGACATGACTCAGTCCTGCGCGAGGCCTTCCTCTCCACCCATCTCGTACGTTATCTCTTCCTCAATCAAAATACTAATATTCCGCCATAAAACAATAAAAGAAAAAGGAAATTACATAATTTTATTACACGCCAAACATGGTAAAAGATTGAATTTTGACTCTACTTATCACTAAGGGGTGCAAAAAAAACCAAGGACCACTCAAATTGGCTAGAACCGGAATGAGCCATTCATAAGAGAATTAGTCCAGTTCCTGATTTCAATTTTTCAGAACCAATCCTTACCTTACTTATCACACAAGATAGTGCAATGGTCTTTATACGTATGTTTGCCATACATCTAACTTTATGTGGAACGATGCTCGATTTTGCTAGGGTTGGGGCCTGAAGACACTACTGCTGCACCTGGTGGAGCTGTTCAACAGGCAACAGATTAGTGGCTCGGCCTTCGGCGGCTTCAAGGGGAGGACCCCGTTGCTCGGCTTCGCCGAGGAATGCATGCGTAGTCTTGTCATCTTTTCACACCCCTATTTTCCTCCAAAATGCAAATGTTTAACCACGTTATCATGTACATAAAAGTTAAATTTGAACTTGGCAGGCGGTGAACTTGGATGAGTTCATATCGCACGAGCTCCCGTTCGAGAAGATCAACGAAGCGCTGCAGCTGCTCCAGGGAGGGGAGTCCTTGAGATGCCTCATGCACCTCTGATTCTTTTGTGTCCCTCCCTGTATTTTTGCTGCATCTAACTTTGAGAGTTTTACATGTAACAAATCCCTTGATTAGGAGAGTTTCTTGTAATCAAGACAAGGCCAATTTGCAATAATAAAGGTGATTATCGAATAGAAAGCGACCTGAGAGAGAGAGAGAGGTAGAGTAGAATAGAGGGATATATCTGAAAAGTGAAATTCGTGACACGAGTTGTCCTATTAATTAAATCACTTTGAATCCTAGCATTTCATGATGTATTCATGTGTTCCAACACTCCATGGCCGAATGGAAACAGACGGTTAATGGGCTTTGATGTTGAGAGCATGATGTGGATCGAAATGACTCTACAAAGTCATTCAATAAACGGCCGAATGGAAACAGACGGTTACTATGCTTTGATGTTGAGAGCACAATGTAGATCGAAATGACTCTACAAAGTCATTCGATAAACGGTTGAATGGAAACAAATGGTTACTGGGCTTTGATGTTGAGAGCACAACGTGGATCGAAATGACTCAACAAAGTCATTCAATAAATTTGACATAAATAGGTGGGGGAACAGAGAAAGAACAGCATCACCCATCCTTTTGTCTCCATAACCCTTCCCTTTGCATTGAATGAGTTTAGATGGGCACAAAACATTAGGTGTTGCAGCAGAGCTTCTATCATTTGCGCGATCAACTAGAAAAGTTTGTCCAGCAGGCGCTAACCCCAACACCAGGTGCCCCTCTACCTAGTTCCATTTATAAAGCACTGGAAATGGAATCGATACGAATCTTCATCATGTCCCTAACGCGGGGGATTCTCATTAATACGATCGCTTCCTTATTACCGATATATATGTACTTGAAAACATTGATGACCACTACACTTGTCAAAATGGGTGGATAACCCATTTATGACCCATTTAAATATTAAATGGGTCATAAATGGCTCAGGCTTTCTTTTAGTATAACACATGATCCATTTAAAGAAAGCTTGACCCATTTAATATTTAAATGGGTTATACACCCATTTTGACAGATATATCTATAATGGGTTTAAAAATTAAAAAGACTAAAATACATGGGTTGTTAATGAACTTGAATAAGTTTAAAATATTTAAAAAAGATTATAAGAATAAATTTTATTTAGATAGATAAATGTTTTAACAATATGGGTCAGGTCGGGTATGGATTGGGTATGGGTCAGGTTGGGTATGGGTCAAAAATTTTATATTATGCTTAAATGGGTCATAAACGGGTTAATGGGTCAATTTGGGTCAAACCATTTATGACCCAACCCAAACCCAACCCAATCCACCCATTTAACAGGTCTAATGACCACGCAATTAGTATACGGTTGCTTGTATTGATTGGGACCGGATGGATCTTTCGTGAAGGTGCTGGAGCAACTTGAAACACTGCCAACACGCTAGCTGGGCTGAGCGCTGGATCCCATAGTGGGGGATTCTCATTAATATGAGCATTTCATTATTGGGATAATTACCAACAAAATTTTAAACCTATTGTAATTATGTCAATTTAGTCTTAAATCTTTGAATAAGGTCTTTAATTACTTATCTATATGTCATGTTCTCATCGAATGATTTACCTCTTTGATTTAATTGTTGAAGATCTGAGAAAATTTTGTGTGCTTTGATGAATGTGCAACTTATGGACGTGTGACTCATTTGTTAAAAGCTAGGAAAATTGCAAAAATGGTTCTTGAATTTTAATTTAATGTGTAATATAGCCCCTCAACTTTTGATTTGTTCAATATTTTCCCTGAGCAACTCAATATGCAACGACGTTGCGCAAGGATTTGATATATTTTCCCAATTCAGTTTGATGCGCATATATTTTGGATAATTCTTCATATGAACTAGACCCTTGTCTTTGATAATCATGTTCATAGAGAACCGATCGCATAATCCATTGAATCTTATGGATGTTCGCTCCAAGATATCACTTGAAAGAGTTATCATCATAATCATATACATGCAGAATGTTTTGTCAATCCTCAAAAAACTTCTTAGGGAAATTCTCTTAATAAATACCACGCTGGCAGAATTGAAAAGTTGAGAATATAATCGAGAGACATGTACAACAGGTGCACAATTGAGTTGGATGGGATTGAGTGTCTGGCAACGTAGATAAGCAGGGACATAATTAGGAAACGATCCGATTTCGATGGGGATAGAGTCTCTGGCAAACGTAGATAAGCAGGCACATATTAAGGGAATTCTCCGATTTCGTTGACCTGACCTGGAAACATTTAGTGCAACAGAAAGGAGAACGGGCCACAGCCAAGTTGTCGATAAGAGGACAATGATTTTTTCCCGTCAACTTCCCAACCATCCGAGATCAGGCGGGCACCATGACTTGTCCGGACGTGATTTTCTTTTCTCATCCCTTCCTATCCTATATATAAGAGACGGTCACCTGTCAGTGCATATTTCACAGAGGAAAACCCTCGTCAGCTATACCGTTTTCCATCCTCAGGAGCAAGATTTTGCAGCGGCAGAAGCAAGCAGCCAAGAGAGAAGCGACACAAGCGATATGGAAAGCACCACAGTAGGGAAGGTCATCACCTGCAAAGGTAAAAAAGACATCCTAGATGAACCCTCTTTTCGTAGCAAGGTTTTTGATATCACTTCCTCAACACTGGAATGGCCGCTAGTCGTCCAACGTGGCCGTCGGTCCACCTTAGCTTTTCCGATGGCCATGTCAACTTTTCCGTCGTCCATGTTAGAAGTGACACTCAAGTGATCGATTTTTCAAACTTGTGGCACTCAACTGATCCAAAATAAACTTTTCGCACCAAAATAAGTGCCGTATACAAATTTTGATATTTCTAGTGTTCCAACCCTGTCGACAAGAGGACATTGAATTTTTCCTCTCAACTTCCCAACCGTCCGAGGTCAGGTGGGCACCACGAGTTGAATTCACTTTTCTTAACCCTTCCAATCCTAGCCTAGCCTCGGCTATATATGTATATAAGACAGTCGCCAGTCTCTGCATATTTCACAGAGGAAAACCCTCGTCAGCTATACTGTTTTCCGTTCTCGGGAGCAAGATTTTGCGGCGGCAGAAGCAAGCAGCCAAGAGAGAAGCAAGACAAGCGATATGGAGAGCACCACAGTAGGGAAGGTCATCACCTGCAAAGGTAAAACAAAAAAGACATCCTAGAGATACCGTCTTTTGGCGGCTTGGTTTTCCCTGGATGGGTGATCAGATGGTCTTTTCTGTTTTCCGCATCGGTTGCAGCTGCCGTGGCGTGGGGACCGGGAGAGCCGCTGGTCATGGAGAAGATCCTGGTGGATCCGCCGCAGAAGATGGAGGTCCGGATCAAGGTCCTCTTCACGTCAGTATGCCACTCGGATCTCAGCGCTTGGAAAGGCGAGGTAATCAGGTCTTTGATATCTCTACCATTATTTCCCTGCCATATCGAGTACTGACATTCCCTCTATTCCCTTGCAGAACGAAGCTCAGAGGGCGTATCCCCGGATCTTCGGCCACGAGGCGTCCGGGTAGCGAACTCGAACTCCGACACAACCGTCCCGACACAACCGTCTTTGGACTGATTTTTTTTGGATGAACGATGATTGACAGGATCGTGGAGAGCGTGGGAGAGGGGGTGACGGGCCTGAAGGAAGGAGACCACGTGATCCCCATCTTCCACGGGGAGTGTGGCGAGTGCGAGTACTGCAAGTGCGAGAGGACCAACATGTGCCGGGACTACGGCGTGAACCCGATGAAGAAGGTGATGATCGCCGACGGCAAGTGCAGGTTCTGGACCAAGGAGAAGAGGGAGCCCATCTTCCACTTCCTCAACACCTCCACCTTCAGCGAGTTCACGGTGATTGAGTCCGCCTGCGTCGTCAAGGTCGACCCCGACTTCCCTCTCAACAAGATGACCATGCTCAGCTGCGGCGTCACCACCGGTCTCTCTCTCTCTCTCTCTCACCTTTTGAGCAGTTGATGCAAACAAGTGCGTACTCGTTTTGGAAGAGATTCTCTGTGCGAATATCGCTGTTTTTCCTAGTTTGGAACTAGTTGGCAAGCCTTGCTTTATGCAAAGAACATTATCCAGAAAACAATGACATCGTCATCGATTTTGCAATGAAGGTGTCGGAGCTGCATGGAAGACGGCCGGTGTGAAGGCCGGGTCGACCGTCGCCATCTTCGGCTTGGGCTCTGTGGGTCTCGCAGTACGTACCTGTTCCCGCTCGATCCATTCAAGCTCGATTTCATCATATTCGTTCTGTCGAACTTGCCCATCTCGCAAGTTCGCGGCAAGTTCAACAGAGCGCAATCGTTGCTCGCTCGAACGCCCCTGCGCCCGCATGAAAAACTCATCTAACACAAGCAACAGCGACGTGGCGTAGGGCGCGAAAGGAAAAGACGTGCCTGCGGATGTAAATTATTATTATTTTTATTTTCTTGATTTTGATCCAGTTTACATCAAGTCGGCATTAAGCAATTTAACTAGAGATTAGTCCGATTTACATAGATTAATCACATTTAGACAACTTTTTGAAAGAAAATCGCCAAAAATATTGAAGATTATCGCCTTAATTTCCATGGGAAATGTCGGTTTGATGGTTCCCTTTGATCATGCATAGGTTGCGGCCGGAGCACGCGCAAGAGGAGCGTCTAAGATAATAGGCGTTGACATCAACCCTGGTAAATATGTCAAAGGTAATTAATTAATTTAATTTAATTTACTTTATCAAATTAACTTAGGTCATCGAAATATGAGGAATTTCTTTTTGATATTCTCGTTCATGACGTCATGATGCGACTCGCCGTTTGAACTTTGAAGCCCAAGCGCTAGGGGTCACCAACTGCATCAACCCCAAGGAGCTCGAGACGGCGTCGCACGAGGTATGACTATGACTCACGTGTAGGGGTGAGCATGGTCCGGGTTGGGCCGGTCCACCCCCTAACCCTAGGACCAACCCGCACAGTGTTGGTTCTCAATTTTTGGGACCGAGGACCGACCCTATTGAGCCTAGGACCGAGGACCAGACCGACCCAATGGGTTCGGTCCGGTTCCAGGGTTAACCCAGGACCAATCATTAATTTTTTTCATTTTTTTTTGTATTTCTGAAAAATTAAACCAATTATTTCAAATTACATATTTATCGATATTGTGATTTTAACTAAACTATAAGTACTAATACATATTCAACAAATTTAAAATAAGGTAACAATAAAAATTTCACATTTGCTAAAAGTAAGAAACCATAAAAACAATTAAGATTTCTTATAAAGCCGCAAGACGAGTGTTGCTCACGAGCAAAAAGAATTTCTAATTAGGACTTTATTTCCTTATGATTTACTTAGAACGAGCAAGGTTAGCGAATAGAGGTAAGCGACGCAAGCGTCAAGCAACAAGTGGGGTGAGTGTCGAGTGGTGAGCGACCAAAAGTGAGCGAGGTGAGTGCCACGTGGCAAGCGGGGCAAGATTGCTCACGAGTGAAGTTGTTTCTTTCGATTTTACTTGGCAAATTGAATACTAAGAGGATAAAGTAGAAAGAAGAGAACAAGAGTACTGGAGGAGGACGCCATTTAAATTAGGGTTTATTCTTTAGCATAAATAAAAATATATTATATATAATATAATATATAAGGCTAGGGTTGGTCCGGGTTAGACCAACCCGAAACTCCTAGGACCGAGGACCAACCCGCACAGTACCGGTCTAGGGATTTTAGGACCAAGGACTGACCCAGTCCCCTTGGGAACCGGACCAGGACTGGCAGGGTTGGGCCGGTCCAGGGTCAACCCTGGACCAATGCTCACCCCTACTCACGTGTGCTTCGGAAGAAACCTACAATTTATTTATAAAAGTAGGTAGATCCGATGGTAGGGAGGGCACGAGTGATACTTGACTGTTGGCGATCGACGGTCCCTGGTTTGCAGGAGATCAAGAGGTTGACCGGAGGTGGCGGCGTCGACTACAGCTTCGAGTGCACCGGGAACTTGGCCGTCCTGCGCGAGGCCTTCCTCTCCACCCATCTCGTACGTAAATCTCCCCCCAGTCAAAATACTAATATTTTCCCTGTACCTATCTAATAAGTGATTTGGGTCATATAGATTATTCGACCCAAATTGACTCATTTAACCCATTTGTTGGAATAATGCTTGATCTTATTAGGGCTGGGGCCTGACAGTGTTGATAGGAGTCCACCCGGGGCCGAAGATGCTGCCGCTGCACCCGATGGAGCTGTTCAACGGGCAACAGATCACCGCCTCGGTCTTCGGCGGCTTCAAGGGGAGGACCCAAATCGCAGGCTTCGCCGAGGAATGCATGCGCGGGGTAAAAAGGACTTGCCGTCCCGTCTTATCTTTTTACATCCTTATTTTCCCTCGAAATGCAATATTTTTAACCACGTTGGCATGTAAGTAAAAGTTAAGTTTGAACTTGGCAGGCGGTGAACTTGGACGAGTTCATAACGCACGAGCTCCCATTTGAGAAGATCAACGAAGCGTTTCAGCTGCTCCAGGGAGGAGAGTCCTTGAGATGCCTCATGCACCTCTGATTTTTTTGTGTCTCCCTGTATCGTTGTTGCATCTTACTTTGAGAGTTTTTACATGTAATAAATCTCTTGATCAGGAGAGGTGCTTGTAAATAAGGGAGGGCCTATTCGCAATAATAAAGGCAATTATCGAATAGGAATCGACCTCTGTGAGAGAGAGAACAGAGGGATCTGTCTGAAAAATGAATTTCGCGACACGAGGCATCCTGTTAATTAAATCACTTTGAATTCTAGTCTTTCGCAATTCATTTGTGTGTTCTGATGCTCCATGGCCAAATGGAAAGGGATGGTTAAAATCTTACAGCAAAATGACTTTACAGAGTCATTCGACAAATTTGACATAAATAGGTGGGGAATAGAGAATGGACAGCAGCACCCATCTTTTATTTCCATGACCCTTCCCTTTGCATTGAATGAGTTTAGATGCGCATGAAACATTAGGTGTTGCATAGAGCTTATATCATTTGCGTCATCAATTAGAAAAATTTGTCCAGCAGGCACGAACCTCAACACCAGGCGCCCCTCTACCTAATTCCATTTATGGAGGGCTGGGAATGGAATCGATACAAATCTGCATTGTTCCCCTAACACGGGGGATTCCCATTAATATGACCGCTTCATTATAACCAGTATATATGTACTTGAAAACATTGATGACCACTCAATTAGTATATGATTGCTTGTATTGATGGGGATCATATGTATCTTTCGTGAAGGTGCCGAAGTAGTTTGGAACATTGTCGACACACCAGCTGGATTGAGCGCTGGATCCCATTGTGGGGATTTTCATTAGTATGAGAGCTTAATTATTGGGAAAATCATCAAAAAAAAATTAAGTTTATGGCAATTGTGTCAATTTAATCTTAAACCTTTGAATAAGGTCTTTAATTGCTTATCTATATGTCATATTCTCATCAGACCGATTTACCTATTTGATTTGATGGTTGAAGATCCAAGAGAATTTTTCGTGTTTTGATGAATGTGCAACTTTTAGGCATGCGACTCAGTTGTTAAAAGCTGGGATAGTTATACAAACGGTTCATAAACTATAATTCAATGTGCAATACCATCCCTTAACTTTTGATTTGTTCAATATCGTCAATGAATAACCCAATATGCAATGTCGTCCTCGAACTTTTAATTTGTTCAGTGTGATACTCGATTTTTTTTGTAAATGTTTAATCTTGTCCTAAATTATATAAAAATTTCCAATATTATCCTTCCATTAACTCAAGTTTAGGAACAACATTAAATATTTTAACATATCTACTGGATTTTTTGCACTAAGAATTTTCTTTAATGACAATGTCCTATCATCTATCAACTGACGAATTTGATGATATTTTAACTTAATGTGTTTTGTCCTTGAGAGAAATACCGGATTCTTTGCAAGACAAATAGTATTTTGTTAACAAAGATTGTCACCATTGAGAAACTAAGACTGTGCATTACCTTAGTTGGCCTCCATGATAAGTGATGAGGGGGCCGCCGCACTAGGACAATTTGGGTTAAAAAGATGAAGACTATAAAAGATTATTGCTGGGAGATTGATGGAATTGTGGAGTCTAATAGAGAAAAATATTATTGTGGGTAGACACTTCCCAGTAAGTCACACATCCTAAGATATTAAAGCAAATAATAGAGTTTATATTATTGCTAATGGCATACATGTAATTTCCATTGATATCCGTTAGTAGATTTTATATAAATATCACAATTTCCCATAATATCCAAATGTTCATCATCGGCAAGATAAACATTTCCAAATTTCCCAGCAACAAAATTGTGCATCAATTCTTTGCATGAAGTAAAGTGAAACGACGCACCTGAGTCAAGAATCCATGACTCAATTGGACTGTCAATGCTCAAAATTAAGACATCACTATTTTGTGTCTTTTCAAAAGTTACATTCACGGATTTTTCTTCCTCTTGATTTTGATCTCAATATTGAATTTTCTTCTTTAGAGCTCTACAATCTCATTTCAAATGTCCATTCTTTTCGCAATTCCAACAAATAATTTCACCACGAGGTCTTGCTTTGCTTCTCCCTCTAGACTTTGATCTACCGATTCTCTTCTACAAATATCATCACTAAGAATTAAATCTTGAATTACTTGAAACTTCGAATTTTTTCTTACCAGACGAACTGCTCATAGCAGTCACGGTTGCACTCCAACTTTCAGGTAAAGAAGATAATAAAATTAAGACATTTACCTCATCATCAAATTTGATATCCACCGAACTCAACTGAGTCCAAATCACATTCACGAATTCAACGTGATATCCACCGAACCCAATTGAGTCGTGAGCAGTCATAGTTGCATTCCAACTTTCAAGTAAAGAAGATAATAAAATTAAAACATTTACCTCATCATCAAATTTGATATCCATCGAACTCAACTAAATCCAAATCACATCCACGAATTCAACGTAATATCCACCGAACCCAATTGAGTCGTGATTATGTTGAATTCGTTGATGTAATCTGTCACAGAAGCACCCTCGTCCATCTTCAAATTTGATATCCATCGAACTCAACTAAGTCCAGATCACATTCATGAATTCAACGTGATATCCACCGAACCCAATTGAGTCGTGATCACATCCACCGAACTCAATTAAGTCGAGATCACATCCACGAATTCAACGTGATATCCACCGAACCCAATTTAGTCGTGATTATGTTGAATTCGTTGATGTAATCTGTCAATCTTCAAATTGAAATACCAGTTATTGGGAGTGCGCAGTAGAAGTCCCTAAGGGGGAAATCCAAGCCCGAGCCCATCAATATATCTAGTTGGACTCATCTCAACTCAAAAGCTTAAACTAGTGAATTATGGGCCAACTATGATGTATTAACTACTCAACACCACATCAATACCACATCAATTCTCCGATGTGGGATTATTTTTCTAACACAACTTACACGTGCATACTAACAAATCCAACTCAAATCATTCCATTTAACCTGTTTGCCGGACATCTAACTTTGTGCTGAATGATGCTCGATTTTTGCTGGGTCGGGGCCTGACTGTGCTGCTCGGAGTCCACCCGGGCCCAAAGATGCTGCCGCTGCACCCGATGGAGCTGTTCAACGGGCAACAGATCACCGCCTCGGTCTTCGGCAGCTTCAAGGGGAGGACCCAGATCGCCAGCTTCGCCGAGGAATGCATGCGCGGGGTAAAAAGGACTCGCCGTCCCGTCTTATCTTTTTACACCCTTATTTTCCCTCGAAATGCAATATTTTTAACCACGTTGGCATGTACGTTAAAAGTTAAATTTTAACTTGGCAGGCGGTGAATTTGGATGAGTTCATATCGCACGAGCTCCCGTTCGAGAAGATCAACGAAGCGTTTCAGCTGCTCCAGGGAGGGGAGTCCTTGAGATGCCTCATGCACCTCTGATTCTTTTGTGTGCCTCCCTGTATTGTTGCTGCATCTTACTTTGAGAGTTTTTACATGTAATAAATCTCTTGATCATGAGAGGTTCTTGTAATAAAGGCAAGGCCTATTCATAATAATGAAGGCGATTATTGAATAGGAACTGACCTCTGAGAGAGAGAGAGAGAGGAGAATAGAGGGATCTGTTTAGAAAGCGAATTTCACGACACAAGCCGTCCCGTTAATTAAATCACTTTGAACCCTAGCTTTTCGCAATTCCTTCACGTGTTCTGACGCTCCACAGCCAAATGGAAACAGACGATTAAAATCTCAATAAATACAGTGAAATGACTTTACAGAGTCATTCGATAAATTTTACATAAATAGGTGGGGAATAGAGAAAGGACAGCATCGCCCATCTTTTATTTCCATGACCCTTCCCTTTGCATTGAATGAGTTTAAATGCGCACCAAACATTAGGTGTTGCATAGTGCTTATATCATTTGCGTCATCGATTATAAAAATTTGTCCAACAGACGCTAACCTCAACACCAGGCGCCCCTCTACCTAATTCCATTTATGGAAGTCTGGAAATGGAATCGATACAAATCTGCATTGTGCCCCTAACACAGGGGATTCTCATTAATATACGATCGCTTCATTATTACCAGTATATATGTACTTGAAAACATTGATGACCACTCAATTAGTATACGATTGCTTGTATTGATTGGGGCCATATGGATCTTTCGTGAAGGTGCCGAAGCAACTTGGAACACCCCCGACACGCTAGCTGGATCGAGCGCCGCTGCATTTACTGAGTGCTGGATCCCATCGTGGGGGATTCTCATTAATATGGGCTCTTCAATATTGGAAAAATTACCAAAAAAATTTAAAACATATTACAGTTACATCAATTTAGTCTTAAACTTTTGAATAAGGTCTTGAATTGCTTAGATATGTCAGGTTCTCACCAGACGGATTTACCTCTTTGATTTGACAATTGAAGATCCGAGAGTATTTTTCATGCTTTGATGAATGCGCAACTTTTGGATGTGCAACTCATTTGTTAAAAAACAAAATAATTACACATATGATCCCTAAACTTCAACCCAATGTATAAAGTTGTCCTTCAACTTTTGATTTGTTCAATATTATAGTCCCTGAACAACCCAATATGCAATGACATCCTTGAACTTTTAATTTGTTTAGTGTGGTTCCCAAACTTTTTTGATAAATGTTTAATCTAATCCTTAAACTATATAAAAAATTTCAATATTATCTTTCCATTAACTCAGTTCGGGGACAACATTAAATATTTTAATATAATTTAGAGACTAAATTGAACACTTGCAAAAAGTTTAAGAACCACATCGAAACAATTAATAGTTCAGGGCCGACATCGCACATTAGCTTAAAGTTCAAAGACCATATCAAACAAACAATAGTTCAAGACTCTAGAGACCACATTACATGTTAGGTCAAAGTTCGTAAATTATTCATGTCATTTTCCTTAAAAAAAAACCACTAAGAGGAAACATTGAGAAAGTAGGTAGATCGAACAGACATCGGTCGTTGAAATCATGGCAGTTGCAGGAGATGAAGAAGAGGCGGTGGCGATGGCTTGGAGTGTGTTAGGAGGTTGGATAATGCCATCCCGTGAGGCCTTTTGCTCTCCACCCATCTTCGTACGTAATCATGCACATTAACAAAAATTAATTAAGAAAAACGTAATTAAATTAGTTAATTTTAAAAAATTTAGTGAAATAGCTCTCTATCATGTTGGTTATACTTATAGCTCAATGAGGAAATTTGTTTTCCTTGACAAAAATATTGTAAAGCCTTCCTTTCTCTTCTTTCTTTTGCCAAAATTACATGCGAATTAACATGCTTGGAAATCATAAAGATTATAATTTCTTTTCTTCATCTTAATTTTCTTTAGTTGTTATTAATATTGCAAAAGAAAAAGGAAAGAAAATGGGAGGGGATGAAATCTACCAATGAATGTCTCTTAATAAATATAATCGCCAACTCCTAGGATGAAGGAGGACAGTGGTATTGTTAGGGATTCCCCAGGACCCGGCACGCCGCCGATTTATCCAATGGAGTCGTTAGAAGGCCGGCAGGTCACCGGCTCCGTCTTCGGCAGCCTCAGGGGGAAGACCCATCTCCCTCGTTTCGCCGGACAAGTCAGGCATGCGACCAAGTTCAAGTCTCCTTTTCTTCTACTTCAAATTGTGTGATTCATTACCATGAGCTTCCCTTGGAGAGAGGATCAACGAAGCGATTCAGCCTGCTCATGGAAGGCAAAGTCCTTGAGATGCCTCCTCGTCCACCTCTGAAGATGCTACCGGGCTCGTGCCAAAACTGCCGGTCGGCGGAATCATGACTAGTGCATGAGAGAGGGCAACCCACGAGACTTCGAGTCGCCGACAGACCGTGCCAATGAGTTGCGTAAATAAGTCATTACATTCGAGCGGCTTAATCATTTGAGGAAGAATCCTAGCTTTGGTATGTTGTCCTAAAGGCACTGCCCCAGTTTTCCTCCAAAGAAAACCATCTCGTCCTCAAGACATGAACAGAAGTACATCCTTAATCAAAACCCAAAGGGTTGTCATTACCTGCTCCAGCATCATCGCCGGGTTGTCCTTAATCAAAACCCAAAGGTATGTTGTCCTAACGGGGCGAACCCTCGAAACAGCATCATTGAGTCGAAAAGGCAATGACAGATTAGTCCAGTCCAAAATATTACATAATCCAAGCCAACGCCATCTGTCGTTTCGAAGCCCTAACCAAAAGGGAAAGCACTAGAAAAATTTTCTATCCGGGTTATGGGCGGATAGATATCTCAAAAAGAAGAGCAAATACAAAAGCCACATGACACCACCTCACCACTTCAATGCAAAAATAGCCTACTGCAGCGACAAACCACAATGTGGACATAGATTTATCAGACCATATTTGTGACGATGCGGACAGCTGGGTATGGATTTCCAAGCTAATATTTTCATCATAGTCAAAACTCGAACAACCGAGCGTTAACAGGAACTCATAAGCAACAAAACTAACCGATTTGTCAGGGTCAGTTCATGCGACAGAAGTTTTAGGCACTTCACATGTCAGAATCTGCTAGTGCTCAGGGAGCATTCTATACTTAAAAAAACATCCCATGTCCAGATGAGTGCTGAACCAACTATAGTAACATCAATCTCTCAGAGCCTCGAAGTTCCATCCAACAACTCTATAAGTGAGAATAAACAAAACATGGACACCTATGGTAAGCTTTCATGTCGAACCGGACGATGGTGTATCTATAAGACAGAGAAGAACAGCCAGCAGGCTGGAGAGCAATTTTTACATCGAAGAAGGGATAATCATGCGTTTGAATATATATATCCAGATGGTGACAAAGTCAGGTGCTGAGATCCGTCAATGGATCGGCAGGCGAGGAGCGCGTGGGCGAACAGGCGTTTTCGATGGGCTCACCCTGGAAAATATCAAAGATATGATCATGAACAAGAGGAGAGCGAATCAAATGTCCACAAGTACGAGAAAGTACAAGTGCCAAAAGGGGATGTGCAACCAAACAGACCTTATGGGTAGTGATCCAAGAACCACGCCGCTGCAGTTAAGGGCAGCAATAGCACTTTCAGCCTGCACAAATGAAACACATGAATAACGACTTCATGTTTCAATTACAAAAACAGGACCCAATGAACACAAGCTCCGTTACTATTTCACTAGCAATATTGCTCTTCACCGTGAAGAACTATATTTTTTAACTAATCAGGGGGCAGAATGAGGAGATCATATGACACGCCTAATGCAAATTATTGGTGGTAAGAGCTAAAGTTGGAATACCCCTCAACTTTACCAGTAATCACCAATCACATGCCGAGAGAAACCCCGAATTAAATGGGCACATCATCGGGTTGACTTGATAACGTACATTAACACCGGTAGTTATTCTATCAATATTTCTCCTAAAGGGTAGAAATAAGGAAACTTAACTCTGCTAAAGCAAGCAATTGATATCGGCAGAAAGGTAAACAAAACACATTGATGTTCAGTAAACTTGTTTCCAAGTAAACAAACATTTTAGACCAGCAAGGCATTGACATTTAAGTTCTATGAGTGTTAATTACATGGGCTTCCAGCTTTCCAATCAATTAATAAATAAAATCTCTGTTTAGCAAAAAAAGCCAAAAAAGAAGTTGCTCTGCATTGACTACACTACCCTCCCCTCACCGAAATTATGAAAAATCCCATCATATATCCAATACAACTTGAGGAGCCAGAGATCGTACTAAAGAATGCAAGATGCACGAAGAACATAGAAATGAAAATCAGTTCCTGTTATCTAAGACGCAAACAGAGCTATTTCAACCCACCCCACGGTGGACGAGTTGGTTCGCGTTCTGACCCCTCTGCCAAAGGGTAGGAGTTCGAAACTTCTCGCCCCCATTGCGCGACTTAAGTGGGGTGCCCGGGAGGTGGGCCCCGAGCTAGTACCCCACTGGGTTTACGTCGCCAGCTACCGGCTGTACGGCGGTTCCCGGGTCACAAAAAAAAAAGACACAGAGCTATTTCAAAACCAATCTTTGCCACTAAAGCCAATTGATCCTTCCCCCTGATTCTATGGCAAGACATATTTCCATATATCGATCAGCTAAATATAGCCAATAATTTCCTTTCCCTTTCAAGCAGATGGAGACGACTAGTTCTTGAACCTAAAAAAGTATCTTGGTAACTCTTTTAGGCTTTTTTCATGATTACAGGTGGATTTCTCTAAAAGCAGATTATTCCAGTGGGAGAAGATGCGGAGAGGGCTGCATATTCCAATGGGAGAAGATGCAGAGAGGGCTGCATTAGCTTTTGCCTAAACAATACAAAGCACAGATCATGGATGTTCAGTCACGGAGAAACACCAACCATCAAAAGCTCAAAGAATATCCCTTAGTTATGTAGGATAGGAATAGACAAAAGGAGATTCCGACATTCACAAGTACTAATTAGGAGATGAAGAATGAATGGGTACTGCATTATACTAGTGGTTTCATGGAGAGTAAGTTGTCAGAATGCCATTAGTTGTTTATGCATATATCCCCATAAAATATCTAGGAACCCAACTACACAGATACCCCCCATCATAAGTCCACAATAATGGTCGCTAGGCAAAACCTACACAAACAAAGAACATGCCAACCAACTGTTAGAGAGCAACAATCTGTGTAACAATCTACCAAAGTGAAGCGAATTTTCCCACCTGGGGAGATAAGAATATGTAGAGTGTACAAGTGATGCATGAAATAGTTTTGTTTCAGCAATATCCAATTTGCCGAAATAAGTTTCTTCATCCTTGACTTTATTTCAAAGTTTCCACAATGCAAGGGTCCCAAGAATCCACCAAGAGAAGCTATTCAGCTCAAGGCCTCTTTTACAAAAAAAGAAAAGAAGCGGGGACCGACAGGCAGCAATGTTCCTTGACAACAGAAGCTCATGCGAAGAAGTATCCACACTCACATCCTTCACAGCGACCTATTTATGGGTGACAGAGGGTAACCTCATAATCCTAGTCAAACATAGGCAAGGTTCCTAAGGAACAATCGCAATGTCCATGAAATGATTGGAAGGTAGATCATCATCCTAGTTGACGGAAACTCAAGACGGACCACCTATTTTCCTGGGTCATATAAATTCGATCTCTAATTTGAGTTGAAGATGTGTGGAACACCTCTATGATCAGGCTTCCAGCCCATGTGACACAACCGAAATAGAAGTCCAAGAAACCTTGCTGTTCCCATTGACTAGAAAAGGATGGTGATGCAGACTTGAGAGAATATATGATTGAGTATTACAAAAGAAAAAGATCTTATGATGATCTCTATAACCATTTTGAGATGATTATCATCATTACAGATCCTGTTTTATGTATTAGAACTACAAGGTTATTCAACGTCACAAGTATCCTACTGACTACAGACCATTGTTTTGATAGCTGGTATATGACGCTGAATAAGGTACTATTTATGCTATCAACATTCAACATGCCTTTTTAATAGGATATGACCATCGACAAAGACTATGTAGCCACACAAAAAATGGTCTCAGGCACTGTGAGCCAGAAAGAATTCAAAGATAAATAACTCTTTCATGTTTATGCTAAACAAACTGAAAAGTACATTGGAATTTGTAACAGTCACCAATGAAACTGTAAGTTCCAGCTATTCCCTCCCTCCCTCTCTCTTTGAACCAAAATTTTGCAAAGTGAATGGAATTCTTACCACGGTAAGAATGAGACTTAGAAGTTTCCACCAGCCACAATTTGGCAAAATCATGGCAATATTTGAAAATTTTAGCCAAATCACAAAATGATTTGAAACTTCCAAGAGAATCCCAGTGTTTAATACGTACTACCAAATGCAGCCAAGTTGAATAAACTGTCTAATTCGCTGACTCACAAACCCAAGATCCAAGAAAAGCATTTTGCAATAAAAGTAAAATTCATGGTATAATATGCATCAAAGAAGCTTTTCTATCTTTTTATAGCAATGACAACTACCTATAACTCGAGAAATTTCTAGAAGTCCATACTAAAAAATGGTTCAATATCGAAAATGGGACCAAAGTTTCCATAGAAGATAAGGAATAAATTTCTCAGGATGATTGCGGTAAATTTGCGTAGAAAAAATTGTTGATCGTCAGCTACCCAACAAAGTTTGTATCTTCCTTTGCAAAGTTCGTAACCAACCATTAAGAAGAATTTAAAATACTCAAAAGTGGAGGAAACAGCGATTGGCCACAAAAGGCGGAGAGGGACAAAATGAAGGACCTGAAGAGATGTGGCTGAAAACTTGAAGGAAGGTCATAAATGAATCATATGATCGTTGACCAAAAAGTAATAATTATAAGATCTTATTGAAATTTTGGTATGAAACCAAGCAAGCCAATGTACAAGAATGCATAGTCAACGCAATTTTAAGGTAAAAGGTCCAATGGTGGTAGTTGTTGTCAACATCAGTGTTTCGGCACCCAAAAGAGAGAAAAAACTAGATGCATATTAGATTATAACTAACAAACACCTCATCCTGTGAAGTAGAAGTATCACTGATCGATTCTCTAACCACCCATAATATTATTACATGCTACATTATAAAGAACGCAGGTATCTTAAGATGTCCTATCAGTGCATACAACATTAGTATGTTCATTTGAGATGCCAGACGGATCTTTTCCTAATTAATGCTATCGGGAAAATTTCGAAAAACAAAAAAAAACCATATAAATCTCATTGACAGGAAATTTGGAGAAATACATCAAACAGTGAGGAGTCTGTATCTACAGAAGAACCCAACGAACTTTACTATAAAGAACCTTATGCCATTTCCATATCTACTTTTTATTTCTCTGATTCTAATTCCTTAGCGATGACCAAAAGTTTTCAGGATATACCATACAAGTTTAGTGAAGAAACTCCAGATGATAACTCCAAAGGCTGACAAAAACTGAGAAATGGTGAGCGGCATGTTCAATGAGTACATTATCAAATACCTTATTCTGTTCAAGAGCACTTCTTGATCGATGTGGAGATTTACAATTGGAAAAAATTATTTATGGAGATGGCCTTTGGGAGTAGCGTAGCGATTGGCAGCCACTATCTATTTGTGGAAATAGGTCCTTCCCTACCGCTCCAAAAGAACTTCGAGAGCTACTCATAAGTGAACCAAGATACTTTGAAATAACTCATTAACTGGTGAATGTTTTGAGAAGCAAACAACTAAGCCTAGCTATCAAGAAGCAACAGAAGTACAACACTGTTTGTTTTTTCGTAGAAGAATCTCAACCCCTTTACAAAAGTAGTCTAAATACATGATGATTTTCCAGTTTTATCAAACTATACCAAAAGGCAAAAAACTTTCCGGTTAACTCTGGTTCTTTACAGAATACTCCGATAAGAACAGTGCTTCATGGTTTTACAAGTCTGCCAAATCAAAGGAAGATTGGTTCTGTAACTCTCCTAGCATCACTTCTCTAAAGCTCAAATAAAAATTATTCTGTAGAGCATGATGATGCTTTGTTTAAAAGAAAATAAATAACAAACTAATCAAAGACCTAAAGAGAATACAAGACATGATGAGGAAAAGGTTGACAAGTAAGAGGAAGAGGCAATCTCACCATTACGAACTCAACAAAAGCAATACGAGTAGAATGGTGATAGTCTCCTAGTAGCCTCAAACGATAAACCTGCATTAGACGGAATCCCTCAAATCACTCATTTCAAGGGCACAAAATGTCCGAAAAAAGAAGCTTTCTTATGCCTGAATTAGGTCACACCTCTCCACAGACGGACTCAAAAAATAGTTTAACATCTGCTTGAGTAACCTGAATCAAACAAAATAAACAGAACAATTGAACAACCGATGCATCAACCTGCAACTAACAGAAAACCATAATTATTTTGAAGGCAATCACCTTCTTATCTATGTTTGTACAATATATGGTCCTTGTGCACATCTCCCGCTCATCCTCGTTCTGATATCCCAGCAATGAAAAGGATATAAGAAATTATTTACCAAGCAGTAGGACAAAAAATCGGCAAAGTCTTAAAGAGAAGTCTTCTAGAACTTAAATAAGGCTTGTTTACCCTTGGCAAAAATGTCGGGTTAACTGGTGCAATAGCTGTTTTAGAGGGCAGCACTCTCACAGGGTAGAATCCAAGCATCGTCCCTGACAAGTTGAGAGCAGCCCTTGCACCTTCTGCATTTCCAAACTACTGGATTAGCAAATGAAATGGTAAGTAATGAAGAAATAATTACAAAAGAAGATTCCGTGCTCGTTCAACATGAGACAGTTAAACTCTGATGAGTATTAAACACATTACCTTCATCCGTGAACTCAATAAAGGCAAAGCGAAGTACGGAATTTGGGTCACCACAAATACGACAGTCCACGACCTTCACATAAAAAGAAATGATTCAGAAACATAGGTCAAGAAAAGCCAATCAATAGTCATGAGTATAAAATAGCAGCACAACCTGCCCACAGCCGACAAATAAAGCTGCAAGTTGCTCCTCAGTGACCTACATTCCTCATCAAAAAAATGTAACTCAGCAACTAAGATGTGCAGCAACCACAGATAAAAGAAGGAAGCACATATTATTTCAACAAAAGTTGTGGAGTTACACCTGTTGGTCAATGTCAGAGACGTAAACCGTCCTCCGAATGATTTCTTCTCGCTGAGCCATACTTGTCCTGCTATTAATCCTCCGTTTCCCTTGATTAAAGTTCTTCTTCTGAGATCACACCCATTGCCAAAAAGCTTGACATGAGTTGCCATCCATCGCCATTTCATTCACAGTTAACTTGATTTCAAGCAGAATCAGACTTGAGTAGCTACAAGGCCTCAGCTAGCCTAGGTCCAGGCATGGATACAGAAATGAAGGATGAAACACTACACACGACATTTGCAAATGTTCAGAAATCAAAGGATATTCACATGTTCTGCGGTTCTTGAGGAAAAAAAGTCCATTCATTATGGCGATACTCATACATTTCAGTCTCCTTGACTGAAAAAGATCATCCACAGAGGTCAGATGAATGGCTTCTCTAAGTCAATCCCGCAAAACCAGTCATCTGGCCACTAGTAATACCACATCCCAGGTTACTTAAAGTGACCATTTTCATGCTTTAAACACTGCATAATGCACCAAATTACTCGACCGTCATTTTTCATCTTTTGACCAGAGGGTATTGCAAAACCCCAATTAGGAACGAGAACAGCCAATCCAGTCCCATCAAAATAAAAACATCAGAGCAAGAACTCATACCCGACGACCGGCAACACCGTTCATCTGCCCATTCCGGCCACCGTTCGTTACTAAACCGCCATTACCATTGCCGTTGAAGTTGTTACCGTAAAACCCCCCACTAAACCCGTTGCTAGCATGCGAAGGCGGCACGAACTCCTCAGCCATCGGGTTCAGCTTCGAGAACAGCTCCTGCAGCTCCCTCATGTCCCTCTTGAAATTCTCCCCGGCCTCGCCGTTCCGGGGCAGATCGCCCCCCTTGGACATGAGCGGGTGGCCGTGGCCGTGGCCCAGGAAGAGCGGCTGATCGTGGTGGTGGGAGCGGAGGATGGGACCATTGCCGCCGTTCAGAGTCGGATCCATGCGAGACCGCAGATGGGTCTGCTTGGGATGGTCCTGATCGCCGGGCAGGGACGAGTCCTGCGATGGGTTCTCGAGGTTCCGACCCAAATCGACCCCGCCACCATTCTCCACAATAGCCATTCGACGGCGGCGATTCTCGGGCTCACCAGATAAATCTACTGAAACCCAAAATCTACAACCCAAGAATTTCCAAGAAACAGGAGACGGAGCACGATCACAACAACGAAATTCATTCCAACAAATAAAAACCAAAAAGGTCAAAAAAGAAAAAGAAAAAAAAACGGAGATAGCTCAGTGAAGAGTCTGCTCAGTCAAGAACATCTGCTAAAAAACACTGCACTACAAACAAACTGAAAAAAGAAGAAAAGGGGGGAAGGAGAAGAAGACGAACCTGAGGAGGGGAATGCGACGGAGAAAATGAGGGGATGAACAGCGGGAGACCGAGGGAATCGCAATAACTTACGAAACAAAATAAAGGGTACTGCGATGGCTAGTTCTTGACCCTTACACAGCCCGAAATTTTCCTCCTTTTTTTTCAAATTTTTTCTTCTTCACTTCGCTTTATTATGTTTTTTTTCCTTCCTTTCTCCTCCCCTTTTCTGGCCTCTGCGGAGCTCCTCTGTGTCAGTACTGGCTTTTAATTCCTCTACAGCGATGGCGAGTGAGAGAGAGAGAGAGAGAGAGAGAGAGAGAGGGGAGGGTGGTGGTCAGACTTCGGACGAGCAAGAACGATTTTCGCTTCGCATCGTCCTTGATGCGACGGTGGGGTTCAGCACGCTCGCTCCACGCTAGGAATTTACTACCGCATGTACGTCCTCGCCGGTGAAACATACGATGCTCCTCCCTTCTTTCTTGACAACGTTGGAAGATCAAGAGGAAAAGAAACGTTAATCCACGCGAGATTGCTTAGGATCCTTGAGAATGCGTGAGAAGAAAAGGAGGAAGGAAGAACTTCCATACTGATTTGATTTGAATTCTTGGTGATCCGATTGTATGCTTTTCTAGCGCGCGAGAAATGTTGGATCACCCCGGTTTTAATTTCTCTCCATTGATGACAACTTGGGAAAGAAAAGTCGATTCCGATGATAATGTCCCCGGATTTAGAAGGTGCAATATGATCATTCAAAGTACATGAAAATATCGCTCGTTATAATTTAGTGATGAATGTTTCGTGGGATACCCCTTATGATCCCTAATAATCTCTGTCTAATTAGGTTTTATTTTAGCTTGATCGACTCAAAATGACATTTGCTAGAAATGGTTTTGCCTACTTTTGACTCTTTTCCAATGGTCTTGATATTAGCCGATTTGTTCTCAATATACGAAAATCCGTCATTGAGTGGCATTTTTTCGACAAGTGACAAGTTATCATTGATCCGTGCCACACTTTGATAGCTTGTCCATCCCTCATTCTCTACTACAAATGTCCACACCACGTAGTTAGGTAATCAATTGGTTCAGTCTGGTTATGTCGAGATTAACTTTTTATGCACTTTGACCGGTCGACCACCACGAGTGGTATTTAGAGCACACTCCCCACATCGGCCAACGCACGCTTTCAACAGGACTTGAACCCAAAACCACAAAAAGGGAGGAATCAGCTCTCTCGACTCGGATTTTGCACTTTTGCACTTCGAGACTTTTGCAGATCCCACCGTTTAGAACCTCCGCAGCTCGCCATCTTTCACATGGCTCAAGCCTAACAGAGCCGCCCGACCCCTCCTCCCTCGCCCGCCGCCACTTCATCCCGCCTCCAGTGCTATCTCTCGCGAAACACTAATCCTTCCACGAGGCGAGCAAGGGCCTTAACCTAGCACTACAATTTGTTAATCTAGGGAAAGAAATTCAAGAACGAAATCGACCCAAATTGCCAATCATGGAAATTACGCAAAAGGCCTCAAATTTAAGAGAGCTTCGGATTGGGATTTTAACAGCGGAATCAGATTCGAAGAAAGGGAGGATTTGCTACAGAAAGAAAGAGGGGACTGTCTGTGGGGGGATCTCTCCCAAATTAGCTTATGCTAATCCGGCGCTAATTCTTGACTAATCATCCGTCCTTCTCAAATCATCATCCCCCCCCCCCCCCCCCCCACCCTCACTAACTTTTTTCTACCATCATCAAGTGCTCATTCTGGATTGCGTGTATAAAAATTAACTCTTTTTTAAAAAAGATTAATATCATGAAAATTTCGAAATTACTACATTTGTTATAAATTATTCAAAACAAGTACATTTATGATAAATTTACTATGAATAATCAAATCCTAGATTGATGTACCTATTAACTATCATATCTCATTCGATTCAGTTATTTAACCGTAAAATTTAATATGAACTAATGAATGAGTAAATTTATCACAAGTCTACTGATTTAAGATTTTTTATGGTTAGCAAAATATTTGGGTAAATTTATCGTAGTTTTAGATAAGAAATTTTTTTGTCATAGGTGTTTTAGTTTTGAATTTTTCGTGCTATTAATTATTTTTAAAGAAAGTTAGCTCCTGTGATTTTAACAAAAGAAAAAACTATTAATCCGCCCGCAGAAAAATCTGTGGAATTTAGCAGCTTTAATGTACGAGCCACTGAAAAATGCAGTCCTCTGTTTTTTTTCTTTCTTTTTTCCGAGTACATCCGGAAAGAAGAAATTCCCGTATTACCATAATTTCTCCGTGGGAAAAATTTGATTTTTTCGCTCGGTACGCAGGCGACTGACCGCGACCGTCCGCCACGTGGCGCGCGCGTAGTGGGCGGACATTTAAGGAAGGGCACGCGGGCCTGAGCGGTTCCGTACCCACCCCTCTTGCGTTTTTACCTTTTGCCACTCGCGCCTAGAGCAGCCGTACCGGCGCTACAGAGTAGGGCAGTAGACAGTCCGGCGAGGGCATTTTCGGTAATTGACAGCGACGGTAGCAGCAAATTTTTTTTCTTTTTTATTTTTTTTCTCGTCGAATTGTAGCGGCCACAATTGATTGAATGATGAGTGGGGTTGACATTTGTTCACATGTGTATGGAAGCTCGAAGAGTTACTGATTGATTAATTAATTTATTATTTAATTTGGGGTGCGTTGGGCTGTTCGATTCGTTGGGTTATTTATGATTATGGGATTGAAGTTTGGTATATTCTCGAGATGGTTGGAATCATTATGTCCAAAGTCAATTATTGATCATCTCCTTTTTCTTTTTCTTTTTATTTTTAAAAATTTCTCGTTTCATCTTTTCATTTTTCTCTTTCGTCGATTCAATCCTTAATTGGAAGACCGGTCTAATCTCATGATATCAATAATAATCGATTCGAGAATTATATGGAAGCTACCCCTTCAGGACGAGGAATCGAACTACTTTGTGAGCCTACGTGGGGAATTGGGCCTAGCCCTAATTTTTTCTCGAAAATTTTAAGCGAATTTTAAGCATGCTAACATAGGAGGAAAACAAAGTTAAAGAAATAATGGCTTCAATCTTCTTTTCAAACAAATTTATAACATGAAAGGAAAAAAAAACTATTGAGATCGGACTTGAGCATTCGATATCAAACCGATCAATGCCGGCTCCCCAATTTTCTACTCAAAAACCTACTCGGTCCACCTATGAGCCTGGCCTAATTGTTCGCCCCTCTACACACTATACTTTGGACCATTTTACAAATGGAAGGCATTTGAATTTAACTCCCGTGTTTCACTTAATGGAAACATCACCCCAATTTATAAAACGTTGCGTGTAGGCCGACATTAAACATGGTGAGGTATCGGCGATAGAGACCTTTACTAATTTTACTCACTTCCTATCAAACTCAACTATCAGTTATAACCACAATAACTTCTATACAAAGCATAATATCTCGATCAAAATCACGTGTGAGAAGTGATCAACCGACTTGCTGTCCGACCAAATCAAGTGATCGGATTGAGTCGAGTGAAAGCTCGGAGGTGGAAAATGACATGAACCCGCGAGACAAAAGAAGAGATAATCAAGCATCGGAGCTTTTCATTATAAACCTAAATATTAACCAAGATGATAAACTAATGTCGTCGTCCTCGCGCTTGGGCCAAGCTTGACCTTTTTCACATCACGTCTTTTATCGTGCCATTCGGTGTCCGCAAAATTATTCAAAGTCTGGCAAACGAAAAAGGATGCGTTGACTAGGCAACCAATTCCGCAAAAGGGAAATAAAATCGTGGCATGTGCTCATTCTTAATGAGATGAATTCCCCTCCTTAAATGGTTTGGCATTCCTCCGGTCCATGTGAATATTGTTTCCAAAAGATGATGAATTTGGGCCTTTTGAAAATGACCACTTCACTTGGAATATTTTGGTTGACTTAGCTCCTTAAAATGTGGCCAACAACCCTATTGGTGTTCGCTTTACATCCGTAACTTTTGGTCCTTTCCGGATTTTTCGGCTGCTGCCTCGAGCACGGATCATTCGATACACCCGCCTCGCCCACCCCACCCACTTTCCCTCTCTCTCTCTCTCTTACATTCAGGCCACCGCCGTTGCCGGCCGTCGACTTGGAGAAGGTGCTGGCGTCACAAGAGCAGATAGGAGATTGAAAGAATGGGGGTGTAGCGGGAGATTCAATTGGGATTTTTTTGAATAGATGTGAGGGTGCTCCCAGGGCATCCATGGCGATCTAAGAGGACAGTGAATGTGCCTGCTATTTATTGAGATGACAAGTCGACTTTCCTCTTATTTTTTGAGAGTGGAAAACAATATAAAGCCAACCGTTGTCAATTATCAATGGCTTGCTATTAGGGGTCAGCATAGTTCCAAGGTAAAATCTAGAATCTGAGAACCACGTCAGTGGGAACCTGTAGGTTCCAGGTTTTAAGATATGCGGGATAAGTTCTATGTTCCAAAATTTGGAGAACGTGTATTTGATGGTAGGTTCTAAGTTCTTAATTGGTGAAACTTGGAACCTGTTATTTGAAACCAAGGATCTAGTACAAGTTTTTATATTTTTTTTAATTTATGTCTTCACGCAATTTTGAGGTATTCCATAATGTATAATGATAAATGTATAATCCGAAACCACTAATCTAAACTTCCATTTTATGATTGAGAATTTTATTTTCATAGACTATGAGACCAATAGAAACTCCAATTGCTTCTTTGATGTAGTTATGTTGGGCAATTACTTTTATCAAAATAATGATTCTATATAATACAAGAGTAATCAGTTCATTAAATCATAAGATTTTTTTAATACTATTCGACGTGTATATATAGATACTCATTCTTAAACAATCAATTATAAAATCTTTGTTCATTTTTATTATTGTGTTTATTTTCATTTTGCTTAACTAAAGACAAAAAAAGAACATGTTAGAACTTGGAACTGACCTTGGAACTTGTAGCGGGGTAGGTTTTAGGTTCCACATTTTAATGGGTAGGTTTCAGGTTCCAAAAAATGAGAAACATGTATCCGATGATAGGTTTTAGGTTTCAAGCGGAACCTGTAAGGAACTTAGAACCGCTTACCCTTACTTGCTATTAGATGAAGAGATTATTTATCAATTGAACTCTTTTACACTACATTAGTGAGATGGGATAACCCTTCTTCAACATTTTTTATTCTTTTTGCTTTATGGGGTGGGAGTACTTGATTTGGATAAGCTATCAAGATCCACACATGAATTGTCTTTGTAAAATTCAGTATTAGAGAGTTGGTGTGTTTTGGAGTAATTAATATATCTTAGTTGACATAATTTATTGGCTCAAGTTTTTTGAATAAGTACGGGTCTAACTAAATACGCTAACAAGCTCAGGCTTGGACTTGCACTTAGCATTTTGCAGCGTGTTCCAATAAATGGTATCAATTTTAATTATGGATTAGAGGGCCCCCAATCTGTTTTGGTGTGTAATGAATACATCAAGGACATCTCATGACCAGAACAATTTCCAAGCAACCTTCATGGTTTGGTTTAACGAAAGAGATTAGGATGAGGATGAGCTATGATGCAACGATGTAGTCCCAATAGCAACTTTCATGGTTCTGTCTTCAATATGGAAAAATAGGCTAGGGATGAAGATAGGCATTAAAGATTTAACTTAAGAAAAGTTGAACAAAGTGATGCCTAAATTAAGGGGAGTAGATCTTATTGAAAAATTATTCAAAAGTCCTAAACCTTTTATACTTTTGTCAATTTTATGTTCAACATTTTAATTGTGCCAATTGAGTTAAATATTTTCATGTTTTGCTAATCAAGTCCATCAATTTTGATTGAAAATCACTAATATGGATGCTAGTTGTCCTACGTGGCATAACCAGTGGTGATATGAATAATTTTTAATACTATATTAATATTTTTTTCTTTTCTTCCTAAATATTTCTTTTTTCTCCTTTTCTCTTCTTTTCCTTTTCCTTTTCCCTCCGCTAGCCTCAAGCAAGGGTTGCCCTCACCTAAGGCTAGCAAATGCTTGCACCTAGCTTGACGAGGGCAACCCTTGCATGAGGTTGGCAGAGGGAAAGAGAAAAAGACAAAAAAAAAAAAAACGAATACAAGGGAAAAAAGGGACAAAGTAAAGGAGGAAAAGACAAGAAAATGATCAAGAAAAAAATTAATGAAAATTTTGAAAAATATTATTAAAAATTGATGGCCGTGCTATGTAGGATGATCAATATCCATGTTAGTGATTTCCAATCATGATTAGTTAGAATGACTCAATTGGTAAAATGTGAAAATATTAAAAACTCAATTGTTACAATTAAAAAGTTTAAGATTAAATTGATAAAAATACAATTCGTTTATGACTTTTTGAATAATTCTCTCTAGATGAGCTCATGATGGGAGTTTGTATGAATCTACTCATGAGTCGTGTTACACTAGTCTTGTATCAGAGAATTAGAATTCAAGTGTGAGTCGTGTTAAACTAGTCTCATATAAGAGGATTAGTATAATCTGAAGCAGTTAACATATCATAATTAACTCATAACTCATTGATTTAAGCCTTTGAGTAAATATGAGTCCAATTGAATATATTGACCGACTCAAGCTTTGATTCTCTCTTGGCAATCTCCCTAATTAAAAGGTTTCAGACCACGCCCTCACCACAATATCAATGAAGGCAGAATCCTAAAGTTTCGTCCACCCAAAATCGGAACTAAGCTTTGTGGTGGTAAGTTTCAAGAAACTCCGGTAAACCTCTAATGTAGTCGGTAATTAAAATTCGATTGACGGCTTGCTTGTCTAGTCAACTATATATAGCGGATAGCCAGGCACTTCAAAATTTTACATGTGGGCAGGTAAATTAAGTGGTAACCGAGCTCACTTACGAAATAACGGCCCTGCAACCCTTGATCTAGTATAAATAGTAGAATACCGAGAGCTTTAAAACTTAGTAACTAGGCCGAACAAGTAATTCATAACTTACAGATGAAATAAGCATTTACTTGCTATAGGAAGGGTTTAGATTAGCAAGTTAATGTCAAAAAATGTTAAAGATTGATAACTTAGCATTGAATTAGACTTTAGTAGTTTCCTTACTTGGTTACATCCCTAAAAGCAAGCATTCATTTGCAGATTACTTGTGAGTTACTAGCTTCAACAGTTAGATTTTATTTGCAATTGCTATGCAGCTTGACAACTTATTACTGAAGTGATGGTCGGTAAATTCCTTACTTAGTTCATTAACTTGCTACCCTAAAAGTGAGCCGACACTAGCGTGACAAGTTACTAGCTACAATTGCAAGATTCTATAATCTATGGTACATTTCTAAACAGCTCGGTAACTTGCTACTGAATTTGGCGTTCATAGGTTTTTTTATTTATTTAAATACGGGTAATTTGCCACAGCTTAAACGAGCCTACTTTGGTAAGATACTTGAGTCATTATCAAGTAATTAACTACCATCTCATTTGAATGTAAATTCCCAACTTTCTTGGTGGCTTACTAACTTGCAATTGGGCCTACATCGATGATAAGTTACAAATTTCACCAATAAGATATTTATGGTAAATTTTTACTTGAAATTTGTGGACTTCTCTCGATAATTTACAACCTTAAAAGTGGACCTATATCGGTAATTCGTCTATATTACCGTTAACTAACTACGGATTTGACGTGTCAGGGACATGATTCGGTCTTTCAATTCCCTCTTTTATATGCTGTGTTTCCTCTTAGGAAGCTAACCGTGAAATCGACTCTGGTCCGATAGAACTCCATACCACATAGGCATCATCGTCTTTGTTGTACTAAGAAAGCACTCATGATGTTTAACTCTGAAGAAAGCATGTCAAAATTGACCAAATTACAAAGACATTTTCCATCATGATCGTGCTTGGTGGCTTTCACTGGAAGTCATTCCTCTCATATTTATGGCAACTTAGAAGGAACCGAGTGTTGGGTAGATTTGCACCACAAGTCATACTCAATACATCTGTTGTTACTGGAAATCTTTCTGATCAAGGAAAGTTCATCGTTTTCAGTTAACCCACCAAAACTGCTCTCGATCTGGGTCCCGGGATTGACCATCAATGCGTTGAAGATGGAAAAACTCGACATTCCGATCTAAACGTGATGTCGAACGTTTCATATTTCACTTCTGGTACTCTTTCCTTAACATCAATTTATCCTCAAATTCCTCCATGTAGCTAGACAGATTCGATAGGAGTAACAAATCTCATACTGGCAGTAAATAGACAACATATTGCGCATCGTTTAGCACCAGAGTTGCCTACGAATACAGCACTCTCTGTGTCATCAAATAATGATTTCTCTATTCAATGTTCGATACAATAAGTCCTAACGGGACAGCACAATCATAATCTATCTAAATAATCAGGTCAACAGGATAGCAAAAATAGAATGGCCAAAATGTATATGACTCTAGACTTACCTATCGTCTAAGAACTGGATCAAAATCCTGCATCAAGATGGACCTGCAAAACAAAGAAAGGAGCAAAACATGTTTCAGTGGTTTAAGAGCTTCGTAGAGGCAAAGAAACACTCCTACGCAGTCTGACTTCTTAACTTGGACGAGGAAGTTCTAGGCAAAGCTTGGTCAAATGGACCGTGGAATGTATTTGCCTTTTGAATGAATTGACAATGCAAATGCAGGATTGTTGAAGACCTTGGTTTGGTAAAGATGGAATTCCTCCTATTTCGTTGAAGACCTTGGTTTGGTAAAGATGGAATTCCTCCTATTTTGTTGAAGGAAGATATTATTGACGCCATCGTTTCCAGGACTAATGATTCTAAAATATGAACATGGCGATTTGAATGCTAAGTGAGAGATCCCCTGTACAATATATTATATGGAGATGAACATCAGTAGCAATATGCAGTCTGAAGATAGATGACTGCTTTCACATTAGAAGCTCCAAAGTCGATCTTTGCGTTCCAAAACTAAATAATGTATGCACAACAAACTACAGCACAGCAACTGAATCGCAAATGTCGGGCATGAAATGCTGGTTCTCAGCTCTACAAGATCCAATCTCTCTCCTATTTATGTTGGTTAGGGCTCATTATTAGTGTAATTCTAGTGCTTGCAAGCAAGGGAAACGGAAGTTCACCTTGTATCATCAGCAGAACATGTGTCCAACGTTCTTCCTTTTGACTCTTTTTGCTTTTGATAAACTGCTGATTTTGATGACACTTCTAATCCCAACTCAAATTTGCTGTCAAAAGAGCAGCTTAATTGTAGCCAGGCAGAAGACAAAGAGAGTTTGAGCAGAACGGCATCTTTCCTGAAATCAGATCACCGCATTTTATAATCAGCCAGCACATTGACATCTACTCATCACTCTCAAGAGGTAAGATAAACAAAAAGATAAGAGATCCAATCTTACCTGGAGTCGCTAGAATTACTCGAAAACAGAGGGGGGAGAAGCAATCTAAACTTCTTCCAAACTATCTACTTTTAACACTAACCATTCATGGCAATCAACAGATATGGCATCACTCAAGGGAACATGTCTGGTGAGTAAATACGATAACGAAACAGCATGACCACGAACATGTCTAAAGCGAAAGTCAATCAAAGTTCAGAACTTTACGACCATAAAACCAGCAACAGGATAAGATAATGGGGTTGCATTATAAACAGCGGAATTCTAAAGCCAAATTGAGTCATCATTCAACAGCCAGAAACAGCTCAAACTCACCACGCCAGAAGAAATGGACAAGTAACCAATGGAAGAGCCCGTGCCTGTCGGATCTGGTGTTGCTGTCGCCTCTGGTGGTGGCGATCCAGATTTGATGCCAGTCGTCCCATTCCCACCAGCATCACTTCCATTCAGCGCGAGCGCATATGCCGGCGTCCCATCGGGCTTGAACAACCCGTAATTCCTCTCTGACGTCGGCCCGTTCTTCATGTTCTCATTGAACAGGGCAAACACGTAGACGCTCAAATCTCCATTTGGCCTCATCGGCGTCCCCTTCTTCTGCGCCATGATCTTCATCAGATTCCCATTATACTTCCTGGCGTTGTCCGGGGTCGCGCCGACCTCATCCGCATCGCCTCGTGACGGCCACCCAGTCTCCGATATGTGCAACGTCAGGTTCCGAAACCCCAGCGAGGCCAGGGCCGAGTTAACTGCATCAATCTGAGCGAACAGCATGTTGTCGTAATGCAGCCCCGTGGACGGATCGACCACGCCGGGGTTCGACTCGAAGAGCACGAAATTGAGCTGGACCTGCCGTGGGTTCGCCTTGTAGGCGAAGAACGGGTAGGCGTTGATCAGGAACGGCGAGCCCACCTTAGCCTGGAACTTCAGGATCTCCGTCAGGGGCGCGGCGAGATCTCGCCGGAACGCCCCGGCGGACGGCGGGTACGAGGTCTCGAGGACGGCGAGCGAGTGGGGCGTCGTGACCGTGACCTGGTCGTCGAGGCCGAGCTTGGCGAGAGCGCTCTGGAGGCCCTGCATCGCCGGGAGGACGTTCGCCGTGAGTGTGGTGTCGTTCAAGGTCAGCACCTCGTTGCCGACGGTGATGCAGGTGATCTTAGTGGAGGGGAGGAAGGGCTGGATGTTGGATTTGAGCCACGCGAGCGCCTGGCTCGGGTCCCGCATCCGGGCCAGGTTCTCGTTGCCGAGACCGACGGTGAACTCGACGTCGGTGCCGGCGAAGGCGCGGAGGACGCGGGGGTCGGTGTCGTAGAGCTTGAGGCGGGAGGCGCCGACGGACTTGACGAGAGGCACGACGTCTTCCGGCGAGGGGAGGTTGTTGGCGATCTGGCCGTAGTTGATCCCGATGGAAGACGACGCCAAGGCGTGCCCTGCGCAGACAACGGACAGAAAAAGGAAGAAAATTTCCGTGACGGATCAACATAAAAACGGAAGCTTTACCGAGAAAATGTCTCGTGTTACTGCCTCACATTCCCAAAAGAACCGCATTTTCCGGAGAAAGCGCCATTCGAGCGAGCTCGATGGGTACCTGAAACGAGGACCAGCAGGGAGAAACAGAGGAGGAGCCGGTCCGACGCCATGAGAGCCCTGCGCCGGAGAAATGCGGAAGTGGGTAATGCCGGACGGAGGAGGAGCAGTAGCAGGCAGTGAGTGGCACTCAGTGGAGAGCTCGCACTCGCCCTCGCCCTCGCCCGACTGAAGTGTGACTCAGTCGGGAGTCGCTGTCGGAAGGCGGCGGAGGACGCCGAGCGGAGCACGCAACCTGCTCCGGGGAAACAGACAATGCGGCGGGTGACGGCGGGTGGAAGGTGACCTCTTTTTCGAGCAGTAGTAGGCTCGACAGGGATGGAGTGTGCGCTCGGGTGGGAATAGCGGAAAGCAGTAGTAGGCTCACACACCGTTCCTGTCCCTGTCCATCTCTGTCGAGCCGACAGCCTATAAATCAAGCTGTGAAAAAATTGGTTGTGGGGGGAGGGGGGCCGGCCAGCTTTATGACTCTGGCTGCGCGTGCCATTGGAGGTCGATTTAACCGACCCGACCTGTTTGAATTAGGTGACGGAAAAGCAGGATGACGCTCCTTGGGTCCTTTAGTAAGTCAGCGTCTTGCTGGACTGCGAATGGCATTAGGCACTAGTGAATGCGTGTGATTACAGAACCATCATGACTAGACACCAACATTTTTTTCTCGTGACGAATGTGACACCTTATGGTGAGTAGTCTTGAAGGGAACCAACCGCTTTCAATGATAATTTCTGATTAAAAAATGAAATCCAATTCTATGGGGAGCAAGAAAAACGGACCCAAATCATGCTTTGAAGACTGTAACTAGAGAGAGAGCGTTTTGATTCGCGGTTCTGGTTTCTTTTTACCCCTTTGGCATTTTCACTTTCCAAGACTTTCAAAAGCGACGAGCATTCCAAAAGCTTGGATGCCCCGACCCGGCATTTTGCATCAGTTCGATACTATGCATTCGGGACACGCATGTCTATTCCTTTCATTTGATCGGTGTGGGATTAATTTCAGAGTATTCAGGATTCGATGATTTGATTTTTAAGCCTCGGACCCTCTCGGGGAAGGAATCGAATATGTTCTTTTGACTCTTTATATATCTCTTTTTTCAGCGGTGAAAAATAGGGCGCTTTTGACGTTGGTGTGTTTTGGTTGTTTGTGCTTTCTTTTAGCGGGTGGAGGAGGGCCCGACGGTGGTTGCTTCTTTGCGACTCCATCACATGGTAGCCGTTCCCGATGAGAGGGATGGGCGGGTGGGGGAGTGGGGTTTTTGCTTTTTAGGAGTAGGGGCGGCGTAAGGGACAAGCTTCTTTCGATTGGCTTTTGGGTCCCCCACCACCTTCCTTTTCTTTCTTTTTTTCTTTTTTTTAAACTTCTTCCTTTTCTTTTTATTCTTTTTACAACCGAAAAGCATTTTCCGTTGTCGGATAGCATAGGAACAACAGGGAGCGGCCGAGGGCTAACAACGCGTCGCTCGTCTTGCAAAGCGACGAAAAAAATGGGAAGGTGAAACGTCGACGTGCGAGAATCTTACCGTTGCGGGGTGCGTCGATCCCATCTGGACCGTCCCATCGGAGAGCGTTGAAGATCTCGGCCGTTCAGTGGATAGGGACTATGGAGAAAATACTGGACGCGTGAGGTGTGCTAGCGTGACAAACAAAAGGAACCCCTCAGAACGCGACACGTGTCAAAGCGTGGTCCCAATTGTCAGGCTAATTTTCCTCTCTCTTCTCTCCTCTCCTCCCCTCACTCTCTCCTCGCTGCACGCTCTCTCTCTCTCTCTCTTCTGTCTTCCCGGCACGGCCCTCTCTACGCTGCGGCGGAAGAACAGCCGATCACCTCGACCTCCGCCGCGGACAGGCTCTCGGCGGGCACAAGCGGTGCCACTACGAGGCCCCCGATCCTGCCTCCTCCGCCGCCTCCGCCGCCCCGGCTGCCAGCGGGGAGAGCGTCTCTAAGGGCGCGGGGTCCACGCAGACGCAGAGCCAGGGGCACCGCGTGTTCGATCTGAACATCCCGGTGTTCTCCCCAGATTCGCGGTCTCCAGCAGCGTGGACGACGAGGTGGAGAGCCCGCACCCGTCCAAAGAAGGTCCGGTTGCTGGCGCCGGTGAAGACGGAAGCAGCCTGAAATGGGCCAGATTGAAAACGCACAGAAACCCACACAAAAAAAAAGAAAAAAAAAACCGGCGATCGGAATTGAAAAGGGAACTCGATCGAGTTTCGGATAGAAATAAAGAAATACTGGAAACGATTATTTCTGTTCGTCCTGTTTGCTGGGTGATGAATTTTTAATTCATTTCAATTTCACATCATTTCTACGGCGAAGAGTGAGAGTCGGGCGGAGAGAGTGCAGGGGAGAGTGAAGAGAGAGGAGAGAGAGAGCACGTGCGAGGGACGCAGAAGAGAGAGCGTGCAACAAGAAAAGAGAGGAGAAGAGAGAGAAAAGTTAGCCTGACATTTGGAGCTACGCTCGACACGTCCACATCCTTTTATTTGCCCAGCTGACACATCTCAAGTGCCCAATATCTTCTCAGGGACTAAGGGGTATGTAGGACGACCGTCCGTCCGGAATTTACATTTCCAGGTCGGTTGGGGGGCCAAAATTGAGTACAGGCAGGCTGCGATTTTCGATCCCCCGTCCGAGTCATTAAAATTTTCATCTGGGTTGGAATCCCACGATTCCTCCACTTTTGTAAAGAACATGAATTTCGCCTCTCATATCGAATGAAAATTAAAATAGAAGAAGAGTAAGACAAAAAAAAAAAGTTTCCATCTCACATGCGATGACACTAGTGAAAAAGGGAAACGACCGACTTGTAGGGGAAACAAAAGAGCAAATACACACGGAGATAAGAACCATACTTTCTACTCACACTAGGGATCCGCGACCACAGTTCTATCGAAGCGAAGACAGTGCGCCCTCTACATTTTTCCTTTCTTTCCACAGAACTAGAGGCGTCTCTCTTTGCGCATCTTATTTCCTTTTTAGCCAAACTAAGTACTAGGCCTCCTTCAGATATTGCACTACTTTTTTCATGCATAGCTTCTTAAATAACTCTCCGATCTGGCCGACGCACACCCCCGTGAACGCTGACGTCACACGTCCAAGTCATCCAGGTTAAAGCCTTAACATATACACATGTTAGTAGCGCTTAACAAACCAAGCACGCGTTAAGCCTGGTTACTCAAGGAGTGGCGATGTTTTCCTTGGCGAGGGGAGCAACTTCTTCGCCTTCGACACCAGGTTCGCTGCCGGCGACCTCGAGACCCAGAAGCATCTTTTCCCAGAGCCTTGCCGGTCCCTGCACCCAGATAAAGGCAAAGGCAATTCTCATTTTTTTTCCGAGCCCTCTGTGACACTAATGTGAAAATTAGAGTACAAGTCAAAACCATGGTGATTCAGTGATTCATCTGTTCATGGACAAAGTTGTCGAAGAGCATTGGCAATGCAATTTTGGACTCACCTTCCATGAAAGATCTTGAGCCATGCAGTTACTGATCATCTCTTTCAGGGCAGCTGTGCCATAAGTTGTGACTGCTCTCTTGACTGTTCTTGCCACGGCTTCCACATCAGCTGGATCGATGACATCGCACTGTATGATAGCTCGTGTTAATTAGCATGACTAGAACAGTGGTCACATGGAGAAGAAAATTACAAAAGTAGATTCTTTCTTCTCCTTGACAATGTTGGAGTTGCTCACATCAAGACTGAAGCCTCCCATTTGGAATCCTGTGAACCCTTCTTTAACAGTGTTGACGAGTCCACCAGTTGATGCGACGATTGGCACCTGGTTGGAGATTTACATCAATGAGGCATCAACTTCAAGGGCATAATCAGTCAATTTACCAAATTGCTAGTTATGTAGGTTAAGCTTGGACATTACAGGGCTTTGAGATTTACCGTTCCATATCTCATGGCTTGCAACTGTATGAGACCACAAGGTTCAAATCTGCTAGGAATCAACATGAAATCAGCCCCAGCAATGATCATATGGGCCAGAGGCACATTGAATTTTGCCACTCCTCTTGCATTGCTTGGATATTTGATCTCCAGCTCCTCGAGCTGCCTTTCCATATTCTTTTTGCCAGTTCCCTGAGAGTGAAAATATTTGACTGTAAGCATCAGCTTTCTTGGCAGCATTAACCTAGACACATTTTATAGTAGAAGGAAAAGAGAAGAAATACTGTAAGTTTATGCTTTATAGTAAAATTACTTACCAGTACAACAACTTGAACATTCTTCCCAATGAATTTCGGAATCGCTGCTGCTAAGATATCAGATCCCTTCTGCTCTTCCAGTCTACCAATGAAACCGATCAGAGGGATGTTTCTGTCAACAGGCAAACCGACAGCCGCTTGAAGAGCTTCCTTCAATAGAGGCTTTGCATCCATAACCTATACATGATATTTGTTAGACTATCTGATTGTGTCAATTATGTCTTTCAAACTAGTACATTGTACTCAATATTAAACTTTACCGTTGTCTCATCATAGTGGATATCTATGTACTTGTCAGTTGCTGGATTCCATTCTTGAACATCCATGCCGTTGACAATGCCAGAGATGCCAGCTCTCCGGAGGATGTTATCTATTTCCACACCCTTTGCAACACCAGAAACAAGTTCCTCTGCGTAGTATGGACTCACAGTTAAGACCCTGTGTGATTCTATAATTCCAGCCTTCATCCAGTTGATTTTCCTTCCCTTCACAGGCTTGAGATTCCTGTGAGATAGACCAACAGATTCAACAGAAAGAAAGCTGATGTTAAGGCAACCAGACTAGAATATTCTTGCAAAAGGGAAGGCTGCACTAGACCCAGACTACATACCCATCAATGAAGTCAAAAGAACTCTTAAATTCATTAGGTAGATTGAGAAGGGAGAAATCTGCAAAGCCAAATCTTCCCTGGTAGGCAATGTTGTGGATGCAGAATGCTACCTGGAATCATGTCTATCTACTCAGCTGCATGTCCGGACTATCTAATAAACAATGTGTCATAAACAATGAACTATAAGAACAAAACTTAACCTTGGCATTTTTGTAAAGCCCTTGAGATTGGTACATTGTTTTGAGGTAGCATGGAAGAAGAGCAGTGTGCCAGTCATTGGCAATGAAGACAACATCTTCACCTGCATGATACACGGATAAAATTTACTTTTCGATCAGTATTTAGAACGGAAAACTGATCTTTCACAAAACAATGATAGAAAAATTCCCACCATATGGTCCTGAAAATTTTTCGCTGTTGTTTAAATTCAGAACCCGAGGTGCTTCTAGAGCAGCCTGCAAGCAATCAAAAGGTGTATTACAAAAATGAAAACAGAAAAGAATACACACACGAGAGAGATTGCATCAACTGACATTGAGATGTTACTTCAGACATTTATTGAATTAATCTTTTATACAGTGAATGGTCTGGATTATGCAACCTTTTACAGAGGTAAAGCATGGGGAAAAAAGTCATTTTCAAGTCATCACGACTTTACTGCTCAAAGAAAGGTTATCACAACCTTTTGTCTTAATTGGGTTGTTGTGTTACTTTCCTACCTAGACACTGCAACAGATTTAACCAAGATCTAACACTCACTACAGTTTTCACAATTCCAATTCCAACTTATAGGCAAGAGCCATCTGTCATTCAATTCAAAAGGCAAAACTTAAGCATACCATAATCAGCAAGAATCATATCTTCTACATGTGCCAATAGTAAGGCTGGAAGACTCGTCCACAGCATATTGGATGCAAAGAAATTAAAACTCACCTGGCACAACAAGCTAAAGCGAAGTTGGTTATCCTTGTAATCTTGCCCTGCCCGTGGCCCATATACTTTAGAACCTGTCTTGCCCCATACCTTCAATGTTAACAAATCAAGCAGTCAGGGGGAGAAATTTGCTTCATCACATATTTTTGCAATAGTAGCTTTGCAGACTAGCACAAGAGAATCGATTGGGAAGGATGATCTGCACCTTCTCAAGAAACATTGGGTGATCAACAAATACACGATCAACTCCACGTTTGTAGCAGTGGAAGAAACGAACAGTTTCAATTCTGTCTCCAACTTTTATCTGCAAAGGAAGACTTGTCTGTGAGCAAATATTTTCCTAAACTCAAACTCTGTAGATTATGAAGCAACAAAAAAAAATCATATTCAGTCTGGCAGAATGACATAAAGAAACCACCAACCTCAACTAAAACGCTCATGTCCCACCCATCTTTGTATTGATCATAGCGAGGACAAACAGTCATGACTCGATGCCCTCTGGCCTATAGAAAATCATGCAAAATTCGGTCAGTCAGAAGTGGTGATCATAACTGCAAATCAAGAACGAAGCATGAAGAGGACACACAAAGGAAGACAACCAACTTACTGCCATCACCGGGGGCAAACCACCAAGAACATCACCAAGTCCTCCAGTTTTGCTCCAAGGAGCCACCTCAGCTCCCACAAAAACCAAGTTCATCCCCTTTCTGCAAACAATTTTTCCAGCCAAACCATCATGCTCAGTCTTGTTAACTTTTTTCTCGACTTTCTCCTTGGTTGCTTTTGCACGAGATCTGAGAGCATCCAGCTTGTTCACAGATCTTAATCCGCTGTGGGTGATTGATGCATTCCTTAGGCTTATCTGTGCCAAGTTGGCCTTAGCTTCTGCTCCCGAGCTCCCTTGGCAGTTCACCTGCGAGCTTCGTGATACAAAGTGCGCAGTAGTGATGGTCGCCATTATGATTGCTTTTGCTCTGAAATCAGCAATTTGAGATAAGGAAGTGGACAGATTCTTCAACTCTTCGATGGATGCTTCACTAAACTGAAAGAAACGAAACAAATTTTTGCTTCCATTCAGGATAAATCTCTCTTTTCTCAATTATTTTCCATGTTAAGAGCTCTGTACAGTCATCGCGTGATTCAGAGTCTGGGTTCAAAATCAGTATAAAGAGAACTACTGCAAAATCAAAGAGTACCCTACATAACAAAATCATCACAAATAATTGGCCGCTTAACTAATAGCTTGTTGAATTTACAGAGCACGAGACATCAACCTCTGCCAGAACCGACCACATGCTTTAATAGTAAAATCAATGTTGATATATTTAGTACCGTAGTCCTAGCACCTCTAGAATTCCGGGACATTGACGAACACAACTCCGAACGCAAATTGCCAACACGCACCAACGTCTTCCACGAAAGATGACGAGCTAATTGTAATTTTAGACTGCGATTGCAAGTAGATCATGCAACAGGGGTGTACGGACCGATCTGGTGTTTCTCGAAACCTCTCCCCGTACGTACGAACGTTGTCTAAGGACTTCAAAATGTTGAAGCTAATCTTCCTCCGAAGGTAGCAATCAGAAAAATGGCAAAAAAAAAAAAAAAAAGTTAACAATACTATCGAAACAAAATGAATCCTCCATACGTAGGAGAAACGGCAAAGGCGAGAAGAAATCAACTGCTCCGCCGAAGAAGAAAAATCAAAAGAAGACAGATTCGAACCGCAGCAACTGAGGCGATCAACCTGCAAGTTTTTCAGGAACCGATGCTCCCAAGACAGTGAAAACTCGAGTGCACGACTACTTATAGACCAGAAATCCAGCCTCAGGCGCTGGAAAACGGCGCGAAAAACTCGCTCCACAGCTCCTGGAACTACGGATTTCAGTATCGTCGTCGACATCATTTCGCGCGCAACCGGCGGAAGCGGCATCAAATATCTTCAACAGACACCGTCGAACGAAGCTCAAGGAGAGAGAGAGAGAGAGAGAGAGAGAGAGAGAGAGAGCTTACGATGTGGAATCGGAGGAGATGCCGAGGCGGTTGCGCGGGGCGGAGCAGGGAGGAGCCGGTGATTTCCTCGGCGGCGACTTCGCGATCGGCTTTCAGTGGAACTCGGTCACTGAGTGGCTCCCGCCGGGGAGGAGCGCCATATTTGTAGAGGCCGATCACACGTGGCGGCATGCGTGGACGACGTGGCGAGAGATTAGTGGCTGATGGGCACTCCTGTTCCCTAGGCGCCTCTAGATTTGCTTCGCCGCTCCTTTTTCAATCACGTGCGCTGCAATCATCTTTGAGATGGTGTTTATTATTATTATTATTATTATCATAAGAGATTAAAAATTCTATATGGAGGATTCCGAAGATACCCAGTGAGTTTATGTTTCATAAATTGATGCCATAAAATTATATCGACTTGAAGTATTGGCTACTATCCAAATCCTAAGAGAAAAATCAAAAAACTTTTCACTAGTGACACAAAAAAAGTCATATTTACCTTTGATTTTTTATAATACTAAAAACTTCAAATTATATCCACGAAGACACATTTATCATAAAAAAAAAATTTGTGATATGAAAAGCCTCAAATTTATATATGTCTGACATATACACCCTCTTTCAAAGTATGCCCACCACCACAACGTCATTTTTATTTTACATAAATCACATGGACATCATGTTAATTCCGTTTATTTGTCTTCCATTGTTCACATAGGTAAATTAGCAATGATGTTCATTTTCAGGACCTTGATGGAAGAGTAAATGTATCACACAACTACAAATTTGAAATTTTAAGAGTTTTTAGTGAAAAGTTTAATGTAAATGGGGGTTTTTGGTTCCCCCAAAATCGAACACTACATAATTAGTTATAAGTGCCTGATATATTATGTGAAATTACTGCCGGAAACCAAATAATGAAAGAAGTTAAAATCTGAAAACAGAAGTCAAAAGAAATAGCTAAACATGGAGATTCTAATGCGGCGGAATTGATAATCTTACTTAACTTTTAGAAAAATGTAATAAAATAAGAGTTTAAGAACAAGGGTACGGCACGAAGTTGAGGCCCCCGATGCAGCGATCCCCACACGCTCGTCGTAAAAGATCTTTTCCCCATGACCTTGACAGAGAGAGAGAGAGAGAGTGAGAGTTCAAGTGGCCGCGAAACGACACGGCGTTTTCCGCCTAGCGGCCTATATTTCGAGACCGATGGGGCCCAGCGGGTCGGCGTGCGGTACAGCTCGCGGGGGTGGGGCCGGAGTAGACGGACGGACGGACGGTGGAGAGCCGCGAGGGATCCGCCGTCGTTTTCATCTGGACGCTTGCTCCTTAGCTGGAGCGAGGTGAGCCGCTGAGATTTTTGGCGAAACGTCTCGTCTCGTGATCGGACATCAGTGGCCGCCCCAGTCAAATGCCCATGCCTTTGCGTGAAATACATATGGATACGTTTTTTTTTTTAAGTACTTATATAATATGTAAGTTTTTTTTTTTCCTTATATGTAACACAATTGAACGGATCTTGAATAAATCCTTAAACTATTTCGTCTGAATTCTAAAACATAAAATACATGGATACTACTATCTTATTAAGGAAGAAAATTTTACAACTTGGAACGTCATGTTAAAATAAAATATGCAGTCAAACTGAACGCCTCCACTAGGGGGGACTACGGTTACAATCCTTATAGGTGGAAACATTCCTGGAGGAAAATAAGCCAGTGAAGTCGAAATTAACTTTGTTTTACTATAATCAAACATCAGGCCAATAAAACACACATACCTTGATATGTGATTTTTAAAAAAATACATATATAATATGTAAGTTTATTTTTTCTTGTATGTAATACAATTGGCACCCCGTCTCATAATTATATAAATGTAATGTCATTTTTTTCTTTTTACGTGCCTTTGAAGAAAATGATGATATGTATATGTTCGCATTCCTAGTCTTATAATTTACATGGGACATTTGTATACGTTCGCTTCATTATGATCGGACATTAGTGGCCGGCTAGTAAAATGCACATACCTTGACACGTGATTTAAAAAAAAAATACATGTATAATATGTACGTTTTTTTTTTCTTCTTGTATGTAATACAATTAGCACCCCGTTTTATAATTATATAAATGTAACGCCAATTTTTCTTTTTACGTACCTTTAAAGAAAATGACGATATGTATACGTTCGTACTCCTAGTCGTATAATTTACACAGGACATATTACTAGTAGAGCATCGGTGAGATAGGAGTGGAGGGTTGTCAAATGTCGGCTAACGTGTTTGCAACCATGTTCATGTTAATTATAGTTATCGGTATCATAATCAAGTGATGGAGAACTTAATTTCTTCTTCCCCAATAAAATATGAATTAAAATGTGTCGAATTTCCATAATTTTTTCCATACTATTTTTTTCAATAAAATAGATAAAATGGATTCGAATTTCTCCACACTTGCATTGAGGCACGCGAAGTGATACATTATGAAGTAGACTCTAGCAGCACAAGCAAATCAAAACCCTGCTAAAATTAAAGGTCAGTTATGTAATATTCAGCTCTTTTGTTGACTGGTGGGACCCACTTGGATTAAAAAAAAAAAAAGAGAAGAAAGGGAGTTGAAAAGTCAAAGGAGAGGAGAGAGAATAAGTGGGGTTTTGTCTCCCACTTTCAGAAACCAGAAGCAGTCGCAACGGAGAAAGAAAACAGAGAGAAAAGAGAAGAGAAGGAGAGAAGAAGAAAGGGAAAGGAGGAGAGGGTTTCGCACGTGCGCGCCGCAGGAATCTCGCAAAGCCGACTCAATTATTTTATGCAATACCCGGTGAGTACACGTGCCTCTTATTCCTCCAATCGAAGCATTTTTCAGGTTTAGGGCTCAAATTCGGAATATTGGGAATATTGAGCGGCGAAGTCCGATTTTTGAGCTATTGAGCTGTGAAAATTTATAAGAATGGTAGTTTAGGACATCATGGACCCGTAGGATTTTACATAATTGGATTTGAGCTTGTGGTTTGTCCGAAATGGAATTTTGAACTTCTGCCTGCTGGATGAACAGTATGCGCGCGGTGACTGTGGGGTCTGATTTTGTCGGTTTCGGTTCAAAATTGGGTTGTCCAACTTATGGGTCTTATAGTGCTCGGAATTATCTTCATTTTGACTATAAGATTGCTTGGATTGGAGTTCGGATGAAAAGTTATGGCATAATCAAGTTTTGCACCTTAGTTTAGTTTCATGAACGGCTTTGAATAAATTGCTTTTGATAGGCGTTTTGTTAGCTCTTTGAGGTCATTTTATTAGTGTTAAGGCGTGATTTAGTTGTCTCAATAATTGAGGTAGAGTTTTATTGGGTTTTAACTCATTCCTCAATTATTTGTTAGGACCGCGAGTTTGACAATTCAAATACCGTTTTATTGGGTCGTAGGCGACAAGATGAGTGGTACTATATCTTCTTTGAATTTGTAAAATTCATGTTGAGAAAATTATATGGATCATATATAGTATGAGATTATGGAATTATATTATTATTGCATAAAAATCGGATCGGGCATGGACTATCTCTTGATTGTTTATAAAAGTTTGGAAGGCAAAATATATTTATAAATGCTTTGCAAATGGTTTATGGAAAAGCATGTGGATGACTTGAGAAATGGTGGATGGCGATGTTACAAAAATGTATTTGTTTGATTTATTATATTGATTCTTGGATTGGTTTTGGTATTGGAATATGGTTATTTTGCTTATTATTCTTTGTGAGCCCATTGAGGGGCATGTTGGTATGCATCTAGGGTAGGATATCCTTCAGGCCGAGCCACCGGCATTATAGGTGGAGACCTGCCAAGGGGGATCTTGGTAGCGCTTGTCATGGCGTTGTGTCGTGACCATGTAGTAAGAGATTGGCTTGATAGATTGGTCAATGGATAGACCATTGATGTGTGATTTTTGAATGGAGATTATTCAATGGACTTGACCATTGATTTTGGTATGGTGATGGTAGTTTAAATGAGTTTTTCATATAAGTATAAAAGTAACTCTTATATGATTTATTATGTATTTTATATATTGGTTGGAGTTAAAAAGTTCCGGGATTGCTTTGAATCCATGCATAGTCTTGCTCGATCTCGCTTAAAAGATATGTACTACTCATTTGGGCGGTGGTTGCTCATTCCACTCATCATTTATGTTTTCGGGTTCCTCGGTTAGGTTAGCGAGTAGAGTAGAGCGAGAGCGCTGTTGGGGGGAAACTTTTGATTCTCTTTTGGGTATGACTTGAGGAAGAAACTTGTTTAGTGTTTGTTATAATTTGGGTTGGCTGAGTTCTGATTGTTAATATTATATTGGAGGATTATAGAAACTCTAATGTATAGCCAACGTGTTGGTCTATCTGATATATATGGGTTTGAGTTATATATATGTTGATATCAGGTTGTTGGTTATATTGAGGATGCATTCTTCGTGTGGAAGGACGGCCGTGTCATATTCCCTTTTATTGCAGTTTTGGGGTGTGACATCTTTTGGTATCAGAGCTTAAGTTTTGATCTTTTTAGAGATAGATATGGGACGCTGTGAGTTGTGTGATAGATTTTTGTGCGTTAGTCTTTTAGGTACTAAGGTGCAGTTTCACTCTTGGATTCAAGTGATCATGCGTACCGACTCTGAAACGCTTGCCTCGCTTCGTAGGAGCGGCAAAGGCAAGCGAGTCGCTACCCCTGACACTAGAGATACGCCTCAAGCTTCTCGAGGTGCAGCTTTAAGGAGGAGACTGGAGGATCGGTTTGATAGGAGCCTTGATTTGCCTGAAAATATGGAAGAGAACCAAGAGCCACCTCCTTCAACTGAGTTTGAGCAGGCAATGATCCACTGGTATCCGCCATGCAAGGGATTTAAGTGGAGATGGAGCTACCGGTTCAGGCACCCTTGCCCAATTCAGGAAGGCGAAACCTCCAACTTATGATGGGAAAGCTGATCCTCTTATGGCCGAACGATGGATTAAAAAGATTGATGGGATCTTTAGAGCTGAAGGGATCCCCGAGAACCAAAAGGTTAGATTTGTCACCCAGTAATTGGAGGGAGGAGCGGAGTACTGGTGGGAAGGGATGAGGCCAACCCTTGGAGGTAGAGATGCTACCATATCATGGGAGGACTTTACAAATGCTTTCAATGCTCAGTTCTTTCCTGTGTCCTTCCAATCAAAGATGAAGGGTGACTTTGTGAATATATCTCAGGATGACTCTACAGTATTGGAGTATGCAGTCCGCTTCAATGAGATGAGCAGATTTGCGGAGCAGTTTGTAGCTAATGAGAAAGATAAGGCTGACCATTTCCTCAGAGGACTCCGACCTGAAATTAATTCCGTGCTTGGTCCTTTAATGCTGGCAACTTATAAGGATGTGCTAGAACGAGCAATCATCGTGGAACAAGGCAATTTGAAGCAGGGCACACAAGGAGCACCTCAACCCAAGAGGTTTAGGCCCATGAATTTCCAAGATGGTCGTATCGGTGGTAGTGGAAAAGGAAGAGGTTTCAGTCGGCCAGGACAGTTTAGAAATCCGAATAACCAGGGCCCCTGCAATACATGTGGAAAATATCATAGCGGTGAGTGCCGCCAGAAATTGGGAGTGTGCTTCTCATGCGGGAAGGCAGGACACATGCGGCGAGATTGTCCTACACGGAGGAACCCTACCATTGGGAATAGGTCATGTTACTTATGCAGACAGCAAGGGCATATATCGCACTATTGTCCTATACGAAGGAATGTCCCTTTCGTTGATAGGCCCCAAGGGAACCAACAAATACAAGGTACAAGTGGGAAAGTCTTTGCAATGACAAAGGAGGATGCGGAGGCATCCAACGCAGTTGTTGCAGGTAATATTTCTATTGCCTCGCAATATGTTTATGCGTTATTTGACCCGGGTGCTACGCATTCTTTTATTTCTACTGAATTTGCGAAGAAACTTGATATGTTACCTACACTTCTTGAATGTGAATTGCGTGTTGATACTCCCACTGGAGACTTCTTGATTGCTCATCATGTGTTCAAGAGATGTGTGCTATGGATTAACGATGTCGAAATGCCTATAGATCTAATGGAGTTAAATATTCGAGACTTTGACGTTATTATAGGTATGGATTGGTTATCTACATATCGTGCTACTGTTGATTGCTTTTCAAAGAAAGTGATATTTAGACTTCCAAATCAACCTGAATTTTCTTTTTCGGGAAGTTGTCAAGACACTTTTCCAAGGTTGATCTCAGCTTTGCGAGCGAGGAAACTTTTGAGAAAGGGTTGTTGGGATTATCTAGCTTGCGTAAAAGACTCGAGTAAGGGTGTAGTGAAGTTGGAGAATGTTCCAGTTGTCAGAGAGTTTCCAAATGTGTTTCCTGAGGATTTACCAGGTTTGCCTCCTGATAGAGAAATTGAGTTTTGTATTGATTTGATACCCGGCACCGCACCGATCTCTAAGGCACCATACCGGATGGCACCTACTGAATTGAAAGAGTTGAAAACGCAACTACAAGAGCTTTTGGATAAAGGTTTTATTAGGCCTAGTGTTTCACCTTGGGGAGCTCCAGTTCTATTTGTGAAAAAGAAAGATGGTAGTATGAGACTTTGCATAGACTACCGAGAACTTAACAAGGCAATTGTCAAAAACAAATATCCTTTGCCTCGGATTGATGATTTATTTGATCAACTTCAGGGAGCTCAAGTATTTTCCAAAATCGACCTTCGTTCAGGATACCATCAGTTGAAGATAAAAATAGATGATGTGCCTAAAACTGCTTTTAGAACAAGGTATGGCCATTATGAATTTCTCGTCATGCCTTTTGGATTAACAAATGCACCATTTGCTTTCATGGACTTGATGAACGGGGTGTTTAGGGAGTACCTTGACAAATTTGTTGTGGTGTTCATTGATGACATACTAGTGTATTCGAAGAGTTTGGAGGAACACGAGCAAAGCATTTGAGGTTTGTTTTGCAGATTTTGCATGAAAAGAAGTTGTTCGCTAAATTTAGTAAGTGCGACTTTTGGCTTGATCATATAGAATTCTTGGGTCATGTAATCTCGAAGGATGGCATATTAGTGGATCCAAAGAAGGTGGAAGCAATTGTTAAGTGGAATCGCCCTACTAATGTTACAGAAGTGAGGAGTTTTCTTGGGCTAACTGGCTACTATAGGCGATTTGTGGAAGGATTCTCAAGGATTGCTGGCCCACTCACTCGTCTAACTCAGAAGAGAGTTAAATTTGTATGGTCAGATCAGTGTGAGCACAGTTTCCAAGAGTTAAAAAGACGGCTAGTGTTTTTGAACACATGATGAGCAATCAAGTTCGTACTCCTAGTCGTATAATTTACACAGGACATATTACTAGTAGAGCATCGGTGAGATAGGAGTGGAGGGTTGTCAAATGTCGGCTGACGTGTTTGCAACCATGTTCATGTTAATTATAGTTATCGGTATCATAATCAACTGATGGACAACTTAATTTCTTCTTCCCCAATAAAATATGAATTAAAATGTGTCGATTTTCCATACTATTTTTCGAGATAGATATGGATTTGAATTTCTCCGCACTTGCATTGAGGCACGCGAAGCGATACATTATGAAGTAGACTCTAGCAGCACAAGCAAATCAAAACCCTGCTAAATTAAAGGTCAGTTTTGCAGGTTCCATCTATATTTTACTTGAAATTTGAAACTAATCCATTTGAATAGGTATCTTAATTTTTGAAATCCGAAACCTACCAAGTATACCCAGAAATCTAAACATACATGTACTCTTAATTAAATGATAATAGTGAATCATCCATTTAATCATTACTATTTGTTACAATTCACTTATCATAACTTACTTATATTTTGACAAACAAAGTTATGAAATATTAACAAAGTAAAAGTTTCAATCATGAACATCACCGGAAATAGAAATTCAAATTAGTGATTCGGATTACATACTCATCATTAGACACCATTAAATGTCGTAAAATTGCGCAAAAACATAGAATAAGATTAATACTAAAACAGGTTCTAGGTTATCGGTTTCACCTAGAACCTACCTTTGGAATAGTTTCATCAATTTTTAAAACTCAAAACCTACCTTGAATATCCTATAATCGAACTGACGGGAGCCGGTCCGATTCTCAAGTTCCACGGTCCTACTCTAAAATCATGCACATCTCCACCCAAAACCAAGCCAGATGGGTGGCCGAGGGCTGAAAGGACGAGGAAAATCTTGCTTAAGGACGTCTCATCGTTGTATGTACTGGGCTCGTGTAAAACTCATGCGCACTAGGCATTTGAATCGTCGGAATCCGCGTTGGATGCACATTATCCAACGTCCTTTCTCCTGTGTTTTTACATGGAGAGGTTCCTAGGAAAACTCCAAGGCCAGTGCTAAAAGAACGTTGGCGCGGTTCACATGGTTTTTTTCTAATTGTCTTCTAATTGGAAATGTCCAAAACGAGAGGAAATCGTGGCCAAGGAGAACCCACCAATTTCGTGTTTGGTATTTCATTCATATGATCCCTCGGAAATATCCCATCAGGAGAAAAGCCGGCTCTGAAGCATGTGGCGCTGCTCCCTGCTGTGGCCGAGACTCATTTGTCCGAAGTCGGAAGTGGAGACACAAGATCATAGTGTTGCTTCGTAGATGGCTCCAATTGCCCATTTTCAGGGAAAAATTGCTCAGAAAGTTGTAAATTTATTATAGTTATGTCAATTCAATTATAAACTTTTTTTAATTTTATCAAATTAGTTTCGAACATTTTTCAAATTTTATTAATTGAGTCCATTTGGACAATTTTAGCTATAAATCGTTGAGGTGGATATTAACCATTTTATAAGGCACAATTGACACTAATATGGGCAATTTTTAATAATATATTCATATATTTTTAATTTTTTTTCCTTCTTTTATTTTTTTTTTCTTTTCGTTTTTCGTTTTCCCTTTGCTAACCATTGACTGCCTTGGGCGAGGGTGCCCCTTGCTTGATTTGGCAAAGGCGGCCTGGGTGTCCCTCACTTGAGGTCAGAGACCTCCATTGGCCATTGACAAGGCCAAGTGATGGTTAGTAGAGGGAAAAAGGAAAAAGAATATAAAAAAGAAAATAAGAGAAAAGGAGAAATAAAAAAAAAAAAAAGGAAAAGAGAAGAAAAGGAAAATTCAAAAAAATATTAAAATATCATTAAAAATTGTTTGTGTTAGTGTTGTTGTTCTCACGTACGTTGACTGACGGGAAAATTGTCGAAAAGTCCTAAACTTATTGCACTTTTACCAATCTACTCATAAACCTATTAATTTTACCATCTAAACATTTTCATTTTTTGTCAATTGAGTTTATTAGACCAATTTTAGTTGAAATTCACTAGTGTAGATGCTAGTTATCCTACATAGATAGTTGGCGCTATTGTGGACATTTTTAATGATATTTTAATAGTAATTTGAAAATTTTATGATTTTTCCTTCTTTTTTTTCCCTTTTCTTTCCTTTTTTTCATTTTTGGAGTAAGGGCTAGTGAGGGTTGCCCACCAACCCTTGGCAGCCAAAGCGAGGATGCACAAGCCCCCACCAAATTTGGCCAAGTCACATAAAATCGGCAAGGGCTATGACACCCTTGCCTAGCTAGATTTAGCAAATGTGTTCCACTGCTTGTTGATTCTGTGTGAGGGCTCACGCGCCCTCACCTAGAGTTGACAAGGGTCAACCAGTCCTCATTGACCCTACTCCAAAAATGGGAAAAATGAATAACAAAAGAAAAAAAAAATATTTCAAAATATTATTAAAAGATATCCATGGCAACAATTTCCAACCAATTTTAAAGGTTGACTTAACTAAAAAAAAATAAAAAGATTTATAATTCAGTTGATAAAATTAAAATATTTAAAATTGAATTGATAAAAGTATAATGGATCTAAAATTTTTTAGATAATTTTCCCGTGATTAGCATCTACATAAGTAATTTCCACCTAAAATTGATTTGATTGCCTCAAATAACAAAATGTAAAATGTTTTAGGACAAAATGATAAAAGCGTAATATATTTGCAATTTTTTTATAATAATCTTCCCATTTTTAGAGCCACGAAGACATTTCCTCCCAGAGCAGACGCGCGTACAACACCCGTCAATATCTTTCAAACGTGTGGATGGCTTGTTGTTAGCTCGCGGTTTAAGAAAATCTCTGCTTGAACACCACGGCAGGCCGAAAGCATCCTAGAACAACAATCACGGACCACACACTTAAATCCGAAAACTCGTAAAAACCAGATGCAGAATCTGCAATGCTATGCGGGAAACCACGAGCCTATGTGCCCGGCAAGAACCGGGCTTTATGGAGGGTTGCGTAAACGTCGAGGAACACAGGGCAAGGCTCGCATCGATGCACCTTCCGCCTTTGAATTTTGGTCGGACATGGGCCGGCGAGAATCCATCCGACGCCCGTGAACCCCATCAAGTGGTCGGGTTTTTTCAGAGTACCATAACCATATCGAGCCCAAGCTCAAATTTTGAGTTTTCGAGTTCGGGTTTGGGGCTGATTCAAGCTACAACACACCTAATCGTGATCAAGCTGCAGCTCATGACCGTACTGCGCTCTTCCTAGAAAACAGTCTGCAAATCATTCTCGCTCGATATCAGTCGCATCTGTAGCCCTCCGGCCAAACGGTCAAAATCTTTCATGTGGCCAGCGTTTTCACAGCAACCAGACGTTACCGGGAAGCAACCGAAATTCCCAACCAACCAACCAACCCAAAGAAAGCGTGAAGCAGAATCTCAACGCTCGTTCACGAACAAAGAAAACAAAGAGCTGTCAATGTTCCAAGATGCAGCACCGAGACCACCCGGCCAATCGGCGAAGAGACGACAATTCTTGACAAATGACCACAAAAAAAAAAAACGAAAAGAAAATGTGACATTTCACGTTCTTGAAGAAGACATTACACCGTCAATCGTCGAAATTCAAAAGCCGAGGGGTAAGAAAATGACCCAAATGACAGAAACCGTCAGCATTCCGAGAGGGGATCTACTTGGAATCACGTCTTACAAACAATGGTTACTCAATAACTCGAGGTGGTTTAAAAAGAGGAAGAAAACGACAGGAATTGAAGGGGGGTTTTCCTTTTATCTGTGTGCAGTCACCAGAGTCTCGATGAACCTCAAGCCGTCGAACCTCGGCGCGAACAATTTGTCCTCCTTCGAAGACGCCAGCTTCTTCTCATTCGAATACGAAGAACAACCCTGACAAACGAAGTTCAGACAAGCTCAGCGAGGAAAGATGAAAATTTGATGACAGAGATAGAAGAAGGGTAGACAGAAACGGCAGAAACAAAGGGGAGAAATCAAAATTTCCAAGAACCCCTTTCCGACATCGACGACAGAACGAAAAAGAAACGCCTTTTCCAGGCAAACGCGCCGTGATTAGGGCACCAATGAAGGAACTAATCACGAATCGAATTCGATTGGATGAAATCAAATGACGGCAACAGCACGAACAAGAACAAAGCCAGAATCACGCACCAAGAACCAAGAAACAACCCATCTCCCAAAATCGAATCGACGCAAAGCGCGGAAATGCAAAATCCGGCGGAACCCAAATCGGGAAAAAACCGGAAGAAAATCGAAACCTGGACTCACCACATTCGGACGGGAACAGTGGGAGCCGCTCCGATCCGCGGGGGCGGAGGTGAACGCCGCCGTCGAGGCCGCCAACACGGACGCCGCCAGCGTGCAAGAAGCCTTCATCCCGCTCGCCATCTCTCCGTCCACAGAGAGAGAGAGAGAGAGAGAGAGGACCGTACGCTAAAAGACGGACCAAACCCGACGAGCGCCGCCGGATCCGACCCGAACCTTCGTCTCCCTTCCTCTCTATCTTCTTCTGCGAAGGGGAAGGGGGCTCTTCATCCCCTCACCGGCGGCGCAGTATATATATATATATATATATATATAATATATTTATTTATTTATTTATAGATAGTTATGTATATGCGTGGCGGAGGATCCACCCGGATTTGGAGGGTCCGGATTTAGCCGGAATGAAACGCGGATTTGGGTTCCGGGTATCCATCCTCCTCCGTGAACTCGCCCCGGCTCTCGAGGCGGGAAGGGTGCGTAATTACGCGAACTGCCACGTGAGTGGCGGGTCGGGCGGAATTTCGAGGCTACAACCGGTCGCCTCCGCTTCCGCTCTAGGACGGTTTTACCCCTCCATTGAGAGGATATCACCGAAATGCCATCGATGCCGCTATTTTTTTTTTTTTTTTTTTTTTTTTTATTTTAGTTAGATTCCGCTCGTTTCGCCAAAAACATTTTCAGAAAAAAAAAGTTTTCCGGATAGAAGGAAAAAACCGTTTTCCATATAGAAAATGAACTAATTGAGGAAAATATTTTCTATCAATGAAAAAAATCTTCAAAGATAGGTCTTGCCCAAAAAAGAAAATTGTTTGCCACAATCGAAAAAATTGTGCTCAAGGCCCGTGGGGATTGGGCATACCCAGGTGCCCCTAATTTGATGCATCTCAACTGTTTTCATCAGCCTTATGGTGGTCATTGATTCAATCTACAACACTTCTAGCCAATATAATAATGATTTCGTGGTATTACCATCATTGGATTAGTACGTTATTTTTATGCGTTTGTCTTTGTGCATTTGGTCCATTGATTGTACAGGGCTAAGCCATCTGGATAGACCGCAATTGTTGATTTGGGCTCCATTGATTTGGCAAAAAATGGATAATTCATAAAATGCTTTTCTAAAAATGCCTGTGTAGTATCATCATTCATGGAAAATGCAGACATAAATTGTTGTCATTAAATGAAAAATACTTTTCATCACTAATTATTTTGAATGATACAAGCGAATTTTTTTTTAAAAATATTTCATAAATAGTTCATTTTCCGTCGAGCAATCGAACTGTTGAGAGCTAAAATATCGATTTAAAGAAAATGCTAGCGTAGCAAATGATAAATAGTAACGCGGAATCACGACGATGGGCGGATTGACTCAGGTGACATTTAGCTCGCGTAGGTTCTATCAGGATGAACGGCGCAGATGTAATTAGCGCACATGATTGGTCAGGCTACGCTTTTAATCTGAGCGGCGGGGAGCGGTGGTCCCACCAGAGGCGGGGCTGGGTTAGGTTTGGTCAGGGATGGGGGCGAGGGTGACGTATGGTCAAACGACGGGGGCGAGGGCAGGTTAGAATTTCTCGCCACGTGTGGGAGAAGGAGGAAGGAGAATTTCCTTGCCCCGGTGCTTCTTTTTTTTTCCCTTACATTTGCTTAAGCTCGACGGTTTGCTTAGGCCGGGCAGTTCTCGACCCAACCCGTGTCGTGAATAGAGCCGATCATTAGGTAGGCTCTGAATTTTAAGATTTAGCTTTAAATTTTTGCTCGAGTCTGCTCACAAAAAGAGAATTTGTAGGTGAATTTTCGACCTAGATTGGTTCGGGTTTTTCTCCTTGAGTGCCCTTGCACTAGCCTGCCTAGAATGTCTTCTGTTTGAGTCTAGGTGGGCTCGCAGGCCGCTAGGCTTGTTGTGATTGGGTCTTACATAAAATAGGGTTTAATTTAAGGTTGACTGGTTTTAGGATAGGCAGTTCTCACCTTAAAATTGGAAATCGCTTATTAAAAATCAATTCTATAAAATGAGAATCGAAAACTACTTGCTAGTTCCATGAATTTACCCTCAATCCGATTTCTGGGTGGATTTATGGAATCAGTCTACCATCACTACAATTCTGGATCTCCTCTCTATTTGCTAAGAGATTGGAAAAAAACCCCTACTCACTACAATTGTAGTCATACATTAGAATATCAAGAACTTCGTGATTTGTATTTGCTTCTTCCTAAATTGCACAACTTTTGACGCATCTCTCAAGTAAACAAGTGAAGACACAATGCGACAACTTCGAGCAAAGCACAATCGAAACCATACCATGGCTAGTCTTTTCAATCGATGGTTTTGAAAGGTCAAAGAGAGTTTGCGATTGACCACGAAGAAGCAAGAGAGTCGAGATTGAGAGATGATTGTTGTTGTTGCGGTTGATGCCATCCTGAGAAAGGTCAAAGTAGAGATTTCTTTTTGAAGGACAAACAACTATGAGTAAAAGGCATGAGTTGAAAAGAGAGTCGAGATTAAGAGATGATTGTTGTTGTTGCAGTTGATGCCATCTTGAGAGTGCAAATCCACTTCGGGAATATAAGAAGAAGAAGTGAATTCAATATCTGCTTGAATTGTTGTTCTCTTTGTGAATACACCTAGTCAATCGTAGAATTAAACATTTTTCAGCAAATTTGTCCATATTTATACTCTCTTGCAATTTATAATGCTAGTAACAATCATTTATGAAATGACCCTTTGGTACCTTTGTTGTTCATATCGATTCATCCATATTCTTAAAATCATTTAATATTTTTTGGTGAAACAAGTAGATTTGTGCCAATGCATCTATACTGTTATGTATATACTAAACTACATTAATGAATCATATCAATTTCACGTGAATCCTATTAACCCAAATATAGTTTAGTGTTGTTAAGAAGGGTGGAGAGCAGTGATTAGCGCAATCGCCCCCTTCAAATGTCACCACAATGATCAACCATGACTAATCCGCATGACCATGACCCAAAGATTAAGAGCTGGCGAGCCGATAACAACCAACCCACTAAGATGCCGGTAGTCGGAAAATCCGTCCACTCAAGATGTACCGCAACTAGGCAACACGCGGAATTCATTGATTTGCCTGAGACATGAATCGAATGGGTAACCTATTTCACCGTTGATGGCTAAAAAAAAAAAAAAAAAAAACTATTTTACAGTTATTCCTGCCAACGAACTTGGTGGCGATCACACTTTAGCGGCGTTTAAGGCTGTCGGCGGATTAACTTCCCGTCGACTTCCGCCCATGTGGCCGATAACTCCACTGACCTGTCATCCCTGTCCCTCTCTCACTCCTCCTTTCCCTTCTTCTTCTTCTTCTTCTTCTTCTTCTTCCGCAAGTTCGTGTGGTCGGAATCGCTTCCTTAGTTAAACCACTAGCACCCGTCACGCGCGGCTCGCGACTACAGCGATTTCTCCGCCGTCCTCTCGCCACCTTTCCACGCAAGCATGTCCGCCGCCTTTTCTTCAGTTCGCGCGGTCTGTCACCCCAGCTCCTTCGCCGGGGAGAAGCGCGGTCCCCCGGCGACGGCCGCCTCCGGCAAGTTCGCCTCCGGTTTCCTCGGGTCCGCCGGGAAGGTCCGGTTCGGAGCCCTCCCCGCATCCGTCCGCGCCTCCCCCTCCGCCGCCTCCGCTCGGCGTCGCGGGTCGTTCTCCGTCGTCGCGGTTTCGGATGTCGTCAAGGAGAAGAAGCCCAAGCGCTCTTCCTCGCCTCCGGATTTGGTAATTTTGCTGGTCACTGATGGGAATTGTGGCAAGGGAATTGAGTTTTTGGATAATTTGTGGAATTCACTGTTTTGGGTATGTGCAGCTTGTCACGAAAGAGGAAGGGTTGGAGCTATACGAGGACATGGTGTTGGGCAGGACTTTTGAGGATATGTGCGCTCAGATGTACTACAGAGGCAAGATGTTTGGCTTCGTCCACCTCTACAATGGCCAGGAGGCTGTGTCCACTGGGTTCATCAAGCTCTTGAAGCAAGAAGACTGCGTGGTTAGTACCTACAGAGATCACGTTCATGCGCTGAGCAAAGGGGTCTCTTCTCGTGCAGTGATGAGCGAATTGTTCGGCAAGACGACCGGCTGTTGCAGAGGTCAAGGTGGCTCTATGCACATGTTCAGCAAAGAGCACAATTTGCTCGGCGGGTTCGCCTTCATTGGCGAAGGGATTCCGATCGCCACGGGTGCTGCTTTTACCTCGAAGTACAGGAGGGAAGTCTTGAAAGAAGCCGACTGTGATCATGTGACGGTCGCGTTCTTCGGGGACGGGACCTGTAACAATGGACAGTTCTACGAGTGCTTGAACATGGCCGCATTGTGGAAGTTGCCTATCGTGTTTGTGGTGGAAAACAATCTGTGGGCGATCGGGATGTCTCATCTGAGAGCGACTTCTGATCCGCAGATATGGAAGAAGGGGCCTGCGTTTGGAATGCCTGGTGTCCATGTGGATGGTATGGATGTGTTAAAGGTGAGGGAGGTTGCTAAGGAGGCTATCGGAAGAGCAAGGAGAGGGGAAGGACCTACATTAGTCGAATGCGAAACTTACAGATTTAGGGGTCACTCTTTGGCCGATCCTGATGAGCTTCGTGATCCTGGTAAGCCTTCTAGTCCTATACCAATCATCATTGTCAGCTTGCATTTAACGTGCAATTGCCATTTCTTGTCATGTCTGGCTATTATAGATATCGTGGTTAAACTTTTGCTTGCATTGATCGACTAACTTATGGCTGGAGAATGTTTGTGTATGCACAACCTGAGAGCTTGGACATATGGATTGTAGCTCCAGGATATGGGATTAGATCAGATAATTTGATTATAGGGGAAGATGGCCGAGACAATTACTGCTTTCAGAGCTTGCACCCCAGGCTGGAGCTAGCTGAGTGCATTGAGCTCAGTTGATGGTAAAAGTTCTGTTTAAATGAAATACTCAAATGAGCGATGGATCTTCAGTAGGGAAGACTTATATGGCCACATGGAGAACATTGATAATTTCAAAAGGGCCTAAATGAGCATCATGTGGAAGACAGAACTGTCATCCCGTGGCTCTTTAGAGCGTCGCTCTGTCTTGTGATTTAGTAGTTGCAAATACTTGCTTTAAGATGGCTTTCACTGGTGTTTCTTTCATCTGAACTTATACGTTTCTTCCTCATGATATAATTAAGACATTTTCTAGCGAGGATCACTGAAGTCCAGAGAGGGAGTTGAGCTAGTCATCTTAGGTCGGTGCTTTTTCAATTTGGAATTGGTGAACAATGAGGATCAAGAGACTAGGAACCAAGGGCGCTGGTGGAAACTGAGGGCTGAAGAAAAATTAGGAAATTGCTTTTAAAGAATAGGCTATTAAAGAGGGGAATCGGTATATATATTATATATGATCACATAAGCATTGGTTTATTAAAATCGGAAGGCACTCATTAAATTGAAATGGGAATCTTGATTGTTTAGTCACAGAAATGTGTCAAAAGATCATGTTAAGCTGTGATAGGAAGTAGGTATCAAAATGGGGATGGATAAGTCATTGGCCCAAAGGGAAAAAAAAAGCAGAGAATGTTGGAATGAGTATCTATGTGCTGTGTCTTATAATATACTGGAAAATCGAGGATTTGCTTAACTGATTTTGATATTATGTGATCTTAGGATCAATTAAATTGAGCTATTAGTAAGAGTATGACCTGCTGGAAAGAGAAGTCCTTGCCCTGTTGTATAACCTCAGAATGAGTTGGGGAAACATGAAGTAGTTGAGTTACAAGGAAATATGGGATACTAGAATAGAAAATATGAGAAATGATAGCAAGCAAGCAACGGAACTGAAAGGATCTTGGTGCCATCAGTGAGTAAGTGGTCATTAATCAAATGTGGTAGACGCTTAGTCTAGTTGGAGTTTTAAAGGTATGACATTTTTAGTTGGCGATTTCAATGGGGAACTTCCTGTACTTCTGCATTTAGGCCATTCGACTGGACAATTGTTGTATTCATGGACAAATTCAACTGTGCTGCAGTGCTGCTTTCAGAATGCACGAGTGATGTTCACCTTCTTGTTCACCTTCTTATTCTCTTTAGATGTGGTTGGGTAATATATCTTTATGTCATCTTGATTTGTCAGCTGAGAAGGCTCACTATGCTGCGAGGGATCCCATCGTGGCCTTGAAGAAGTACATTCGTGAAAACAATCTGGCGAGTGAAGCCGAGCTAAAAGCCATCGATAAGAAGATAGATGAGGTTATAGAGGACGCTGTGGAATTTGCGGACGCGAGCCCTCTCCCATCCAGAAGCCAGCTACTAGAGAACGTGTTTGCTGATCCTAAAGGCTTTGGCATCGGCCCCGACGGAAGATACCGGTGCGAGGACCCCAAATTCACAGAAGGGACCGCCCACGTCTAGGCCTCTGCAATTCGTCGGTTCTGTTTGCCTCTTGTTTTCGCGTGTGCTGAAGGTATATGAGAGCCTCTTCCTTGTTAGATTGTCTCCTCCTCCTCCTCCTCCTCCTCTTCCGCTTTGATTGCTCTTAGGTTTGCTTCTTCGATTACTTTTAGGGCCCTGCCATTATAACTCCGTCTTAGCTTCGGTCGACCGACATAGAATCATGTATATTCTATGTCTGCGATCGAGCTGCTATAGGCCGGACGATAAGTACGTAGATCATTTCCGCTGCATTAAGTTAGTAGACCTGTTTGCATTACAGCGGATGATGATCAAGCGAAGAGATGTTCTTTCATTTCAGCCGGACCGATTACTTCAAATCTCATCGAATTCGTTTGATTTCAAGCCATTAACATGAAGCCAACTTTCATTGGAGTTCAATATGTACCGCCTACTCTATGAGAGCTCGATTGCATTTAAATCAAGATTGATTATCCAAAACATGAAAAATCAAAAGAGGGTTAACTAAACATAAGAACTTTAAAAGGCAGGATAAACACTTTCACGGCGCTATTCAATATTTAAGATGGCTAGATTATATATATGTGTGTGTTAATTGAATTTAGGACAAATTCCGCTTTCGGTTTCTATTCACTGTATGCATTTTCAAATTCAACTCTCATTTTTTTATTATTATTTATTTATCTAATCCAATCCTTACACTTTTACAAAGGTACCAAACCGGACCAAAATCAGCTGGCATGACCGTGGGACGACGCTGATAAAAAATATGTTTTTTTTTTTTTTTGGTATTTAGGATTCGGTTTGGCTCAACCTTATGGGGAGCGCATGGCCTCCATGGGCCCGACATGCCCAACAACAACCGACTATACCTAGAGAGGAGCTAGCCCAGGAATCAAATATGTTGATATGTGGAAAAATTTAGTAAATGTAGATAGTGTCAAAGTATGATGTGGATAAAATTTAGGTAATGTGGGGTCTCACGTGGACATCCACATTGGAAAAACATGATCCACGTCCCAGCATGTTGTTGTCCATGAATCAACTCAACTAGATTTGGTTGGAGGTGGCGTTGGCCCAGGAGTTGAATAGAAAACTGATGAAATTAGAAGAAATTGAGATAAATTAAAAATATGAGAATTTGATTAGAAAAACCTGAAAGTATAGGAAATGAAAAGTAGAATTTTAGTTCTTCGAATCTATCGGTTTGGTTTATAGGGTCTTGTTAACATTGTTCTCGTGATATTCATTAATCATATTTATCAATAAAAGAATATTTTTCCTTTTCGATGCACGAAACAGCTACATTGAAAGCGAGGAACTCATCGCCATTAAGGTGTTTAAACGACAAAACCGGATGATAAAATCCATCCTCTTTTGTACTTGGCGAGAAAGAACTTGCCAGATCTATCGGGACCTGAGAATGCAGAAGGCAAAAGAATTCTCATTACTCTTAGCTGGCTCTGAAGAGAGAGCACGAAGAAAAGAAAGCAGCAATCTTTCGTCTTGGGAACCCCAAAGTTCGTCGCTATCCGGCCATGATGGAATTCGAGAAGCTTTGGAATCTGGAGCTTCTTGCGTCATTCACTTATCCCCCAGTGAATGAACGTGAAGCAGGGACAGATTTTTTTTCTTTTCTTTTGGCTTTGGATTAGGTCCGAAATTTGCACAAGGCCTCTTCTGCGATCAAGGCAGAATCCATCGAAGGGCTGGGATTCCTCCATCGACTTAGATTCGATCGCTCTTACCCTTTAGAACAGAAGGAACGTCTTAGCCAATTAGCCTGTTTCTTGTTTAGTTTGCAGACGACGGGCTGTGTGGTTTCAGAGAGACGAACTTGAGGTGTTCGAGCCGCCGTGGGCCGTGTCTCCCCTTGACCTATCGAGAACATCGTGTGTTGTCCCGCGTATTGAAATAAGATTCGTAACTCCGTCCCTACCGATCGGTGCCACTTGATCTTTTCTGGCTGAAGACCAGGAGGCACAAGTGCAAGCATAAGAGGAAGCGCAGCACGGCACATGACCCTGAGTATGTCTGGTGGGGGAACCGATGCACGTTTTCCGGATAGAGCAAAGCGAGCAAAATGTTGAATTAGGTGACCCACACGAGTGGACCAAACCCACCCCCCTGAAATAGTGAAATGTAACTCGTCGACGTGGGTTGTCGGCTCGTGGATTGAATCCTATCCTGAATTCGTGCTTGCTCGACACCCTTTTCGACTCCTCTCTGTGTGTCGTGGACCGACGCCATGGGTTACGTTCCAAAAATAGTCACCAATTAGTTGTTGTGAGTGTCGGCCTAGTCTGCAATCGAGTTCCCCATCCATTGAATTGGGTGGCGGGTGGCTCTAATTATTACGAGACGACTATAACAGCAAAGTGAGATGGACGTATTGGAGCATTATGTTTCAAAGAGAGAAATAAAATGGAAATGGGATTGATGAAGAACTAAATATCCCAAACCCTGAACAAACTATCCAAGATTGAACTTGAATATGGATTTCAAATCGAGCATCAATGGTCAAACATCCGACTCGAGTCAATCCCATATACTAAACCACATCAGCTCGATTGATTCGCTTCTTTTTTAGGATGGTAAGAGGGATGTGTGTAAAATGGACTGTCCAAATCAGGAAGTTCCCAGACCAAATCGGCCAGTTTGGTCTGATTTTTGAGAGGATTAGTCAAGTTCTAAATTATTGAAAGTGGAATTGATGGCCGAGTTAAGAAATCGGATCGAAGCGATATTTTATTATTTATTCAAAAAGCTAGTAAATATGAATTAAATATTATCTCGATAATGTTTTAAGTAGTGGGAAATAAAATAACAAGTTATGATTAGATTGGACCATTGGTACGGTTTTCAGTCCTAAGACCAATTGCCCCGGTTTCGAATTATGGAAACCGGACCGGACTGATTCGATTTCCAACTCCAATTAAATATTATCCTGCAAAACGTCTCGGTTCAACCCACTTGCGTCCGGCGAAAAGTAAGCGAAAGCTCTCACCTGCTGCTCTCTTTCCCACGACGCTTGACCCTGTCAAGTGGCGGCTCTGCTGTAGCAAGTGGGGCGCCGCCCATCGGGGCCACAGCCACGAGCCTTCCTCAGTCCTCGCCCGCTCTTTCCCGAAGACACCCCCCCTCCGTCGCTCCTTCCTACCTATAAATATCGACGCCTCTTCAACCTCTTTCCTCATCAAATCATCAGTCCCTGCTCGACCCAAGTTCTCTTCTTTCTTGGAAATTCGAAGCTTTTGTCAAGATTCGGAGCGACCCAGATGAATTCCATGTTCAGCTCCTTCGACGCCTTGTGCGCGGAGTTCCTCGGCCAGGCCGTCCGGTCCAACTTCGCCCCCGTCGTTCGTTCGGCCCCGCGCAGCGCTCCGAGCGACGAGCACGCCGCCGGCAGCGCCAGCAAGAGCCGCGAGGCGAAGGCGCCGCCGCCGTCGCAGCAGCAGGCCAGGGGTCGGAGGAGCGCGCCGAGGTTCGCGCCGGAGCTGGACGGCCTGAACAGCTTCGAGACCCTGGTTTCTTGATGACGGCGACGGAGGAGGGATTGCGTTCGTTGGGGCCTATTAGCCATAGGGATTGTACCGTGGTTAGATCGATATGCTTTGCTGCTACATAGCTTCGAGGAAATGATTGTTTAATTCTTTGGTTCTTCTTGAGATGTGTTTCGGCTTCAGAAGCTGGTTGATCCTGTTTCTCTTCATTGAAAAATTGACAAGATGCTTGACAAGTATATCGAGAGTAATTCATTTAAAAATTTGTTCGGTTTTTCAATGTTAAAAGATGCGGGATTCGATTTGCAAACTCAGTTGGAGATTTCTCTTATTAATTGAAAAAATCGAATTTGAAGATCCATCGGGGTCATCCATTACACCTCGTGCAGAACTTAAAAAAAGATATCTGATCTATTTTGCAAGCAGAAAGTGATAAGTTGGGCGAGCTTAGAAAATGGGGACGAGGTCCAATTTGTTCTCGAGACTTGATTACGATCGATGTAGTCCTTTTTGCTCACTTCGTTGCACCCCATGTGTGCTAAAATACAAAAGCAAGGAAGAGCAACGGCAATATTTGTAAGGGAGGGAGGGACAGTACCACTGCTGCCCCCACTTGCCACGGCGAGGGACGTCGACCCTTGCGCTGGATGGTGGTGGGCGGTCAGACAGATCGTCACCAGCGACCAGTGGCACCACTACCGGCTGCGAATGGCGTGTGGCTCTTGCCCAGATCCAGTCGAGGGCAAAAAACCACTAGTCGGCACTCGGGACCCCTAACTCACACTCTCTCTCCTCTCTAGCTCTTCCTTTCCTGTGCTGCAACTTCGGCTGGTCCTTCCGTTTATTATGTTTTCTTTCAGAATTCTTGTAGACTTGGCTACACGGCGTAGCACATCAACGATTCTGGGTTCCGCCAGGTGGGTTGAAAGACCGAAAGGGCCAAATTAGTCCGAGTTAGAAGAGCACATGGATCAACCTTATCCAAATCCAATTTTGAAGAGATCAACAAGGACCCATTTCGGCATTCTCCCTCTGAAACATAACCTTTGCTTTACGATCTCGTCTCGACTCGACCCAATTAGGCCTGCTCAGATTTTATGCTATCCATTTCCCTTTCGAAGATCTTTAAACCATCCATTGAACTTAGACACGAATTCGAGGCCCAAATCCACAACTCGGCCTAAAAGCACATCAGCTATCCTTCGTATCCTTTTTCCATGAGCGAAACACATCACGATCATCGATTCCTTCATTGTTTTTATCTCCAAAGGGAGAATCCATTTGATGAACCAGCCCGACAAGGCAAGAGGCAAAACCCACCAAAAAAGATCTCTCCTTTTGCCCCGTTTTTCTTTCCTTGGTTTGGCGAACGAACCAAACCTACACTCCCACCTGGAGTCGCGGCGTGGTTAAGTCACCGGCCGGATGCAAAGCTTTGTTCCCGGAAGTGAAAATATATAATTAAAAGCTTCCTCTGCCTCCCGCAAGATCCCTCTCCTTCGTCGTCGTCAGCTCATCGCCATCATCATTTCATTTAAAAGGAGCCAACTGCCAAAGAGGCCGATCAGGCGGTCGTTCCTGTGCCATCTCCTCTTGTTTTCTCCGCCCCCCCTGCCTTCCCCACAACCTCCTCCTTCTCCTCCTATATTAAAACCGACCCTCTTTCCCCCCCATCTTCTTGCGAAACCGATCGGACCCTTCTCCTCCTCCTCCTCCTCCTCGCGCGCCGACCGCATTGCTGTCCTCTTCCTTCCTTCCCCCCTCGCTCTCGCCACCATGTCCGCCGCTTCCCTCGCTTCTTCCATCAACGCGATCCGCTCCGCCTCCTTCCCCAACGACAGGTCCCCCCTCGCCTCGAACGCTCCGCACCCCTCCTCCTCCTCCTCTGCTTTCCTCGGATCCACCGCCAGGCTCCGCTTCAACCCCGTCTCGAGTCCCGCTGCCCGTCTCCGGTCCTCCGCCGTCGCCGCCGTCGCCGCCGCCTCCAATGTCGTCAAGGAGAAGCAGCCCAAATCCTCTCCCTCCGCCTCCAATCTGGTAAGATTCGATCTTGGGGCGTTGCCGCTGTTGGGTAGCTCGCGCCTAGAGCGCGTGCGTTCGAGAAAGAGAGTTCTTTTTATGGTTGAGGGAAGGTTAGGATTCGTGGGTATGTTCTTGATTTGCTTCTTTTTGTCGTCCGCAGCTGATCACGAAGGAAGAGGGATTGGAGTTGTACGAGGACATGGTTCTGGGGAGGGTGTTCGAGGACATGTGCGCTCAAATGTACTACAGGGGCAAAATGTTCGGCTTCGTCCATCTCTACAATGGGCAGGAAGCTGTCTCGACGGGCTTCATCAAGTTCTTGAAGCAGGAGGATTCCGTGGTCAGCACCTACAGAGATCACGTTCACGCGCTCAGCAAGGGCGTCCCGGCTCGCCAGGTGATGAGCGAGCTGTTCGGCAAGGAGACGGGCTGCTGCAGAGGCCAGGGAGGCTCCATGCACATGTTCTCCAAGGAGCATAATTTGATCGGTGGATTCGCTTTCATGGCGAGGGGATTCCAATTGCCACTGGCGCGGCGTTCACGTCTAAGTACAAGAGGGAGGTCTTGAAGGAAGAAGGCTGTGATCATGTGACCGTGGCGTTCTTCGGGGATGGGACTTGCAACAATGGACAGTTCTTTGAGTGTCTGAACATGGCTCAGCTGTGGAAGTTGCCTATCATCTTTGTTGTGGAGAATAATCTGTGGGCCATTGGTATGTCCCATTTGAGAGCTACTTCTGATCCTCAGATTTGGAAGAAGGGTCCTGCATTTGGAATGCCCGGAGTGCATGTGGATGGGATGGATGTGTTGAAGGTGAGGGAGGTGGCAAGGGAGGCCATTGAAAGAGCGAGGAGAGGTGAGGGACCTACTCTGGTTGAGTGCGAAACTTACAGGTTTAGAGGACACTCTTTGGCTGATCCCGATGAGCTTCGTGAGCCTGGTGAGCACTTTTAGACAAACTTGGAGTGTCATTCTTGATTGGTTTTGCTCAGTCTTTCTTTTAATCTCTGGCTCTGTTGGTAGATATAATCTCCTATTTAGGTGCATGTCTCTTAGATATTGCTATTAAATTTAGGCCTTTCAATCTTGTGCCTTAATTATAGTAACTGTACTTAAATGAGATGAGTGTTTTTGGAGTTACCTAGATTATGCATGCGGGGACTTTGGTAGAGAGTTGCTTGATTCTTTGAGACATATGGAGCATTGATTGTAAGCATAAAAATTCTTTTAATCTCGGGAGCTGAAATATTGATTATCTGAACTAGCATGAATAAACAATCAATTGGAAGAAAGAGTCACACTTTAACCCCATATATAACTTTGTGATGCAGTAGTTATCCCCTCACTATCTTTGGATACATAGTTTTGAGTTGGTGGAGTCCGAATGCGGGGTTCTCTAGTTCAAGCATATGGTGTGGGTTCTTGTCCTGTAGAGAGTTCAGAAAATCAAACAGACTATTGTAGTAACCATTTAAGGGTCCTGAAGTCTAAAGGAGGTACTTCTCTTGAAAGCATCGAAAACAGGTTGACTGTGCTCTGTTAATTGGCCTCATGGTGTCACTAAATAAGCTAATAGGATAGTTTGACAATTGGCAAGGGCTTTTCTAGAGACTGGGAAAACAGGTACAGTATCTATAGCCTGACATTTATCAGAATCTTGGAGGACTGAGATCTAAGATGAGATATAGATCATTCTCAGTTCAGCAGATCAAGAAATTCAGGTTACACTAGGGATTATAAATATTTGGTATGCATGTGTTAGTAGGTCTTGGCTTTGGGGCTAAACAATACTACATGTAGGATGAAAAAAGGAAAAGGTATGTGGGCCTATGGGTGCCTGTAGGTTACTGGAATTGATTGGAAGGTCAGATAGAAGATTATATGTATGGATTGATGGGATTGTGATGGTATCCTGGTTGTTGACTCAGCCTTGCTAAATGGATTGTGTTTTAAGAGTTGCGTATGTTACTGATCTGTTTCTTCTTTATCAAAGTTTGCACCTTTTCTCATAAGATGCATATTTAATGAGCATGATTAAGCAGGAAGTACTGATTCTGTTAATTGGTGAAGCAATCCATTAGGCTTACCACCCATTGTGAGGATCCTTGTTTAGCAACAATATTGATATGGATTATGATTAAGGACTAGACATATCGATTGCCTACAATTTTTACTACTCATCATCTCTTCCTCACTTCCTGGTGGTGTTACAACTGTTTGAGGCCTTTGAATCATGTTTTCTAGTCGACCTCCAAAATACCATTTTTGCTGGAGAGTGAAGCTTGTAGGTTTTGATAAGTAGGAAAGCTTTGTAAAGCAGTCTTCAACGCTGAGTATGATAAATAAGAGCTGGTGATAATATAACCTTTATGGCTGTCATGGTAATGTCTTAATGCAGTCACTGCTTCAAAAGGTATGCCCCTTTTGACTGCTGTAGTGGTTTCTGATACCTGGTCCTTATCGTCTTAACTGTCACAACTGATATGATTTTATTTGAATAAACAAATGTTAACGCTGTTGTCCATTCTTAGAATAATTTTCATTTCATATCTAAAGTTGCAGGAAAAGGGTTCCAGGACTCTTTTAAGCAACTTTTGATTCTGTTTTGGTGTCATAAATGTGGCATCTGCAAAATGGTTTGGTCTCTAGCCAGTAGAATTGACTTTTGCAGGCTACCTAAGAAATGGAGGTGGTTGGCTTTCTAGGAGGAGGAGGCTACTATAGACACTTTTGCACATTAAGTGGAGAGTGGAAATAGTTTGTTAGCTATGCTGGGCTAGGTGGTTAGGCATTGAGCATGTGGTTGATTTGAACTCTTGTGTTGGTGAAAAAATGTTTCTTTAGAAGTTCCTCTCATTATGTGTGAATGATGTGCACAATTTGGATTCCTTACTAACTGCTGTTGAAACATTGAAATGATTTGTGTTTTGTCAGCTGAGAAGGCCAAGTATGCTGCAAGGGATCCCATAACAGCTTTGAAGAAGTACATAATTGAAAGCAACCTGGCTAGCGAAGCCGAACTCAAGGCAATTGACAAGAAAATCGATGAGGTCGTTGAAGATGCCGTGGAATTTGCAGATGCGAGCCCTCAGCCACCTAGAAGCCAGCTATTGGATAATGTGTTTGCAGATCCTAAGGGATTTGGTATTGGCCCTGATGGAAGGTATAGATGTGAGGACCCCAAATTTACTGAAGGAACCGCCAAGGTTTAGTAGCCTCATTGGGGTACAGCATGATACTTTTTTCTACTATTACTGCTTCCTGTATTACTGCAATCTTTTGAATATTTTTAACTATTGCCAGAGTTGTAAGAATAATTAAGTTATTGCAGTTGAAATCTTCTGCTTCTGTTTTTCTTGTTCAGTACTTTTCTTGCTGCTATTTGCGAGGGATTTTTGATTTGCAAAGAAACACTTATTGTCATGTAGAAGTTTTCTATTTCTAAGCTAATATTTGGCTTTGTAGTGCTCATTTTTAGCTCTCTTTCCAGTTGTTTCTTCTGATCTCTGATTAGCTTTCTTTAGGTTGATTTTTTTTCTAGCCAACTTTTGTAATCAACAAGAACTATCTTAGTAACTCAGAATATGCAAGATGGATATAAGACAAACTGTTGACACAGATAAGGCGAATGAGGGGTAAGACGTTAGATCTAAAGATTGGATCTGAAGATTTAAGGTAGTATGACTTCTATAGGCAGGTCACATGAAGACATATTTTATCCATTGTCACCATTTGGGGCTTACTATAGATCTAGAACGGGGAGAACATTTGCCTTAGACCCTGTCAACCATGTGATGAAGTGAATTGATTCAAACTGTCATAATGGTTGTGATTGCTCCCGGTCATTGGGATCGGGTTCAAGCAAGAATCTCTCCTTGAGCATGCAGTCGCGCCTTTAATTTTTTTTCTAGAAATAAAAGCAAAGCATGATTGTCTGGTCATTTCCAGATAGCTTTATAAAGATTGGTTCTTCTATGCTTTTGAGTTCAACATAATAGTGCTGAAAGTCTGAGGCATCCTCACCAGCCAATAGAAGAAGAACAGAAGAAAATGAGTTTATCAACTGGTTTTGTCAATCAACAGGGGAGGAAACTCTATTCGTAATCTTAAAAATTTTCCAAGAATCTATGAGCGAAAGATTGGAGAAATATTCCCAAATTGCTATTTCTGTAAGCTTTTGGGTGATTGATCAAGCGTCTCTATTCTTTTAACTTTCAAGATGTCCTGAAAAGCACACTCACTAGCTAGTGCAGCTGTTGCAGCATCAAGAATGTTTTCATCACTTTGAGTGGTGGGAAATCTGCTCTCTCTCTCTCACGCACCATTCTGCAGAATGGAGTTGTATCACCACATGGGCAAAAGTGGTCATTGTTAATGGTGATGCAGTGTCCACTGGTCATCTCAGTCCAATATTCATATCACTGTCCTTCTGAAAAATAGAAAATCACATTTGTATAGCATTATAAGGTGATACCTCAGTGTCGCATCAAACTCCATCTTGCTGTGATGTCCAAATCTTATGAGCACTTATTCATCAAAAGTGAAAAGCATTCTTTTTTGCTTCTAAAATGAACTGCAGAATCTGAAGTATAATTCCCCTGAAAACTGCATATCTGATGCAAATTAGGGCTAAGCCCATCTCTTGCGTTTCACGTAGGCTTCTTCAATGACTCCGATTAGACGATGCTTACATTAGATTGGTTGCGACGATGATGCAGTCTTTCAAAGGAGAAAATAACATAAGCCGTGTCTCGAGGGAACTGAGCAACTGCAACTGCAACTGCGGTAAAATGGAGCAATTTCCTCTGAAAATAGAAAGCTGGAACATTGTTTATGCCCAACATGGTTTCATAAAGTGTATCAGTGTTTCAAAAATCTGTTGGAACATGGCTAATGGGGTTTGTGAGAATATCAGCATCCTGATACGGAACTGAGATCTAGACACTGATATGCTTATGCGCACCTTAAACCATGTTCCTACAGAGCGTTTCTTTAGATAGCTAACTGCAAGAGGAACAAGGACTGAAGCATTTAGAAACAGAGAGAGAGGAAAGGTGATGTAACCATGCGCTTGCCAGCTTATGGTAACTGTAATATAATCACATTTTTGTTATTTGATGGTATATTACAGCAACACGATCTCTTTTGCCTCATCTGAACCCATCTAATGGATAAAAAAAGAGTCGGAAAAAAAAAAACAAATAGATCCTTCCTATCTCTCAAAGGGAAGCACACCAGTTGGGTGGTTTCCTCCCTAAACTGAACTGCACAAATACCAGCAGCCTCGAGTCGAATTCATCGAATTATGCGCCGCTTCAATCACAATTTCCTTCCGACATTTCCAAACCTTCTAGCTACTCCGAATATGACGGCCTTGGTCAAAAGGCCCCGGTCGAGACTGCAGGCAAGAGCAATAGCCCCTCCCACTATCAGGAGCTTCGGCACCAAGGGTTTCCTAGGCTCATCGCGGGCTTTGGTCTCCGACGGATCTTCTTTACCAGAACTCTCTAGAGACTTGAGATAGTCCGGGCTGACTTTGGTATTGATCTGTGCCAGCAAAGCACAATGTGAGCGTGGAGCATCCAAGGCTCGTTCCTTCTGATATGCACGCAGACCAGGCTCAATCTTCTTCACGGCTCCCCACATGCCTTGGCGTACTCCGAGCTTCGCTAATTCCCAAGGTATGCCCATATCCTCGTGATGGAACAGCAGCACTTCACAGGCAGTTAGCTGGCCATCACCTCTTCCAGATTCAACTGTGAATATGCCCAACAGCAGAAAACTTCCATCAGTCGCATGCTCTAAACTAATGCCCAGATGCATTGTGGAAGATTTTGAATATAAAGCACACGGTAGAAGCCAAGCAAGACAACCGAGCAGTATATTCAGGAAATCCAACAATACCTGCACGAATGCACCAACTTGAATAGTATAGGTCCACACGTCTTGGTTTATTTCGCCTAGGAATAGAGGAGCAAGGCACTCCCTGAAAAATGCAGAAAGAAGTTTATCGTTAACAAGCAAATTCAGGGGTTAAAAACATTCATAACCAAGAATATGGGGAAAAAAATGAAAAACTGGTGCGGAGAATTTCACAAAAATGGTTGACCTAGTGTGCAAAATTTCCCTAGAAAAACAGTACATCCAGCTTCATCAACAGTTTAATTAGACCTCACATTCTCAGCTTCCAGGCAAAATTCAGATTCACCAGTGAAGTAGTCATTTGACGACTCTAGAGAAAAGACAAGTTATTAGGCAGCTAAGAAGTTTGTGAAGCTTCTGCCCTTCAAGGGATCACCTGATCCACCCTAACCAATATACTATTGCCTAAATATATTGCCATTAGTCATGCAAGTTGCAGGAGCTGATAAAAGTTAAGCAACACCCTGCAAAATGCTCATGTGTAATGTCGATCCTTTTCCCCATTGAAGGACTTGCCTACCATCGAATTTAAAAATTTTAAATGGTCCAAAATCAAAAGAGTCATTTTCACAAAGAAAACAATGCCAATATGATCAAAAAGTCAAGTTAACGACAGTGTTGTCTAAGCTACTTATACCTTGCAAGAAACAAATATGACAAAAAAGTTCAGGCAAAAGATGGTTCTCATACCTTTGTAACACAATAGTATGATCGTCCTGATTCCCAAATCCGTCGGCCTATGATGTATTCTCTGTCACTACAGAAGAATGGAAACTGCGCCAGAACACAAAATCAGAAAGCAACAAATTAGCAGATGCTACCAAAATCTGCATAGCCTAAGCCACGAGCCAAAACAGGGGAAAATGAAAGCAAAAGCAAAAGCAATCTCTTTAAGTCCTCACCTTACGGATCCATTGCACCACCATGGTTCCAGTAGTGGGGCACTCCTCCAGAATCGAAGAGTGAAGAAGCATATCGTCCCACTTTGCCCGGGACCGGAACTCATCATCCCAGAAGAAGTCCCTCACCATTTCAGGCGTTGCATCCTCAAAAACAGTCCTGCTCCGGTATTGTGGAGGCCCGGTCTAAAACAGAAACCATCAAAACACAAACACTCTCAATCGTCTAATTCAAATGCTAATCCAGCCATGGATTTTACCCATATATCTGATTATATTCAACAAAGTGCAATCAAGAGCTTCTGATTTTCTAACTAGATCAGATTTCCAATTCCCTCTAGAAAGATCAAATTACTCAGTAGTTCAAGAGAAGCGAGAATATACCTCAGGATCTCTTCGCCAAGCTTGATAGCTCATGGTGGGCACCGACTTGTCCATCATCTGAATCCAAGCAGGCCCTCCATCTTTGACCTCCACAAGCCGGCACAAATGCTCCAAATCATCACCGTTCACAAGGCTCGATTTATCTCGCTCGCCCCGTGACGAACTGCCGAACGCAAAGATTGCAACCGCAAACCCATTAGAATCTTGAAATAAACAAACGCCGCCACTAATCAGATTTCCAGTACCTAAATTTATTGCCTGATTAACACAAGAAAATCCCAACACGAACCTGGAGTCAGAAATGGAGGTTGGATGGTCGGAGAAAGTCGGCGCTTCAGATATGCCCTCGGCAGATCGAGAAACCCAGCTCGGTAACTGCAAGTTTAACGGATTCAAGCTCAAAACCGAACTCGGGCCTGCGGAAGCTGAAGCTGACGAATTGGGAAATGCCCGGTTTAAGCTGTTGTTGTTTTCTTTGTTAAAGAACTCGCTGCTCAGACTTGCCCATCTGGGTCTCCATGACCATCCGACAAGAACTCCAAGAATCACCGAAATCCCCACGCAAGCCACCAGCACCAAGGCCTCGCCCAAGAACGCCCCGCTCGCGGCTCCCTCAGAATCTCCAGAACAACAGCCATAACGGACCCCCCCAAGAAAACGGAAAAAAGAAAAGAGCCCAAGAAGAAGGAAGGGACCCGGATGAACAGAAACAGAACTATTCGATTTGGGCAAGAGAGAAAGGAGGGCAAAAAGAAGAAATTTTGATAACAACCCAAGAAAGAACTAAGCGAAGAACGCCGCCCTTGGTGTTGCAGGAGCAGCACGAGAGTGGAGGAGGAAGAGGAGGGAGTATTTTAAGTCCGTCAAGAGATGAGAAAGGATAAGGATTCTGCGGTCCAGTTTGGACGCTCCCCAACCCTCTTTTCTTTTCCCCCGCTCACAAGTTTTCCTCGTGAAGCCGCTCGCTCCGCCTATACCAGTTCCGACATTCGGCAAGCTGTGTGCACATATATACATGCCTCGTTCACCGCCGGCCAAAAAGAAAATAACAAAAGGAAAAAAAAATCCCGAATTGAGAGCAGAATTTGGAGAAGCGTGTAGCGCACATATAAAAATCGGGCCTTTTCACGAGGGTGCGAGGGAAACTTCTGCCCGAGACCACCGGACCGTCTCGTCTATGTGCGCTTGGGCCGCTGTGAACGCGGGGAAGGCGTCTGTGGGTCCTTCGATGACACTCTGAGAGAGAGAAAGAGAGAGAGAGGAGGGTCAGTCGTGCTCCAGGATTCAACAAAAAGCCAAAGGCCCCCCCCAAAAGCAAAGCAACATCGGTTGTTGGTGGAGGGATTGTCATGTCTGGCCACTCTGTCCTATGATTAAACAATGGACACCGATCAAAGGAGCCGCGGTCTCTCGTTTATCACGTTCGTGTTTGACCTGTGGAATTTCGGCATGAGGCCGGTTCCGATTTTGAGTTCGTGGGATAGTGGTTCCTTTTAGCTTTAGTTCGGCAGCCGCGAAATGGAAGGGGAGGTGAAAAAAAGGTTGTTTTGAATTCCCTCCGGTTATTTTGATATTTCATCCAATTTACGTGAGTTAAATTTGTCCAAATCCCCAAATTCAAAGTTGCCTATATATTTTGCGTCATCACTCGTGGGACATTCAAACTCTGCCTCTACCCTCGTCTATCGTTGTGGTGGTCAAAGCCTCAATTCTTGTGGTTACTTGGGGGAGCCTATGCGACCTTGGGGATTAGCTATGGTCGCCACATCGTCCAAGACTAATGATCGAGCCTTAGATCTAAGGTCAATTGTGTCGGACCCTACTCGATTTGATCAGATGAATATATCTAGATTGTGTCATCAGGGGGCTATGGGCCCGGGTTTGGGCATGCAAAGCATGACAATGTGCTAGGGTTTAGCGATGAGGAGGTGGGGGAATATTCAACCTATAGTAAATTAGTCTTTAACACTCAATTGAGAATTTAAATTCCTAATGGACCCTTTAAAATTCACATTCAAATAAGTTAATTTCTTATTACTTCATAAAATAAATAAAAAAAAAAGTTTTCACAAAAAATCAAATCTTCCATCTATAAATTATAATTTTGTTGTTGCTTTTTTTTATATATATATATATATATATATATATATTTGTATGGGCTCTTCTATTGATATTCACCCCAAAAAAAAGGAAAAAAAGAAAGAAAGATTGACGAGAAGCAAAAGGAAAACGATGAAAAAGAAAACAAAGAGATTAGCCTACAAGTGTTTCTTACCACCTAATACGGAAATTTATGTACACCCGGCGTTCTTGCTTCTCTGCCTAACAATGAAAGAAACGTGCCAGGAAAGTCTGGCTACAAGAATGCCACGTGGTGTAACTCATGACAAGGCACTCAAGACTCTGCTTTTCCCCGCTAAAATCATATGTTCCGATTTCATCCCGCGGGTAGATTCACATGAAAAAAATGCCATTCAACTTGAATCGAATTGATTGCAATATGGCACCATTCGCCGTCTTAACTTTGATTTGACTTGCCCGTATAAAACAAACATTAGATTTGAGATTGTGTCGATAAGTTCGAGTTCCAACTCATCTCTTGATTTCAATATTAGAAATTAATTTGAGTTTGAGCTTGCATGATACTACACTTGTTCATGCAATTGTATAAGTGTTGCAATATTAATTATTTGAAAACGATTCTCACGTGTTGCTTAATCAAACTATTCTTTAATACAAATTTTTATTGATTCAAATGTTTAAAAGATACTCGAATTCATGAATTGGGAAGAAAAAGAACGGACTCGGCTAATAACTTGGTTCATTAGTAACCTGATGAAATGTTTGGGCCAGCAAACATGATCACAAACCTCGCCTCAACCTTGATCTCAATGGGTCGTTGTAGTCACTTAGCCAATTAATTATAAGATGAAATGATATTATTGGGAGATTCAAGAAAAAGTACGGGATGTGAGGAGTAAAGTTGAAGATAGGTTCTGTGATTATTTTTTTCCCTCTCAAGATTAGTAAGGGATTTACAATTCAACAAATGGATTAATTAAGGCCACGAGGACTTGAGCTAATGCAAGGGTTTTCTTGTTGGGTGTACTAAGCTATAGTTCAAAAGTTTGACCTGGGAAACGCTTTGGCCGGTCTCCTCTGCCGGGTCAAAAGCGGCACCAACAGCGTTGAAAGGAGAAATGGAATTTCACATTACAAAATTCTTCCAACACAATTGCAAAAAAAAAAAAAAAAAGGGAGGAAAAGAAAAGATTGAGCGGATACTTTTGACAATCTGGCGTGGACCACGCGGGTAGACCCTGACTTAGCTTAACACTAAAATTCTGACAAAATTGATATAAAATAAATTTGAGATAAATTGTATTAAAAATTATAAAACTTACCAAGAAAGTATAATCGAAATTTAAAACTTTCAAAAAGTGTAATCAAGTCTTTGAACTTATCATGAAAATACAATAGAGTCTTAAAATTTTCAAACAACGTAATAAAATCCTAAAACTTATCAAATTGGTCAAATTAAGTCGTTAGTTTTTGAAAGTTTTAAGACTTATTTGCATTTTTATGACAATTTTTATGACTTAATTGTATTTTTTGAAAATTTTGATTCAATTATACTTTCTGATAAATTTTAGAATTTAATTGTATTTTTGAAAATTTTAAGACTCAATTGTATTTTGTGACAAGTTTTAACATTTACAGTATAATTATCTCAAAAAATTTCAAATCACATGGAAGCCATAGAATAAAATTTTAAATGCCTATACAAACTTTCGGAAAAAGCGTGAAATCTCATGTTTCATTTTAATTTGATCCTTTGAAGTTCGGAAAAAATGTTTTGACTCCAAAACGATGGACGCTGGTCTTTGATTGAATTTTGATTTCCTATTTTACTTGAACACGAATATATGTGCAATGGTACGCTATCAAAAGATAAATATTGACTTCAACTAAGTCATCCTAATAAAAGCCCTTTTGACCAAGAATGAAGATTGAACCTTTCCAAAGGGTGACCGTGGACATTTGACGTCGGGATTGTCCGAATCATAATGTTACGCGCGGTACCGATCAGCAAAGTTTTAGCACTAAGAACAAACTCAGTGCAAGTGATATGGATTTTCTTTGAATTTAGAAAACACTTCTAAAGAGAAAGGAGGAAAAAATCAATTGGGATTCACTAATCATTGTAGAAATCATGATTATGCGCTGGATTAAGATCATATAAACACATAAAGTCCTCTTCTTCTTTTTAGGATAGATGTATTAGAAGTTTTAAAATTTATCACGAAAGTTTTTCAAAAAATGTAATTAAGTCGTAAAATTTATCATGAAAAGTGCAATCAAATTCTAAAATTTTCAAAAAGTGTAATCAAATCTTAAAATTTGTCACAAAAGTGTAATTAAATCTTGAAACTTTCAAAAGTGTAATTAATGAAAGGACTTCATTAAATTGATTTAACAAGTTTTAGGATTTGATTGTACTTTTTGAAATTTTTAGAATTTGATTGTATTTTCGTGATAAGTTTTACGATTTAATTACATTTTTTGAAAATTTTAAGACTCAATTGTAATTTCATGACAAAATTTATGACTTTCAATACACTTTATTCTCTTCATTTTCTTTTCCCTCTTCTCTCTCCCCTCTATATGTTTAATGTAATGGATCCCAAGTTTAACACGCACACTTAGTCAAAAGTCTAGCCCACTAAAAGTTGCAAGACCCCAACATCCACTAGTTTGCATCTTTTTCACTCCTGTCTAAGTTTAAATCACAGATGGACTTTCTTAACGTGTGATCTTGAGACGTTTGTTAAACAGCCAATTTAAGAAATTTTGTATCTTTTGATTCACCGACCGTTCTCGTGTCGTGTAATGTAGAAAAGTGCAATGCTGTAAAGCAAAGGGCCTTTTTGTTTGGACTTATACAAAAGCAAGAAAGCACCTTATGTTTTTTTTTTTTTTCTTTTGCCAAAATTTAAGGTAATTTGCAAAATTTGTTTGTGAAGTGTTGTGAAGGTTTCGGGTCGATTAAAGGAAAGTCAAGTATGCAGGGTGGCGAGATTTGGATTAAGCAAAGAAATCAAAAGGTAATATGCAAAAGTCCATCAATGCAAATGTTTGCTTAAATACTACTTTGGGAAGTGGAGTTATGAGTGAGACTGTGGGGTTTGGGTTTTTCTTTAAAGGCCAAACCGAACTACAAAAATACACTTCAGACATGGTGGAATCAGATTGATTTGGTATTTTTGAGTCCTAAAACTTCTTTTTTTGTATTTAAATCCTAAAACTTGTAAATTTCGATGCATATGAGAACTTCACTTACTTCGGTCTATTTTCATAGACGAAAAGTCCAGCATGATTTTTTCTCATCATTTTTATCCTAAGCGATTTGTAACTTGGCGATGAAGCTTCCATGAATACAACATGACGTGCCTTTTATCTTGCCATGTCAGAAAAAAAAAGTTGAGTTATTTTAGAAATATTCAAAATTAAAAACACAAATATGAAAACTACAAAATACAAAAAGATTGAGAGTGGGAATGAGTAGGTCTATGGTGAGGAGGCTATGCATTGGGGGCGGCGTCGACTCTCCCCTTTCTTCTCGTCAAGGTCACGGCAAGGGCAACCGGCCTCACCAGTGACCTGTCGAGGGTTAGTTGGCCTCACCATAACCCCAGCAGGGGTTGTTGACCCTTGCCTGTGAAGGGTTGGTGGCTCTTGTGCACCCCTAAAACACTAGACATCTTTATGTCCCTTTTCATGTTCTTTTATATAAATTTATGGCCACTTATTTTATCACGTAAGAAAGGATACGTGATAAAAGAAGAAGAAGATGCCACTTGCATTTTTGTCTTCTTAAAATTAATGTTGTTAACGAAATTACTCTGGTGTTGAATCGAAACAACTCCTAGGATTGAACAAAACAAAAAAATGTTTTGAAACTCAAGGGGTGAATCGGTACTAAACCCTAAACCCTTATTATATACTAATTTTATTAAAAAGTGTTCCTAAAGTGCTTGTTAAGTAATTAGTGAAAGAAACTCTACGGTTTTTAATGTACTGTCTTTTGGTTTTACGTAGCATATTGAAAATCCAAACATTTTTGGTATCCGGCATGGTTGATCTGTAACCGAAAGGCATTGTTAACAAGGGACACTCAACTCCACTAAGAAAAAGGTTTAGCTCACTATAATTAAAATTAGAAAATTGTTCAAAAAGTACTAAACATATTACATTTTTATGAATTCAATCTTAAACATTTTAATTGTGTCAATTGAGTCATATACATGTTTACATTTTATCAATTAATTTCATCTAGCCAATTTTAGTTGGAAATTGCTGATATGACAGTCTAATTAGCACTAACCGTGCTACACGGCATGGGCGGTACTAATGTGGACAAATTTTTAATTTTTTTTCTTTTATGATTCAAAGGGCCGATAATTTGCCGACCATTTTTGGGGTCGGGACTTTTTGATTCAAAGGGCTCGCAAGCCTTGTTGTGGCCAATAAGGGCATCATGAGCCCTCGCTAGATTTGGCTAGGCCAGGGCATGGCATCCTTAGTTGTGGCTTATGAGGGCTCGCAACACCCTTGTGAACCTCAGCAAGGGGCCTTGACCTCTTGCTTGTGGCCGATGAGGGCTTTGTGGGCCTCGCCCAAGGGTTGGCGGAGGTTGCCAAGCCTCAACTAGTGTCTGACGGCTCAACTAGCCCTTTGAACCAAAAACGAAAAAAAAACAAAGAAAAAGAAAAGAAGAAATATATAAAAAATTAATAAAATTGAAAAACACCTAAAAATATTATTAAAATATATTAATGTCAATGTCATTTGTGCTACGTAAAATGGCCGATATTCATCTTAGCGATTTCAGCAAAAATTACTAAATAAATTTAAATGACAAATTTAAAAAAAAAAAAATTTATGATTCAATTGACAAAATTAAAAAATTAGAATTAAATTGACAAAAATGTAATAAATTTAGAACTTTTTCAGGTAATTTTTCCCAATTAAAACAACATTGTGGTTCAAATTGATTAAAGAAAACAAAACAACATGAGTCACGAAAGCCAAACAGTCAAATCAATATGTATATATACATAAATACGATTTCGTGGTTTGGTTTGGTTTCAAAATTCAAATTGCACTAATAACATACAACAAGGTTCTGTTTCTGAGCCATGTACGAACCACGCATCTACAAGAGAAGAAGTTGTTTTGACCCGACTCGACCTGTTTCGCGTGGGCCGTGTGGTCTAAAAAGAATATTTGAATAATCGTGTACAAGGTGATAATCACCGACAGGTTTTCTTGACAGTAAATAGTTTGGGATGCTCGAAGCCAGTGATGATAATAGCTGAAGAAGAAACAGAGAAAGAGAAAAGGCTTTTTTCCTAGATCTGCGCCGTAAAAACTACTTTCGACTGTTCCAAGCTAGCTGCTCGATCCAGTTACATCCGAAATGATCTTGTCTTTTCTGTTCTTCCACAACGTCACTCATTACACCCACCTCGTTTGACCTCTCGTCCCTCCTCATTCTAATCCCTAGACATGCGCAAGCCACCTTCCTTTTGGCGTGGATGCAATTCAAAACTTGTCATTCACACTGTATAGCTTTTCCTTTTCATTTTTAATGCATTGATTATATTAGAAAATTTTTACTTTAAAGTTAATGACTTCTTGTCATTTGGACATGTCATTAGTGCGCGAGGCTCCGAAATCCTGTGTTTATGTCCCGGTGGCGGTTTCTTTCTCTTCATTCTTTTAATAACCTTTCTCGCTGGGTACCACTTGCTGTTTTATAAATATGCCCAGCTGATTATCGACCGTTCTTGTGCTCCCCAAAGGCCCCGCCATGCAAAATGACGAGACCGAACAGGATGATAGCGCACGCGATTAGGACATACGAACCGAAAATGGAAGTAATCACGCGATTCATAAGTATGGGTGGATTCTGATAATGCAAAAAGCCATGTCATGTCGAGTCAAGGAATTCCCTTTTCTTGTTCTGCAAATCATTATTGTTCTCTGGCATTCGGACGCAGAGGAAGCTCGCACAGTGTGAGCAATGAATTCACACTCATTTATTTATCGTCTTTTATGCTTCCCTCGTCGGAATATTTAATGCTGTTATAATTGTGGCGACCATTTAATAATGCAGGGGATGCACGATCCGTTGTCAGCTTAAATATGCACAAGCAAGCACGACACTTCCCGGACTACCCTGTTGACCCCTTCGATTGTTCCTCTGACCTTGATCCAGATTCGACCATAAAGGTGTGATCTTTTTGGTTTCTTCGTGATGGGTTTCTTGCAAGATTCGGTGTTTCGATGAGAGAGAGAGAGAGAGAGAGAGAGAGAGAGAGATCGGACATGGGGAGGCACGGATTCATCAGCGCGAGAGGCAGAGACGGGCTCGCATTGGTTTCGGAGAGGCTGATAGAGGCTGCATTGAATGGCGATGCTGGGAGCGTGAACAAGTGCTTGGAAAGTGAGGCTGTGGATGTGAATTACATAGGGACGGTGAGGCTCAGGGTGAGGTGCACCGAGAGCTTGCTGAGAGAAGAAGAGGCAGATGAGGTGGAGATCGAGGTTAGGGACTTTGTGACCGATGTCACTCCCCTATTTGCGGCCGCTCACTCTGGTCGTCTGGACATCGCGAGGAAGCTCCTGGTAAGATTTCCAAACTCTGTTCTTGCCTTGCTCTGTTCCTATTTTTGTTTGTTTTCCTTTTAGTGAGGTATGTGCTTGTGGTTTGTTCGTCATAATGTTCCTCAATTTCATTGTAATTGTTCTGTAACTCATAAACTCAGGGGAGTTATCAGATACCTGTGGGCATAACCATGGATATGGGAAAAGTAGCTATCACGAACGGAACTGTAGAGAAGTTCTTGACTTTTGCTGACTTGACTTTGAAAGTGAACATCTGATTAAGGATGAAGTTGGACAAAGTGAGGTCCTCGCTTGAAAAATATGCAGCTTTGGTTCTAATTTGCTGATTCGGGCTTTCAATGATTTTTCTTTTTGAGCTTATTTTAGTTCTTAATATAGATTGAGAGAGAATTTGAGCTAGCAAAGCTTTTGTGAAAGGACAAGTTTTTAGACTGATCGAATTAATGCTAGTTTGCTTTGTTGGAAGGGTATGTTCGTTATGGATGTCTCTCAAGAAACATTTGGATACTGAACGTCTACTGAGTGTTCTATAGTTGGAGACGCTGGTCGGTTCTTTGATTTGGCAGAATTTTCTGATCACTAAAAATAGAGAAATGAGATTTTGGTGAAGTGATGAGCAAAGCATCTTTCATCATTGCTTTGTGACTGCCTGGTCTCACGGGGAGAGAATTTGTGTCATGTAGAAATTCTTCTCAAGCCACTTTGTAATCCATCTTTTTGCTGTAGTCAGCTGGAGCCGATGTTAATGTGGAACTTTTTCGAGGCTATGCAACCACTGCCGCTGCTCGCGAAGGCTATTGTGCCCTCCTCGACATGCTCCTCAAGGCAGGGGCATCTAAATCGGCATGTGAACGTGCGTTGATGGAAGCTTGCCTATCTGGTCAGGCCGAAGCTGCTGAGCTGCTAATATGCTCCGAGATGATTGGACCTGATGTGGCTCAACATGCGATTGTATCTGCAAGTTGCAGAGGCTTTGTTGATGTTGTTTCTACTTTAGTCAAGGTATGCCTTAATCTACTCTCACTAGTCGTTTGGCTTCTCCACGACATGTTGCTAACGAATTGATGACCTTCCTCCTACAGTGTGGGGTTAACATTGATTGCACTGATAGGATTCTCTTGCGCTCCCTGAAGCCTTCATTGCATGCTAACGTAGATTGTTCGCCATTAGTGGCTGCAATTGTGAGCCGGCAAGTGGCTATGGTTCAATATCTTTTAGAGGTAACGTTGTACTTAATTCGCATTACGTTTCTCATTGGTGGTTTTTCTCAACATGGTGGCAATATATGTTGCCTTTGCTGAACTGGAGTACACTGTCACTGTTGGTCTTCATTTGCGTTAACTAATCTTTTGTTTCTCGTCATTGCTTACATATGCTTAATTCAAAAATGTAAGTCACCAATCACACATGGAGCGTCCTCTTCATCACCTCATTTGGCTTGTTTTTCAAGTTTAAAGGTCTTAATTTCGCGTTTCTGTGCTGATGAGAAAGCTTTGTCTTCTAACAGCTAATCATGTCTACAACTTTTAGGCAGATGCAAAAACCGGTCGACACGTTAGGCTTAGTGCTTGGTCTTGGGACATCTTCTCTGGTGAGGAACTGAGAGTCGGTGCGTGCTTGGGGGAGCCCTACAACGAAACATGGTGTGCAGTTGAGTACTATGAAGCAACCGGCCAAATCCTACAGCTCCTTCTTCATCACGACATCTCATTTCTCACAAGCCAAATACAAGGAAGAACCCTTCTTTCCTATGCCATCCTCTGCCAAAACCAAGAGGCGGTTTCCTTGCTTCTTAAGGCAGGAGCCGACACCGAGTTCCCCATAAAGACAGAGAAGGGACACAAATCTTGCCCGATTCACTTGGCTGCTAGAGTGGGTTGCCCTTCCATTTTAAAACAATTGGTTGAACATGGATGCGATGTTGACTCAAGGACTGAATCTGGCAACACAGCATTGATGATCGCTGCCTTATTTGATCAACCGGAATGCTTCCTTGAACTAATTACTGCTGGCGCTGATCTGGGCCTAGTCAATAGTACCGGAGAAAGCGCTGTATCTTTGGCAAAGAGAAGTGCTTTTGCTTCCTCTTTGTCCAATATTTTCGGTCAAGCAATCTCCACTCGAGAAAAAATCTACTCCAGCAGCCTGGAGGTCTTCTCTCCGCTCCATTTTGCCTCAGGATATGGAAATGTGGAAATTCTGCAGAAAATCCTTCGAACTTCAATGGACAGTATAGATAAGCACGACAATTCAGGTTTGACACCAATCCTGGCTGCTGCAAAGGTCGGCCATACTGAGGTATTTTGCCACCTCATTGAGTCGGGTGCTGACATCAGTGTCAAGAGCCGGGATGGACAGACGATTGCATCGATGCTTCAACATCACCCCTTTGCCAGTTTGAGGGTACGGTTTGAAGAGATATTGCTTGATGCAGTCTTGTCACAAACTTTGAAGGGCTACTCAGAGTTCCGAGCCCTTCACTTTGCTGCACGTACTGGTAACTTGCCTGCGGTAGGCCAGCTCTTGAAGATGGGTTATCCCGTAAACTCGTTGGAAGAGAGCGGGCATTCACCTTTAATGCTCGCGGCGAAGGAAGGGAATGCCAAAGCTTGCAAGCTGTTACTACAAAACGGGGCTGACTGTGGAACCCTGAACCATAGAGGTGAGACAGCCCTCCAACTTGCTAGGAAAAGCAGTAAAAGCAAGGCAGCAGAGGAAGCGATTTTCGACCATTTGGCTCAATCTCACGTGCTTCTGGGCGAGGAGCTACTCAAGCATACTAGAGAAGGAAGGGGCTCACCACATTTAAAGGTTGTTAGGATGCAGAAAACGGGCCTGATAACGTGGGGGACGTCTAGTAAGAGAAATGTGGTGTGTAAGGAGGCCGTGGCAGGGCCTAGCGGGAGTTTCCTGAAGAACCGGAGGAAGAAGATCGCTGACGAGAACGGTACACTTTTTAGGGTGGTGACCGAGACTGGCAGAGAAGTTCACTTTGAGGCAAGGTCTTCTACAAATATGGCACTGTGGGTGCAAGGTGTCAATCTTGTCTCAAAGGAGGCATCTTCCGGTGACTGGCCATTGAATTTATCTGCCAAGTATGCAATAAGATAGAAACCGGTGATCATGACAGCGATGAGGTGGTGTGTTGGTCTTCCAGTATGTGAAAATTGTACTATATACTGTCCCATGCTGTGCTGTTTCTGAAGCTGCTATAGAAAATCTTCAGTTGGTCGATCAATTGGAGTGCATTTACAAGCATGATACTGCAAAATCTGTGACCCTCTCTCTCTCTCTCTCTTGCATATTAATGCTGTTCAGGACCGTTCTCAACAGTCCGTATTGAGCTCAAATGCTGTAAAGGGTTGATCCTGGAATTGAAATGGCGAGATTTGGAAGTCATTTTAGCTCAAGCTTTCTGGTTGAGTAGTCAGTGTCAAGCTTCTAACAATCTTTCTGGAACAATTATGTAGACGGACTTATATTGATGCAAAATGAAAGCTGGGGACTAGGCTGCTAGATGTATCAGGTAATCACTTGAAGGAAGGCATGTTACGACGGCAGAATGAAATACACTGTTTTGACCGCTTAAATTGCAATATCTACTAAACCAGCAAGTCTTGCATGCATAAACACTGAAATACAATGATTGAGATGAAATGGATTCACATGATCCGGGAACTTATAAGAATTTTTTCCTTAATGTATGCTTAGCGTATTTCTGAGAAAGTGCAAAGCTCTCTCTCTGGCAGTCATGGGCCTGTTCGGCCAATCACGCACCAGACTGAGTCTACCTCTGCGACTCGGTTAAAGGCGCAGGATGATGTATCCAGGTAAAAACGATGTTGCAACTTGGAATGTTAAAAGAACTTCTTATGCTAGATCTTAACATATGAAGACATATAAACATATTGGAAGTTTTTGGTTTGGAGGTCTTGGCCCCATGCAAACCCGCCATGGATCTTCAATGCATCATTAGGATATTCTAGATGAATTACTTGCTCCTTGTGGCTAAACCTCGTGGTTAAGCATGATGTTTTGCGTATGTTTCTTTCTACCTGCTATCTTTTTTGGAGGAGTATGCTTCTCATATCTATTTTTGTGAACGAAAAATAATTTTGTTATGTACTTTTGGTCGTATGTTGAAGAACATAAACAACTCTTAACAAAAACAGTCATGAAATCTCGATATCCCAGATCACTGTCTCAACCCCGCCAGTGGAATTAATATCTTGGAAGAGCAGGGACTAATAAAGCTCAAACATGTAACTCAGGATCCACGACACTGTTTAAAAATTCAATTGATTAACCATCTCGAATGCGCATGTAAACAGTGGAATTCCAAGCAATTATTTGGTCTAGTATCACACGATTCCAAAAAAGTTACATTAGATAGACTCGTTTTACAGATAATAGATAGACGGTGCCAATCAAGTGAAAAGGGACACGTAGGAAATGGGATTAGTTTCACCCACTTTTTTTATTAGCTGTTCATCTTCATATTCTTCAAGGTGACTACTGTCTGAGGAGCCATACCCTTTTAAGCATAAACGTATGATGAAAGTCTGGTCTGGCCTTCACTCCTCATTCTTGAAGCCAAGAAAAACCCCATCAGTGTCGCCTTTCAAGGTAAGTGACCCTTAATTTTAGGCGACCTTTAACTTGTAGATCCTTGTACAACCAAACTCTGTTTTCACCGTATACTATTTCCTACGGTCATGTCCTTTATTGTTGTTTAATCTGTGGCATCTTCAACAAGAACCAGCCTTCATAAGGGTCTGCTTATCATGGCCTTGATCACAAAGCGACATGTTTAAATCAAGTAAGGGGTCATTATCTGGTTTGACTTTACTTAGTTTCCACATCTTTTGAATTCTTGGTGTGGATTGCACTACTTTTGTGCCTGACCTTGCAAGCTTGCCTGCAAGGATTATTGAAGTGGGCATTTGTGTTGTTCTCTGTTGCATCGAGTTTCTATATTTGGGCAGTTGCTAAAGTTGCAAGCGATCGATCTCGCCATCCTTATATTTCATGCATCTCCGCCTGTTTGTGAAAATTAACAAAACAACGGCGAGACACCGCGATGAGAAACTTGGGGACTCTGCTGGTGGTCGTATGTTTTCTTCTCGGACAATGGGGCACTATCAGAATGGTGAAGGCGAAGAGCAATGTGTGTGAATCTCATGATTTTTAATGTGTTTCTCTGTGATTCTGTTTTCTTTTAGAGAGGAAGAAGCTGGTTGGAGTTTTGAGCAATTCTGGCAAATTGTTGGGCAGGTTCATATCGTGTACCTTGGAGCGAGGAAGCAAGATGATCCTGCAGTGGAGACCGATTCGCATGACCGCATGCTTGCTTCAGTACTTGGGAGGTAAAAGCAGTTTCGAAACTTTTCGAAAAGAAAACTAAGAGCAGGTGTTTTGACTTACTTCCTTCCAGTGTGCTCTGGTGACCATCTGCTTTTTTCTCTGTTCTCTGGAACGTGATGTTCTGCTTCAGCAAGGAAGCGGCTGCCAAATCGATTTTGTACAGCTATAGGCATGGCTTCTCTGGTTTTGCTGCAAAACTTACTGAGTCTCAGGCACAAGAACTCGCCGGTACACATTGGCATATGATTAATTTGCATTCTTTTGCTAGACCTGAAGATCATTTCCACTTATGCTTCGGCATTTGCTAATGTTTCAGAATTCCCCGGGGTCGTCCGCGTCATGCCTAATACCCTTTTGCGCCTGCAAACTACTAGGAGCTGGGATTTCCTCGGTCTCTCCCCTTCTCATTCACCCCACAGTCTCCTTTACAGAAGCAGAATGGGCGATGGAGTTATAGTAGGCATGCTAGATTCAGGTCGATTTTGTCTCTACATCTTTGCCTTCTTATCTCTATTTCATGATTAAAGCATGTCACTGGCTTTATGTAGCAGGAATTTGGCCAGAGTCAAAGGCATTCAATGATGAAGGCCTCGGACCAATCCCGTCACGCTGGAAAGGCGGTTGTGAACCAGCGGAGCAATTTGATCCGGCCAAACACTGCAACAGAAAGATAATCGGGGCTCGTTGGTTCGTGGATGGATTCCTGGCAGAATACGAAATGCCATTGAATGCCTCGGGGGACCAAGAGTTCTTGTCGCCAAGAGATGCGAATGGACACGGCACTCACACATCGAGCACCGCCGTGGGTTCTTTTGTGAGCAATGTTAGTTATAGAGGAATCGGGTATGGAACGGCGAGAGGCGGTGCTCCCCGTGCCCGGCTAGCAGTATACAAGGTGTGCTGGAATGTGCTCGGTGGCGAGTGCTCATCCGCAGACATATTGAAAGCATTTGATGAGGCAATTCACGATGGGGTCGACGTGCTATCTCTGTCTATTGGGACTGCAATTCCTCTCTTCTCCGACGTTGATGACCGAGATGGTATTGCTACTGGCGCGTTCCATGCTGTGGCACGTGGAATAACTGTAGTTTGTGGAGCCGCCAATGATGGACCGGCCGCTCAAACAGTGCAGAACACAGCGCCGTGGATACTAACTGTCGGCGCAAGTACCATCGACCGAGCCTTCCAAGCTCTCATAACCCTCGGAAACAATGAAACTTTAGCGGTATGTGTTGTCATTTGAGGTTAGCAGATGAAAGTATCCTGGGAATTTTGCACCAGATGTGTGATGAGTTGCTTCTTACTCTCTCAGGGCCAAGCCATATACACAGGAAAGGAAATCGGCTTTACGACGTTGCTATACCCGGAAGGCACAATCCTTGACCCTACTTCGGCAGGGTTAGATCGATTATATGCTTGTCCGATGATTCTGTCACCGGTAATCGCAGATGAAGAAAGCTAAAGCTGCTAATCTTCTCTTGAATTGATCACAGGACATGTGAACGTCTCTCCCCTAATGCAACACTGATGGCTGGGAAAGTGATCCTGTGCTTCACCTACACGGCACGTAGGTTCGCAGTAACAGTCGCCTCAGCGGCTGTGCAGGCGTCCAGGGGCGTCGGCCTTATTGTTGCCAAGAACCCGAGCGATGGGTTGGCTCCGTGCAGCGATGACTTCCCATGTGTCGAGGTGGATTACGAGATTGGAACCCGAATTCTGTTCTACTTCCGGCCGGCAAGGTATGTCCTGACAATCTTTATTACATCGCAATTTGTCGAAACCTAGAGCCACATCACTTCACAGAATTGAACGGCTGTTTTCATGGATCCTACACAGATTCCCTACGGTGAAGTTGAGCCGGACTATCACTGCTGTCGGCAAAGCAGTCCCGGCAAAGGTCGCCTTCTTCTCTTCCAGAGGGCCGAGCTCTATTTCCCCGGCTGTTCTCAAGGTACATCTGGTTTTTAACCGAGGCCTTCGGTTGTCGGCCATCCAGTTTGTAAGTTCTCGAGATACATTCGACTCGTGGGAGTTCCGCGAAGGTGGTTCGAGACTCCTGGAAACATAACCTTATCTGCTATTCACTGGATCTAGCGCGGTTCGACTTATGTGAAAATCTTTCCAGATTTTCACAAAACTAGGAGTGCTGATTCTAGCTCGTTTGAAATTTACATGGAGTATCAAAAGATCATCAACTAGTCTCTTCTGTACAATCAAATAGAGATGGAAACATCCAGCTTCTGATGCTGTTACTGTGATACAGCCGGATGTAGCAGCACCCGGGGTGAACATCCTGGCCGCCACTTCTCCCTTGGATCCGTTGGAGGACAACGGATACACGATGCACTCCGGGACTTCCATGTCGACCCCTCACGTCGCAGGCATCGCAGCGCTCCTCAAAGCGCTCCACCCAGATTGGTCGCCGGCAGCAGTTAGATCGGCCCTCGTAACTACCGGTATTTATCCGGCTCGACCTAACTTCTCTTCCCGTTTGCTCTGCAACCGGTTCTGTGTCTCTTTTTCCTTTTTCGTCGGCGGAGCGACTGATGAACATATTGCATCGGCTAGTACTTTCAGAGACATTAACATTCGATGATATTCATCAATCGGAATACTACTCGAGTGATTAAGCATTGCTGATATGAAAAAGCGTTCTGCAGCCTGGAGGAGCAATCCGTCGGGTTTTCCCATATTCGCCTCGGCATCGCCTCCGAAACTGGCCGACCCGTTCGACATGGGAGGTGGCATAGTGAACCCGAATGCCGCAGCCGACCCAGGCCTAATCTACGACGCGGGCATGCCCGACTACATCGTCTACCTATGCGCCATGGGCTACAACGACACCGAGATCTCTCATCTGGCCGGAAAGCCAACTCCTTGCCCTGCTAGAAGACCCTCCGTCACCGACGTGAACCTCCCCTCCATAACCATACCGAGACTCACGAGCTCAGTCACTGTAACCAGAACCGTCACGAACGCCGGACCCCCCCCAGATCGAGATACTGGGCTGTGATCGAGCCGCCCTCCGGCACCACAGTGACGGTGAAGCCTCAGGTCCTGGCCTTCGATTGGGAAACCAAGAAGATGGCCTTCACTGTCACGGTCCGTGCTGCCGCGCCGGTGAACACGGGGTACTACTTCGGAAGCTTGGTCTGGACCGACGGAGTGCACGCCGTGAGGAGTCCCCTGGCCGTCAGGATAGCGAACCAGACGCCGTTTTACTCAGCCGAATAGAAGAAGGTAGGAAAGGCTCGAGCGGCATCACTTGCGTGTTGTAATTCTAACGAAGCAAATACAGAAAATCGCGTTCGCTTTCGATCAATGTGGCGGCCGCATCTCCGGCGAGCCATTTCCGGAGCCGTGTGCATGCTTTTTGTGATCACGGCGAAATGTTAGGCCATCCGTCGAGCCGAGCCGACTTGAGAAATCAAAATGCACGTTACTCGTGAAGCTCAAAGTCAGTCGCAAGCTTAATCGCTGGGTTGATGGTATGAGAGACTCGTTAATGCCATTGCCAGCTTGGTGATGAAGTGCAAATTGATACCATAAAAAACATCATCCTGATAAGTCCTGTGATAAATTTATTAAAAACTAATTTTGAAGTACATTTATGATAAATTTACCTCTACAAAAAAGCCAAGTCGGTACATTTGCGAAAAATTTACCTTTTATTTGTTTTCGTTAAATTGTATTAATATTGCAAAAACCACAAATTGATATATCCGTCGTTTTTGGTCCTACCGCATATCATCCAACTTGGCAATTTAATGGTAAAATTTAACGAAAGGTAAATTTTTCACAAATGTACCAGTTTGAGATTTTTGGTAGAGGTGTGCGTCAATGGTTTGGTTTGGTTCAAGTTTTCAGGAAATTCGAATCGAATTGAATAGAATCAATAGGATGAGTAGCTGAATTGAATCAAAAATTCAGTTTAGTTCGGTTTTTGATTTTCCTTTGTTTGCCTTGATTACTAGAACTGAATTGAGGGGTGAGAAAAGAGATATTTTTAGTTGAGCATTTATTTTTTGTTAAGAATTTCAGTTCGGTTCGATTAATTGAATTAAAAATACACAAAATTTTGGTTTTGATTTTGTTTTTGGTTTTTCAGCTCAGTTCTGACATCCCTAGTTTTTAGTAGTCAAAAGATTAATTTGAAATTAATTTATCATATGTGCACCAATTTGAGATCTTTTGGGGTATTAAAAAAAAATAAAAACCAGTAATTATCCAACTTTCATGACTTAAATTATTGGTTATAATTCGACATTTGCTTTATCATTAGAATTTTTTTTTTCTCAAAGATCCTGTTTCATTTCTTCCATTAATGTTCGAAGATTTAAATGATTACATTTTTATTTCATAATTTTGGACGGAAAATAACCGGAAATCACGTGGCGCATAATACAACTTCACGATCGCTCTGCATTTCCTTTTTTGTCCGCTAGCGGCTCGTGCTAGTCACTCTACCGGATGGTCATTGCTAATTTCAAGAATTTTCCATCGGAACCGTTGGATAGCGCCAACGAACGGCCGGGATGAACTCTTCCTCCGAAATGCATTAAAACAAGGGGAAAATGAAATAAAAATAAAACTTAGTTAATTGAGATAATATTAATTACCTATGCGATGAAAATTTTTTTTGGCAGGGCTAAATTGGTCCCTAAACTTACATGCAATTTAATTTTAAATATTTAGCCAAAATTTAAGTGTTAATAAAAATAAATTGTCCAACACTAATTATTGTGGGTCTTTCTTTGAATACCAATTTGAATTGAATAAAATTCAAAAGATATTATCTCATGAATCTTTGGCCACTCCAAGAGCAACCAATTCAATTCTCATTTTTATGCTTATTCCGATGGAAAATGAAATAATTAGATGATTTTTCATCCAATGACTACGCATCTATTGTATTTTCACGTAAATAGGGCAAGAAAGGTCAATGGGAAGATGGTGGTTCAACTTAATGTTGTATAAAGGAAAATCAGAATACAAGTGTGGGCTAAGTAAATCGACTAATAGGTTCGGTGATGCTATTGAAAAAGCTAGTGCAAGTGAAGATCTGATTATAAACCATATAGATGAAAACTTATATATATCTAAGTCTGAATTGTCATGGATAGTATTGACACATAAATTTTGGTAACCTGGTTATTTATTTATTGCATAAACATTAGGGATTAATTTTTTAAACCTAAATAAAAATATTAAATTGTATAGCATATAGTTTTAGGAGTATTTATCATTTATTTTATATTATTGTTCATTTTAATTGGACTGGTGGTAAGGTGGACTCAACTAATTGGCATTGAATTTTACTGAGCCCATGAAAGTACTAAACTCTAGCAAAGCCCATGGTGGCCGAAATTAGCATGTATGTTGCATATTTTCTCAATATTTTGGCCATTGTGGGCACCGCATGGAAAACAATCTGAAAAAGGAAAATAAAGAAAATAAAGAAAGATGTCAATATTATTCGGCTATTTGAGAGAGTAATGGGTTTGTGCCACAAGTAAGGGCACAAACACTTCGGCTTTTTTGAAAAATCAAATAGATAAGGTATGATTCTGAACCAAACTAAATTCGATTTGAACCGAATACAAACCAAATCGAAAATGCAATTTGCTTTGGTTCGAATTTTCGGTTTTCTTATTTTTGCTTTACTTATTAAAACTAAAGTGAAGAAGAGGCAAGAAAGAAGAGATTTTAAGTTAATTGTTTAATTTTTGTTGAGAATTTCGATTTAATTCGGTTAATCAAACAGAATTGAAAACGGAATCAAATCGAAAAAATTAACGATTATTTTTCGATTATTCGAACAGAAGTTGAAAATGCATGAAATATCGATTTGGTTTCGATTTCAGAAGCCAGAAGACGTAGATTGAAAGTGGGGTTAGAGACAAAAGGGCAATATATTTTAAATATCTCAAGAAGATATGGCCTCTTTCCTAAGCTTCCGCTCTCTATATCAGATCTTGGTCTATATCAGATCACGCCCACTACGGACGGTGCGGGGACGGCAGTTCAAGGAGGCGACACGATCGAGAATACACGGCCACAAAAAGAGAGGAAAAAAAATCCTCTTGGTCAATCCTTGGCCGATACGCTCCTCTCGTCGCGCCGCCCTCCACCGCGCGCTGCCGCCGCCACCGCTCGCATTGTCTCCCCGCCGCAGGGCCCCGCGACGTCAAACGCCTGCTAGCCACTGCTAGCCACCGACGCCAGCTGCTGCTCCCTTCCACGACGTCTTAGCTGCCCGACGCGACACACAGCTCGTGCCTCGTCGTGCCGAGCCCTCTGCTTGCGACGAGGCGCGAGGCTCCTGCGTTCGTCGCTCATCCTCGCCACCTCACGAACCACCGAGAGCCGCCCCACCTGTTTCTTGACAACCAGCGAGGTTCGGTCCTCCCCCGAGTCGTGTGCTTCGATTTTCACAGGCGACGAGATTTGCTCATCGATCCCTTTGCTGCCTACGCCCTTGCCGCGACGCCTCTCGTTCGCTGCCGGTGTCTCCTTTACGATTTCTGGAGTTTTGTGGAGTTCTGTTGGTCAACTCGAAGGTCCTCGCTGTCCAGATGTCGTTGTTCTTGCTGCCAAATAGGCCAACGTGTTCTTAGAAGACAAGTTGCTGCACCTGACCCTGGGAAACCGGTGCTGCCACCACTCCAATTCAGCCTTGCCTGCTTGTCCAATACCCTTGATTTAAGTCATGCAATGCCACAAATCTTGATTGAATTTCTTTGCAGGTTTTCCTTTTTTGGACAAATTTCGGATCGTCCCAGTACTTTCATTGAGTGGTTGCACGATCCCAGCTGAGCCCCGCCTTGAACCGCAGTTCACCATTGTGTCCATGAGCATCAACCGTGTGATCTCCCACTATCGAGTGCCATGAGCCATCGCCAGACATCAGTGTGAGCCATCATCCTTCATCATCCGATATTTTGAATTAGGTAATTATCTCGTTTGATATCAATTTGAATATTATGTCATTGGGTTTGATTGTGATTATTGAGATTATTATCTAATTCCTGAATTTGATATTTTGAGTTAGATAATTATTTCATTTGATATCAATTTGAATATTATGTGATTTAGTTTGATTGAGATTAATATTGAATTCCTGAATTTATGTGATAGGTGTATCCCTAATTAGGATTTATTCCTAATCCACAACCTCATATTGATTTTTCTAAATGAAATAATTAATGGGGTGGGAATCTTTAAAATTGATATTTTTATCTTTAAGGCTTATCAATTTATCGATTTTATTTGCGAAATTCAAGTTGATTAGACATTGTTTCCTTGTTTGAATTGGTTGGATGATATTATAATGATCTTGATTGATTCAATGATTATTTTGCTTTGATTTCATCATGGAAATACAAAAAATTGCATTGTCTTGTAGTTTAGAATCAATTATCTAGATAGAATTGGATGATAGAATAATTTAGATACTTTTAGAATGCTTGTTGATATATTTGAATTGAATTGCTTGTTGAGATATCTTTTTAACTTAAGATAGGATTTAGGTTAGTCTATTTCCTAACTTAAATTAGATAATATCTCACTTTAGGCAAGTTTTTATTTTTAGTAATTTTTAATTACGAATTTTAGTAAAAAATACAAAAATATTATCTACATGTCATATAGAATTAGGTTCATAAAATACATGTCATTTGATAATTGTTGCTAGGTTCATTTAATTAGAAATTGTACGTCATTAAAAAAGCCTTTAGTTGAATTGCATGACGTATAGTTTAGTTTTCAATTAAATAGGAGAAACCCAAAAGGAGATGTGATTGGAATTGTGCATTAATTAGAGATCGTGTTTTAGGTTGATAAATGTGATTTTCTAACTAACCTTGCAGATATTTGCATTGCATCAAGGTAAGTATTTCCTCCCCATACTTATAGTTTATTTATTGCCTTGCTTTATTGAGTGTTCACTAATGTTTGCACACCCGCATGACCACATTGCATCTTAGATATAGCTTAAAATTGATTTAAGCTAACTGCAAAAATACTTCCTATAATGGGCTTACATTAATTAATTTGTTTTTTATTTTAAATAATCCAGTTAATGGATATTCCAATTATGTTAAACCCTTAAGTGATCTTATTAAATTGGGTTATGGTATCTATTAATAACAAACCTGGTTGAGCAGCAAAGTGTAGGCTATTGTGTTTAACTGAAGGCCTAGTTGACACGCTATTGATATCTTTTCTAGTCTATAAAATGGTAGGTTATACTTATCGGTCGCTTAATTCTATTAAAAGTTGATATACTGAAATAGGTCATAGAGATGAAAATCTGGCATTCCAATATATCGATGATTATCGTCAGTTTGATATGTTTTTCATCAAGTAAGGCTATGGCTCAAACATGTACATTTTAATTTTGATGTACTTTACAGTCATGTATAGATCAAATTTGTTTTTAATTTATTGATTATTCATATTGAGAATTTTACATATGGTATTCGAGAGGGCATTAGAGTAATTTAGCTTTGATACCACATGTAGAATTTCTAAATATATATAATCAATAAATTAAGAATGAATTCAATCCATACATAACTGTAAAACACCAAAACTTATATGTACAGCGGAATTAAAAGTGTACATGTTTAAGCCATAACCTCACTTGATGAAAAACATATTAGACTAACGGTAATCAACGATCTATTGGAATGCTAGATCTTACTCTCTATGACCTATTTTAGTACATCAGCTTTTAATGAGATTAAGCGAATGCTAGGTATAATATATCCTTTTATAGTCTAGAGAGAGGACCTTAGCAAACCTAATCAATAGTGTGTCAATTAAGCCCCTCCAATTACGGGCTTCAGTTAAATACAATTGTCTACACTTTGCTATTCAATAGACCCATTATTAATAGATGCCAAAACCCAATTCAATAAAGATCATTTGAGAGTTTAAAATATATTGAAATATCCATTAACTCGATTATTTAAAATAGAAAATTGATTAATTAATATAAGCCCATTATTGTGGTTTCCATTTTTGTATCTTCTTGGTTTTCTTTTCTAGGCCCCTACTATAATCACATTTACCTCACCTCCTTGTAAGTAGTCTCTCCCTCTAAAAGGAGTTTGGTGATATTGATTTCGGATGACTTGAGAAGAGAAGTTGTTATTTGGTGTTGATCGTGCTCTGTACTTGTTTAGTAAGAGCTATTTTTTGTTTTTTGGTTTTAATTTCATGATGAATTGGACATACGATTTATTTCTTAATTGCTTAATTTTATTTTGGATTTAAGCTAATAATCCGTTTTAGGTAAGGGGAAGTAAGCAAAATCGAAGTTCTTGCTTATGGCACCATGTTTATTTTTCCTCTTCTATATCCTTTGTTTTTCTTGCACCAAAATTGAAATTTTAGAAATAGTCATGACCGAACCATTTATTCTTTAAATGAGAAAAAAATGGAGGATTGCGATGTCAAAGGGTTTATTTATGTCATGCAATTGATGTATCTATCATTCATGCCTGAACGCACTCTTTATCAAGGTTGCTGTTGTTTCATTGACCTTTGCTCCTATGTCTCATGCACTATATATGATATTTCCATAGCTAATTTCAGCTCCGCTATCTTGCTTCTTCTTTTTTTCCCTTTGTAAGCCTTTAGATTAAAATGTGAGTTGTTTAATCCTTTTGTTACTGTTTGCCTACAATGTGGGATCGTGGCTTTCATGAGGTTTTGACCTATTGTCACGTCTGTCAAATATAAACTATTTACTGATAAGTTTGCCCTCACTTTTTTTTTATCTAACCAATAAATAAATATGATCATCTTCTTCTCATGCTTTTCACGCACTGCCTTATAACTTTGCTCAAAGGTATCAAGCTTTTCAAGCATCGGTCGACAATCATCAAAGCCAAATAACATCTTTGTTAGGAGCTTTAGGTATTATTATAAGGAAATACCTAAAAAGCATGAGAAGAGATGGTCATATTTCTTTATTGGTTGGGGAAAAAAACATGAGGATGAACTTATTGGTAACTAGCATATATTTGACAAACATGACAATAGGTCAAAACCTCATGAAAGCCACGATCCCCACATTGTAGGCAAACAATGGCCTGCAAGAATAAAAGGATTAAACAACTCACATTTTAATTTAAAGACTCACAAAATGAAAAAAAGAAAGCTACTATAAAGAGTGCACAAAACATGGGAGCAAAGGTCAATGGAACAACAACAAACTTGAGAGAGTGTTCGGGCATGAACAATAGATACACCAACATTATGACATAAATAAGCCCTTCAACATCGCAATCCTCAATTTTTCTTTGTTTAAAGAACAAATGGCTTGGTTATGTCTACTTCTAAAATTTCAATTTTGGTGCAGAAAAATAAAGGATATTGAAGTTTTAAGACAAAGAAGTTATTGAATGATGGCGCCATTAGCAAAGACTTCAATTATTAGCTTAAATCCAAAATAAAATTAAGCGATTAAGAAATAAATCGCATGTTCTATTAAGCAGGAAATAAAAACAAACAAACAAAAAATAGCTCTCATTGAAAAAGTATAGAGCGTGATCAAATCCAAATAACAACCTCTCTTCTCAAATCATCCAAAATCAACATCACCAAACTACTTATAGGGAGGTGAGGTAAGTGGTTCATTGAGGCATGTGCAGTGGAAGGCCGCGGGATGAGCTCGTGGGAATGCAAAGAGAGGGCCGAATTTTGAATGATGGAGAAAATCGAATTTAGAGTACAGAACTCAATGTAACAGTAGTAGGGGCCCAGATAAGAAAATCAAGAAGATACAAGAACGGAGACTACAAGTGCTTCCACGTTGCTCACGATTGCTAGATTCAAGTTCTGTGTCACACAAATGACACACGGTAATTATCAACAAAATAAAACCCAACTCCTACTCGTCAATGTATTGATAACGGTGAAAACCAATTCAAATAAAAACAAACAATTATAGCTTCTGGATAAACGAAAGACCCCAGCGTGTCCAGTACTCAAAACAAACACTTCGAGGCTGCGAAGGAAACCGGAGAAATTCAAGCAAACCCCGCAAAATAACTACAAAAGAAAACGAAGAAAGTGCCACGGGTGTGAACCCAATTGTGTGATAGAAGGTGCTCACCATCAATGTATTCATAGCAACTGAAGGCAGTGATCCATGGAGACAAGGCTAGTTTCCACCATGCTGGTGGAACAACCATCGTGCAATGCATGCAATCGAATCGCAAATGCAATCGAATCGCAAATGCAATCGCTCAGTTTGAGAGAGAAAGAACCGCAAAAATGTTCGTTGGGAATGAAGTTTATCCTCAATCGCGCTAGTAGACCAACAAGGAAACGCTCAGATTAAGAGAGGGAGTAAAATGGAGTGGCAATGAGAAGACGTGTCAGAATAGTTCGGTAGTAAACAAAAGTACAAATGCGATTCATGTACCTAAACACATCTGTGTTTGAATGATCCAATGAAGACACTGTGTTAAACTCTCTTTCGCTCGCTTTGATGATAGTGTAGACGTTTTCAACTTTAAAGTTTAATAGATGACATTGATGATTTCATTTCATCTAATACTACTATTTTTTTACTTGTGATTAATTGTATTTCGACATCTAAATTGTTTTTCCATTCTTCACATTCAAAATGTTCCACTTACATAGATTTATCCACTTGTGATATTGATTATATATTTGAATAATCAACCGAGGATCTATTTATCTTTATTTATATATGTTGGAATAGAAAGGAAAGTATCGACTTTGATCTCAAATTGTAGAAGATTATTATAGCTCATAAAATTTCGAAAGAGTTAGTTGCAAATATCTTTGACGATCGACGTATCTGTTTTTTTTTTTCTTTTTTTTTAAAGGCATAGATATATCTTGAATTTCAAAAGTAAATCGGAAGTGGCCGATTTTACACTAGACTTGCGGACTCGACATTCACGTTCTACCATTCATTAATATCTATAGCACTGCTCTCAGGGAAATGGCAAAATGACATGAAAGAGAAAATTACAAAAGACATGATTTCACATCTGGCTCCATAGATAATGAGATTAGATGAAACCCCATATGTCAATGTTAAACCGAACTCCTCACAGGAACTCGATAGTTAACTATTTCCTACAAAAAGTCACAAATTAGTATATTTATGATAAATTTATCCTTCATTAATTTTCATTAAATTAGATTAATATAAGAAAAAAAACCATATATTGGTATATTTATAACAAATGGAGGCAAAACCCTAAATTGGTAATACCTATCAATTGTCACATGTCATCAAATTCAATAAATTGTTAGTAAAACTTAATGAAAACTAACATATGTTAAATATGTCACGTTTAATGGGGTTTTAGGTATATTAATTACAAGTGCATCAGTTTGGAATTTTTCGTGTTATTGATTCTAGAAAAAACACTATAAAAATCTAGGTTCAACCAATAAGAAAAATTAAAACTTAGGGTACTTATTGTCACGACCCTCTTGAAGGTGCATCACCTAGGCTTTGGCTAATAGGTTACACAGCCTAAATTCAGCTCGAACTCTCCTTAATCCATACTAATTTGAGACTTATGTTCAAGTTATTTAACATGTAGATAATATTTCATCTAGGAGTTGCCACTAATTAGTTTATGGTGGGTCAATTGTGTACCTAAGTAAAGCATTGGGAGAAATACCTTACTTCTACGAATCAAAGATTAAATGAGCTTGGGGACTTGATTACGCTAGATTACTTTAATGTCCTTCCAATACATTTTCTCTTTTATTTTGACTTATTCTAGCTAACATCCCTCCCTCAAACTGATGCTATAGACATTTAGTTTTAAAAAATTGGATATACTCCTTCAAATTTGAATATTCATTGAGCAAATACTAAGTAATCTTAACGTAGGCAACCTGATTGGTTTAGTGAATATGTTTGCAACTTGGTCTTTGGTTATGTAGAAAATAAGATCAATTGCTCCATCCTTTGTAAGATCTCTCAAGAAGTGATACTTCACATCTCTATGTTTTCTTCGACCAAGTAGAATAGGATTTTTGGAGAGTTTAATGGTTGAACTACTTTCATAATAAATTGAAGTGGCTCCTTGTTGCTAGAACTAAAGTTTTCAAGAATCTTCCTTAGCCAAAAAGCTTAATAGTCACAAGAAGTTGTAGTTAGAACTCAGCTTCGATTGTTGATAAAGTAACAATCAGTTGCTTCTTTGGGGACCAAGAGACAGCTCCTAAACCTAGCATAAAAACATA